>CM042379.1:9115406-9715406 GCA_023634145.1 Thymallus thymallus
AATCAGATTCCTCATGAGATGGTGACTCAGTCCAGGAACTCGTACGTGGAGGCGGACCTTCAAGCTCCCACCTTAGAGGAGCTCTGTAGACAGCAGGAGGAGGACGATCCGTCCTACCAGACAGAGGCCAGACCCTGCCAGACACACACAGAGACCCAACCACAGAACCTGTACCAGAGCTACATAGAGAACAGGCTCCAGGAGCTCCTGAAGGAGACGAGAGAGAAGGCTAAGGGCTGGGTGTCCTGCACTAGCTCAGACAACACTGAGCTCTGCTGTAAGAAGGTGGGTGATGGGAACCCTTTGCGGCGGTGGCGTGTGGCGGTGGAGGTGGAAGCCCCTCCCTCGGTGGTGTTGAACCGCGTGCTGCGAGAGCGCCACTTGTGGGACGTGGACCTACTGCAGTGGAAGGTAGCTGAGACTCTGGACAGACACACTGAGGTGTTCCACTATGTCCTCAACCGCATGCCCCCGCACCCCAGCAGAGACTTTCTGGTCCTACGGTGAGTGTGTGTGTTTGCGTGTGTGTGTGTTTGTATTTTGAATTTTGACATTTACATTTCAACTCAGAGGAAAGGTGAAGAGCTCACATCAACCTAAAGCCCTGTCTGGTCTATCTGTACTGAATGAAGCTGACTCTGTCTGTCTCTCCCTGTCTCTTTCTGTCAGGTCGTGGAGGACTGACCTTCCCAAGGGAACGTGTGCATTGGTGTGTGTGTCTGTAGAACATGAGGACTGTCCCCGGGTCAGTGAGGTGAGGGCCGTGGTTCTAGAGTCTAACTACCTTCTAGAACCCTGCGGCTCTGGGAAGTCCAGACTCACTCACATCTGCAGGGTGGACCTCAAGTGAGTCCACACATAACATACCTTAGCATATACTGTATAAATAGAAAGTTAATTTCCGAAGATTGTGTGGATTTGTGTGTAAATCTGACTGTGTTGTTGTTATTGTTGTTGTTGTTGTTGTTCCAGGGGGCGGAGTCCAGAGTGGTACAACAAGGCCTTTGGTCACCTCTGTGCTGCTGAAGCTGCTCGCATTCGCAACTCCTTCCAACCAATCAGCACAGAGGGGCCAGAGACCAAGATCTGACACTTGAGTCTTCCATCCATAGAGCTAGACCCACCCATACCTGGAGGGAACTAGACCCAACCTGGCCTGGCCTAGAGCTAGTTTAACCGAGTTGGATTTGTAACCTCACTCCCCAGCCTAATATGTCTCCACCCACGCTATCGAACTGCTAACTTTTCGGTAGCTTAGTTGGCTAAGACAATGTCAAGATGCTGGTCACCTGTGTTTGCTAGACAAAGGACGCGAGATCAAGGACCAGTAAGGATTTGTGAGTGAGGAAGCTATACCGAGGAAGCACATTGACGTCTGTCACACTAGACCAAATTATGTCTGGAGCTAGACCCATCCATGCCTTCCATGGCCTGCCAACCATGTCTGGTGCTAGAGGAGGACTGAAAAGAGGAGTTTATATTCATATATTCATAGAGTCCTGAAGCCAATAGGCCGAGCTGAAGCACTAAACCAGCAGATGGCTGCCTTATCGCTTCAGACCACCGAACATCGGTCGTCATTTTCTATTTATTTCCCGACGATTCTACATGTTGAATCGCCACCGTTTGTCGACCCCCAGCAGGTGATCTACTGTGCACGGCCAACGTTCATGTTGGTCTGTCTTGAAATGTGCTGCCAGAACACAGAGACTGAAGAGAGAATGGAGATTCTCTGGACTATATACACAATGACACAAGAAGACCTCACAATTATGTCTTATCAAGATGTTATTGTGATGTTATTTTGACATTATAACCGAAAGGGGAATAGAATTATCCTGCCAATGTCTATTAGTATTTAGTATTACAGTTTTGTCTAGGACATTTAAGCTCTTCAAAGCTTCTGGGAAGCTGTATATTATTTTATTGATGTAAAATGTAATGTGTTATATGCTGTGTGTGCACGCATGTGTCTGTATATATCTGTGTGTGTGAAAACATACATACAAGCATACTAGCTGTATATACTGTATAGTTGAAAGGCTTAATGCTAGAACTTATATATCGATTCCTGCGTTTCGTCATTGTTATTGTAATTCATATGGTACTAATCTGTAAGCTGGTTTTACTGGGCTTCAACAGTGCTGTGTGTGTCTGAGTGGGTGTAATGTTATTCTATATGGCCTTAGTGTTTAAGGTCGAAAACATGTCCGCGTACTAAATGGCACCTTATTTCTTATATAGTGCACCACTTTTTACCAGAATCCCCATAGGGGGCCATTTGGGACGGAGCCCATGTGACTCAGGTTTGATCTTCAGACCTGCTGTAGCGAGCTGGCTGGACTGAGCTTCAGTTTAGTTCCAGAGACAAGATTTTTTTATTAAACAACATTTTTTATGAAATGTTTATGTTGCGTGTTTATTCTTTTTGCACAGACAAATACAGTTAGAATGGATCAGAATAGAGACTGAATTGCTCTAAGGGAATTTGCTTAATTGAAAGTCGCTCTCTCTTCACACCATTTGCAGTTTGTTTATTTGTATGTTGTATGTTGCGCTAGTCAACACCTCACCTCACGTGGTGTGTTCTCTACTTCACGTCCCAAATGGCACCCTATTCCATACATAGTGCAATACTTTTGACTACAGCCCTGATTTAAAGCTGTGTACTATATAGGGACTAGGGTGCCATTTGGGACATCCCAATGCTGGCTTACCTCTGAAGCTAAGCAGGGTCGATCCTGGATGGGAGACCAGATGCTGCTGGAAGTGCTGTTGGAGGGCCAGGCAATCTTTCCTCTGGTAAAAAAAAAAAAAGAAGCAAAAACCAGATCCCAATGCCCCAGGGCAGTGATTGGGAACATTGCCCTGTGTAGGGTGCTGTCTTTCAGATGGGACGTTAAAAAGGTGACCTGACTCTCTGTGGTCACTAAAGATCCTTGGCACTTATTGTAAGAGTTAACCCCGGTGTCCTGGCTAAATTTCCATCATCCCCAGCTTTGAATTGGCTCATTCATTCCCCTTCCTCTCCCTCGCCCCTGTAACTATTCCCCATGTTGTTGCAGTCAATGAGATTGTGTTCTCAGTCAACTTATCTTCAGGGAATTTATAAAAAATCTACTGGCCTCCCAGCGTTCTAATGACCTTTGTCCCCAAACCCCACATAGCTGTTCCACACCATAGAGAACAGCCATGTGATGTCAGGGACACTGCCAGCAACAATATACCAGATCATGTTTACATACCTCCCCCCTCGAATACCACCACACCACACACAGTCACAGGCCGCCTAAAGAAGACATGGAGAAGGAAGAATGAGGAAGAGATGAAGAAGGCAGGAACCACCTGGGATGAGGTCAAGAAAACCGCCCAGACAGAGTTCACTGGAGATGAGCACTGTTAAGGCAGTCGGTAGTAACACCTCTAGCACTGCGATTAAGTGCCTTAGACCGCTGCGCCACTCAGGAGGCCCCATTAGGCCCTAATCTATGGATTGCACATGACTGGGAATACAGATATGCATCAGTTGGTCACAGATACCTTACAAAAAAATGCCCAACACAATGGGCCTCAGGATCTCGGATCTCAAGGTATTTTTGTGTATTCAAATTGCCATCAATAAAATGCAATTGGGTTCGTTGCCCGTAGCTTATGCTTACCCATACCATAACCCTACCGCCACCACGGGCAGGCAATCTGTTCACAAAGTTGACATTAGCAAACCGCTCACCCACAGTGGTCTGCTGTTGTGAGGCCTTTTGGACCTACTGCCAAATTCGCTTAAACACATTGGAGGAATTAACTTTAAATTCTCTGGCAACATAACAATTGCACGCTCCCTCGAAACTTGAGACATCTGTGGCATTGTGTTGTGTGACTAAGCAGCACATTTTAGAGTGGCCTTTTATTGTCCCCAGCACAAGGTGCACCTGTGTTATGGTCATGCCGTTTAATCAGCTTCTTGTTACGCCACACCTGTCAGGTGGATGGATTATCTTGGCAAATGAGAAATGCTCACTAACAGGGATATAAACAAATTTGCGCACAACATTTGAGAGAAATAGGCTTGTTGTGCATATGGGACATTTCTGGGATCTTTTATTTCAGCTCATGAAGCATGGGCCCAACACATGTTGAGTTTATATTTTTGATCAGTATAGTTACCTCCCATTTTCACAGAAATAATTCATTCATTTATCCACTAGATGGCGTCATCTGACCTCTGAACAATACAGCTTCATCAAAAAAAACGAGATCCTGAAGGTTACAGATTTATTTTGCGTCCCAACTGGCACACCATTCCCTATATAATGCATTACTCTGACCAGGGTCCTGTCCCAAGTGGCCCCTATTCCCTACATAATACACTACTTTTGACCATAGCCTATGGGCCCTGGTCCAAAGAAGTGCACTATATAGGGAATAGGGTGCCATTGGGGACATACATTTAGTAACTTCACCCAAACCTGTTTTCTCTGTTCTGTCTATTCGTCTATGGTTCTGCAGGATGACTCTCCAAGGTGTATGTGTGTGTGTGTGCCTGCACGTGTGTGTGTGTGTGTGTGTGTGTGTGTGTGTGTTTGGAATAAGTATGATGAATTTTTATTATTAATTGCAGTACAATTAAAGATAGATTTGTTTCCCCACACAGTTCAGATTCAATAACGGTTTAAATTAAATTGATTTGAATCAAAACTGCAAAGGTACAGTAACTCAGTCTTGTTTCATTTCCAACATGGTTAAGCTGTTCAATAGAATGATTCATCCACCACAGTGAAGCTGTCTGGAAGTAAAAGGAGATGTGTGTCCTCCCATTGTATGACTCATATAACTCAGAGAATGACTCCCAAATGGCACTCTATTTCCTTTATAGTGCACTTTTGTCCAGAGCCCTATAGTGCACTATAATTGGAATAGGGTGCCACTTGTATTTAGGCTACCTGGAAAAAAAACGATTATTCAAACTACCAGCCAATATTTTCACAATCTAAGCTTTAATAAGGTGCTTTCTCCATTGTGTAACTGGCTCTTTAACCAAACACAATGTAGGCCGTCATTGTAATTAAGAATTTGTTCTTAACTGACTTGCCTGGTTAAATAAAGGTTCAAAATAAAGCTTTTGAGTAACCTTTTCCTGCCTTCTATTGTCTACTGCTTTGATAAATTCAGCTTAGACAGCAACACAACCACAAAGATGGACTGATTCACAACCAATGCAACTGTAAAGGCTTTGTTGAATACCTTGAAAGTATTCTCTCCTAAGGTAACACCTCACTCACAAATTCTTCCATTCAGGGTTTTGTTAGAGTGATCTCTTTAGTTTGTCTGCAGGCAGGCGTGAAGCGCTTCTTCCCGCAGGCAGGGGGCAGCAACATGACGGAGAACGACAGAGCGGTAGCCTAGTATGGCTAGAGACCCTGCAGCGGCTGTTCAGGTTCACTCCGTTCAGATTTCCAGAAGACGTCTGCGTACAGGGAAGGACACGGCTCGTTCTACCCTCAATAAATTATTACCAGATTGCAGTTCCTATTCGCGCACGGCAGAGAGAGTGGATGTAACCGGTAGAGGGGTTTACTTTTCGTCAGGCTCTTCCAGAATCTTCAATTTTTTCTCCTGTTTAATTGATGCAGTTGAACAGCGATTAAAACAGGTGACATCGATCTGGCTGAAAGGACATGACAAGCGAGAGGCCGGCGGTGAAGATGCCGGGTGCAGTGTCGCTTTCGGACCGACAAATCCCCCCTGGTCATGGGCAGCCAGGGGGCTCTGGTACCAGGGAAATAATGGTATCACGCTCGGGCTCTATGGTTCTACCGGCCGGGATGATCAACCCGCAGGTGCCCATCCGGAATATCAAGATGAAATTCGCGGTTCTGATCGGATTGATCCAGGTGGGGGAGGTTAGCAACAGGGATATCGTGGAGACTGTGCTCAACCTGGTAAGGAAATATAGGCTATTTCAGCCACAACATCTCAAAACACAACATACTCAACACGCACAGAGCGCTAACGTTACATTGTAGCGCCATAATACAGGGTAAGGGTATCAGCGGATGACTGGCAAAACAGAAACTACATGTGTTCTGTTCTGTACAGGTCTGATATTGTAGTCTAGAGACCCTGTAACTAGAGATTACAGATAGGGTGTTATTAGGGATTTAGGCATTAGTCTGAACTCTCTTATGGAGTGTTACACTGTTTCCTCAGTTGAGTTTGTGCTTGTTAGGCTACACTTCAATATCTGATCACAACTAACATAACATGACCCATTTACAATATTTAGAACACACAGATCATTTCAACCCCCAAAATCAAAGTGCTGATGTTGAATCAATGTGGAAAACTGATTGAATTTGCAAAAAGTCATTCATGTAAGGCCATTTGATGTTTTCACCCAACTTTTGAACCTAAATCCAATGACATGCTGACATGTGTTGTTGATTTCACATAGTGGAGTGTGTCTGTATGTCTGTCTGTGTGTTCGTCTGTTTGTCTGTAGGTACAGGGCAGATATCTTTGCTGCTGTGGTCTGGCTGCTAGGCCCATTCCACCTGTATGCTCTTATCACCAGGGGAACAAGAATCACACCAGCTAGCCCCAGCACACATGTCTACAGCCCCTCTGCATCAGATGCAGACTCATGCCATGGTGTTCAGACTTACTTCACCCTTTTGCTCTGTGTTGAGCGTAGGTCTTCCACAATACTGTACCAGTCACCACAATACAATCCATTATCATGACCATATGGACCCTAGGGATTGCAGCAGCTCAGATTAGAAACATGATATGAATTTTTACAGGAGATGGATCAATCTGTCAACAGGCTTCAGCTTAGGGCAGTTGAACTGAAATTGAGCCTAAATGGTGATTCTTTTCTTTGGGGAAGATTCCTCTGTAGTACAGTAACTTTGCTATATCTTCAAAATATGCTGATGTAAAAATGTCTTTATAAAATACATTTGATTGATTGATTTGACATAGAAGTATATATTTAACCTTAGGTGGACATTGGCTAGTGAAGGCTGGTAGTAATAGTAAAGCCTAACTGTGGCTGATTTGCCTAGTTCAGACTTCATCACAACCTTAATGTTAGCTATAGTATGGTAGCTATTGCAGGTATGAAGATGGAAACAGTCAATTCAATCATCATATTTCAATAATAGTTCCCATTTGGCCTCTTAGGCTTCATGTCTAATATATCCAGGTAAATGGTGAAATATGAGTCCTATTAGGCTATAGTTGTTTCATATGATAGCTTTCATTTGTAGAGACATGTTGGATGGAAAATCTGTCTTTATTAACCATCATCCATCAATTTTCCATCAAGTGGAAATTGTAGTTGAATCCCAAATGGCACCCTATTTCCTATATAGTGCACTGCGTTTGATCAGAGCCCTATGGTCAAAAGTAGTGCACTATAGGAATAGTGCCATGTGGGAAGCATTTTGTGTTTCATGTGATGGTTTTTAGTGCTGCATGTCAGGAGGTGTGTTTTTAATGTGCCCCTGTGTATGATGATGGCGGTGAACAGTTCTGTATCAGAGAGAACATGATATTTCTTTCTGAGCAATGAACTAATTGTTCCATTAACACGTCTCTCATCAGGCAGGACAAACTACTGTACATGATAACTAGAATTAATTGCATAACACTCATTTGGGGATTGATAAAGAGCAAAAATAGAATCTTAAAAGGTGATTGCCATAATGGAAAACAGACACAAGCAGGCCACGGTACAGATGTAGTAGAGATATAGTATGCATCCCAAATGGCACCCTAATGGCACTCTATTCCTTATACAGTGGACTACTTTTGACCAGGGTGCTATATAGAGAATAGAAGGGCTATTTGGGACCCAACCTTTGAGTGTTCAGTGCTGCATCTGTCTGTGATTCATATCTGCACAGTTCACTTGAGGTTGGATGAACACATACTGTAGCAGCACGGTCTCAATCAGAGAGAGAGAGAGAGAGAGAGTGGGATGGAGGGAACATTTTAGCATAATGCTAATATAATGCTAATCGTGTCTCTCCTGTGTGTATGAATGAATGATTCAGTGGGTCAGGGCTCTGAACAGAGACCAGTCTGATTACAGAACAATGGAGAGAGAGACGTGGCGAGACGGTGATCAGAGTCAAGTGGGATCAGGTTGACAATGATGAGTGGATGAAAGGAGGAGTAGGAAGATGTGGAGGAGGAGGGGAAGAGAGATATACTGTAGGTAAAGTTCCTGCCCGACTAGATATGCAGGCTAGGGCTGGGCGATATGGACAAAATATGATATCACGGTATTTGATGTTTTTGAATAAATTAGATTTATGAATAGTGCGTGACCCTAGGGTGGCAACACATACACTCTAGGTGATTTCAATGGGTCTTTCTCCATTCTGTTTGTTTTATACTGTTCAATTCAACTTCAACCAAAACAAATTTCAGCACTTTTATCATTTTCTGCATTTCCTGCACTCAATTGAGATAATGTCCACACTGCCACATAGGGCTGCACAATATGGGCAAATCATCTAGGACTTTTTTTAACCAAATGTTGCAATTGCGATTTGACTTGCGATTTAGAGCGAAACACTCTGGTGAACTGTTGGAATCATGGAAATAGAATGACTATTCTAATTCTATAGTTATAATATAATTGGCTAGGTCTGTGTGAAAAGCGTCATGGAAATAAAGAGCGGAGAGAGATGACTCAAGTAGCGAAGTAAACTATAAAAATTGACATTACACAAGGCATATCACATTTAACAAACCAAACATTAAAATACCGGTATAGAAGGTAAAGTAAAAACCCAAACCAGTCCCTGCATCAATACCGGTATATCATAAGATACAGTATACCGCCCAGCCCTAATGCAGGCGTTGCATTGTATCAACCAATGGTTGCGTGCTATGTCATCATCATTGACTATGCAGTCGGGCATCAGATAGCGATATCATATGATCTGGTTAGCTGATATGTTGAAAATACTGTACCTATCCAGGCGTTGTAAGATCTGGCATGTGTCTGCAATGTAGTTTGGAAGGAACTTGACCATAGTGATCCATCGTATAAGGCCCTGTAAAAACCGTGCCATGCAGATTTATCTTGATGTGTACATGCATCCTGAACATAGAGACTGACATTTTGCATCTACTGTAGCTAGCGTTATGAATAACTAGGGTATATGACTGACAACGTGAGTTGGCCATCCCTCAATCTAGACTAGGGGCAACGTCCCAAATGGCACCCTATTCCCTATACTGTATGGTGCACTACAGTAAATAGAGAATAGGGTGCCATTTGGGACACAGCCTACTGGGTCTGAAAGTGCTAAACTTTTGGCAGATCAACATCATCCGTCTGTTCGGACACACCAACTGTAGACCGTCCCGGGGAGGAGAATAATGAACCTCCTATCAGACAGATGCTACAACACTATGTTGTGATGCTATAAGGCAGTATCCTGCCCCACGGTGCCACCGTCCCTCATCTCGGCTCACTAAGCCTGGTTAGCTCGTTTATCTTCTCTATAGAAGCCAGTCTGATGAAAGCTATAAATAAGATTATGTGTCATAATGAATGAAGTCTCCCCTCCAGGTAGATTTAATGCAGCAGGGTTGTATTCATTAGTGCACACTGTTTCACAACGGGAAAAGTTTTGCTAACTAAAATTACAGTTTCTTATTGGATAAGTTCAGGTCCGTTTTCTCCCGTTTGGTGTCTAGTGAATACGACCCAAGAATTCGATTGTTTAATGAGGAGTGAGATTAATCAGGACTTTTTCACTTAGCAACATTCAGATTCATATTCAGAGTGTTTAATGTACAGGGTTGCAGGTGTGATTGCGGGGTACAGTGAAAATCTTAGGCTGAGAACTCCAACATGCAGGACTAAGTGAAATAAAATAATGAAAATGTTAATAAAAAACCAACAATAGAAATAGCACTATATACATAATAACAACTGTAGCAGTGATTCATAAATAAATAAATGTCCGACTGTTTAGGGGGAGCAGAATTACATTTGAGGGAGTGTGGGGACAAAGTGAAATAAAAAACCTGTGTTGATCAGCCGTCTGTTCTTCACCTGTAGTTTGTCCCAGCACCTCTGTAAATATGTAATAACACATCATGTCCATAAAGTGTTTCTCTGAAACCTAATAATGCTATGATCATGGACCAGTACACAGCACATTTACATTAGCATATTCTGGATATTACTGACTTGGTCAGATAACTAATCCTTCTAGAAGATTATTCTGGTCAGCTACTGCAGAGCCCCATCACAATTCTGCCTGGCTGGTGGGGTCTCTGGGTGGCAGCAGGCACGTGGCCACACTTCATATCCAACATCTGTTTTACAGTGTGGCTGACAAGGTGAGGGATGGCTGGCTGATGGATGGATGGATCAGAGGCTGCTACTGATAGATGATGCAGTATGCCTACAGTAACAGTGTTATATGCTGCAGTAGGCCTACAGTAACATTGGTATAGATGATGCAGTATGCCTACAGTAACAGTGTGATAGATGATGCATTATGCCTACAGTAACAGTGTGATATATGATGCAGTAGGCCTACAGTAACATTGTGATAGATGCTGCAGTAGTTCTACAGTAACATTGTGATAGATTATGCAGTATGCCTACAGTAACAGTGTGATATATGATGCAGTAGGCCTACAGTAACATTGTGATAGATGCTGCAGTAGTTCTACAATAACAGTGTTATAGATGCTGCAGTAGGCCCACAGTAACAGTGTGATAGATGATGCAGTAGGCCTACAGTAACATTGTGATAGATGATGCAGTAGGCCTACAGTAACATTGTGATAGATGATGCAGTAGGCCTACAGTAATTGTGATGTGTAGCACCAGTTTCATTAATCTACCCGGCCCCAGGAGACCAGCCCCAGTGAACTTGCTGCTGCAGTAATATAAAAAGTGTGTTTGAAATGGCTCCCTATACAGAGAATAGCGTGCCATTTGGGATGCAGCCAACGACAGGCTCATATTCATAAGGACCGCCCATGCATTCAGTGTGTAAGCACTTAGTCTCAGTGTGAGTAAGGATCACTATTTCTCATCTTTATATTTTCCTTGACTTGAGTTGAAATCTAAATGTAAATCAGTAATGTGGCTAAACTCAGGCTACCGTTTGTGATATGGCTTATTTCCTGTTGTCTAAACATGACAAAGCAGTGTGTGTGTGTGCTTTTGTGCCCTTTTGGGTTGTCATGCTGCTTGACTGTCTTAGTGTTTATATACTGTCTGTGAGTTGAAGGGTCAGAAAGCTGGTATGTATTAGGTTATGTCCCAAATGGCACCCTATTCCCTATATAGTGCACTACATTTGACCTGGGCCCATAGGATGCCATTAGGGGCACAACCCTGGTCTGTCTGTATCTGTTATGTTTCTGGTTCATAATGCTGCTTAGTACAGGAAACGTTCTAATGCCCCCTGCCCCCTGTAGCGCTACATACCTGTCTGGATTAGGAGCCTTTAACCGGCATTACAGAGCAAATCCAAGGGCTGTGTCCCAAATAGCACCCTATTGCCTATATAGTGCAGTACTTTTGAACAGGGCCCATAGGACTCTGGTCAAAAGTAGTGCACTATATAGGAAGTATGGGTACCATTGGGACAGATCCCAGGTTAAACACAAAACCAGCCTCGAAACCAACACTGCAGCCCCTCGTTGAGCAACGTTCTGGAACTAATCACATTGGAACACCAAGGTCCCTGTTTGGGCTTCATGCTGCTGGTAATTTCTCAGTACTCGCAAGAAAAAAAAAATCCAATATTTTGCTGAGAAAAGCACTTTATTTTCTCGCACCAAACATGTTGTTGATGTTTTTTGCCCGAGGCAGATTGAAACCTTTAGCCACATTTACTGGATGTACTTCGTTGGGCCATGATCTTTCAATTCCCATTAAAAGGCATATTGAGGTGTCTGATGAGGATTGGGTTGATCACACCTTACAGCCTGGGAGACTTCTGTCCTGTTGTCTTGTGGAGTTTTGAGCTTCATATAATTAAGTTAAACATTTACCTGAAGACATGGACGTTTAGAATGTGTCTGACGAATGGATAGATGTATTTCAGCTTGTGTCACCTCTTCAACTCTGTCATCAGTCTGGAGGTTCTGATGACACTGCCAAAAAATAATGGTTACAACATGTAAACATGCCAATGGTATGTCACATATTAACATCCTCCTTCTCCCCAGCGGCTGGGCCTGACTGTTAGTGTGATTGCATCTCAAATGGCACCCTTTTCCCTATATAGTGCACTTCTTTTGACTAGGGCTTTTGTTGAATAGGGTGCCGTTTAGGACTCAGCCTGAGAGAGAGAGGTGGGTTTGACGTGAAGAAACAGACATCACATCTCTGGATGAAAACAGATGTTGTGTCAGCCTTTTTCATGATGTTATTTTCCTCAAGATAAATTATTTTCAAAAGACCAAAAGCTGGCTGACATATTTGACAAAAGCATCTACTGTTACATCAGCCCTGTGGTGGGTCGTCTGTAGATAGCTAGATCATAGATAGATCTGTGGTTGTATCAGATCTAGAGCGAATAGCTTCGTATCAATCAGGAGAGTTGGGGTTGTTTTACCACTAACAGCAACATCAGCTCTTTGTTCAGCGGTGATGGCTTCTGGGAGACTTCCCTCCTCTTTCTTCTCCTGCTGCACAGTTCAGATGCTTCTCTTTGTTTTTCACGGGAGGCATCTAAAATTCATGTTGTCCCAGTTTCTCTGGTTGAGTTTCTCTGGGTTAAAGCCATGTTGCCACACTGCTGCTGTTTCTCTCCTCTCCTCTCCTCTCCTCTCCTCTCCTCTCCTCTCCTCTCCTCTCCTCTCCTCTCCTCTCCTCTCCTCTCCTCTCCTCTCTCTCAATTTGGTGTTTGTCCCATTTAGTGAATTCTTGGTTGGTGAGCGGACCCCAGACCTCACAACCATAAAGGGCAATGTGTTCTATAACTGATTAAGTATTTTTTGCCAGATCCTAATTGGTGTGTTGAATTTTATGTTCCTTTCGATGGCATAGAAGGCCCTTCTTGCCTTGTCTCTCAGATCCTTCACAGCTTTGTGGAAGTTACCTGTGGCACTGATGTTTAGGCCGAGGTATGTATAGTTTTTAGAGTGTGCTCTGGAGCAACTGTGTCAAGATGGAATTTGTATTTGTGGTCCTGGCAACTGGACCTTTTTTGGAACCCCATTATTTTTGTCTTACTGAGATTTACTGTGTGGGCCCAGGTCTGATAGAATCTGTGCAAAATATCTAGGTGCTGCTGTAGGCCCTCCTTGGTTGGTGACAGAAGCACCAGATCATCAGCAAACAGTAGACATTTGACTTCAGATTCTAGTGAGGCCGGGTGCTGCAGACTGTTCTAGTGCCCTCGCCAATTCATTGATATATACTGTGTGTTGAAGAGGGTGGGGCTTAAACTGCATCCCTTTCTCATCCCACGGCCCTGTGGAAAGAAATGTGTGTGTTTTTGCCAATTTTAACAGCACACTTGTTGTTTGTTTTTCCCCAACACCACTTTCCATCAATTTGTATAGCAGACCCTCATGTCAAATTAAGTCAAATGCTTTATTGAAATCAACAAAGCATGAGAAGACTTTGCCTTTGTTTTGGTTTGTTTGTTTGTCAATTAGGGTGTGCAGGGTGAATACGTGGTCTGTCGTATGGTAAGTTGGTAAAAAGACAATTTTGACATTTGATCAGTACAGTCGTGGTCAAACGTTTTGAGAATGACACAAGTATTGGTCTCCACAAAGTTTGCTGCTTCAGTGATCTTAGATATTTATGTCAGTAGTTACTATGGTACACTGTATAAGTATAATTACAAGTATTCCATAAGTGTCAAAGGCTTTCATTGACAATGACATTCAGTTTATGCAAAGAGTCAATATTTGCAGTGTTGACCCTTCTTTTTCAAGACCTCTGCAATCCACCCTGGCATGCTGTCAATTAACTTCTGGGACAGATCCTGACTTATGTCAGGCTATTCTTGCATAATCAATGCTTGGAGTTTGTCAGAAGTTGTGGGTTTTTGTTTGTCCACCCGCCTCTTGAGGATCAACCACAAGTTCTCAATGGGATTAAGGTCTGGGGAGTTTCCTGGCCATGGACCCAAAATGTTGATGTTCTGTTCCCCGAGCAACTTAGTTATCACTTTTGCCTTATGGCAAGGTGCTCCATCATACTGGAAAAGGCATTGGTCGTCACCAAACTGTTCTTGAATGGTTGGGAGAAGTTGCTCTCGGAGGATGTGTTGGTACCATTCTTTATTCATGGCTGTGTTCTTAGGCAAAATTGTGAGTGAGCCCATGTGTGGGGTTGCTTCTTGGCTGAGAAGCAACCCCACACATGAATGGTCTCAGGATGCTTTACTGTTGGCATGACACAGGACTGATAGTAGCGCTCATCTTGTCTTCTCCAGACAAGGTGTTTTCCGGATGGCCCAAACAATCGGAAAGGGGATTCATCAGAGAAAATGACTCTACCCCAGTCCTCAGCAGTCCTATCCCTCTACCTTTTGCAGAATATCAGTCTGTCGCTGATGTTTTTCCTGGAGAGAAGTGGCTTCTTTGCTGCCCTTCTTGACACCAGGCCATCCTCCAAAAGTCTTCACCTCACTGTGCGTGCAGATGCACTCACACCTGCCTGCCACCATTCCTGAGCAAGCTCTGCACTGGTGGTGCCCCGATCCCGCAGCTGAATCAACTTTAGGAGACGGTCCTGGTGCTTGCTGGACTTCCTTGGGCGCCCTGACGCCTTCTTCACTCTCTCCTTGAAGTTCTTGATGATCCGATAAATTATTGATTTAGGTGCAATCTTACTAGCAGCAATATCCTTGCCTGTGAAGCCCTTTTTGTGCAAAGCAATGATGAAGGCACGTGTTTCCTTGCAGGTAACCATGGTTGACAGAGGAAGAACAATGATTTCAAGCACCACCTTCCTTTTAAAGCTTCCAGTCTGTTATTCTGACTCAATCAGCATGACAGAGTGATCTCCAGCCTTGTCCTCGTCAACACTCTCACCTGTGTTAACGAGACAATCACTGACATGATGGCAGCTGGTCCTTTTGTGGCATGGCTGAAATGCAGTGGAAATGTTTTTTGGGGATTAAGTTCATTAACATGGCAAAGAGGGACTTTGCAATTAATTGTAATTCATCTGATCACTCTTCATGACATTCTGGAGTATATGCAAATTTCCATCATCAACACTGAGGCAGCAAACTTTGTGGAGACCAAAACTTGTCATTCTCAAAACCACGACTGTACATTGTTTTCACTGAAGAAATGAACTAGTTTGCTGTTAATGATAATGCAGAGGATTTTCCCAAAGTTGCTGTTGATGCATATCCCACGGTAGTTATTGGGGTCAAATTTGTCTCCACTTTTGTGGATTGGGGTGATCAGTGATCTTGGTTCCAAATATTGGGGAAGATGCCAGAGCTAACAATTATGTTGAAGAGTTTAAGTATAGCTAATTGGAATTTGTGGTCTGTATATTTTATTGTTTCATTGAGGATACCATCAACACCACAGGCCTTTTTGGGTTGGAGGGTTTGTATTTTGTTCTTTAGTTCATTCAATGTAATTGGAGAATCCAGTTGGTTCTGGTAGCTCTTTGTTATAGGGCCAAAAATATCTCTGTTTTGAATAGATAGCTCTTCGAGTTGTTGTTTGTTTAGTGTTTTCCAATTTTTCCAGAAGTGGTTAGAGTCTTACATTGAGCTGGTTTCTGACGTGCTGTTGTGCATTTCTGTATTGATTTAGTGATTCACCGTAGTGAAGTCGCAGGCTCAGGTTCTCTTGGTATCTATGTTTTTGGTTGTATAGGTTTCTCAATTTCTTTATTATGTTTTTGCATTCTTCATCAAACCATTTGTCATTGTTGTTAATTTTCTTCGGTTTTCTGTTAGAATTTTTTTGATTTAATAGAGAAGCTGAGAGGTCAAATATACTGTTTAGGTTTTCTACTGCCAAGTTTACACCTTCACTATTCCAGTGAAACATTTTGTCTAGGAAATTGTCTAGAAGGGATTGAATTTGTTGTTGCCTAATTGTTTTTTGGTTGATTTCAACACTACTTACCTTCCATCTATAGCATTTGTTAATATTATTAAGTTCCTATGGCTTCGATGCCTCATGATTGAGCATTGCTCTGTTCAAGTAGAGTGTGATTTTGCTGTGATCTGATAGAGGTGTCAGTGGACTGACTGAACACTCTAAGAGACTCTGGGTTGAGGTCAGTGATAAAGTAGTCTACAGTACTACTGCCAAGACATGAGCTATATGTGTACTTACCATAGGAGTCCCCTTGAAGCCTACCATTGACTTTGTACATACCCAGAGTGCGACAGAGCTGCAGGAGTTGTGACCTGTTTTTTTTTGTTATGTTGTCGTAGTTGTGTCTAGGGGGGCGTATGTGGGAGGGTATTGCGTTCAAAGGTAAGACCCAGGGGCAGACAACATCGGAATAACAAATGTTTATTATCACAACAGGGGTAGGCAAAACACCGGTCGGGGCAAACAGAGTTCGGTAATCCAGAGTAGTGGGGTAAAGGTCCAAGATGGCAGGCAGGGTCGGGGTCAGGGCAGGCAGAGTTCGGTAGTCCAGGGATATATGGGACGAAGTCCAGGGATATATGGGACCAGGGACGATGAGGGACTGGTAGTGGTTGCAACAGGCCCGCCGGAGCTTGCCAAGTTGTCTTGCTTTGTGCACAGACCGTGCAGGCGGCGATAAACTCGGCCACATCCGTAACCATGGTAGGCCACCAAAAGCGTTGACGCACAAAGGCCAGGGTCCGGTGGGAACCAGGATGGCAGGCCAGACTGGAGGAATGGGCCCACTCCATCAGGCACAAACATCCGATTGTCTGGGCCCCCTCCAGGGTTCGGCTGAGACCGCTGCACCTCCCGGACCTGTTTCCCTATACCCCAGCTGAGGGCCGTCACCAGGCACGAGGTGAGAAGGATGGTCTCGGGCTCCAGGGTGGTCCCCGTGGGGCTATAGTGGCGAGACAGTGCATCCGGCTTAGTGTTCTTGGGCCCTGGCCGGTAGGAGAGTGAAAAATTTTACCGGGTAACAGCAGGTCCCATCTTGCTTGCCTGGAGTTGAGGCACTTGGTGGTGCGGAGCTACTCCAGGTTTTTGTGGTCGTTCCACACCACGAACAGATGTTCCGCCCCCTCCAGCCAGTGCCTCCACTCCTCCAACGCCATCTTCACTGCAAGAAGCTCACGATTTCCCACGTCGTAGTTCCTCTGTGTGGCGTTGAGGCGGTGGGAGAAAAAGGCACAGGGAAGCAGCTTAAAGTCCTGGGCACTCCGATATCCGAAGCATCGGCCTCCACCACGAACTGATGGGAGGGGTCAGGATGAACTAGGATAGGCGCCGTGGTGAAGCGGTGCTTGAGGTCCTGAAACGCCCGGTCAGCGGCCGCAGACCACGTGAACGGAACCTTGCTGGAGTGCTGTGAGTGCGAACAAAGGGGAGGCCAAGGTCTGTACCCACAGATAAAGCGTTGCAGCTGAACCCTGGACTTGGGCTGAGGCCAATCCACCATCGCTCTCATCTTCCCGGGATCCATCTGGACACTCCCAGTGGAGATGATGTAGCCCAGAAAGGGAAAGGTGGAGCGGTGAATCTCTCACTTTTCTGCCTTCACGACCAGTTGGTTCTCCAGAAGGCGCTGGAGAAACTGTCGGTCGTGGAGCATGTGCTCTTGCGGAGAGCGGGAGAAGACAAGGATTTCATCTATGTAAGCAAAGACGAACCGGTTCAACATATCGCGGAGGACATAATTCACCAGGGCCTGGAACACAACAGGGGCATTGGTGAGGCCAAAAGGCATGACCAGATACTTGTAGTGGCCGCTGGCCGTGTTGAAGGCGGTCTTCCACTCGTCCCCCTCTCATATCCGCACCAGGTGGTAGGCGTTCCGTAAAAAAAGACTGTTGCCCCCTGGAGCGGTACTCCGTGGGAATGGCGGTGAGGTCCGAGGGAGCCTTCGAGCCCCCAGGAAGGCGTCCCGGGGAAGGTTGTGCCGACTTCAGACAGTGGGTGAGGCAGAACGGGCTTCAGCCCATAATGGCCCCCTTGGCCCATTTGATGAGGAGATTGTGACGTTGGAGCCAGGAGAATCCCAACACCACGGGAATCTGAGGCGATTTAATCAGCAGAAATCACAGCAGAATAGCATGAAAAGGGGTGCGATGGCGGAAACCAGACAAAGTCTCCATGTGACCCACAAGAGTACTCGCTCCTACCAGTGGGCCTGGTCCTTTAACTGGTGACAGCCCCGCTCTGCCTAACTGCATCAGCTCGGGAAGTGGTGACTCGGCCATCCTCAATGATTCTCGTGGGAGGTCGGGAACCCTCAGGTTCTCTCGGCAAAGGGACCATCGGGGACTTCTGGGATGAGGTCGGGCGGAATCTCTGGACGTGTCTACGTCCCCCCGCCGTTCCCGTAATCGCCCATCGATGCGGATAGTCAATGCGATGAGGGAATCAAGGTCCGTGGGTAACTCCCGAGCGGCAAGCTCATCCTTGACCTTCTCCGAGACGCCGTGCAAAAATATGTCGAAGAGTACTTCCTGGTTCCAGGCACTCTCTGCTGCTAATGTGTGGAAATCCACTGCATAATCGCCCACACTGCGGTAGCCCTGCCGAAGCTGGAAAAGCTTCTGGGCAGCTTCACTCCCGGAAAACGGAGCAACAAACTTTCCTCACCTCTCCAACGAACCCCTCCAGACTCTAGCATATGGCCGGCTGTCATTCTCATATCGCGGTAGCCCAGGTGAGAGCCCTCCTGGACATCAGTGTGATGAGGTAGGCTATCTTGGAGTGCTCCTTGGTGAAGGAGGAGGGCTGAAGCTCAAAAATGAGGGCGCACTGAGCCAAAAACGCCCGACAGGTGCTCTGCTCTCCATTGAAGCGTGCCAGCGGAGGTAAACGGGGGTCCCGGGAAGGTTGAGTGACCAGTGGGGCAGCGCTGCTGGTCTCCGCGTTGCTGTGGGGCTGCCACCGGCGGCATTGCTCCATCAGCATGTCAAACTCTCCTGCAATTGTTAGGCTCAGGAGTTTTCACACCACCTCACTTCACACTACTGTGCTAATTTGAAGTTGCAGCCAGTTCAGGTCAGTAATGTCCTAGCAGCTTGGTAGCTTAGTAGCCTTACTTATTAAGCTTTATATAACAACACCTAGAGATTATTGTTTTTTACTTTTTGGCTACAGAAGTAGGTTCAGGTTGAACCTTACTCACGCATTTTTGTGTTGGATGGTATTTCCTGGTTCCACTGTGTTTCTTCTACTTCTTCATAGTCCTTGGTAGTAACAGTCAATTCAGGTAATTTTGTTCAAAATCAAGGTTTTAGGTATAGAATTTAGATTTGGATTGAAGGTTTGGATGTTGAGGATAGTATCCTTTATAAATCCTTGCGAGAAAATTCAAGTTTATCATCATTTATCTAACAAAAATTCTATATTTTTGCAGAATAACTCAGGAGCCCACACTACACTACACTACACTACCTCTCTCTCTCTCTCTCTCTCTCTCTCACCATGGGCCAATGTCTTGGATGGGGAAATGTGACTCTTAAGAAATATTGTTCATTTTCAGAACACATCTCGAATATTCACATTGGGAATATTCTTACTCTAAACAACAAACCCAGCAGACCCCAGTTGAAACACTACAGTGGAGCCCTTGGGCTGCTGGGCCTGATCACAACACACATCAACCCTGTTCAATCTACTGACTAGGAATAAAGGAACACTGTTATAGCAGCCAGCAGTATAGCCTTTTAATTAGGAACCACAGTCTATCTGTGCTGTCTAGGGACAATCAATAACAGTGGAAATACATAATAGATGAAAAGAGAGCGGAGGGACTGGGGGGCTGCCTCCTTGGCCTCCTTTATGGTCAGGCTGCTGTCTGTCCCAGAGCAGCTTCCTGTTTGTCCAAGGCAGAAGGGATCAATCCTTGGTCGATGCAGCCGGAGTGAAATAGACCAGCCTGGTGGTGAGACAGAGCAGACCAGTAGGACTGCGTCCCAAATGGCACCCTTCATATGAGACATGCCTGGAGTCTTTGTTTACATCTATTTTCGGTCTCCCAAGTGGCGCAGTGGTCTAAGACACAGCATCTCAGTGCTAGAGGCGTCACTACAGACAATCTGGTTAGAATCCAGACTGTATCACAACCGGCCGTGATTGGGAGTCCCAAAGGGCGTCGCACAATTAACCCAGCGTCGTCCAAGTTTGGCCGATGTAGGCCGTCATTGTAAATAAGAATTTGTTCTTAACTGACTTGCCTAGTTAAATAAAGGTTAAATAAAACCATTTTGTTTACATTATTTACACTATCTGTTTACATGTACATTTATTCCATAACATTTGAAAATGGGATGTACCTTACAAGCCTCAGGGTTTTCTACCTCTCCTGCACATGCTATTTTCCTTCTCAACTCTGATCACATTGTTTAGCATTTTCTTGTGTGAAAACATTTTATAAAAACAATATTAATAATTCAAAAATCTATCTACCAAAGCCTATTTAGTCTGAAATCAGTTTAGTTTAGACCTCTTCCTCTGTAGTGATCTGCCTTTTTATTCCAACTTAATTTGTAGTCCCTTTACATACCGTGCTCCAGGTTTTTTGTCTCAGTTATAGTGGGAAATCTACACTAGCACTGTTGGAGCTAGGAACACAAGCATTTGGCTACACCCGCAGTAACATATGCTAAATACTGTATGTGTATGCGACCAATACAATGTTATTGTATTTTATTTTATTTACTGTTTCAATCCTCCCTGTTACTGTGGGAGTCAGGGAAGTAGTGCTCTATATAAGGAATAATTTGAGACGAAACCAGTGTGTGGTAGAGATGGCAGGCAGTAGCTTTGGCCTCTGTTCTCTCTCTGTGTTGTGTCTTGGATGAAGTATCTGTATCACTGGAAACAAACCACTAAAGCTGTTAAAGAGATGGGCCACAAGCCACCGCAAAGGCCATGGATCCAAGAGAGGGGGTGAGATGGGGATAGGCTGCACCTTGTCTATAAGGGAATAGGGTGCCAATTGGGACATAGACAATGTGTTTTTTTTTCAATATATTTTTGTAATACTTCTCTGTAGACATTTATATAAAAATCCAACTCCCCATCACAGTGAAGAAATCATTTCAACACTTGGGTTATAACTTAGTTATCTGCTGGGGTGTCTAGGTAATATAACCCACTGGGTACAGATGTAATTTCAACGTCTAGTTTTGATTTGAACGTGAAATCGACAAAACATTTCACTATGTCATTGGATTTAGGTTAAAGTTGGGTGAAAAAAAATACAAAATGCCCTTATGTTGATGACTTTTTGCGAATCCAATAATTTTTTAAATTAATCACATTATTTAATTTTCATGACATGGAAACAACATTGATTCAACCATTTTTTGCTCAGTGGGAATGCTGTGGTTGAGGATCAGTCACTCAGAAGAAGCAGTATTTGAGAAGTAGTCAGGAGAGAGATTAAATGTTAGCTTCTATTCAGCACCAGGGTTGTGTTCCAAATGGCACTCTATTCCCTATATAGTGCAGTACTTTTAACCCGTTCAAAACAGTGCACTATATAGGAAATGTGGGTGCCATTTGGGACGCAAAACGTGATTTCAGAAAGAGCTTGAATGTCAGGCAGAGATGATTCTGACATTTGGATTGTCTCACTGTTAACAGAGCCTGTTGTGTAATATCAACTGATGTTCAACTGCATAGCAAATAGACTTGAATGACATTCAACACATTTTAGTAATTTAGCAGAGCGACTTACAATTAGTGCATTCATCTTAAGATAGATAGGTTGGACAACCACATATTAAAATTTTTTTGTTGAGGTGAGGAGGAGGATTATTTTAGACACATCCCTTTTTTTCTCCCCCTTTTTAAATACCTTTCTTCTCGCCTTCTCACCTTTCCACCTGGTGCCATCTCCCTCCATCTACGCCAACATTGACTACTTCTGTCTGGAAATAGATATGCATATTTATGTCCCGTGTAGCTGAGATGGTAGAGCATGGCACTTGCAACGCCAGGGTTGTGGGTTCGATTCCCACAGGGGACCAGTACGAGAAAAAAAAAGTATGAACATGTATGCATGTAACTGTAAGTCGCTCTGGATAAGAGTGTCTGCTTAATGACTAAAATGTAAAAAAAATTACGCTAATGAGTCATGCAAGTAACATTACTGTCATCAAGGGCTGTTACGATACCAGTATCACAATATTTTTTCCATGCCAAAAATTTAAACACGAAGCAGACCATACTCTTTGCTCCTTTAAAAACCTGCTTTATGCAAAATATTGTGTTCTATAGAGTACCACAGTCTGAGTCATAATACCAATACATCTTAGCGGTCAAACAGGGAAATGGTTCCAATCGTTTTTCCACCATTCATTTTTCCCATAGGGGATTTTAGAAACACTTAAAATAAGGACTATGTTCCGTGTAGGCTTACCCTGGCGTGACGTTTTGATAACCCTGTAAATCACTCTATTTAAAGGTGACCTTTATCAATATATTCGCCTGTATTTACCCCCTAAAAACGAAATGCTAATTAGCTGCAACATAATTATATTTTCCTGAAGAACTTAAATCCGCTTCTTGTTTTGTTTCCACATAACACTTTACCATCACTCTTAAAGGACCGCAGTTTTTGCTGTGTCCCCCTAGTATGTTTTTCTGAATGCTGTAACTTAACTTGTTCTAAATGTTATTTACTTGTAGTTCTGGCGTGTCTGTTTAGACACTTCTGTCTTATGAAACTTCTGATTCCAGTGTCATTTAATTCCAATTTGCCTCTAACTAAGATACAGTATGTGGCTCATACATATATTCATGAGAGAGTAATGGACAACTGTACAAGTTCCATTCCCATAGTTTAATTAAGGAAATGTAAGATGGCAGCTTGGCAGGCCTGTGGTTATTTATCCCTTTATTGCCTATTGTTCTGTTTTGAGCTGCAAGGCACAATGTGCATCCCAAATGGCACTCTATTCCCTATACACACTACTTTTAACCAGGGCCCATAGGGAATAGGGTGCCATTTGGGAAACATACTCAACCAGTATAGAGAGAAATAATGAGGATTTATACTGTTGTAGCATACAAGAGAGAAACAAGGCTACAGATGAAGGATCTTAATCTGATCACTCTTTTGTTGCTGTGAATTTTCCTGCACAGCATTGATTTGCCCTAACGAAAAATGTATCAACCACTACAAAAATGTGAATTTATTATAATCCACATAATTATTCACATTTCCTGTTGCTGCAGGATTATTTTCCTGCTGTACTGTAGAAAACTGGATCAAATTAAGATCCTACATCTGTATGTGACTCTATAATATTTCTAATTCTGAATGCTGCAGGCATAGTGGCTGTAACAGTGCCATAGTGCTTCAGTGTTAGGAGCATGTTTCGTTCTCTGCCAGCTGGGACTGAGATGATAAAACGGATTTGGCGCCAATGTTTTCTCTCATCTTGACAATCTGTTTTCCATGTGGGAATGCTCCTGTCTCATTGTTTTGGTTGAACATTGCACATTTCCAGGCTTCTGATAGAAAATACCTCAATCTTTGGAGAGACGTGAATATGTCTGACTCAATTCTACGCATTATGACAATGGTGTCCTACTTCAGGGCTCAGGGAAGAACGTCTGCACTCTGCATCATCTCCGCACTCTTAGAAAACAAGGGTTTCCAAATGGGATTTTCGGCTGTCCCCATAGGAGAACCCTTTTTGGTTCCAGGTAGAACCGATTATACTTGGGACCCAAACGGCTCTACTTGTAACAAAAATGGGTTCTACCTGGAACCAAAAATAGTTATTCTAAGCGTCATTGGGTCTCATTGTACTGAAGAAGTGCAATAAAGAAATGGTGGATGCTTCAGTGTGTGTGTGTGTTGTGTGTATGTATGTATGTGTTATAGGGTGTGTATGTGCCAGGGTTTTGTGGTAGTGGCAGCTGCAGTGCTGCAGGTGAATAACTCAACCCAGGTTGTGTTTCTCCCTCTGCACCCCAGAGAGCTGTGTTTCTGGTGGCAGGAAGCCAGCTGGCCTGATGCTCTCTGTGCGTCCCGAATGGCACCCTATTTCCTATGTAGTGCACTACTTTTTACCATAGCATTATGGGCCCTGGTCTAATGTAGTGCACTATGTAAGTAATAGGGTGTCATTTGGGATGCGCTCTCTGATGGTCTGACCCCTGTTGACCTTGGAGTATCAGCATGTCTTACAGATTGGAGTAGCAACAGAGAAAAGGCAGTAAATAGGACTAGAAATTTCTTTAGGTTAATTAAAGCAGTGTTTCCCAACTCCAGGCCTCGAGACAAACTCACCTGATTCAACTCATTGAAGGGTTGATAATTAGATGGCAACTCGTCTCGGGCCACAACTAAAATGTGTGCTGTTGGGGATACTGGAGGACTGGAGTTGGGAAACATTGCATTAAAGGATCAGTTCAGCACTCTCTATTGCTCATCTCCAGAGCACCAGAGGAGGACTACACCATATTAGGATGGATCAGAGGCTTCTCTGCAGAAACATTAAACTGCATTGAGACATCCCTGGCTTGCTCTGAGGCATTTCCGTCACACACTGAGAGTGGCTAGCCTAGCCACACATACCTGCTGCCAGCTTGATGTTACCAATGACAATAGGAAGTATGTATCAGAGAACGCCTCGTCATATTGTAAACAGCGGACATTGTTAACATCTCCAGTCAACAGAGGTTGTGTCCCAAATGGACGAGAACGTTTCACCAGAACCCTTCTTAGTGCAGTACCTTTGACCACGGCCCATAGTTTCCATCCTCCATTTGGGACATAACCTGAGGCTTCATAACCATCCATAAGAGCTGGGGAACGTTGTGTGCTCTTATCTAAACACCTCAGTGGTTTAATTAACAGACTTGTTATTACTGCTTCTCGTCCTGTATATAATTATACCCTCTTTGCAGGCTGTCTATGTTAAGCTGAAGACACAGGAGGCCGTGACACCTTCCTGCTTTAAACAGAATGCAGAGTTTCTATGGAAGTAGTAGTCCTGTTCTGTATACAGAGTGTGCATCCCAAAAGGCACCCTATTCCCTATATAGTGCACTACTTTTGTCCAGAGCTTAACTGGCCATAGTCAATAGTATTGCACTATATGAGCAATAGGGTTCCATTTGGGATACAGTCACTGAAGAGGTTCCTGCTATCTGCTGTGTGCCTTTCTGTCTGCTCTGGAAGTCTGGCACATCCCTCACCTGGGTGTATTAAACTGTGAACACTGACAAAATGTGTCAGCTTCTGTCTGTCTGTCTGTCTGTCTGTTCAGGCTCTGTCACTCGGGCCTCACACTCCTGTTCTCACAGAGAATAGAATAAACAAGAAAAATAAACCATAGCCCTACAAGGTTAGAGCACAGACCTGATGACAGTTGAAACCTGCCTATTAACATCCCCCATTCCACAAGCCCAGAGTGTCCCCTCCTGTCTGACTCCCAGCTGAGTAATGTTCTGTTTTGTTCAGCCCTGGCTTCAACTACCTGCAGGCCTCTGATGTGTGCCTGAACTGCCAATGAGAATATCTGTAGTGACTGGTGTAAGTGTGAGTCTGTCCAGCTTGGCCCTGCCTGCTGAGGGAAGGAGCTGCATTCTGAAACCAGCTGAGGAGCTGAAATGGGATCTGAGTTTCCAGACTGAGGGGAAAACATTTGACTTCAGAATGATCAGATAGAGGCATTCTGGACTGATCTACTGCATTTGCAGCGAATACAACAAATTTAACAACTTATGATATAAAGGCTGTATAGAGCATTCATAAACACTACACAGATGCCTCACAAAGCAGCAAAAGCAGCATTAGCCTGAAATTTGACGAGCAATCTGCATCTCAAAGGAAGCTTACATGTGTTTCCCTTGGCTGTGCAGCCCAGGGCCCGTATCCACAAAGCGTCTCAGAGGAGGAGTGCTGATCTAGCATCCGTTTTGACTTATGGAGCATGATGAAAAATATTGTATGGACAGATCCTAGATCAGCACACCTACTCCAAGACGCTTTGTGGATATGGGCCCAGATCTCTCTCCAGAGGCTCAGTCTTAAGCCTGCTGCTGTTGGGTTATTATCACAGGGACATCTCTGCCTGGTTCTGGTTCTATTGGACGAAATGTTCCCTGGATGTTCCCATCCAGGCCTCTTTGTCTCACTGCTTGTGTTCTATTGTCAGTGTTTCTGTTAGCTGTCCTTTTATACACACACACACACACACACACACACACACACACACACACACACACACACACACACTGTGCTGTCCATTCTGCCGATTCTGTCTCCTCTCGTCTCTCTGTGGGGATCATCGGGCTCTGAGAGGAGGCGTGTCTGTGTGTGTGCGCAGATCTTCTAACTGGCTGAAGCCATGTTCTGTGTCCCGCCTCCAGGAGAAAGCGAGAGGGGAAGAAAGTTCAAACAACAAAGCTTCAGTGTTTTTATTATTCAGATCAGATGGAAGAATTACAAGATAATATTACAGTTGACCAGTTTTCTTTACAAGTGCCTTGATGTTATTATATTCTGTGTGAATCAAAACAAGAAACACATTATTACTGTTTTTGAAACAAATTCCTTAGCTAGTAGCTCAAGCAAAATGTAAGAGGTTGAGAGTGTGACATATAAAATGTACACTGAGTGTACAAAATATTAAGAACACCTTCCTATTATTGAGTTACACCCCCCTTTTACCCTCAGAACAGCCTCAAATCTTCGGGGCATGGACTGGACTCTACAAGGTGTTGAAAGTGTTCCACAGGGATGCTGGCCCATGTTGACTCCAATGCTTCCCACAGTTGTGTCAAGTTGGCTGGATGTCTTTTGGGTGGTGAACCCAGCAGCATTGAAGTGTTTCACACCAACCGTTGCGCCTTTGCTCCTACTACCAATGTACCCTCTAAGCTGCGTAGGTGCGCAGTAGCTCTGAGACGACCCCACAGCTCCCGGGACTGCTTTGCAGAAAAAATATTAGCCCACAGAGAGAAGCACAAGATTGAATATCACTCAACTTTCTAGAGCAGTGGTCACCAACCGGTTGATGACGATATCATAACCGCCATCGATAAAAGACAGTACTGTGCAGCCGTCTTCATCGACCTGGCCAAGGCTTTCGACTATGTCAATCACCGCATTCTTATTGGCAGACTCAACAGCCTTGGTTTCTCAAGTGACTGCCTTGCCTGGTTCTCCAACTACTTCTCAGATAGAGTTCAGTGTGTCAAATCGGAGGGCCTGTTGTCCGATCCCCTGGCAGTCTCTATGGGGGTGCCACAGGGTTCAATTCTTGGGCCAACTCTATTCTCTATATACATCAACGATGCCGCTCTCGCTGCTGGTGACTCTCTGATCCATCTCTATGCAGACGACACCATTCTGTATACATCTGGCCCCTCTTTGGACACTGTGTTAACTAACCTTCAAACAAGCTTCATTGCCATACAACACTCCTTCCGTGGCCTCCAACTGCTCTTAAATGCTAGTAAAACTAAATGCATGCTTTTCAATCGAACGCTGCCTGCACCCGCCCACCGGACTATGATCACAACTCTCGACGGGTCTGACTTAGAATACGTGGACACCTACAAATACCTAGGCGTCTGGTTAGACTGTAAACTCTCCTTCCAGACTCACATTAAGCATCTCCAATCCAAATTTTAATCTAGAATCGGCTTCCTATTTCGTAACAAAGCCTACCGATCCTTGACTTCGGCGATGTCATTTACAAAATAGCCTCCAACACTCTACTCAGCAAATTGGATGTAGTCTATCACAGTGCCATCCGTTTTGTTACCAAAACTCCATATACTACACACCACTGTGACCTGTACGCTCTCGTTGGCTGGCCCTCACTACATATTCGTCGACAAACCCACTGGCTCCAGGTCATCTATAAGTTTTTGCTAGGTAAATCCCAGCCTTATCTCAGCTCGCTGGTCACCATAGCAACACCCACTCGTAGCATGCGCCCCAGTAGGTATATTTCACTGGTCACAAAGCCAACACCTCCTTTGGACGCCATTCCTTCCAGTTCTCTGCTGCCAAAGACTGGAACAAATTGCAAAAATCACTGAAGCTGGAGACTACCATCTCCCTCAATAACTTTAAGCATCAGCTGTCAGAGCAGCTTACCGATCACTGCACCTGTACATAGCCCATCTGTATATAGCCCACCCTACTACCTCATCCCCATATTTTTTTTGTTGTTGCTCATTTGCACTCCAGTATCTCTATTTGCCTATCATCATCTGCACATCTATCAGTCCAGTGTTAATTCTAATTTTGTAATTATTTCGCCACTATGGCCTATTTATTGTCCTACCTTCCTAATCTTACTACATTTGTACACTCTGTACATATATTTTCTATTGTGTTATTGACTGTATGTTTGTTTATTCCCATGTGTAACTCTGTGTTGTTTTTGTCGCACTGCTTTGCTTTGTCTTGGCCAGGTCGCAGTTGTAAATGTGAACTCAACTGGCCTACCTGGTTAAATAAAGGTGAAATAAAAAAAAAATGTGTCTGAAGGTTCAAACTCTGCCTTCCCGGCAAGCCCAATCGGATGGCTCAGATTACCATGTCTGCAGTAACGTAGCAGGCATAAAATCCATGTCTACACAATCCATGTCTCAAGGCTTAAAAATAATTATTTAACCTGTCTACTCCCCTTCATGTACATTAACTGAAGTAGATTTAACAAGTGACATCAATAAGGGATCATAGCATTCACCTGGTCAGTCTGTCATGGAAAAAACATGTTTTGTACACTCAGTGTATATTGTATATTGTGTTCATAATGAAATTACTTTTAAATACGTCTTTCTGTTTTTTTTATTTAATTTAATCCACTAGTGTAGGGGCTGCAGTGACCATACTGATTTATAATGCTTCCGTCT
The DNA here is from genome assembly GCA_023634145.1 of Thymallus thymallus. Lineage (NCBI taxonomy): Eukaryota > Metazoa > Chordata > Actinopteri > Salmoniformes > Salmonidae > Thymallus > Thymallus thymallus. The sequence continues at coordinate 9,144,405 of CM042379.1, forward strand.
ATAGCTAGAGGTCTCCTGATATCTCCAGGAGTGATAAGTATAATATGTTGTTGTTTAGTGCTGTCCTTTTGCTTGCTGGGGCCAGCTACTTTTAAGTGTTGCCTGTCTTCCCAGTAGCCTACTTGGTGTGTGAACTGTTGACTGCTATTAACTTGCAGATGATTGTCGACACATCAACCAGGATTAATGGGCATTTTGTGAATGTTGTTGTCTTCATAATCAGTTGCTCTATAGGAAGGGAAGTGGCTTCTCCAATCCTCGGTAATCAACAATTTGTTCCGGGAGGTGTGCTCTTCACCTCTGCAAGGAAATGAACAATTAGTGTACTTCAGTCTCCCCTGTTTTCTCAGCGACATTCTCGTCACAAAACTGACTGTTGCTGAAACAAAGACTGTGTTCTTTCCTGATGATGGCTCACCACTCATCGTACTGGGCGACTTTAACCTCCTGCCGCTTGACTTCAATTAATTTCTTTCCACTCCTTTCCTCTTTTGACCTCACCCTTTCCCAGTCACCTCCCACTCACAAGGTAGGCAATACTCTTGACATCATCTTCACTAGAGGCTGTTAGTTTACTAATCTCACTGCAACCCCCCTCCATGTCTAAGATCACTACTTTGTTTCCTTTTCTCTCCAACCCTCTTCCAATCCTACCCCCTCAGCCCCTACCCAGATGGTCAATGCGCCAGCACAATCTTCGCTCTCTCTCTCTTCTTCTATGTTATGCTCTCTACCTTTTGCTTAATACTTCTCTTCCTGTCTCCTATCTCTGCCTCTTCGACTCAAATCGCTCCCTTTCTACATCACACTGTCGGCTGGCTCCCCCTCATTACGAGCATACAGAACAGGTGAAAATGGAGGTAAACGAAACTTCCGGAAGTACCTATCCTCCTTTCACTCCCTCCTATCTACCTTCTCTTCTGTATCTGCTGCTAAAGGCACTCTAAATTTCAAGCTTCTGCCTCCAACCCTAGGAAACGATTTACCATCTTCTCCTCCATCCTTAATCCTCCACCCTCCCTCTCTAGGGACTAATTTGTCAACCACTTTGAAAAGAAGGTTGATGACATCTGCTCCTCATTCACTCAGCCTATTGAGTCCACTGACTTCAAAATGGCCAGAGTCGCTCCCCTCCTTAAGAAACCAACACTCGACCCCTCTGACGTCAAAAACTACAGACCGGTACCCCTTCTTTCTTTTATTTCCAAAACAATTGAGCGTGCTGTCTCTGAACAACTCTCTCTCGCTATCTCTCTCAGAACTATCTTCTTGACCCTAACTAGTCAGGCTTCAAGACTGGTGTTCAACCGTCTGAAGTTCCTCCATGTCACCCCGATCCTCCGTGTGAGGGTTTGATTGTGGTTAGGCCTCTAACTCCCACCAAGGGGAGTGGAAGGACCACAATCAAGCCCTCACACCCTAACTAGGGGAGTAATGATCCTCAATCAGAGACAGCTGTACAGGGTTGTCTCTGATTGGGGATTGTATTTAGGCTCCCCACACATCCACCTGTGTGTGGATCTTTGTTTGTGCCTGTCTACAGTACGTCACAGTCAAGTCAGTCACTTTGTTTGTTTATCCTCTCCTGTTTATTTTATGCCTTGTGATTACACCTCATTTAATAAACAAGGATGACACTTCACCAACGCTCCGTTTACCGTCCCATTACTACAAACCGTGACACTCCGCACACACCACTGGCTTCCAGTCGAAGCTCACATCCACTACGAGACCATGGTACTTGCCTACGGAACAGCAAGAGGAACTGTCCCTCCCTACCCTCTGCTCAAACCCTACACCCCAACGCGAGCCTTCCGTTGCCCCACCTCTGGTCTCTTGGCCCTCCCAACCTTACGGGAGGGCAGCTCCCGCTCAGCCTAGTCCCAGTTCTTCTCTGTCCCGGTACCCCAATTGTGGAACCAGCTTCCCCCTGAAGTTAAGACAGTAGAGTCCCTGCCCATCTTCCGAAAACATCTGAAATCCTACCTCTTCAAAGAATATCTTAAATATGACTGTGATATGTGTTTGTCCCACCTAGTTATCTTAAGATGAACTGTAAGTCGCTCTGAATAAGAGCATCTGCTAAATGACTAAAATGTAAATGTAAACATACTGGTCACCATCTCTCAATGGGGAGAGTAGTCTAACATTAGAGCACTATTAGGGAACCTGAAAATAGCTGTGCATCGACGCTCCCCATCCAACCTGACAGAGCTTTAGAGGATCTGCAGAGAAGAATTGGAGAAACTCCCCAAATACAGGTGTGCCAAGCTTGTAGCGTCATACCCAAGAAGACTCGAGGCTGTAATCGCTGCCAAAGGTACTTAAAAAAAAACTGAGTAAAGAGTCTGACTACTTATGTAAATGTGATATTTCCTCAGTAAATATATTTCCAAAAGGTGCTATTGACATGGAATTTTCACCAGATGTTGGTAACAACCCAGGTAATCCATACATACAAAGAAACCAAAACAAATAAGTTCAGAAATTAAGTTATGTGTAATAATGTGAAATGACACAAGGAAAAAGTATTGAACACATGAAGAAAGGGAGGTGCAAAAAGGCATGGAAAGCCAAGACAACAGCTGAAAACTATCAGTAATTAAAAAGCAATCCAGCCCCCTGTCAGTGCAAATTAATATCAGCTGGTTCAGTCCCAACTGATGGCCTACAAAAAGGTCTCATTGCCAAGGTGTCACACAAGACACATCTCATGATGGGTAAAAGCAAAGAGCTGTCTCAAGACCTTCGCAACCTAATTGTTGCAAAACATAATGATGGCATTGGTTATAGGCGCATTTCTAAGCTTCTGAATGTTCCAGTGAGCACTGTTGGGGCCATAATACGGAAGTGGAAAGACAATAATTTCACCATAAATTTGCCTCGACCAGGTGCTCCTCGCAAGATTTCTGACAGAGGAGTGAAAATAATTATCAGAAGAGTTGTCCAAGAGCCAAGGACCACTTGTGGAGAGCTTCAAAAAGACCTGCAATTAGCAGGTACTGTTGTCTCAAAGAAAACAGTAAGTAATGCACTCCACTGCCATGGCCTGTATGCACGCTCACCACGCAAGACTCCATTGCTGAAAAAAAGGCATGTTGAAGCTCGTTTAAAGTTTGCTGCACAACATTTGGAAAAGCCAGTGAAATACTGAGAGAATATAGTGTGGTCAGATGAGAGCAAAATTTAACTCTTTGGATGTCATAATACACACCATGTTTGGAGGAGAAATGGCACTGCACATCACCCTAAAAACACCATACCAACAGTGAAGTTTGGAGGTGGGAACATCATGATGTGGGGCTGCTTTTCAGCAAATGGTACTGGCAAACTTCACATAAATGAAGGAAGGATGAATGGGCAAATTTACTGAGACATTCTTGACAAAAATCTGCTGCCATCTACCAGGATGATAAAGATGAAACAAGGGTGGACATTTCAGCAAGACAATGATCCCAAACACACAGCCAAGGAAACTCAATTGGTTTCAAAGAAAGAAAATACAGTTGCTAGAATGGCCCAGCCAATCACCTGACTTAAATCCCATTGAAAATCTATGGAAAGAACTGAAGATCAAGATTCATAGAAAAGGCCCACGGAACCTTCAAGATTTGAAGACTGTGTGGAAGAATGGGCCAAAATCACACCAGAGCAATGCATGCGACTAGTTTCTCCATACAGGAGGCGTCTTGAAGCTGTCATTACCAACAAAGGCTTTTGTACAAAGTATTACATAAATATCAGTAAGTGTGTTCAATACTTTTTCCCTGTGTCATTTCACATTATTACACAACTTAATTTCTGAACGTATTTGTTTTGGTTTCTTTGTATGTATGGATTACTTGGGTTGTTACCAACATCTGGTGAACATTTAATGTCAATAGCACCTTTTGGAAATATATTTACTGAGAAAAATGGTGACGTGTTCAATACTTATTTCACCCGCTGTATATGCAAAAAATGTTGCTTTGTCATTATGTGGCATTGTGTGTAGATTGATGAGGGGAAAACTATTTAATAATTTTTAGAATAGAGCTGTAACATAACAAGTAAGGCAAGTGCTTTTTTCTCGTCTCCTAACTCCCCTGCTGCCTCTGTCGCCTTGTTCTCAGCACTAATAGATAGATAGATAGATAGATAGATAGATAGATAGATAGATAGATAGATAGATAGATAGATAGATAGATACTTTATTGATCCCCAAGGGCACATTTCTTTGTCAAGCAGTTACGAAAAAAACACAGGGCAGATGCAAAAAGACAGATACATGATACATAGTGCGACAGTATGAAAAAGTATAAAAATACAAGAAGTCTGGAGTGCTAAAAGCTATAAAAAGACATTGCATAGTGTGGGTGAATGGCTGAATATGTACACTATACATTGTTACAGAGTGTTAGGTGATAATAATATTGCAAGTTGATATGGGAATATTTGCATGGTTAACTATACTTTACAGGTCAATGGCAGTGAAATACCTCAATAGCTGATGATATAAGTGGGGGTAATAATAGTTTACTTAATATACAGTCTGGTTAAATGAACAGGTAAGTTAATATTTTGCATGGTTAATTTAACTGTACAGGTAAATGTACAGTTAAATGTACATTGTACAGGTAAGTGAATATTTGCATGGTTACATTAACTGTACAGGTAAATGACAGGAAGAGATACTTAAATAGCTAAATGTGCGTATGATATAATTTAGGGTAATAATAATAATTCAGTCCTTAGTGCAGGGTTTGATTACAGATAAATGCTCGTATTGCACATTCGATATACTAAAAGCAATGAAAATATGCGTTCCTGAGTGAATGACTACGTAAGTTCAGTCCAAGAATTACTTACAATATTGCATGTGATATGATATAAAAACTGTACATGAATATGTATATACAGTCCTCCTGAGTGAATGAGTGATTACAGACCAGAGTTACTCACGGATGGATGCATAATTGTTAAACTAGGTCGTAACACCCCAACAGTTCCAGGTCTATGTTGCCGACGGCACGGCACCCGGTGAGGCATTAAATAGTTTGATAGCCGCCGGCAGGAAGGACCTCATAGCGCTCTCTGGCAGAACGTGGTGGGATCAGTCTGTGACTGAAAGTGCTCCTCTGCATCATAACCATGGCATGCAGAGGGTGGGTGACGTTGTCCATAATGGCCAGCAGTTTGCCCAGGATCCGTTTCTCCGCCACCTCTAGTGTGTCAAGGCTAATCCCCAGAACAGAGCTAGCCTTCCTGATCAGCTTATTTACCTGAGAAGCATCACCGGCCTTTATGTTGGCGCCCCTGCACATCACTGCAAAAAACATACTGGTAGAAAGTATGCAGTAGTATACTGCACACGTTGAAGGACCTGAGCCTCTTCAGAAAGTAGAGTCCCCTCTGGCCCTTTTTGTACAGAGCCCCAGTGTTACCAGCCCATTCCAGCCTGTTGTCCATATGGACTCCCAGGAACTTGTATGACCCAACCATTTCCACATCTATCCCCTGTATAGGGACTGCAGTCAGTTGTGCCTTGGTTCTCCTGAAGTCCACCACCTTTGTTTTGCTGATGTTGAGTTGATGATTGCATCATCCACCCAATGTTGCGCTGATATGCGAACTGCAGGGGGTCCAGTGATGTACACACCAGGGGTCTGAGGTGAGCGAGGTCTAAACTTTCCAGGGTCTTCATGATGTGGGATGTTAGCTCTACAGGTCTGAAGTCATTCAGGACAGTGGGGTGCGCCTTCTTGGGCACTGGGACCAGGCAGGATGTTTTCCACAGCACAGGGACCCTTTCCAGGCTCAGCCTAAGGTTGAAGGGTCGCTGGAGTATTCCACACAATTGGTCAGCACAGACCCTAAGCACCCTTGGGCTTTCCACTGATGTAGTCTCTCCAGCTCTCTCTTCACTTGGTTGGTGGTGAAAGCCAGCCCAGGTGGGGAGGTGGGGGGAAGGGGGCTGTTGAGGATCAGTCCAGAGGTGGGGGGGGAAGGGAGGTGTTGAGGATCAGTCCAGAGGGAGCGGAGGCGGAGGTGGGGAGGGGGTTGCTGATTGACTCAACGGAGGTGTTGTGAGCAAAGTGGGGGTGGGACAGCCGTGGGGTGTGTGGCCTGGGGAGCTGGAGGGGAGGTGGACAGGGCCAGTATCAAACCTGTTAAAAAATTGGTTCAGCTCATTGGCTCTGTCCTGGGTCCCCTCCGTCTGCCCACTGTTTGACTTTTTGAAACCAGTGATATTTCTCATACCCTTCCACACCTCTCTCACCTGGCTCTGCCTCAGCTTGTCCTCCATCCTCTCCTTATACCCTCTCTTCTCTTCATCAATCCACAACCAGCTCCCTCTGGACGCATTTCAATTTGTCCCTGTCCCCCTCCTTGAAGGCCCTCTTCTTCTCATTCAACAGGGCCTTCAGGTCGCTGGTGACACAGGGTTTATTATTAGGAAAAGAGCTTACCTTCATGTTGGGTACAAAAATGTATATAGTCCATTATGCAGTCTGTAAGTCCATCAATGTCCTCCCCATGAGCCTCACAGAGCACATCCCAGTCTGTTGTTTCAAAGCAGTCCTGTAGGGCCTCATTTGCCTCCGGGGACCATCTCCTAATGGTCCTAGTCGTCGCAGGCTACTGTTGGACCATAGGCCTGTAGAGTGGGGTGAGATGGACAAGGTTGTGATCCGATCTACCGAGGGGAAGGAGTCCAGAGTTTTATTATTCCTGGTTGGGCACTTCACGAACTGTTGGAATGTGGGCAGCGTTGAAGAGAGAGATGCATGGTTAAAATACCCCAAATGGGAAAGAAGGCACTGGGATGCGCTGTCTGATAGCAGAGTGAATGACGTCACACGCTGTGTTTGCGTCCACGGAGGGTGGGATGTAAACAATAACGGCAACGGCTGCCGTGAATTCCCTCTGCATAGTAGATAGTAGAGTCTCAGGCTAACGGCTAACAGCTCAATGTCCGGGCTACAAAACTGTTCCTTAACAGTAATATGTTTTGGATTACACCATTTGTTGTTAACTAATAAAGCCAGCACCCTCCCTTATTCTTACCGGAAGAAACGCTATCCCTGTCTGCTCTGATAGTCTGGAAACCGCCGATAGTTATGTTCTCTATGGGGATGTTATCATTCAGCCATGTGTCTGTATAGCACAATAGGCTAGCTTCCCGATTGTCTCTTTGCCCATGGACCAGCCCATCAAGCTCATCCACCTTGTTATATACCGATCTCACTTTGCCCATATTGATAGACGGTATAGCGGGCTTGTACTTACTCAGCTTTGCCTTACACTTCCGACCTGCCTTGCATCCACGTCGTCGCCTTTTCAACTCGTCTGGAATTTCAAACTTTTCCCTGAGTTGCAATAGCGCTGTGTGTGCTAAATCCAGGAGGTGGGCTCGGTTGTAAATAATTGAGTACTCGTGTGAACGTGCGGCGCTGAGAAAAATAAAAAGTGCCTCAGTGATAAAAAGGACCACTAAAACCTTTTATAAAACAGTAGCACTCCATAATCCTGAACTATTATAGTTCAACTGTTGCAAAAAAAGTCACGAAAAACAAACTAAAACAACAATTAACGCGCAAACAATCGGAGCTGCTTAACAGGCGACCACACAGGGCGGTGCCAATCTATAACAAGAACAATATGCTGGTTAACTGTGCTATTATGCACATAGCAACATGGTCTAGGAAAAGCTGCCAATTCAACAGCGCACTGATGTTTCAGAACCGTGTACAGCGTCCACTATCCAACGCGGGAGAAAGAGCATTTGTTATAAAATAAATGTATTTTATTTGTGTTGCACCATTGTTCTTACGTAATACTGTATAACCATATACATACAGGCACGAATCACACGGGTGTCTTGTACACAATGCTTGACTAAAGAAATCTCAGTCAACCAACAGCAATCGACCAGCCGACAATGTGGTCAGCACTACTTTTTTTTTTTTTTTTTTTACAATAGATCACTTCTGTACAGTAGCCTGGAGTGTCCAACTGAAGAACTGCACAGCATACCAAGCCCTCCCTCCCTCATTCTCTCCCTCCCTCCCTCCCTCCCTCTATCCACTGTGACAAGGTCAGGTCGACCTCCATATAGCAGGTCACACTCAATCTCATAAACTATCTCCAGAACACAGAACACTGGTCCAGCAGGGAGGGAAACAGGCGCGCTGCCGGAAGCTTTCAATCCCTCTCGCTCACTGCCTGACTGCCTGACATCAAACACACACACACACACACACACACACACACACACACACACACACACACACACACACACACACACACACACACACACACCCTCTGCACTGTGTGAACAAAAATCAGTGAGAAAGAATGAGCTGCATTAGTTCTGAGTTCAGTCATAAGACTATTAACCTACAGGTAGAAAGGCATGCTCACCTCACATCAGGAGAAGCAGCCCGGGCGTGCTCTAGATAAGAGAGTGAGAGTCGAAATGGAGGAGAGGGAGAGTATGAGGGGAGGAGTGGGAGAGGTTGAGAGGAGGAATACAGGAGAGGGAGAGGTTGAGGGGAGGAATATAGGACTTCCACATAATGAGATCGAAGTCTCCCAATCTACCAATATCTGGGAGCTGAATCATAAAGTCTATATGCGTCCCAAATGGCTACATATTCCCTATAGTGCACTCCTTTTGACCAGGGCCCATATGGCACTATAGTGCAACTGTCAGTAGTGTAGTTATTGAATGCAATGACAAATAATGAACATAACGTTACTGGTAATAATAAAAACTGTTTTATATGGATGTGGGCTATGTTTATCCCCTAGGCTACTGAGACCTTGTATTGGTTCAGGACCCTGTAACGCTCCATGATAACATGATTTGGGTAGATCCTAAATTGTACCCTATTCCCAATTTAGCACACTACCTTTGGCCCATATGGGGACGCATACATGGCATTACAGAATATTTGGACTACTAAGTGGCGCAGCGGTCTTAGGCACTGCATCTCAGTGCATGAAGCGTCACTGCAGTCCCTGGTTCGATACCAGGCTGCATCACATCCGGTCGTGATTGGGAGTCCCATAGGGCGACGCACAATTGGCCAGGTGTTGTCCAGGTTTGGGCGGGGCAGGCCGTCATTGTAAATAAGATTTTTTTCTTAACTGACTTGCCTAGTTAAATAAAGGTAAAATAAATAATAATAATAAATATATAATTATAGCTCTGCTTTTTATTTAATGGTTTGTGGAATGATGTTGTACTCAGGTGATCTTTCTCTCTCTCTCTCTCTCTCTCTCTCTCTCTCTCTCTCTCTCTCTCTCTCTCTCTCTCTCTCTCTCTCTCTCTCTCTCTCTCTCGGCCATCTGTCTGCTCTGCCAGCCCCATGCTGCCTGGCGACACGCGCACACATACAGTTGAAGTCGGAAGTTTACATACACTTAGGTTGAAGTCATTAAAACTCATTTTTCAACCACTCCACAGATTTCATGTTAACAAAACATAGTTTTGACAAGTCGGTTAGGACATCTACTTTGTGCATGACACAAGTAATTATTCCAACAATTGTTTACAGACAGATTATTTCACTTATAATTCACTATCATAATTCCAGTGGGTCAGAAGTTTACATACACTAAATTGACTGTGAGGGGCTGGTGCACTTCACAAAATAGATGGCATCATGAGGAAGGAAAATTATGTGTATATATTGAAGCAACATCTCAAGACATCAGTCAGGAAGTTAAAGCTAGGTCGCAAATGGGTCTTCCAAATGGACAATGACCCCAAGCATACTTCCAAAGTTGTGGCAAAATGGCTTAAGGACAACAAAGTCAAGGTATTGGAGTGGCCATCACAAAGCCCTGACCTCAATCCTATAGAAGATTTGTGGGCAGAACTGAAAAAGTGTGTGCGAGCAAGGAGACCTACAAACCTGACTCAGTTACACCAGTTCTGTCAGGAGGAATGGGCCAAAATTCACCCAACTTATTGTGGGATGCTTGTGGAAGGCTACCCTAAACGTTTTACCCAAGAAACAATTTAATGGCCATGCTACCAAATACTAATTGAATGTATGTAAACTTCTGACCCACAGGGAATGTGATGAAATAAATAAAATATCTCTACTAATATTCTGACATTTCACATTCTTAAAATAAAGTGGTGATCCTAACTGACCTAAGACAGGGAACTTTTACTAGGATTAAATGTCAGGAATTGTGAAAATGTAAATGTATTTGGCTATGGTGTATGTAAACTTCCGACTTCAACTGTATACACACACACCTTCTGATCCAGGCTGGCCGTCCAATCTGTCATTAATAGACTTTCACAGGTGACTGTTCCCATCAGCACTTCTCTATCTGAAGGGAGCCAGCAGGTTACTGACCGTGTGCGTGCGTGCGTGCGTGCGTGCGTGCGTGCGTGCGTGCGTGCGTATAGAAGAGAAGGACAGGGATGTGTTAGACCATTAGCTTAGCCAGCTCTACAGGGAGACCGAGTCTTCTCTACAGCTTCATTGAGAAATAATTACATCACACATCAAATAAGCACCTAACATAACAGAGCCATCAATCACACTCTGCTATGGACACACACACACACACACACACACTCACTCACTCACACTCTCTGGCTAATTGGATTTCTTCCATGCTTCCTGGTGTCTGTAATGTAAGGTCTGTTTGGAGGCGATGAGGTTTGATTCTGACTGGCCGCTTTGGACTCCACCTCTTTTCTCCATCATGCTTTCACTAACAACACTGTTTGATTTCTGTCTGAAAGGCTGTTATTTCTGATTGCTCTATCCCACCCTCTGCAGTTTTACCCTGATACTTAACAGAATAACAGACATATCTTTACTGTTGTTCTACTGTTGTTCTACTGTTGTTCTGATGTTGTTCTGATGTTGTTCTGATGTTGTTCTACTGTTGTTCTACTGTTCTACTGTTGTTCTACTGTTATTCTGATGTTGTCCTTCTGTTGTTCTACTTGTTCTGATGTTATTTTATGACAAAGGACATTCAGGTGCAGCAGGAACAATACAGTTAAAAAAAATCTCTTATATGAGCTGAACATCACTCTCTCTCACACACTCTTTTGCTCTCACTCTCACTCTCACTCTCACACTTACCATCACTCGCTGCCCTGCTGAATCCATGTCATTCTGGTAGATAGATGGTTCCATGACTGGTGAAACTTTTTAGGACTCATTGAAAACTCTATCTAAGTGTGAGGTATTCCCTGCAGTTGCCTACAGCTTCTAAAGTTATGACATGTTCTTTCACGCTGTCCATAAATGACACTGTTCAATAACCTATGTTGATAAGCATAAACCGACCAAATGAATACCAGCAATTTCTCTCCAAGGTTGTGGAGATCAAGCAGCGTGCGTGCACATGTGCGTGCGTGTGCGTAGGGGCCAGCCGGGCCAGATGGGGCCTTTGTCTGGGGGTAATGAGCGTGATGTTTCAGGGGCTGACAGACCAGGCAGGTGGGACCAACCCATCGAGCAGGCAGGCACGCTGTAGTAATTACATTCCTAGTACTGAACAGGGTAGAACAGAGAGACAGGCTGGATGGGGCAGGAGGGGGAGGGGGCAGGCAGTAGGTTCTATAGAGAGGTTGAAGGGGACAGGAGAGATGTGAAGGAGGTAGCTGTGTATGCTGCTGTGTGTCAGTCTCTGCTACAGGTTATAGGCGTGGAGTCAAAGATGGAGTTCCTATAAATCGTCTGAACAGATCTGGCAATGTTAGCAGTTAGTGTAGCTACGGGAGCGTGGTTAACAACAGTGGAGGAAAATCAATCACATTCCAACCATGGAACGTCCTGTTTCCCTCAACACTATCAGACAACCGCAAACCGCCTGTCGGAGGAGGAGGAGGAGGAGGAGGAGGAGGAGGAGGAGGAGGAGGAGGAGGAGGAGGAAAGAGAGGGAGAATTAAAGGGAGACAGAGAGGGAGAATGAAAGGGAGACAGAGAGGGAGAATGAAAGGGAGACGGAGAGGGAGAATGGAAGGGAGACTGAGAGGGAGAATGGAAGGGAGACGGAGAGGGAGAATGGAAGGGAGAGAGAGGGAGAATGAAAGGGAGAATGAAAGGGAGACAGAGAGGGAGAATGAAAGGGAGAGAGAGGGAGAATGAAAGGGAGAATGAAAGGGAGACAGAGAGGGAGACAGAGAGGGAGAATGAAAGGGAGAGGGATAGAGAGCAAGAGACAGGGTAAGAGGGAGAGGTAGATAAAGACAGACTGGTTTAGGAGCACAGCTCTGTGATATACATATGGAGGGAATTATTATCTTTCTAGCACTGTGTTTGACATTGTTAAGTAAAGTTAAGTGGGAGATAAAGCTATTGTTAAAACCTTTTGGGGAAAAATAATACTGCTTGGAGGAATAGATAACAGGAAAATAACATTTGCTAGAAAAGATCATGGTGAGCTGTGACCTTAATATGCAGTTAAGTGTATGTTATCTTGGAGCCAGGCTTTATTGAATGACCGAGCACTGTATAGGAGAGATATATAAAAAAACGAATATGAGTTGTGTTTTAATCTGAGCGTTTCTGTGGTTCAGAGATTCTGAAGGATCATTCTCATATGATTTCTGTTCTACCTGATCATTAAGGTCTAATTCAGTCCCTGATTAGAGGGGAGTAATGAAAAAAATGCAGTGGAACTGGCTTCGAGGTCCAGAACTGACTTCGAGGTCCAGAGTTCATCTAGATTATCATCCTGAGGTTATGACTTTCTGAGGTCTTGTGAGGGGAGAGCTGCTGTAAGTGTTTGTCTGGTTTACCCCCCTCTCTCTCTCTCCCTCTCCATCTCCCTCTCTCTGCATTGCAGTGTGCTGCTCTCTCATTACTATTTAGGGCTGTATAGGCCCCCTGCTCTCCCTTTCTCTCTCTGTTTTCCCTCTATACTGATGTAGGATCTTAATTTGAGACAGTTTTCTACAGCAGAACTGACTTCTTATAATTAATGTACATTTTTGTAGGGGTAGATTCATTTTTCGTAAAGGGAAATCACAAACCTCAGAAGCCATTTTAAACCTCAAATATACTACAAGTTTTACATTTCTTGCAGATAAGCAGAGGGGTAGAGAAATACAGGGAGATGGAAAAGGTGAGGAGAGGAGAGGAGAGGAGAGGAGAGGAGAGGAGAGGAGAGGAGAGGAGAGGAGAGGAGAGGAGAGGAGAGGAGAGTACAAACCTCAGAAGCCATTTTAAACCTCAAATATACTACAAGTTTTACCTTTCTTGCATTGCAGAAAAGTTCACCTGCAACTGGGTGATCAAATTAAGACCCTGCATCTGTACATCACTTTACAGTAGGGATCATCCCAGCTCTCTCTCACCCAGCTATCCTCTCCATATGCCTCCAGTCTGTGTCTGTGATAGCAGTATAATAGAATAGAACAGGAAATGTATCTGCAGGTTAATAAGGTTAACGACTCTGACAACTCTTATCCTGACTGGAGCTGTTCAATTAGCAGAGATGATTAGACAGGCTTGGGTTATACCACTGCTTTTCTGTTCTGTTCTGCTGTGTGTTGGAGGGGAGGGGAGGGGGGAAAGACAGAGAGAGAAGGAGACAGGGAGAGAGACAGTGGGAACTCCTGTCCAAGTGTTTCTCCTGGCTACAGAATTAGTCAGTCCATCCCACTGCACCATGCAGACCCCAGCCAAGGTGAGCACAGCTGAATTCTGCACTGCAGAGCTGCTCCAAGGTGACTGGAGCACTGAAGCATTGCTCTATGTGTCAGAGGATAGATAGTGAATAGATATCCCAGATAAATATACTGCCTCTAGATATCCCAACTGTTGTAGGGTGGATTGTGATAATGATTGATTTTGACTCTTTATAAGGCTTTATTTCATTGTGGAACTGCAACATATGCTTTGTATGAGTGTCAGTTAACTGTGAGCAGCAGATGGCTCCAGGCGTTTCTTTAATAAGACAGACAAACACTGACAGGAAACAGCAGCGAAGCATCTGTACTTATTCCTCACCTTCAGACACACACACACACACACACACACACACACACACACACACACACACACACACACACACACAGTGCACAGTGCACAGTGAGTCCTGGTGTGCCCTTTTTAAATTATTTTATTTTATTTATCTTGGAAAGTCAGTTAAGAACAAATTATTATTTACAATGACGGCCTACCCCAGCCAAACCCTCCCCTAACCCAGACGACGCTGGGCCAATTTGTGATACTGCCTGTGATCGAACCAGGGTCTAGCACTGACGCCTCTAGCACTGAGATGCAGTGCCTTAGACCACTGCGCCATCCGGGAACTCTTATGTGGAGAAACCAATCATGGAGTTGTTTAATCGTTAAGAGTCTATTGACACACCCGTAAATCAATCTAAGTAACACAATAAAACAATCCCTATCAAAATCCATCAGTTTAAACTGTTTAAAAAAATTGTTTTATGCCTTACGCATCTGCGGTGGAAGGTGGCCGAGCTACAGCGGTGTTTGTCGGACCATGAGACATCCCGAAATCTGTCTTCTCACGAGAACACCTGTAGCGTCATGGGACTCGTCTGAAGGTAACCCATACAAATGAATGGAAGTATGGAGGGAGTTTTGTGCCAACAAAAACAATGGGTCAAATATGTATCCAACAAACCGAAGATTTCCTGAGCTATAAGATATAGGACAGACACTTCAAAACCTTATTCCTTATGATTTATTTTGCCATGTATGAATGTGTTATTCAATGCGTTTCTATGGACTACAGTAGTAAAGGCCAAATGCAATATTTTATTTTGATACCTAAAGGATTCCTAAAATTCAAAATCAAATAGCTAAATGATCCATCTTAAAATAATTCCATGTTCGCTTAACATACAGCATCTCCCATGCTGTGTCTGCATGTTGAGATGCTATATCATAGAAGATTAGAAGACATGTATAAAAAAAACCTGTGTGTGTGTGTACCTACAGTATGTGGTTTTCAGCTCAGCAGTACTACAGCCCTGAGTGCCCAGGAGACAGGGAGGTCGTCTCCTCTCGCTGCCATGACTACTAGGCCTGTGTGTGTGTGTTCGTTCGTGTTCTGTAGCGACACTCCCCAGACCTACTGGTTATTCTATTCACATCACAGCCCTACTTCCATTCCGCCTGATTTATTTCCTGCAAGATTGCTTTTTAATTTTCTCTCCAGCTCTGGACTGGCAACGTTCACTACGAATCCTGTTTGACAATCTGAGCATTCACTGGAAAAGAGAGAGAGAGGGAGGGGGGGGGGGGGAAATAAGCAGAGGAATGGAAAGGAGAGGAGTGACGAGGAGAGCAAAAGGAGAGGTGTGAGAGAAGAGGAAAGGAGACTAGTGGAGAGGAATGGAAAGGAGGGAGTGAAGAGGAGAGGAAAGGAGAGGAGTAAAAAGGAGAGGAGTGAAGAGGAGAGGAAAGGAGAGGAGTAAAAAGGAGAGGAAAGGAGAGGAGTAAAAAGGAGAGGAGTGAAGAGGAGAGGAAAGGAGAGGAGTAAAGAGGAGAGGAAAGGAGAGGAGTAAAGAGGAGAGGAAAGGAGAGGAGTAAAGAGGAGAGGAAAGGAGAGGAGTGAAGAGGAGAGGAAAGGAGAGGAGTGAAGAGGAGAGGAGTAAAGAGAGGAGAGGAGAGGAAAGGAAAGGAAAGGAGAGGAGAGGAGAGGAGAGGAGAGGAAAGTAGGAGAGGGAAGGCGAGGAGTGGATAGGAGAGGAGTGAAGAGGAGAGGAAAGGAAAGGAAAGGAGAGAAGAGGAGTGAAGAGGAGAGGAAAGAAAAGGAGAGGAGTGAAGAGGAGAGGGAAGGAGAGGAATGGAGTGGAGAGGAGTGGAAAGGAGAGGAGTGAGAAGGAATGGAACTGAACTGGGAAACCTTCAGATAGGGAAGCAGACCTGTGTCTCTGTCTCTCACAGTGAGCTGTGAAGTGACTGGGTGGGTTTGGGAGGTAGAACACAGTGTCTCAAGGAGCTCAGAGTTCTCTGTACTTACCTTAGGATCCACACCCAGCAGGGGAGGACGCTAACACTGTGGCCATAACGAGTTAAAGCGTGATGCTAATACTCAGTGGACACAACCAGTTAACATGGTGATGCTAACACTCAGTGGACACAACCAGTTAACAGTTGATGCTAACATTCAGTGGACACAACCAGTTAACATGGTGATGCTAACATTCAGTGGACACAACCAGTTAACAGGGTGATGCTAACACTCAGTGAACACAACCAGTTAACATGGTGATGCTAACATTCAGTGGACACAACCAGTTAACAGGGTGATGCTAACACTCAGTGAACACAACCAATTAACAGGGTGATGCTAACACTCAGTGGACACAACCAGTTAACAGGGTGATGCTAACACTCAGTGAACACAACCAATTAACAGGGTGATGCTAACACTCAGTGGACACAACCAGTTAACATGGTGATGCTAACACTCAGTGGACACAACCAGTTAACAGGGTGATGCTAACATAGGGTGTGATTAATTAGTGGACACAACCAGTTAACAGGGTGTGATTAATTAGTGGACACAACCAGTTAACAGGGTGTGATTTAATTAGTGGACACAACCAGTTAACAGGGTGTGATTAATTAGTGGACACAACCAGTTAACAGGGTGTGATTTAATTAGTGGAGTCAACCTATTAACAGGGTGTGATTTAATTAGTGGACAAAATACAAAGTGGTCTTTTACTATCACCTCTACTGAAGTGTTCTTTAAAGAGAAGCAGTCCAGGATCACTGGCTTTGATATTCACACACACACACACACACACACACACACACACACACACACACACACACACACACACACACACACACACACACACACACACACACACACAGCATGGCTGCCAGCCTGTAGGCTTTAGTAGGAGGCTGGCCAGAGATGAAAGAGTCCTGCTATCTGTTGATTGGCTGTTCAGCTTGACAGGGCCTGCCACGGACCAGAAGGCTGGAAGAGGCAATTTGGTATAGAGTATGTTATTATCATGTTACATGTCTGTTAATCTGTCTCTGTCTGTGCGGTGAGGCAGCATGGCCAGTAGGGCTCTACAGTAGCAGCTCTGTGAGATTTAATGAGGTTTCACCAGAGAGGAACTGTCCATAATGGTTGAAATACAGACAGGCAGCTGATGTCCGTGTCTGTCCATAGTGCGGAAATACAGACAGGCAGCTAATGTCTATCTGTATGGAGGCAGAAGCACTGTCACTTTATGGCGTCATCCCAAATGGCCCCCTTTTCCCAATTTAGTGTTTATTTTTTATATTTTGTACAGATTTCTAATGTACAATTGCAGCATTGATTAAAAATAAAATTACAATCCCAGGAAGAAAAAAATACGAAAATACAAAAAATAAAATACTATTAATATAAGGTGCATAGGCCTATGTATCATGGTTTGAAAACAATGAATGTCAGAATCTCATGAATTAGACAGTGAAGACAACACAACTATGAAATAACACATATGGAATCATGTAGTAACTAAAGTGTTAAACAAATCAAAATATATGTTATTTTAGATTATTCAAAGTAGCCACCCTTTGCTTTGATGACAGCTTTGCACACTCTTGGCATTCTCTCAACCAGCTTCACCTGGAATGCTTTTCCAACAGTCTTGAAGGAGTTCCCACATATGCTGAGCACTTGTTGGCAAATTTTCCTTCACTCTGCGCTCCAACTCATCCCAAACCATCTCAATTGGATTGAGGTCGGTTGATTGTGGAGGCCAGGTCATCTGGTGCAGCACTCCATCACTCTCCTTATTGGTCAAATAGCTCTTACACAGCCTGGAGGTGTGTTGGGTCATTGTCCTGTTGAAAAACAAATTATAGTCCTATTAAGCGCAAACCATATGGGATGGCGTATCACTGCAGAACGCTGTGGTAGCCATGCTGGTTAAGTGTGCCTTGAATTCTAAATAAATCACAGACAGTGTCACCAGCAAAGCACGGTCACACCTCCTCCTCCATGCTTCACAGTGGGAACCACACATGCAGAGATCATCCATTCCCCTACTCTGCGTCTCACAAAGATGTGGCGGTTGGAACCAAAAATCTTAAATTTGGACTCATCAGACCAAAGGACAGATTTCCACCGGTCTAATGTCCATTGCTCGTGTTTCTTGGCCCAAGCAAGTCTCTTCTTATTATTGCTGTCCTTTAGTAGTGGTTTCTTTGCAGCAATTCAACCATGAAGGCCGTATTCACGCAGTCTCCTCTGAACAGTTGCTGTTGAGATGTCTGTTATTTGGACCGCAATTTCGGAAGCTTTTTATAGCACTTTCCCACCAGTCCTCTATAAATTCTATGTTCAACTCAATGTCCCACTTCTTGCCGATGCACATAAAATATTACTAATATCCAGCTAGGTAGAATTTTAGCAGTTTGTCCCTATTCCCTATTTAGTGCACTACTTTTGACAAGGACCCATGTCTATCTGCAGCGCTGTCCCTTTTCAGAGACTGCATGGCCTGGCTATGGCACATCCTCAAGGCTCCTCTAGAGTTCTGTTAGACTTCCTTTCTCCTCTTATGGCTTCGTAGGGTGTATTGGTTTTCGATAAAAGGATTTCTTTACACGATTTATAGTGACTGTGGTAATCTTCTTGATTATGACAACATTCCATTCATTCCACTACTTTAAGGAATTGATTGAATTTCTTTTCAGATAGTAGATGTCATGGCACTCGTGCTTCTACAGGTGAACTTAGCAGTAAGCATTAAGCTAGATACAGTAAATGGAACAGGCTGGCTCTTCTGGGATTTAACATATTAAATTTCCCCCCTGATTTATTATGTGGAGACAAGGTGATTAAACTACTGCTGTTCTTCCCCAGTCCCTCTCTCCCCCATCTCTCCTCCCTATTCCCCCTTCTATCCCTTTCTCTCACTCTGTCCTCCCTGGTAATTAGTCTCCCTCGTTCCTCCCTCTCATTTCTCTCTTCTCCCTCTCCTCCTTCTCTCTTCGCTCTCCAGGTTAGTTTTGTTGGTACTCAGGACATCTCTCCTCTCTGCTGCAGAGACTACCTTGCTGTTCTGTTCCTATTCAATAAATCACTCCGGTCTTTCTAGCCCTCACAAAGGGACTGCTGATTTGATATAATGTTCTGTTTGCTAAAAGTAATCACAGCAACTGAATCAGATGATAGAATGCTACAGGCCTGGAGGAGAGGAGGATGGGGAGGAGAGGAGGAGGAAGAGGATGAGGTGTGTGTGTGTGTGTGTGTGTGTGTGTGTGTGTGTGCGTGTGTGTGTGTGTGTGTGTGTGTGTGTGCGCATGCATGTTGTAGTAAAGGTCAGACAGGATCACGTGTTTAATTCTCAACAACAATATGACTGTAATACTTTCATCTCTACAGTGTTTCAAAAGAGAGTTGACCTGTCCTTTCGTGTTGTTCCTGTGTTTGTCCACCCCGGTGTGATCATCATCACATACTGCATGCTAATCTGTAATCCAGTCACACTACTTCGCTGGGCTCTGCCATTTCCCAGTGCTGGTTTTATACACAAAGCTCTGTTTAAACATGCATCAACATTCCACTGCCATCTCTACTCTCCGGTTCAGTGCACACATTGTTGCTTTAGCCCTACACAAAACACAACTGATTCAACCACTCAACTCATCACCTAGCCCTTTGATCATGTGCACTTGTGCAGGGCTTGAACAAAACTGTGTTGAGAAACTCTGACTCCACCCCCCTGACAACAGAGTTGAAGTCTAATCCAAGAGGACCAGGTGTCTGGATGATGTAACGATGATCATCAAGGAGGAGAGAGGTTTGGCTGCAGCAGGCAGGAAGCAGGAGCTGGGTTCTGGCTTGTCTTAAAGGGGAAACCAGTGTGTAACTGGGCTCTCAGATCTGTGCTCTGTTCACAGTAGCATCATGGCCTAGTTTACACACATTCATCAAAGCTGCTGTTTAAAAGACTGTTTCCTGCCTGGTGTTACATTGCTAGTACACTGGGAATGTTTTGGTGTGGGTATGATGCTGACTTCCTGCTGATTAGAGTATAGACCATGACAGCTACAAAAGAAGCTTTAATTTGTGGGTTTGGCCTGGTGCATTTACTCACACATGGCTGTTCTGCTAGTTATGCAAATTAATTAATGAATTTACATTATATTGGAATGAGGAAGTGGTTCTAGTCCCCAGAGCATCAGAGCAGCTGTGGTGTCCTACTATTCATACTACTACACAGTCTGGCAGACACCGTGTATGTGTATTTATGGATATGTGTTGCTCACAGTGTAGTTCATTAGCGATGTTCAGCCGATTACCCAGGAGCAATAAACCAATTTCTATATCTAATCTCTCTCTCCCTCGCTCATTTCCACTCTCCCTAAATCCCTTTCCTTCTCTCTCTGATTCTATTTCCTTCTCTCTTCCCCTCTCTGCCTCTCCATCTCTATATCCCTCTCTTAGTCAAGATCGAGTGGTCAGGATCGGGCATGGATTGGCAGGGACAACGTTCCCTCTAAACTGCACACCTCCTCCAGGACTGCCGCGCAGAAGGAATAGATAGATAGATAGATAGATAGATAGATAGATAGATAGATAGATAGATAGATAGATAGATAGATAGATAGATCATGCTGCGCAGAGACGCAAGAGATTGAATTTAACTGAGTTCACCCCATTAGTTTGCACTATATAGATCAACGTTCTTTCTGTGATCTAATCAACATTTTCAATGCAACAAACCAAAACAAATCAAATTTTGCAAGGTTGAGTCTGTGATTTTGTTGTAGGCAGAGCCAGAGCGATACGGAGTAGAATTATATTGACGGGAGAAGCCCATGACTTGCCTTGTTAAATGAGTGAATGCGCTTTTCAGATCAGAGCGCAGAGCCGCGCTTGTGCATATGTTTTGATATTTTTTTTTAGTTAGGGAGTTATTAGCCCAGTTATAGATAAGTAAAGATCAGCAATGGGGAGTTACTGCTTCCTACAAGAGCACAAAACGTGTTGGCTACATTTCAAGCAGTCTTTGAAAAGCCAGTCAGGTAAAAAGCTTAAGTCTTAATTAGATGGGCAGTGTTGGGCCAATTGAGACTCCCAGTTAGGGCCGGTTGTAATGCAGTCTGGATTCGAACCAGGTTGTCTGTAGTGACGCCTCTAGTACTGAGATGCTGTGTCTTAGACCACTGCGCCACTTGGGAGCCCAATAGGCAGAGGGGTAACCTACATTGTCTAATTCTCTGTATGGTAATTATAATTAATTGCATTTTGTAAAATGGTTTCTTGCATCACACAATACAATGCAATTTACAGTCACCTATTTGGCCCATGGTATTACAGACCAAGTCAAAAATAATTAATTAATATCAAGACTTTTATAAGGTAAACACATTTTTAAAAGTCTCATGCAATGTAGGCCTGCATTGAACACCACATAGAGGCTACTGAAGGCTATATCATAGATATCAAAAGCTATTTACATGTGAAAATGTTATGGGATTTGCTCTGTTGGTTTTGTTAGTTAGGCCTACTAAATTCTCACAAAGTTCACATTTCTGCTTATAAGACCTAAAATTGTATCAGTGCCCCAGAACATTAGAGGTGACGTTGGGCAGGGACTCTGCTGTCCTAGCTTCAGGGGGAAGCTGGTTCCACCATTGGGGTGCCAGGACAGTGAAGAGCTTGGACTGGGCTGAGCGGGAGCCTAACCTTTCTAGTCGTGACATTTTGTCCGGTGTCGAGGAGGGAGAGAAGAGCCCTGGGTTTACTCCATTAGACTACTGGAGTGGCAGTATAAGATCACACTTCTGCAAAGTACTGAACATTACTGCACATGTCACAGTGTCAGAGAGACGGAGAGAGGCTTAAGTACTTTACACACCATCAGGCTGACCTGATCTGTTCTCGTCTAGCCCTGGGATGTGTCCCAAATTACATCCTATTCCCTATGTAGTGCAGTCTAAAGGGAATAAGCTGCCATTTTGGATACAACCCTGGTCCTGTCCTGTTGTGTTCTATTATCACTGTGAATTGGTGTAGGCGCACAGGGTGTAGACACAATCTGTGAGACTTGCTGATCTTTCAGCAACCCATCTAATTATTTTCCAGAAGGTTTGCTGCTGCATGGCGGCTGCACTCACTCTCTGCTGCACCAATGGAAGAACTGAACGTCAAAGTCCACCAGCTTTTCTTTGTATTTAGGATGACAAGGACACAGAAACGACACACCAGCATGTGCTGTCTGCTTATGCTGGTATTCTCTGATGCTGGATCCAGCAGTATAGCCTGGGCCTTCACAATAGGATGCCTCTTAGTATGGAGCAGCTGTGTATTTTTGAACCTGTTTTTATTGATCTTGACATAATACAAGGACTTCCCTCTTTCTCCTTAACTCCTCTGTTCATTCTCACCAACAGTCCAACCTACCGCCATCGCCATGGTGACCAAGAGTCTCACCCCCCTCTCTGGTTCGTCATCCTGCCAAGATGCAGTCAGGAGAAAGGAACTAATCACTGAACAGGATGTTAAGTGTAACAGAGATGGATGGTCAGGAGTTTAATACACAGAAAAATGGAGGGAATAGCGCAAAGGAGAGGTTGGTAGGGTTAGAGACTGAGTCAGAGGTGAAAGGAGAGGTTGGGAGGGTTAGAGACTGAGTCTGAGAGGTGAAAGGAGAGGTTGGGAGGGTTAGAGACTGAGTCTGAGAGGTGAAAGGAGAGGTTGGGAGGGGTAGAGACTGAGTCTGAGAGGTGAGAGGAGAGGTTGGGAGGGGTAGAGACTGAGTCAGAGAGGAGAGGTTGGGAGGGGTAGAGACTGAGTCTGAGAGGTGAGAGGTGAAAGGAGAGGTTGGGAGGGGTAGAGACTGAGTCTGAGAGGTGAGAGGTGAAAGGAAAGGTTGGGAGGATTAGAGACTGAGTCTGAGAGGTGAAAGGAGAGGTTGGGAGGGTTAGAGACTGAGTCTGAGAGGTGAAAGGAGAGGTTGGGAGGGGTAGAGACTGAGTCTGAGAGGTGAGAGGAGAGGTTGGGAGGGGTAGAGACTGAGTCTGAGGTGAAAGGAGAGGTTGGGAGGGGTAGAGACTGAGTCTGAGAGGTGAAAGGAGAGGTTGGGAGGGGTAGAGACTGAGTCTGAGAGGTGAGAGGTGAAAGGAGAGGTTGGGAGGGTTAGAGACTGAGTCTGAGAGGTGAGAGGTGAAAGGAGAGGTTGGGAGGGGTAGAGACTGAGTCAGAGAGGAGAGGTTGGGAGGGGTAGAGACTGAGTCTGAGAGGTGAAAGGAGGGGTAGAGACTGAGTCTGAGAGGTGAAAGGAGAGGTTGGGAGGGGTAGAGACTGAGTCTGAGAGGTGAAAGGAGGGGTAGAGACTGAGTCTGAGAGGAGAGGTTGGGAGGGGTAGAGACTGAGTCTGAGAGGTGAAAGGAGGGGTAGAGACTGAGTCTGAGAGGTGAAAGGAGAGGTTGGGAGGGGTAGGGACTGAGTCTGAGAGGTGAAAGGAGAGGTTGGGAGGGGTAGAGACTGAGTCTGAGAGGAGAGAGGGAGAAGTTGGGAGGGTTAGAGACTGAGTCTCTGAGGGGAGAGGAAGGGGTAGAGACAGCAGAGTCTGAGAGGGAAAGGTTGTAGTGAGAGAAAGTGAGTGGTAATGCAGAGTTAAATTTAAATGTGTATAATTTCTGTCACTGCCCATATGAAATGTGGCTGTTGTTGATGTTCTGCCTCCATACCAACACTGAGTCTATATCTATTTGTAGCCTATTGCAAACTTTATGTTTCCAATATACATTCTGCTCATTCTTCATGCATCTACTCACACAGAGACATCTGGCGCCTGGGTGATTGTGGAACCTAATCAAGAATCTGATTTCAAGATGGTTTTTAATCCAGAAAGAGATTGTAGATTAAAATGTTATTCTGCTAATAGAAACAGTGGCACTGCTATGCATACTAAACATTTCAAGTTAAAAAGTTGTTTTATTTTTTTGTCTTTCATCCAACCAGCAGATCGTGATCAATTAAAGATACCTCATCAGACTGTAAAAAAAGGCTTTGCTCTGCACAACTTGTTCTTTTCAACTTCAAGGTTTTGATGATGATTTGACTCCCTGTGTCCTTGTTCTCTCCCCTCTGTTCTCTACTCTCTGCTCTCTCCTCTCTGTTCTCTGCTCTCTCCTATCTCCCCTCTGTTCTCTCCTCTCTGCTCTCTCCTCTCTGCTCTCTCCTCTCTGCTCTCTCCTCTATGCTCTCTCCTCTATGCTCTCTCCTATCTGCTCTCTCCTCTCTGCTCACCTCTCTGCTCTCCTATCTGCCCTCTGCTCTCTCCTATCTGCCCTCTGTTCTCTCCTCTCTGTTCCCTTCTCTCTCCTCTCTGCTCTCTCCTCTCTGCTCTCTCCTCTCTGCTCTCTCTTTTCTGCTCTCTCCTTTCTGCTCTCCTCTATTCTCTCTCCTCTCCTCTATGCTCTCTCCTATTTGCTATCTGCTCTCTCCTCTCTGCTGCCCTCTCACTGCCCTAATTTCCTTCCTTGAGGATCCAAATGGCTCTGATCAAAAGTAGTGCACTTTAGAGTATAGGGAATATGGTGCTATTTGGGACACATCCCTGGAGTTTAGAATGCAGTCATTCAGCTCTACTGCTGTACAGTACATCCAATGTACATCGTGTTAGCTCTCCTTTCTTCTGGCATACCTCAGGCTTACCTAGATTTCTGAATCTGAGTCTTTGATAACCCTCAAGTTAACCCTCAAGCTAAATGCTAAATACAAGGATACGTGTATACATTTTCTTCCATTGAGTTCTTAGCATTGATTATGCTGTATCATGGTTGAGCCAGTTGAAGTGGTTAACGTGGTGTGTATAATGACGGGTACAATTACTCTAACCGTCTGACTGGCTGTGTGAGAGAGAGGCTGAAAGCTTCTAAGGCTGCGTTTAGACAGGCATCCCAATTCTGATCTTTTTTTGACCAATCACATCAGATCTTTTCACATCAGATCTTTTTCAGAGCTGATCTGATTCATCAAAAGTGGAAAAAATATCAGAATGGGGCTGACAGTCTAAACGCAGCATGTGGCTAATCTGTGTCCAAAATGACACTCTATTCCCTATTTAGTTCACTACTTTTGACATAAGACTTTTGACCAGAGCACTAAATAGGGAATAGGGTGTCATTGGGGATGTATCTCATCTTCATCTATATCTCTCCTCCTCCTCTCTGAGCACAATGGCTGTAGAATACCAGGATGTGAAACTGTAATTAGTATGCTGCTTGTTGCCTGTGAATGGAGGTAGTGATGAATGGAGGGATGAATGGTAAGGCGATGGAGAGGTACGGTACTCTAGGAGAGAGAGATTAGGTTCAGCCTAGACAGCAAGACTCTTTGTCTCTCCTCTATCTCTCTATACCATGGCCTACTAGCCTGCCAATGCATTTGCAGTCAAAATGTTAAGGTTGTTTGCTCAACCCACAATGTAATGGAGAAGCTCATTCTTAGTCAGAATCCTGGTTCTCTGGTGTAGAGGAGAAAGTAAATAAACAGGATTGATCTGGTCCTGTTTTTCATAATCCCTCAGACGTTATCCTAACTTCAACTGCACACAGTCTGCTCTGAAAATCAATTCCTCTCATTGAAAAGGACGTTTTTGTCAAGATGTTAAGTTTCCACAGGAATACTTTCTCTGGGCCGTGTACTCTAGTACCAGACTGGTATTCACTAAGCTCACTAAGACACATTGGTGCCTTTTTATAACAGAAAAATTACTACTAGAGCTAAATTCTACCTAAATAGAATGAGGGGTAAATAAATGAAAAGGAATATAAACTTTAGACAAAGCAGAGTAGCGAGGATAATAGAGGTGAGGGATGAGGAGAGAAGGGAAGGGATGAGGAGAGGAGAGGAGAGGAGAGGAGAGGTAGAGGAGAGGTAGAGGAGAGGAGAGGTAGAGGAGAGGTAGAGGAGAGGTAGAGGAGAGGAGAGGTAGAGGAGAGGTAGAGGAGAGGAGAGGGAGAGGAGAGGGAGAGGAGAGGAGAGGAGAGGAGGGATGAGGAGAGGAGGGATGAGGAGAGGAGGGAAGGGATGAGGAGAGGAGAGCAGAATAGAGAAGGTATTGGGAGGAGAAGAGAGAGAGGACCTGTGCAGTCTGTTGGACCCAGGTAGTCTATTCAGTGTGAACACAGTCTATATTTAGCAGGGTTTGTTACTGTAAGCTCAGCTTTATAGGGGTCAGTTGTCTGAACAGCTTGGCCATTCAACCACATCAGATTGCTTATTACTCTTTCTTTCTCACACGCTTTCGCTCTCTCTCTCTCTTTCACTAGATCTGCTATTAGTTCTTACCTTATTTCCTGCAGGCTCTGTCCTGTCAGTTCTAGTGATGCTACCTGGAGGGTTTCTGACCCTATTTTCTGCATGTCTGCCTCCATGCCCACCAGTCAATATGCAGCCTCTCTACCATGTGTTTTCTGTATGTTCGTGCTGCTAGAGGCGGACAATTAATTGCATGTTGAGCTTCAATAATATAACTATTGATTGTTGGGGGATCGGTATGCCCCTTCCCTTCCCCCAGACATTTTACATTACAACCCTTTGTATTTCAAAGCCATTTATAATACAATCTCAGTCTCTTAGAGGAAAAGGCCTCTCTCTTACTGAACTGGCAATCATACCTGTTAGTCTAATAGCTCTCGTCTCTCCCTTCCCTCCCCTCCCTCTCTCCCCTCCCTCCCCTTCTCCTCTCCAGCTGGTGGGGGGTGAGTTTGACCTGGAGCAGAACTTTATCATAGTGGCGGCGGAGAGCCTGGGCTGTATGCTAGAGCTGCTGGAGCATTGTGATGGGACCTGCCAGGCTGAGGTGTGGTCCATGTTCACAGCCCTCCTCAGGAAGAGTGTCCGTAACCTCCAGACCAGCACTGAGGTGGGCCTCATAGAGCAGGTGCTGCTGAACATGAGCTCCGTTGACGACATGATCGCAGGTAAACGAAAATATCCGCAAGCAAGTATGTACGCACGCATGCACACAAACACACACTGAACAAATTGCCCATAGAGCTTGTTCCATGGCCAGGTGCCTACAGTAAGCCTGCAGTACAGTACAGTACAGTACAGTACAGTACAGTACAGTACCCACTGCAGAGTGCTGGGTGGATGGATGTGGATTAAGTTAATATTTTAAGCATATTGACATTCCTCTGGCTTAAAGGAGAGGAAACATTGAAAAGAGAAAATATCATTAGTCATAGTGTGTTTTATAATGAGACTGAATGGCAGTTTAGAGGGAAATTACATCTCAGAGAGCAAACTAAAGGCATGGCACTTTTCAACTCTTTTTAATTCTATTGTGGAATATGAGGGCATGTTTCTATTGTTGATTTTTTACAGTAAATAATTAACCCATATCTGCCAGTGAGGGAATTGAAGTACTAACTCAACACTAATGTGTGTGTGTGTGTGCGTGTGCGTGTAGACCTGCTGGTGGATATGTTAGGAGTGCTGGCTAGCTACAGCATCACAGTGAAGGAGCTCAAACTGCTGTTCAGTATGCTGAGGGGAGACCGAGGACTCTGGGTAAGTTGTAGGAGTAGAGGACTCTCGGTATGTCATGGAAGGAGAAGTTACAAGTTGGGGTTTAGAATTACCTGTTTGTGATGAACATGGCTCATATAGGGTATTCCCTCATCTCTTCCCTCATCTCTTCCCTCATCTCTACCCTCATCTCTTCCCTCATCTCTTCCCTCATCTCTTCCCTCATCTCTTCCCTCATCACTTCCCTCATCTCTACCCTCATCTCTTCCCTACATCTCTTCCCTACATCTCTACCCTCATCTCTTCCCTCATCTCTTCCCTACATCTCTACCCTCATCTCTTCCCTCATCTCTTCCCTACATCTCTACCCTCATCTCTTCCCTCCATCTCTTCCCTACATCTCTACCCTCTTCCCTCATCTCTTCCCTACATCTCTACCCTCATCTCTACCCTCATCTCTTCCCTACATCTCTTCCCTCATCTCTTCCCTACATCTCTACCCTCATCTCTACCCTCATCTCTACCCTCATCTCTTCCCTACATCTCTACCCTCATCTCTTCCCTCATCTCTACCCTCATCTCTTCCCTCATCTCTACCCTCATCTCTTCCCTACATCCTTACCCTCATCTCTACCCTCATCTCTACCCTCATCTCTTCCCTCATCTCTTCCCTACATCTCTTCCCTACATCTCTACACTCATCTCTTCCCTACATCTCTTCCCTACATCTCTTCCCTACATCTCTACCCTCATCTCTTCCCTCATCTCTTCCCTACATCTCTACCCTCATCTCTTCCCTCATCTCTACCCTCATCTCTTCCCTACATCTCTACCCTCATCTCTACCCTCATCTCTTCCCTCATCTCTACCCTCATCTCTTCCCTCATCTCTACCCTCATCTCTTCCCTACATCCTTACCCTCATCTCTTCCCTCATCTCTTCCCTCATCTCTTCCCTCATCTCTACCCTCATCTCTACCCTCATCTCTACCCTCATCTCTTCCCTACATCTCTTCCCTACATCTCTACCCTCAACTCTACCCTCATCTCTACCCTCATTTCTTCCCTACATCTCTTCCCTACATCTCTACCCTCATCTCTACACTCATCTCTTCCCTACATCTCTTCCCTACATCTCTACACTCATCTCTACACTCATCTCTTCCCTACATCTCTTCCCTACATCTCAACCCTCATCTCTACCCTCATTTCTTCCCTACATCTCTTCCCTACATCTCTTCCCTACATCTCTACCCTCATCTCTACCCTCATCTCTACCCTCATCTCTTCCCTACATCTCTTCCCTACATCTCTACCCTCATCTCTACCCTCATCTCTACCCTTATCTCTACCCTTATCTCTTCCCTACATCTCTTCCCTACATCTCTACCCTCATCTCTTCCCTACATCTCTACCCTCATCTCTTCCCTACATCTCTACCCTCATTTCTTCCCTTATCTCTACCCTCATTTTCTTCCCTTTGTCCCTTCATGTCTCCTCTCTGTCTCTTCCCTTCATCTCTTTGCTCTCTTCTCCCTCCCTTTTATCTCATCTCTCTCCCCCCTCCTTCTTCCCCTTTCTCCCCCCTTTCTCTTCTCTCCATTCCCTCCATCTCTTTTTACTCTCCTCCCGCCATCTCTTCTCCTCTCTCCTCTCTCCATCTCTTCTCCTCTCTCCTCCCTCCATCGCTCCTCTTCAGCCGAGGCATGCAGTGAAGCTGCTGTCTGTGCTGAACCAGATGCCTCAGAGACACGGTCCAGACACTTTCTTCAACTTCCCCGGACGCAGTGCTGCGGTAAGACTTTACTCTGTAGATGTGGTCAGTTCATTATAAAGGGTGCGTTCCCACTGCCCAGGCGTTGCTGATGTATGCCAGATCTTACAACGCATGGATAGGTATTTTACAGCTAACCACATCATATGCTATCGATGACATGGTATGCAACCATTGGTTGATGCATGCAACGTCTGAGCAGGGGAACGCCTCTTAAATCAGCAAAAGAGTAATTAGTCTCTATGCAATGTTTGTCTTCATGGAGTGTCATCCATCCACCATCTAAAGAACCATCACACGACTGCAGTATGTTTGTTACTTTATTCTTCCTCTGAAGTATCTCTCTCTCTCTTCCTCCTTTCTCTCTCCAGGCCATAGCGCTGCCTCCCATTGCTAAGTGGCCTTACCAGAACGGCTTCACTCTCAACACCTGGTTCAGAATGGACCCTCTAAACAACATCAACGTAGACAAAGACAAACCATATCTTTACTGGTGAGTAGTACACATAAACAACATATCGCTACTGGTGAGTAGTACACATAAACAACATATCACTACTGGTGAGTAGTACACATATACACCATATCGCTACTGGTGAGTAGTACACATAAACAACATATCGCTACTGGTGAGTAGTACACATATACAGTTGAAGTTGGAAGTTTACATACACTTAGGTTGAAGTCATTAAAACAGATTTTTCAACCATTCCACAGATTTCATGTTAACAAACTATAGTTTTGTCAAGTCGGTTAGGACATCTACTTTGTGCATGACACAAGTAATTCTTCCAACAATTGTTTACAGACAGATTATTTCACTTATAATTGACTATATCACAATTCCAGTGGGTCAGAAGTTTACATACACTAAGTTGACTGTGCCTTTAAACAGCTTGAAAAATTCCAGAAAATGATGTCATGGCTTTAGAAGCTTCTGATAGGGCAATTGACATAATTTGAGTCAATTGGAGGTATACTTGTGGATGTATTTCAAGGCCTACCTTCAAACTCAGTGCCTCTTTGCTCGACATCATGGCAAAATACGCAAGTATAAACACCATGGGACCACGCAGCCGTCATACCGCTCAGGATGGAGACGCGTTCTTTCTCCTAGAGATGAACGTACTTTGGTGCAAATCAATCAAGATGCTGGAGGTAATAGGTACAAAAGTATCTATATCCACAGTAAAACGAGTCCTATATCGACTTAACCTGAAAGGCTGCTCAGCAAGGAAGAAGCCACTGCTCCAAACCCTCCATAAAAAAGCCAGACTACGGTTTACAACTGCACATGGAGACAAAGATCGTACTTTTTGGAGAAATGTCCTCTGGTCTGATGAAACAAAAATAGAACTGTTTGGCCATAATGACCATCGTTATGTTTGGAGGAAAAAGGGGGAGGCTTGCAAGCCGAAGATCGTCATCCCAACCGTGAAGCACGGGGGTGGCAGCATCATGTTGTGGGGCTGCTTTGCTGCAGGAGGGTCTGGTGCACTTCACAAAATAGATGGCATCTTGAGGAAGGAAAATGATGTGGATATATTGAAGCAACATCAAGACATCAGTCAGGAAGTTAAAGCTTGGTCACAAATGGGTCTTCCGAATGGACAATGACCCCAAGCATACTTCCAAAGTTAATGGCAAAATGGTTTAAGGGCAACAAAGTCAAGGGATTGGAGTGGCCAACACAAAGCCCTGACCTCAATCCTATAGAAACTTTGTGGGCAGAACTGAAAAAGCGTGTGCGAGCAAGGAGGCCTACAAAACTGACTCAGTTACACCAGGAGGAATGTCTCTACTGGTGAGTAGTACACATACAAACTATATCTCAAATGGTGAGTAGCACACATATAAACCATATTTCTACTGGTGAGTAGTACACATACAAACCATAGCTCTACTGGTGAGTAGTACACATACAAACTATTTCTCAAATGGTGAGTAGTACACATATAAACCATAGCTCTACTGGTGAGTAGTACACATATAAACCATAGCTCTACTGGTGAGTAGTACACATATAAACCATATCTCTACTGTTGAGCTTATAAACCGTGTCTTTACTGATGAATACAGATGAAGCACTGGTACATAAACACAACTGCCGATGATCAGTATAATTTGCAAAGCCAACCTGGTTGTAACCTCTGAGATCTAAGTGAATAAATAATAATTTTATGTACAGCTGTTGTCCTTTTCACCAGCACACAAACAGTCCCCCCACCTGTTGTACTGACCCACTGGGCAAAAACTGGTTCAATCAACATTGTTTGCACATCATTTCAACAAAACAATTCAATGTGATGACGTTTAATCAATATGGAAAACTGATTTGCAAAAAGTCATCAATGTAAGGGAATTTCATATTTTTTTGCACCCAACTTTTAACCTAAATCCAATGAATTTATTTCAACTAAAATGTAAATCAAAACTAGATTTTATACTGACGTCTGCCCAGTGGGTGTCTACTTTGACCTCTGACCTTCCCTCTAAATCTGTAAACAGATTATGACCACAAGTTGTTTTTCATTTCATCCACTTTTCAAGGTTTCAAGTTTTATAAGCAGCTCTGTCTGAGGACTCCATTCCTCCTGATGATGTAGTGCAGTATAATGGATAAAGGAGGAATGAGTCCTGATTAGAGTGATTAAAACCAGCTCAGGTCTGAACTGTGGAGGCTGGTACAAGCTACTGTGTGTGTGTGTGTGTGTGTGTGTGTGTGTGTGTGTGTGTGTGTGTGTGTGTGTGTGTGTGTGTGTGTGTGTGTGTGTGTGTGTGTGTGTGTGTGTACAGGCTGGGATCAGAGGCAGGCTTCAGAGGGAGGTACAGAGACAGGGTATATGGGGGAGGTAACGACTATTAATGTAGACTTTAATGTCTGGCCACCACAGCCCACGTCTGGTGGAGGATTGTGGGTAATTAACAGAGAGATCAATAGCCTCAAGAGGAGAGTTTATCAACCGCTACTCCAGATAGATGGGGAGAGGAGTCCCTAGAAAGGAGGAGAGGAGAGAGGGGGAGAGGAGCATAGGGAGGGGAGGGGAGGGAGGAGATTGAAGGGAGAGGAGAGGAGTGGAAAGGAACAGCCTGGGAGAATAAGAGTGGGAGAGGTAAAGAGAGGGACCAGAGGCGAAAAGTTCTCATTAATTAGTCAGAAACAGACACAATAGTTACTGTCATTATCTTTCTGGTGTGGATAGTGTTTGGTTGACGTAAACCTGATAGATACAAGATAATAATTTAATAACTTTTTCCTGAGTATCTACAATGTGAAGCATCAAATCGAGGAAGCCAATCTGAAATTAGAAATGTAATGTTCGCACCTCGTAATTTTGATACTGTTTATTTTTCAGCTTTCGCACCAGTAAAGGAATCGGCTATTCTGCACATTTCGTGGGCAACTGTCTGATCGTGACATCGCTGAAGTCTAAAGGCAAAGGCTTCCAGCACTGTGTCAAATATGACTTTCAACCAAGGAAGGTAAGTGATGCTTTGACGGACGTCACTGTGCTTGCTTAATTGTACCATCTCAAATCGATAACAGAACCTGGGACCTCTGCATTGCAAACAGGTTTCATCTGTTACCCTGGTAGTGATCAATGGTCAGTGTGCTTACACCAGCCTACAGGTCACATACAGTAGCTGATGATCAGTAAAGGGCTTATGTAGCAGTGTCCGGGTCCCGTATGTGAGTGATGGTGTGTTGAGGTGCTGCTGATAGAATAGGATCATCAGTCGTAACTGCTCAGTAGGACTGTATTGATCTGGTCAGTATGTTATGGATGAGGCCTGACCACTAGCCTGTTGCCATGTGGGTACTATCAGGAAAACCCCTTAATGATCTCTGTGGTCATATGTGTCAAGCGTTTTAGACTGTGTTTACACAGCCACCCTACCCAAATCAGATTTTCTTTCTGTATCCAAGCTTTTTTTCTGACTGTCCACACTCAATGTGACCCACATCAGATTTGCGCATTCACACCGACGTAGCCTCAGAAGTAGCGCACAGATGCAATGCTCATTTCCTGTCACTGTTCCTTTAAATGTTGAGGTGGTGATCATGGTTCAGCAGGTCTTGCGTAAACGCAAAAAAAGTGGGTCTGACTGTCCAGACAGAGGTTGCATATAGAGGATCGGGTTTGTCTCAGGATTGAGATACACATATGGAGGTGGTATAAATCGGAAGTCAAAAGATGAGATTCCATGTGGTTTCGTGCTGTTTACACATTAAGGAAAATATCAGATAGATATCAAAATATCAGATACAATTTGGCTGCCTGTGTAAACTCAGCCTCCGAGTTGTAGTGCTGATCTATGATCAGTGCTGATCTAGGATCCATGTAATTCATTTTGATCTAAAAGGCTTAATCAATCCTAAATCAGCACTGAGATGCTTGATGCATACAGATGCATACAGGCCTTAACCGTGGTATATTGGCCATATACCACAAACCCCTGAGGTGCTATTGCTGTTATAAACCTGTTACCAATGTAATTAGAGCAGTACAAATTAATGTTTTGTCATACCCGTGGTATATGGTCTGATATATATATACCACAGCTGTCAGCCAATCAGCATTCAGGGCTTGAACCATCCAGTTTCTAATAGATCATTTGGGGCTCCCAAGTGCATCTCAGTGCTAGAGGCGTCACTACAGAGACCCTGGTTCGAATCCAGGCTTTATCACATTCGTGAAACTGTGCAGGAATCTATTGGCTTCAGTCCAGCTCACTATTAGAGGTCCCATGAACGTTTTAAAAAAGTTCCTCAAGTAATGTGTTGGACTACGTCAGTCTCATCCGTCAGCGATTGAAAACAGTGTACGCTCTAGCAAGAGATACGTTGCCCTCCACACAGAGGCAAATATAGAGTCACTATGACAAAAAGGCTGTGGTTCGTTCCCTACAACCCGGTGACCAAGTCTTAGTACTCCTACCAATTCATGGTTTGTCTCTCTGTGCACGTTTTTCTAATGATGTCCCGAGAACAAGCTATCCGAAACTGATTATGTGGTTGCAACTCCCGACCGTAAGTGTCAACGTCGGGTGTGCCACATTAACATGCTAAAAGGCTATCATGTCAGAGACAAGCCCCCCGGCCTCCGAGAAGCCTGCTGTCTCGTCTGTGTCTTCCATTGTGTGGGTTCCCGATTCTCTGGTGGATGATTTGGTGTTGCGCCACGACCCCCAGCTCAGTGCGCATCTGGGTAATTCGGAAATGCTGGCCAATCTACCCAACCATCTGGTACATTTAGATGAAAGACAGAAAATTGACATTGTCAACATGGTCCATGATTTTCTCTGTCTTTTTAATGATGTCCCGAGTCGTACCACCGTGCTGAAACATGATATGGATGTTGGAGACGCTTCCCCAATTAAACAACATCCCTATCGCGTAAACGTGATAAAGAGGGCTTTGATGAAAAAAGAGGTTAGTTACCTACTTGAAAATGCATTAGCCCAACGTAGTTCTAGTCCGTGGAGTTCCCTGTGCATATTGATACCCAAACCCGATGGTACTTCTATGTTCTCTTCTGATTACAGGAAAATAAATGCGGTCACCGTGCCGGATTGATTTCCACTGCCACGTGTTGCGATCAGTTCCGTTACATAGTACCACCAAACAATCACCAAAATATATTACAGTATAATACACCCAATATAATATCACAGAAAAATATCAAATACTACATAATAAAAAATAAAAAATACATATCATTTAATCTGTCAAGGGCACAACCTAAACTCTAGATAGGGCATCAGCAAACACGTTTTCTGACCCCTTCTGGTGCTTTATCACTAAATTATATCCTTGGCCAATCAGCGCCTAGCGCATAAGGCGCTGGTTGTGGTTGTACATCCGATCCAAGAATATCAACTGGTTGTGGTCAGTATACACAACCACAAGCAACACACTGGAGCCCACATACACCTCAAACTACTGCAGCGCCATCAGCAACGCAAGGGTCTCTTGTTCGATGGTGGAATACCGAGTTTGACACTTGTTGAACTTGCGCAAGAAGTAGCAAACAGGGTGTTCAACACCTGCCTCGTATTCTTGTATCAGAACCGCACCGGCACCAACAGCACTCGCATCGACCTCCAATTGAAAAGGTTTGGTCAAATCTGGGCCAGCGAGAACAGGGGAACTACATAACAGATCTTTAACAGTGTCAAAAGAATAATGACACTCATCCGTCCACACAAATGATACTTTCGGGCTTAGCAATAGACAATAAGTTCCTACAAAATGAGTGATAGTAACCAGCCATCCCCAAAAATTGACGCAACTCGAAAAGTGGTTATAGGAGCCACTTTTTCTGCCACAGGACGCACCTGTCCCCGCCCAACCTGTTTCCCCAGATAGGTAACTGTAGCCCTGCCAAACTCACACTTTGTTAGCTTCAAGGTTAACGAAGCCCTAGCCAACCGGTCAAATACAGCCCTTAACGACTGTATGCAGTCGGCACATCAGCTAAGACCAGATGGACCGCATACCGAAAGCCATCACGTTTTACTGGAGGAAACTATCAGGTGTCACAAAAGCAGAAATCACTGAGGCGCGAGGGGTTAATGGCACCTGACAATAACCTTTCAGCAAATCCAGCTTAGTGGCATAAGTAGCGGAACCGATCATATCAATGCAGTCATCAACACGTGACAGTGGAAATGAATTTTATTTTTATTTTCCTGTAATCAGAACAGAACCTAGAAGTACCATCGGGTTTGGGTATCAATATACACGGGGAACTCCACGGACTAGAACTACCTTGGGCTAATCCATTTTCAAGTAGGTAACTAACCTTTTTTTTCATCAAAGCCCTCTTTATCGCGTTTACGCGATAGGGATGTTGTTTAATTGGGGAAGCGTCTCCAACATCCATATGTTTCAGCACTGTGGTACGACTCGGGACATCATTAAAAAGACAGGGAAAATCATGGACCATGTTGACAATGTCAATTTTCTGTCTTTCATTTAGATGTACCAGATGGTTGGGTAGATTGGCCAGCATTTCCAAATTACCCAGATGCGCACTGATCTGGGGGTCGTGGCGCAACACCAAATCATCCACCAGAGAATCGGGAACCCACACAATGGAAGACACAGACGAGACAGCAGGCTTCTCGGAGGCCGGGGGCTTGTCTCTGACATGATAGCCTTTTAGCATGTTAATGTGGCACACCCGACTCTATAAGGCCCAGAAAAACGTGCAGAGAGAGACGAATCACAAATGGGTACTAAGACTTGGTCACCGGGTTGTAGGGAACGAACCACAGCCTTTTTGTCATAGTGACTCTATATTTGCCTCTGTGTGGAGGGCAACGTATCTCTTGCTAGAGCGCACACTGTTTTCAAGCGCTGACGGACGAGACTGACGTAGTCCAACACATTACTTGAGGAACTTGACGCATTTAAAAGGCGATCTTTTAAAACTTTCATAAGACCTCTATTAGTATGGCCAAAAATGAGCTCAGCCGGACTGAAGCCAATAGATTCCTGCACAGTTTCACGAATGGCAAATAACACAAAAGGAACACCTTCATCCCAGTCCTTCTGTGTGTCCATACAATATTTACATAGATTTTAGTATCTGGTGCCATCGTTCCAGGGCTCCTTGACTCTCAGGCTGGTAAGCACTGGACACCTTATGAGAGACTGCGAGAGTTTAAAGCACCTGATCAAACAAGTTGGACATGAAATTGGTGCCTTGATCTGTCTGGATTACCTTGGGCAGACCAAAAAAACGTTGTTAAAGCTAATAATACCACCTTCGCCGTCAACTTACGGAGGGGTATATCCACTGGATATCTGGTAGCCACACACATTATAGTTAACAGGAACTGATTACCTGGCTTGGTTTTAGGCAGAGGGCCCACACAATCAACTATCACCTTTTCAAAAGGCTCACCCATAGTAGGAATTGGGTAGAGGGGAGCTGGCAGAATGACTTGGTTAGGTTTACCGGTTATCTGACAGGTATGACACGTCTTACAGTAGCGAGCCACATCCTGTTTTAACCCAGGCCAAAATAAAAATGTCAAAACTCTGGTTTTGTAACTCTGAGGTGTCCTGCCCACGGAAGGTCATGTGCATTTGAACGATTGCAGGGCAACTACTGTCATCACGCTCACGTTAGGTCCATTTCCGTACCAGGAGTCCCTCATTTAGTAGATACACTAACTGTTAGGTTTTAACTTGTTCAGGGGCTACCACATCTGAGAAACATTTCGTAAGATTTAGTCCTCAGCTTGAGCTTTTCTCAAGTTCTCACAGGATACTGGTAGAGGGAAATGGTTTAACTGCACTGAATACTGGGGCAAATATAGTATTGTCTAGATCAATTGAATCTCCCAGTCGCCGCGACTGTGCACGCGTCACAACGCATGTTGGCGTGGCAAAAGGGAACTCCTTTTCACTCACATTAAGGATGGCTAGACTGGCAGGGTTGTCGACTATCTCTACCACTGGGCTGACCAGACCTCCAGCAATGTCATTCCCCATGACTAAAGTGATCCCTTTCACTGGCAGAGACTGTTGCAAAGCTACTTTAAAACACCCACTAACTAACTCGGAACGTAAATACACACAGTGCACGGGCACAGGAACATACCCCTTCCAAATACCTTGTAACAACACGCTATACCTACAACAGGAAGCATTAGACCAGGGCAACACATCTGAGAGGATCACGGAACGTGATGCTCCGGTATCTCTCAGAATCTTTATGGGAATTGGAGTCTTGAAGTCATCGGTTAGAGATATAGATTCTGTAAATATAAAAGGGTCAAAACCAGGATCCTGAGCCTGACACGAGGCAGTCGTATATTTCGTCTGATCAGTATGCGCAGTGTTAACTAACGCCACAGGTTTAGAGGAAGGTGGGGGCTGGGGGCGTAGCCTGCCTACGCTGTAGTCTCACGCAATCCGCCATGATATGTCCTCTCCGGTGACAATAAAAACACTTGCGCTCCACACTGGAGTGACGTGGCGGAGACCGTGAGGGATTTTTGATCTGCGTTGTTTTGGCTGGTACCACAATCCTAAACTCAGTATGGGGCATATGAAACAACAGTTTAACAACCGCAGCTTCAGACAATGTCGTCACCTTCTGTTCATTTAGATGAACAACTATCCTGCAGACATACTATGATTTGAATTCTTCCAGTAGAACTAACTCAGGTAGAGAAGCAAAGTCAGTGCACATACTGACAGCACACCACCTGTCAAACAGTGTTTGTTTTTCGCGAGCAAACTCAACGTAGGTCCTGTTTGGGTTCTTCTAATGGTTCCTGATCTTCTGGATATAGTCTTCAGGAAGTGAGGATTTCAGCTGTAAACTGCTTCATTTAAAGCCTTAAATTGACATGATCTGTTTACAGGTTAGATTTTCGTATGTATCAGAGAACCTGTATGGTCTGGAGTACTGTGTTATCTATGCTATGCAGTAGGTCTGTGTAATTGTATTGTCTCAATATGTATTAGATCATAGCTACTGAATCACATTTGGTCTCTAGATGATCTGGGTGACTGCAATGCCAACACAGTAGGCTGTGTTTAAAACCCTGTTCATACAGTGGGATTGAATGAGTTGTAGTTTCTAGTGTTATTATGTGTGGAGCTGCATCCACACACACACTCACACACACACACACACACACACACACTCACGCTCTCTCTCTCTCTCTCTCTCTCTCTCTCTCTCTCTCTCTCTCTCTCTCTCTCAATCACTCTCTCAATCACTCTCTCAATCACTCACTCACTCACTCACTCACTCACTCACTCACTCACTCACTCACTCACTCACTCACTCACTCACTCACTCACTCACTCACTCACTCACTCACTCACTCACTCACTCGTCTCTCTCCTCTCTGTGTTTCAGTGGTACATGATCAGCATCGTCCATATCTACAACCGCTGGAGGAACAGTGAAATCCGTTGCTATGTCAACGGTCAGCTGGTCTCCTATGGTGACATGGCCTGGCACGTCAACACCAACGATGTGAGAATGCTCCTCATTGCTGATTGATTGATGCTTGATTGATTGATTGATTGATTGCCTGACTCTCCTGTCACTGCTCCTTCCTGTTGTGAGCCCTCTGCAAGGTCGTGTTCAGTAAGGCACACAGGCACATTTGTATTGGACAAGTGGAGCTATTACCTGTTTCACACTTTTCTCCTGTTTTCTTCCCCACTGAACACGGCCGGTGGTAGAAATATATGTGGTTGTGATGGTTGTGGCTGTGATATTTGTGGTTGTGATATTGTGATATTTGTGGTTGGGATGTTTGTGGCTGCAAGTGCAGCATTTTATAATCTGCCACAGTTTGATATCATCAGACCCAAATGGCACCCTGTTCTCTATATGGGCCCTGGTAAAATGTAGTGCACTATAAAGGGAATAGGGTGCCATATGGGACACAGACTAGAGATGCGTAAATCCTCTGTGGTGCTCATTGAGTTTCAGCGCTGTGTCAGAATTTACTCCTGGGAGCAGAGCTGCGTTGTCAACGCTCCCATTTGAATAACAGCTTATCAGAGAGATGTTTGAAAACAGGAAGGGCGTAGAAGAAGAGACAGGAAGGAAGGACGACAAAGGCTGCTGTGTACAGAGTTAGGGATGTGTGGTGGATATTATTCTAACACAAGATAGGGGTTACAGGTACAGGACAGATACACGGACACACATACACTGGGATCTAGTCAAAGGTAGTG
The DNA here is from genome assembly GCA_023634145.1 of Thymallus thymallus. Taxonomy (NCBI): domain Eukaryota; kingdom Metazoa; phylum Chordata; class Actinopteri; order Salmoniformes; family Salmonidae; genus Thymallus; species Thymallus thymallus. Next base: position 9,184,354 of record CM042379.1, read on the forward strand.
CACTAAATCCCTAAGTGTCTGTCAGCCTTCTTTCCTGTCTGAGTGACAATCTATTAGAGGCACGGTGAATCATGCACTCTCATAATTATCCTATTTGCCTATCCAAAAGCTGTCATAATTGTTTCTGTCTGTTAATTGCTCTGCTACTCAGCCTGTCTTTTGAAGTTTGGATGATGTTTTCCCTCTCCTTATCCTCTAATCTATGTCCGTATAATGGTGAGAGAGAGAGCGAGAGAGAGAGCTATGATTAATCCTGTATTTATCTCTCTGTGTCCCTATACAGCCCTGATCCTCTCTCTCTCTCCTCCCTGTCCTCTCCCGCTACAGATCTATGATAAATCCCCTGCTCTGTGTGCCCATGTACTGACCCTCTCCTCTCCCTCTACAGAGTTATGATAAGTGCTTCCTGGGTTCGTCGGAGACAGCTGACGCTAACAGGGTGTTCTGTGGTCAGCTGGGGGCCATCTATGTGTTCTCTGAGGCGCTCAACCCAGCTCAGATATCTGCCATTCATCAGCTGGGAGCGGGCTATAAGGTATGTACTGGGCTGACTGAATTACGATAGGATGAACTTTAATGGTACATGCACACAGCCTGCTACACCTATCAATCTGTGAAATCAATGCTGCTTGCTACAGTTCCCTGTTCCCTGCTACCTGGTGTCTCTATCCAAAGAGCTGTGTTTGAATGTGTCCTGTGTCCTAACACTGTATGTACTGTGTTCTGTTCCCTGCCTGTCCCTGAAGCTATGGTTTGGACTGTCATTGATCCAGTGTAGGGTGGGAACATAGTTAGTCATAGCCTGTCTCATCCAGTCTATGGCCTTATTCCACCTTGTTTTCCATTTAATTGTCTTTGTGAGGTAACAGACAGACAGGGCAGTATAACAGGCTATAGGAGACACCAACAGACAGGGCAGTATAACAGGCTATAGGAGACACCAACAGACAGGGCAGTATAACAGGCTATAGGAGACACCAACAGACAGGGCAGTATAACAGGCTATAGGAGACACCAACAGACAGGGCAGTATAACAGGCTATAGGAGACACCAACAGACAGGGCAGTATAACAGGCTATAGGAGACACCAACAGACAGGGCAGTATAACAGGCTATAGGAGACACCAACAGACAGGGCAGTCTAACAGGCTATAGGAGACACCAACAGACAGGGCAGTATAACAGGCTATAGGAGACACCAACAGACAGGGCAGTATAACAGGCTATAGGAGACACCAACAGACAGGGCAGTCTAACAGGCTATAGGAGACACCAACAGACAGGGCAGTATAACAGGCTATAGGAGACACCAACAGACAGGGCAGTATAACAGGCTATAGGAGACACCCACTTGTTGCTGGTTTTTATTTGTATGTCCTGTCTGCATGTAATAGTGGAACTGCCAGAGAGACGCTGGCTGTAGAGGCCTGCAGACTGAGCCTACTCTACCAGATCTCAGGAGGTTGTTAACTAGCGGTCCTGGGATCATGATAGTCCCATTGTGTGTCTGGTCTACTGAGCCTGGTCTACTCTGCTTGTTATCTCAGCTATCTACATCTCTTCACGAGAGAGAGGCTCCACGAGGGAGAGACACGTTGAAGGCTGATACACCCTGCATGATACCTCTACAGTGAGGTGTAGTGTAGACTAGACACTATAGTTGATCTTCTCAGGGAGGCAGAATTACTTTGAATGGTTTCAGGGAAGCTCTAGAATTCGGAACTATTTCTATGTAGGTCTCATCTCTCTCCGTCTGAATCATCATGTCTGAAGCTAGAAGAGGGATATATCTCGCTTCTCATCATTCCTCTATGTCTATGGCTGTTCATTCATTATTCACTCCTCCGTTGAGAGGACTTTCCTGATGAACAACATTCCAATTGATGATTCGTTGATTGATTAATTGAGCTCCTCTCTCACCTGCCATCCTGAATGGATTGGTTACATTAAGACTGAGTGACTCCGTTATTGATCAGCAACATGTTCCATTAATATATGAATATGACACTACTGCTGCTACTACCGCTGAGAGTTTAGTAGAGGAATGAGCTGTCATGAGACCATACCTTATCACATCTCTCTTCTCCCACTCTCTGTCTCTCCCTCTATCCCTCTTCCTCTCTCTGTCTCTCTCTCTATTCCTCCCCTCTCTGTAGAGTACTTTTAAGTTTAAGTCCGAGAGTGACATCCACCTGGCGGAGCACCATAAGCAGGTCCTGTATGATGGGAAGCTGGCCAGCTCCATCTCCTTCACCTATAACGCCAAGGCTACCGACGCCCAGCTCTGCCTGGAGTCATCGCCCAAGGAGAACGCCTCCATCTTTGTCCACTCACCCCACTCCCTTATGCTGCAGGTTAGTCTCACTTCATGTCCTTGTAATAGACGTACAGATGCCGTCAAATACAATACATTGGCACCCTTGCACTTTGCAATGGAGCATAATGATTTGTTTTCTCTTTTAAAAATGTTTTTTAATTTCAACTTATTTTTGAAGAAATAGTGAATTTTGCAAGGGTGCCAATATATTTGACCGCAACTGTAAGTCTCACCCCATGTCCTTATAAAACAGGCTAGTCTCGGCCTCCCGAGTGGGGCAGCGGTCTAAGGCACTGCATCGCCGTGCTAGCTGCGTCACTAGCGATCCTGGTTCTATTCCAGGCTGTGTCGCAGCCGCTTGCGACCGGGAGACCCATGAGGCAGCACACAATTGGCCTAGCGTCGTCTGGGTTAGGGCAGGGTTTGGCCGGCCGTGATGTCCTTGTCCCATTGCGCTCTAGCGACTCCTGTGTCGGGCCGGGCGCATGCACAAGGTGTACGGTGTTTCCTCTGACAGATTGGTGCGACTGGCTTCCGGGTTAGGCGAGCATTGTGTCAAGAAGCACTGCGGCTTGGCGGGGTCGTGTTTCGGAAGACTCACGGCTCTAGACTTTTGCATCTTCCGAGTCCGTACGGGAGTTGCAGCGATGGGACAAGACTGTAACTACCAATTGGATATCACGAAATTGGGGAGAGAAGAGGTAAAAAATAAATAAATAACAGGTTAGTTTCGCCTCGTCCTTTTAATCCACACATAATCAAGTTACAGTAAACTAACACTGTATTGTTCCCTGATAGGATGTGAAGGCCGTAGTGACCCACTCCATCCACAGTGCCATCCACTCTATAGGAGGAATCCAGGTGCTGTTCCCTCTCTTCTCCCAGCTGGACTACCATCAACCCAACGACCAGCACAACTACCAGCACCATGAGACGCAGCTGGAGACTACCGTCTGGTAAGTGTCTGTCCCGCTGTACCTTTGTCCTGTCTCTGTCCCATTTCTTCTGTAGCCTGTCCCCGGTCCCTTTCCACTATCTGAGGTCTACCATCTGGTGAGTACAGGTAGTGAGGGTCTGAGTGTTCTACTATGTGATAGTTAAGAATCAGCGTTCTAATTTCCCCCTCCCTCCTGATCCTGAAGGTCCAGTGTTGTCCTTGTCAGAGCCCCCCACCGAGCTCTGCTCCAATCAGAGCTCTGCCATAATCCTGATTTAGCTCAGTGACAGAGACCACACTGGGGAGACATACACACAGCAGGCTCTGCTCTGCCTAGGGCCCTATCTCTGGTGCAGCTAGGGGCAAAGCCTACTGGGTAGGGTAGTTTCAGCCCTGGGTAAGCCTGCTGGGTAGTGTTCCAACCCATGCCAGCCCAGCCAAGCCAGCTAGTGAACTGTGAGTGACTGTTGTGGTTCTGCTGCCTGTTCCAGTGAGTCTAACTCTAAACTAACTGATGGCTCACGTTGGTCCTCAGCATCTTCAACAGGTACTGCAGTCTAACAGATGATGTGTGTGTTCAGAAGGTACCTGAGAGAGGGTGTGTATATCAGGATACTCCGGCAGGATGAATCTACGGACAGATAGTGTGTATGATGTAGTTGGTATAATTATTTTCAACTACATTTATCAATCTGACTCCATAATAATTTCTATAAATGCTATAGGCTGTTAAGTGTATCCGAAGGATAAAGCAAGATAATGAGTCTTCGTATCACCACTCGGAATTACATGTGGCTGTCTAAGGTAACCATTATGCAATGAATTATGTTTTGGATACTATGAGCTAATTCCTTGCAATCAAAGTTTCAGCATCTATGAATTGAGTTAGCCTTAACGCAGGGATGAGAAGTTAGTATCCAAACATGTGCTATGTGTTCTGTAATTAACTCTACAATTTAGGATTTACCAATAGTCCTACTAAATTTTGAACGTAAATTAAATCAAACAGTTACTCTATAAATGTCACGGAATGGGGTTTGGAGAGACCAAGACGCAGCACACGGATAGCAGTTCGACATTTTCTTTTATTATTTACTATGTAATAAATACTTCAAATGAACGAACTAAAACCAAACACAAAACAAACACGCTAGACAACGTCACGTTCACCGAAAACAAACACGAATGAACGGACGTAAAACAAAGCACACTTATCTTCACCGTGACTGCGACATATACCTCGACATGTACGAAAACGACCCACACCAACGTGATGGACAGACTCAACATATATTGGATCCCTAATTAGAGACAATGCCGTGCAGCTGCCTCTAATTAGGGATCCAACCTAAACCCCACACAGAAACAGAAAAGGACGACACTGTCAGACTCTGACCACCGCTACATAGAGAAGCAAGTTAGGCTTCTCTATGGCCAGAGCCTGACAATAAACAAGGAATATATTTACTCAAATCAGATTTATTAGTCACAAATGAATTAACACTCAAAACAATTACAGTGTACATGATACAGAATAACACAGTAAATGTCTACCACAAATAAGTCCTTTCATGGGTCTTTTAGAATAACCTCTAAAATAAAAAGTCTAATCTGTCTTTACACACATGGAGCTTGCAAACAAGATCTCGATTTACCAAAAGAGACTGAAATGGTAAAACATGGTTATTTCTCAACATAATGCCATTAATTGTGATTGACCACACGCTGTGCTGGCGCCAGCCAGTAGCAGACGCAGTCTGTATCCAGAGTCTAAGGTCATCATCTCTCCCCACTACACTGACTCTAGTTCTGCATAGCTGTGATCTCATCATTGTTTCCGTGTGTTGTGTCTGTGGGCCTGGAGAGTAGAGAGAGTCCCTCTGGAGGATGGGGAGGAAAGAGGATTAGCAAGTGTCATAGAGAGCCTCTGTCATACTGTCGAGACACAGTCACTCTGCCAGGACAGGCTTTAACTGAGAGACCCACTACAAAGACAGTAACTGACCCCAATGCAGCAGTAAACATCCCTTCCACTTCTTCTTAGAGGACACCATGTTTTTAAGATTAGAGACTGATGAAAGGACTAGGAAATGGGCTGGGGCTAGGAGAGAAGGTGGGGGCTAAGAGAGAAGGCTGGGGCTAGGAGAGATGGCTGGGGCTAGGAGATGAGGCTGGGAGCTGGGGCTAGGAGAGAAGGTGGGGGCTAGGAGAGAAGGTGGGGGCTAGGAGATGAGGCTTGGAACTGGGGCTAGGAGAGAAGATGGGGCTAGGAGAGAAGGTGGGGGCTAAGAGAGAAGGCTGGGGCTAGGAGAGATGGCTGGGGCTAGGAGATGAGGCTGGGAGCTGGGGCTAGGAGAGAAGGTGGGGGCTAGGAGAGAAGGTGGGGGCTAGGAGATGAGGCTTGGAACTGGGGCTAGGAGAGAAGATGGGGGCTAGGAGAGAAGGTGGGGGCTAAGAGAGAAGGCTGGGGCTAGGAGAGATGGCTGGGGCTAGGAGATGAGGCTGGGAGCTGGGGCTAGGAGAGAAGGTGGGGGCTAGGAGAGAAGGTGGGGGCTAGGAGAGAAGGTGGGGGCTAGGAGAGATGGCTGGGGCTAGGAGATGAGGCTGGGAGCTGGGGCTAGGAGATAAGGCTGGGGATAAAAATGGGATTAAAAATAAATACAAATAAATAAAATATTAATATAGGACCAAACACACATCACGACAAGAGACACAAAACAAAAATACCAAAAGAGATACCTAAGACAACAACATAGCAAGGCAGCAACACATGACAACACAGCATGGTAGCAACACAACATAACAACAACATGGTAGCAACACAACATGGTGGCAGCACAAAACATGGTACAAATATTATTGTGCACAGACAACAGCACAAAGGGCAAGAAGATAGAAATGACAATACATCATGCAAAGCAGCCACAGCTGTCAGTAAGTGTGTCCATGATTGAGTCTTTGAATGAAGAGAATGAGATAAAACTGTCCAGTTTGAGTGTTTGTTGCAGCTCGTTCCAGGCTCTAGCTGCAGCAAACTGAAAAGACGAGCGACCCAGAGATGTGTGTGCTTTGGGGAACTTTAACAGAATGTGACTGGCAGGACGGGTGTTGTATGTGGAGGATGAGGGCTGCAGTAGATATCTCAGATAGGGGTGAGTGAGGCCTAAGAGGGTTTTATAAATAAGCATCAACCAATGGGTCTTGCGACGGGTATACAGAGATGACCAGTTTACAGAGTATAGAGTGCAGTGATGTGTCCTACAAGGAGCATTGGTGACAAATCTGATGGCCGAATGGTGAAGAACATCTAGCCGCTCGAGAACACCTTTACCTGCCGATGTGTAAATTATGTCTCCGTAATCTAGCATGGGTAGGATGGTCATCTGAATCAAGGTTAGTTTGGCAGCTGGGGTGAAAGAGGAGCGATTACAAAAGAGGAAACCAAGTCTAGATTTAACTTTAGCCTGCAGCTTTGATATGTGCTGAGAGAAGAACAGTGTACCGTCTAGCCATATTCCCAAGTATTTGTATGAGGTGACTACCTCAAGCTCTAAACCCTCAGAGGTAGTAATCACACCTGTGGGGAGAGGGGCATTCTTCTTTCCAAACCACATGACCTTTGTTTTGGAGGTGTTCAGAACAAGGTTAAGGGTAGAGAAAGCTTGCTGGACACTAAGAAAGCTTTGTTGTAGAGCGTTTAACACAATATCCGGGGAGGGGCCAGCTGAGTATAAGACTGTATCATCTGCATATAAATGGATGAGAGAGCTTCCTGCTGCCTGAGCTATGTTGTTGATGTAAATTGATAAGAGCGTGGGGCCTAGGAATGAGCCTTGGGGTACTCCCTTGGTGACAGGCAATGGCTGAGACAGCAGATTTTCTGACTGTATACACTGCACTCTTTGAGAGAGGTAGTTAGCAAACCAGACCAAGGACCCCTCAGAGACACCAATACTCCTTAGCCGGCCCACAGGAATGGAATGGTCTACCGATTTTAAAAGCTTTGGCCAAGTCAATAAAAATAGCAGCACAAAATTGCTTAGAATTAAGGGCAGTGGTGACATCATTAAGAACCTTTAACCTGAGCGGAAACCAGATTGCGTACCAGAAAGAATACTATAGACATCAAGAAAGCCAGTCAGTTGATTATTAACAAGTTTTTCCAACACTTTTGATAAACAAGGCAAAATAGAAATAGGCCTATAACAGTTAGGATCAGCTTGATCTCCCCCTTTAAATAAAGGACTAACCATGGCTGCCTTCCAAGCAATGGGAACCTCCCCAGAATGGAGAAACAGGTTAAAAAGGCTGGAGATAGGCTTGGCGATGATAGGGGCAGCAACCTTAAAGAAGAAAGGGTCTAAACCATCTGACCCAGATGGTTTTTTGGGGTCAAGTTTCAGGAGATCCTTTAGTACCTCGGACTCAGAAACTGCCTCCAGGGAAAAACTTTATAGCGGGGCAGGGGAAAAAGAGGGAGAAGCAACGGGGATAGTTGCATAAGAAGGGGTGGCAGATGAGGAAATGTTGGACGGGCAAGGAGGCATGGCTGAGTCAAATAGGAATCCTGACTTAATGAAGTGTTGATTAAAGAGCTCTGCCATGTGCTTCTTTTCAGTAACAACCACATCATCAACTTTAAGGGACATGGGCAGCTGTGAGGAGGAGGGTTTATTCTCCAGGTCTTTGACCGTTTTCCAGAATTTCTTGGGGTTAGACCCACAGAGAGAGAACTTTTCCTTAAAGTAACTAACTTTGGCCTTCCGCATAGCCTGAGTGCACTTATTTCTCATTTGCCTGAACGAGAGCCAGTCTGCCTGAGTAAGTGTGTGCCGGGCCTTTCGCCAAATGCAATTCTTGAGGTGGAGTAACTCTGCAAGATCACTATAATTCTCATTTTCTTTATGGGCCCTTATTTATTAACAATACCACTGAAAATATCAAAAAAGAAGGTCCAGGGGATCAAGCTGATTCTATTCAATTTTACAGAAGCCAGTTCATGGCTTGCTCATTAAAGTTTTTTAGCAAGCATCTATGACAAATCAGGACAGGTCGTTTCACTGAGCAGCCATTACGAACACAGGCTGTAAAACAGTGATCACTTAGGTATCAGTCTGGTGTTTCTGTAATTAACTATCAGGATTATTTGTGAGGATAACATCAAGAAGCTTATCCTTTTCTGGGTGTTTGGAGTCATACCTTGTGGGATTGGTAATAATCTGACAAAGATTTATGGAGTCCCATTGCTTTAGGACTTGGTCAGGTGGTTTAAGCATGTCCCAATTTAGGTCACCTAGCAGGACACATTCAGATTTAGTGTAAGGGGCCAAGAGAGAGCTTAGGGCAGGCAGGGTACAGGCCGGTGCTGATGGAGGACGATATCACCCAGCAACAGTCAACAAAGAGTTATTTGAAAGCTTAATACTTAAAACCAGCAAATCAAATTGTTTGGGGACAGACTTGGTGGAGACAACCGAACACGGAAGGTGATCCTTGGTAGAAATTGCCACTCCCCCACCTTTTGAAGATCTGTCTTGCCGAAAAAGGTTATAACCAGAAAGGTTAACATCAGTATTCAAAACACTCTTCCTTAACCACGTCTCAGTTAAGACCAAAACATCTGGATTTGAACTGTGAACCCACACTTTCAATTGATCCATTTTAGGTAATAAGCTTCTAGTGATAACGTGCAGAAAACCCAGGCTTTTACGAGAGCAGAAAACAGTGAAGCAGATATCAGAGCACAAGTCAGAATTAGGGCTAGCAACAGTAGATGGGCCAGGGTGTACATGCACATTACCAGAAATCATCAACAGTAATACAATCAAGGCACGGCATAGGACAGGGAGAGTTCTGCAGTGCTGATGTATGACATCTGAATGTGCATCAAATGGCAACAAGATCATACTGTACAGCAATTTCATCAGGTAACATGAATACGAAGCCGGCGGGAAGTGGTTAGAATGGGATGGTAGGCCAAAAGTCTGTGTAACCAATAGAGAGTCAGAGTCTCGAGTGTGGGAACAGACATAGACTGTCCCACGGTTGGGTAAAGAAAGTTCGTAGTCAACAAAGCATGTATGAGGCATTTTTTTTTATTAAATATATAACGACTTGGGGCTATTGTAACAGTGCCTGTGTGCTTGAAGAAAAATACCAGTGAATGGGCTCTGAACAGCAGGGGCTTCAAAGCCTCTGGATTTCTCGCTTCACACATGGGAAGTGTGGTTGGGGGTACTTGCTTGAAGAAAATGGCAGTGATCTTCACACCTCAGTGCTAGTTGAAGTTGTATCAGTTTCCAGGATCTCAGGACTTTGATTGCCAGAGCACCCCCTGAATAGCTCACATTATGTTGAAGATGTTGCCCTTAGCAGCCACTTATTCAGATAAAAGCATTACACACATCTGTGAGGCTGGGAGCTGGGGCTAGGAGAGAAGGCTGGGGCTAGGAGATGAGGCTGGGGCTAGGAGATGAGGCTGGGGCTAGGAGATGAGGCTGGGGCTAGGAGATGAGGCTGGGGCTAGGAGATGAGGCTGGGGCTAGGAGATGAGGCTGGGGTTAGGAGATGAGGCTGGGGCTAGGAGATGAGGCTGGGGCTAGGAGAGAAGGCGGGGGCTAGGAGAGAAGGCGGGGGCTAGGAGAGAAGGCGGGGGCTAGGAGAGAAGGCGGGGGCTAGGAGATGAGGCTGGGGCTAGGAGAGAAGGCGGGGGCTAGGAGAGAAGGCGGGGGCTAGGAGAGAAGGCTGGGGCTAGGAGATGAGGCTGGGGCTAGGAGAGAAGGCTGGGGCTAGGAGATGAGGCTGGAAGCTGGGGGGTTAGGATCTACAGTCTCAGGCCTATTGTTGACTTCCTCAGAATATATCCTCTTTCTCCCTGCCTATCTCCAATTCTGCTGCCTTATATAATGTTCCCTTTTTACTACCTGACTGTTAGGATCTCAGAGGAACAGGGTTCACGCCTAGAGTACAGGAGCATCTACACTACTGAGCCACAGAGACAGCCCTAGGACCACCATACTGTATGATGTAATGGTGCTATTATACAGTAGAGGAACTTAACTACATTTTGACACATTTAGCTTTTTATGTGCGCACTGCTGCACACCTCCTGGTGTGTGTGTGTGTGTGTGTGTGTGTGTGTCCGTCCGTGTGTGTGTGTGTGTGTGTGTCCGTGTCCTTATAAACGTGAGTGTGTGTCCGTGTCTGTGTCCTTATAAACGTGAGTGTGTGTCCGTGTCTGTGTCCTTATAAACGTGAGTGTGTGTGTGTCTGTGTCCTTATAAACGTGTGTGTGTGTGTTGCAGTGCCACCCTCCTGGTCTTCCTGGTTGACCTGTTGAAGAGCTCGGTGGCGATGCAGGAACAGATGCTGGGAGGGAAAGGATTCCTTGTAATCGGGTTTCTGCTGGAGAAGGTAGAAACTCTAACCTTTTTTTGTACTGCTTTGCTGTGATGTTGTGGCTACAGTATATGGGTTTTTAATTATCCAATCATTTCAATCAATCAATCAATCAATCAATCAATCTAAATCAATTAAATCAATACATCATACATTGTCTGTACCTCAAATGGCACGCTATTCCCCATATAGTACACTACGTTTTAACAAAGCAACAGGGTTTGGTTTGGCCTAATAGGGCTCTGGTCAAAATGTAGTGCACTACATAGGGAGTAGAGTGCAATTTCAGTTCTTACTTTCTATGGTGTGCCTGGCGACAAGCTGATGACAGTTATTTAAAGATAGATATCTCCTTTCAAGCAATGTCCCTTTAATATACTGTAATTCAAAAGCCTCTTTACTCCTCACTCTCAGTCAATAGATATCAGAGGAGGACCAGAAATAGATCCATGGTTCTGAAACAGACAGGGACACGACAGGGCATCTGCCAGTCAGACAGACTGTAATGCTGTTTGAAACACGGAGCCCAGTAGCCCTCGGACTGATAGGATCAAACCACAGATAAAAGAACAGAGCAGAGAGGCACAGAGGTGAGGAAGAGATTTGGAAGAGGTATCCACTTTCTGTTTTGAAGGGTATGTAGCCTCACTGCTTCCCCAGCCAGCTGCTGTCAAGCTGTGTCCTAAATCAAATCAAATCCTCTTTTCACGGGTCTTTTTAGAATAACCACAAAATAAAACGTCTAATCTGTCTTTACACACATGGAGCTTGCAAACAAGGTCTCGATGAACCAAAATAGACTTTTATTCTTGGAAAAAACGGAAACTCACCCCCCCCAACCTAAATCAACATTTCTTTTCACTTTTCTGGAGAAAAACAAAAGGAAGGACATCACACCCGGATTCTAATCTAATGATCAAACTCGGAAATGGCAGTGTAACGACAGGACACCAGGAAGCTGCCCGTCTGATAAGCGATCAGCCCATCATTGAATTCTGACCAATCAGAACACGTACTGTACAACAAGACATATAAACCGTACAGCTCTTTGAGCTCTTGAAACAATCCAAACATGACAATAATACATTCACAAGGTCAGGTCCAGTTTAAAAAAATTTTCAGCCTTGAGGACGGCGGAAACCAAATGGCGTCTCCTGTACTTCGTGGGAATGTCTCGGCTAGGGCTGGAGATGCGAGCAAGGATTTACCTCGCTCTTTGAAATGGTAAAACATGGTTATTTCTCAACATAATGCCATGAATTGTGATTGACCACACACTGTGCTGGCGCCACATGGGTATTTATGTAGCCTCACTTGAAGGGTATGTAGCCTCACTGCTTCCTCAGCCAGCTGCTGTCAAGCTGAGTCCTAAATCAAATCAAATCAAATTGTATTTGTCACATGCGCCGAATACAACAGGTGTATCCCTTACAGTGAAATACTTACTCACAAGCCCTTAACCAACAATGCCGTTTTAAGAAAAATAAGTGTTTAAGTAAAAAATAGATAAGTAAAACATTTAAATAACAAATAATAACCCTAACCTTAACCCTGCGGGCCCAGGGTAGTGCACAGGAGTCCAGCAGAGCCCAGAGCTCAGGGCCAGGAACAGGTGGTTGTAACAGGGGCCAGGCGGAGGAAACAGTTTATCCCTCTCTCACTCTGACGCTCTCGCTTTCTCTCCTCTCCCTCCATCTGCCAGCTTCTCACACTCACACCATCCTGCCATCTGGTTCAGATCTGTTTATACCACAGCTAGATTAGGAGAGACTACCTCTACCTGGTCAGGAGACGTGACAGAAAGACAGACAACAATAATAACAGCAGGACTCCTCTGAGTCTGGATGCTCAGTCAAATGCTCTCAAACTTTGCTTGTTTGGTGATATGTCTATACATCCCAGTTAACTACTTTAAAATGGTGAAAATGGGCTTTGTGGCAAGTGGGCCCTCTATCCAACTCTATGGTTGGCTTATAGTTATATCTTATTGATTTATTGATTGACTGGTTGATTGATTGAGTATCCAGTGGTCTGATCAGTCCCTGTGCCTCCAGTCCTCCAGGGTCCACATCACACGTGCGGTCCTGGAGCAGTTCCTGTCGTTCGCGAAGTACCTGGATGGGTTAACCCACGGAGCGCCACTCCTCAAACAGCTCTTTGACCACATCCTGTTCAACGCAGCCATCTGGATACACACCCCCGCCAAGGTAAGCCCTGCCCCCACACCCTTGCCAAGTGTACACCCCCTGCCCCCACACCCCTGCAAAGGTAAGCCCTGCCCCCACACCCCCGCCAAGATAGACCTCGTCCCCATAAAGGTGAGTCCCACCCAATCTGTTTCCACTGGGTCCAGGTAGCTCCATGGTAACCCACCTGAGTTCTGACTGACTGAAGACTGTTTAGAGCATTACTCATTATGTAGCACAACATATTTTAGAGTACTGATATTAGTGGACATTTTCTCCTCTTTATTGAAGATTTCACCACTGACTGAGGTTTACTGCCTGCTGTCACAATCAGCTCCTCAACCCTTTTTATTTATTTTATTTTATTTCACCTTTATTTAACCAGGTAGGCCAGTTGAGAACAAGTTCTCATTTACAACTGCGACCTGGCCAAGACAAAGCAAAGCAGTGCGACAAAAAACAACAACACAGAGTTACACATGGGAATAAACAAACGTACAGTCAATAACACAATAGAGAATATATGCACAGAGTGTGCAAATGTAGTGCAAAATGCAGTAAGGTTAGGAAGGTAGGACAATAAATAGGCCATAGTGGCGAAATAAATTACAGATTAGCATTAACACTGGACTGATAGATGTGCAAATGATGATAGGCAAATAGAGATACTGGAGTGCAAAATGAGCTAAAATAATAAATATGGGGATGAGGTAGTGAGGTGGGCTATTTACAGAAGGGCTATATACAGGTGCAGTGATCGGTAAGCTGAACTGACAGCTGATGCTTAAAGTTAGTGAGGGAGATAGGAACCTCCAGCTTCAAGGATTGAAAGTATTGAAATGTTATAGAGTGAAAATACATAATGACCCGTGAAGAAGTGGATGAGGCGGATCAGAGGAGCTGGGTTGTATGGAGAATCCATTCTCCTCACTGGCACCGCCGCTGGTGGCTCTTGTGAATAAATACATAACAGTTATGGGGTAATGTCTCAGGAGTTGTGGTAGAGAGAGTCTCTGGAGGCCAACCTCAGACCCTCACACACACTCCTCTCACATGGAGCACAGAGAGAGAGAAGGGCAGACAGAGGTAACAAACTGGGTTGGAGCACTTTTGGATATCTCCTCTCCTCTCTGTTAAATGGAATAAACGCTGTGGAGGATTATTGTCCAGTCTATTGCTAATTACAGAGGCCGTATTAATGAGTGAACAGAGCAGAGCGGAGATGGAGGGGGGGGGGAGTGGAGAGGGGGAGAGAGAGGAGATGGAGAGGGGGAGAGAGAAGAGATGGAGAGGAAATGAGTGGGGAGTGATGAGAGGAGACTATTAGAATGTGTTCTAATAGAGTGTAATGTGAGGTCAGCCACAGTAGCCTGTCTCTCTCTCTGTTCTACACCTGCAGGGAAGATGATGGGCTCAGCTTAGCTAGGACCTCTTTAATACAGCCTTCACTTAATACAACCAGTTCACAGCCTTAATATAATACCTTAAGCAGCCTGGAGTGGGTTATAAAGGATTATACCTGACAGCTATATTTTTGTAGAATCACTGGATATAGGTTAATGGTTGGTTGGTTTGTTTGTTTGTTTGTGTGTGCTTGTACTCTCCTCTCAGGTCCAGCTCTCTCTGTACACGTACCTGTCTGCAGAGTTTATCGGCACGGCAACCATCTACACCACCATCCGTCGTATTGGGACAGTGCTGCAGCTGATGCACAGTCTGAAGTACTACTACTGGACCTGTAACCCTGAGGCCAGCAGTGGCATTACACCTAAAGGGCTGGGTAAAAACACACACACACACACACACACACAGACACACACACACCACAGGTCCGGAGATGGCAGGCATCTTCTCTCTGTGTAGTAACGGGCTGCCATGAGGCAGCTGTCTGCTGTGTTGGAATTCAAGTGTTTCCCTCTGAAACTATTCAGAAGACTCAGAGGTGCCAGGTTCTGATACAGGCCTATATGGTTTGAAGCAGTACTGTATACTGTATATCCTACAGGTCAGGTTAGAACAGTGCTGATAAACCAGGTTTGTGCCTTAAATGCCATCCTTTAGGACTCTGGGCAAAAGTAGTGCACTATGTAAGGAATATGGTGCCATGTGGACGTAACCAAAGGAGAGAAGTGCAGTTTATTCCACAGAGGAAGTAGATGTGTATTTAATGTGTAATGAATAGTTGATGCAGCAGCTTAGCCTCTATTGATAGAGTTCACTTGGTTAATGATTTCTCATGAAGCCCAGAAACACCACAACCATTAATCAGCAGTAGGCTGATGAACATTGCCAGAACTACAGACTAGTTCTAAATGAAATGTTGAGCAGAGCTACAGTACAGATCTATGTGAAGTAGGATACTGAGTGTGTTGGTCTGTGGCAGGGATAGTTATATATAGACAGCTCTGGAACGTTCTGCAGTGTTTCTACTCTGATCTGGGGAAGGGTTTGGATACTCCGGGCAGTTTTAGATTTTCTTCTTTTACTGATGTTGATGAATAATAGATATTGTGCTATAGATTGCATGTTTTGGGTGTTCTTACTAACATCATGACCTGTATTGATTTAGTATGTGTTGAAGAAACAGCGAGACCAACAATACTAGTGTTTAAGATATTTGGTGGAGCTAGTAGCCATGTTCTGTTTGTTGGAGCTAGTAGCCATGCTCTGTTTGTTGGAGCTAGTAGCCATATTCTGTTTGTTGGAGCTAGTAGCCATGCTCTGTTTGTTGGAGTTAATAGCCATGTTCTGTTTGTTGGAGTTAGTAGCCATGCTCTGTTTGTTGGAGTTAGTAGCCATGCTCTGTTTGTTGGAGCTAGTAGCCATGCTCTGTTTGTTGGAGCTAGTAGCCATGTTCTGTTTGTTGGAGTTAGTAGCCATGTTCTGTTTGTTGGAGTTAGTAGCCATGTTCTGTTTGTTGGAGTTAGTAGCCATGCTCTGTTTGTTGGAGTTAGTAGCCAGGTTCTGTTTGTTGGAGCTAGTAGGCATGTTCTGTTTGTAGGAGTTAGTAGGCATGTTCTGTTTGTAGGAGTTAGTAGGCATGTTCTGTTTGTAGGAGTTAGTAGCCATGCTCTGTTTGTTGGAGTTAGTAGACATGTTGTTTCTCTTTATTCAGGGTCTTTCAGCTTGACAATGAAACACACCAGAAAACACAGCTACTCTGTCCCAGTAGAAATAACTCTGAAAGATCTTGGTGATTAACCTTGTCTGCTGAGACATCTGTTTGGTGATTTGTGTGTAAAATATAATCCATATTTGTGAAACATTTGTCTGTTATGTAACAAACAGGCCATCTTTCTAATTTCTAGTTAATCTTCCTGGTAATGTGTTCTTTAAATTAATAGAAGTGTAAGTCTGGGCCCTGTTCAAAAGTAGAACACACAAAGGGAACAGGGTGCCATTTGAATGCAGTCAATGCTTTGTTGATTGGTTCTAGAATCCTTGTGGGAGAAAAGGAAGAGAGGAACGGTATAGTTGGTAAAATCCTGAGGACGGTGTCCACCACAATAACCTGGAGGTCATTTTAGGATCTTTCCATTCGATCCTGAGAGAGAGAGAAGAGAGAGAGAGGGATGAGAGAGAGAGAGGAGAGAGAGAGAGAGAGAGAGAGAGAGAGAGAGAGAGAGAGAGAGGAGAGAGAGAGAGAGGAGAGAGAGGAGAGAGAGAGAGAGAGAGAGGAAGAGAGAGAGAGAGAGAGAGAGAGAGAGAGGAGAGAGAGAGAGAGAGAGAGAGAGAGAGAGAGAGAGGAGAGAGAGAGAGAGAGAGAGGAGAGAGAGAGAGGACGAGGAGAGAGAGAGAGAGAAGGAAGAGAGAGAGAGAGAGAAGAGGAGAGAAAGAGAGAGAGAGAGAGAGGAGAGAGAGAGAGAGAGAGAGAGAGAAGAGAGAAGCGAGGAGAGAGAGAGAGAGAGAGAGAGAGAGACGAGAGAGAGGAGAGAGAGAGAGAATGCAGCACTGCTGTAATCAAGTGTTCAAATTATAAGAAAAAATACGCTATGGTGGTTGGAACAGATGCCATTTGGGACGAAGCCACACTTTGTCTCTTGAAATGTTTCTCTGGGTGTCTGTAAATAGAGAGCCATCAAATTAAACCAATGCATCAACCTCTCACACACTGCAGTGCAGGCTCAATTTCTCTCAATCCCTAACATGCGCTTGCACACAAATAAGCTCGCTCGCTCGCTCTCTCTCTCGCCCGCTCTCTTGCTCTGTCTCTCTCTCTGTTTGAGGTATTCTGTTAGACACACAGTCCATTGGTCCTGCTCCTGTTATGTAGTCACATCCTCTGAAGTCTAATTTCAGGTCTCCACACTCCCAGCATATTGAACTTATCCATTTGGCTAAGAGCCGTAACAATATTGTCTACATTCAAAGGGCACCATATTCCCTACATAATGCACTACTTTTGACCAGAGCCCTATGAAGTACTGTAAGGAATAGGGTGCCATTTTGGACGCATCCAATATTGCCTCATCTTGCACAGGGCTGAGATCCTGTGTATCCTCACAGTGAAAACATAGAGTATTGATCAACCCTGTGAAATTATTACTGCCTGCTTTATCTGAACCAAGCCAAGTGTGAAAGTGAAATTAGATATTATTTTGTAAGTCTCTATAATAAAATGTGTGTATGAAGCACGCTCTCATGATTGAACCAGTCCATGAATGTATGATGCAGCTGTGTTGTTAATGATGCTGTTATCTGGCGACCTGTTCTGTCCCTTTACTGTGTTCTCAGATAGCGTTCTATTAATCAGTGTCACAAGGAGCTCAGGGAGCCTGTGTTGAATGGGAAACAGGACAGTCAGATGTTGTGTTACATTGTGTCTGACAGCAGAGGACTATCCCCACTCTGGGAGACACATTCTTGTGTGTAAATTAATAGCTCTGTGTTATTGATCTCTCTGTGGCAGCAACCTTGCCACGTACACTATATATACAAAAGTATGTGGACACCCCTTCAAGTTAGTGGATTCAGCTATTTCAGCCACACCCGTTGCTGACAGGTGTATAAAATCGAGCACACAGCCATGCTATCTCCATAGACAAATATCGGCAGTAGAATGGCCTTACTGAAGAGCACAGTGACTTTCAACGTGGCACCGTCATAGGATGCCACCTTTCCAACAAGTCATTTATTCACTTTTCTGCCCTGCTAGAGCTGCCCTGGTCAACTAAGTGCTGTTATTGTGAAGTGGAAAAGTCTAGGAGCAACAACGGCTCAGCCACGAAGTGGTAGGCAACACAAGCTCACAGAACGGGACCGCTGAGTGCTGAAGCGCGTAGTGCGTAAACATCATCTGTCCTCGGTTGCAACACTCACTACCGAGTTCCCAACTGCCTCTGGAAGCAACATCAGCACAATAACTGTTAGTCGGGAGCTTCATGAAATTGGTTTTCATGGCCAAGCAGCCGCACACAAGCCTAAGATCACCATGCGCAATGCCAAGAGTCGGCTGGAGTGGTGTAAAGCTTGCCGCCATTGGAGCAGTGGAAACGCAGTGGAAACGCTTCAACATCTGGCAGTCCGACTGACAAATCTGGGTTTGGCGGATGCCAGGAGAACGTTTCCTGCCCCATTGCATATTGCCAACTGTAAAGTTTGCTGGAGGGGGTATAATTGTCTTAGGCTGTTTTTCATTGTTTGGGCAAGGTCCCTTAGTTCCAATCAAGGGAAATCTTAATGCTACAGCATACAATTACATTATAGATGATTCTATGCTTACAACTTTCTTGCAACAGTTTGTGTGAAGGCCTTAACCCCATCGAACACCTTTCGGATTAATTGGAACGCAGACTGCGAGCCAGGCCTAATCGCCCAACATCAGTGCCCGACCTCACTAATGCTCTTCTGGCTGAATGGAAGCAAGTCCACGCAGCAATGTTCCAACGTCTAGTGGAAAGCCTTCCCAGAAGAGTGGAGGCTGTTATAGCAGTAAAGGGGGGACCAACTCCATATTAATGGCCATGGTTCTGGAATGAGATGTTTCGACGAGCAGGAGTCCACATACTTTTGGTCATGTATTTTATTTACTTGATGTTCTCACATACAATATGTCTCAAAATCACAGAGCAAAGTTAAATTAATGTTAATAGATGTATCAGAGCCTAGTGCTGGGCTGCAGCTGTAATCAACAACCAACCGTCTGTAACGTGTCATATCTGTCATCTCATATCTAATCAGTCATCTGGGTTGGGCAGTGTTCCGTATACAGCACCGTGTTGACTTGTACTGCTCTCTGTAGATTTCTGATAGCGATGGATTGGCTCTGAGATGGGAAGTCAACTTCAGACGTGTGTGTGTGCGTGCGTATTGTTCCCAGTGACTCTGCCTTTATTTGTCCTCAGATGGTCCAAGGCCCACCCAGCAGGAGATCATCTCTATCAGGGCTTTCATGTTGCTGTTCCTCAAACAACTCATCCTCAAGGTACTGCACATACATACACACAGAAATGCACCTCCACTCCAAAACAAAAACAGTTTTTTATTATCTCCACCAGAGAAAGGCATCATGAGTAATTGCTCTGGAACCGTAATGTCCAATCAGCATGCAGGTTCAGGTCCGTCTGTGTTGTTGTGTTCAAGTCAATTGCTTTGCTTCAACAACATGGCGGCAGGCTCCGTTTCTGCCACATCTACCACCCCCGGCATTCTAGGCCTGCAGCCCGAGGCCACTACAGAAATAAGCAGACTTTAAACAACTGAGGGAAAATAAACTGGCTACCAATAAAAAATATCTACCATTCTGAACAGCATCAGCTACACACACGCACACAGCTCAAACAGTAATTAACTTCCAATCTGTTCCTGCAGAGAGTCTGGTTCCTCGTCAGAAGTGTTTAAACTTTACATCACTGTAATGCCTCGGAACAACAGTAGACTGGGGAAAAAATACTGTACATGCTGAAATATTATTGTCATCTCACAAATTGTCAAATGGTTCCAAAACGAGAATTATTATCCGTCAACAGCCTAGCTCAACACTGGCATAGAAACACCGCGCCTAGGTCTATCTCCTGGAAAATGGCACACAAACACTCTGGTGTTAGCTACAGTACCTAACAGACCTGCCAGTGATCATTAAGCAACCTAAGACAGTTTCCCATCTGTTTCTGTTACTAGTAGGAATACATTGTTTCCTTGGTCGGTGTGTAAATGTGTGTAATTTCTTAGGACCGAGGCGTGAAGGAGGATGAGCTGCAGAGTATCCTAAACTACCTGCTAACCATGCATGAGGTGAGTGTCAAATCCCCATGGTCCTGTGCTGTAGCGGTATAGGGTTGAGAGGTCTGTCCATTGATGACGTTCTGCTGTATGGTGCTATAATCTCTCTCACCCTCTCCCTGCCTCTCTTCCTTTCTCCCTCCCCATCTCTCACCCTCCCCCCCCTCTCTCTCTCTCTCTCTCGCTCTCACTCTCTCTTTCTCACTCTCTCTCCCCCTCAACCCCACTCTCTCGCTCTTCCCCATCACACTCTCTCTCCCCCTCAACGCCCCTCTCTTTCTCTCCCCCATCACTCTCTCCACCCCTCTCTCTTTCTCTTTCTTCTCTCTCTAGGATGATAACATCCATGATGTTCTTCAGCTGGTAGTGGCTCTGATGTCAGAACACCCAGCTTCCATGATTCCAGCCTTCGACCAGAGGAACGGCATACAGTACGCAACACACACACACACACACACACACACACACACACACACACACACACACACACACACAGCCCTTGGGGAACAAAGCCCCCTTGCTGTTGATGCACAAATGCATGTAATAACATCTCTAAGACTGGAGCTAGTGTTGTGAATCTACATGATACCTGTTGAATAATTCATATTTTCTGTAAGAAGAAATGTAATGATACTAACATATTTTATGTCAGACATGGATGATCAAACGTACTGTATGCCCTGTGTGTTCTATGAAATATAAATGTATATCAGCCACTGACTCCTGCAGAGTTCTTAGAATCTTCACTGCAGGAAATGGAATGGCTCTGTTTTGATAAGGAAACTAATCAACACAGACAGGGAGGTATTTCCCTACACACCTGACTAGTTCAGTCTGGTTTCATTGTCTGCGTCCCAGCACTCTATTCCCTTTATAGTGCACTACTTATGACCATAGGGGACACGATCATTAACTGGGCCATGTTCCTGTCCTGTTCCAGGGTGATGTACAAGCTGTTGGCCTCTAAGACTGAGAGCATCAGAGTCCAGTCTCTCAAAGTCCTGGGATATTTCCTCAAACACCTGGGACACAAGTGAGTTAATCCCCCTCCCCTCCCTCCCTCCAAACCTCCCTCCCTCCCTCCCTCCCTCCCTCCCTCCCTCCCTCCCTCCCTCCATGCCTCAATGAAAGACTGTCCCCAAGAAAGGTCTGGATCTATGAAAGACATTATCTTCTTCTCTTCTCACCTCTCCTCTTCTCACCTCTTCTCTCCTCTTCTCTTCTCTTCTCTTCTTCCCTCTTCTCTTCTTCCCTCTTATCTTCTCTTCTCCCCTCTTCTCTCCTCTTCTCCCCTCTTCTCTTCTCTTCTCCCCTCTTCTCTCTTCTCCTCTTCTCTTCTCCCCTCTTCTTCCCTCTTCTCTTCTCCCCTCTTCTCTTCTGCCATCTTCTCTCCTCTTCTCTTCTCCCCTCTTCTCCCCTCTTCTCTTCTTCCCTCTTCTCTTCTTCCCTCTTCCCTTCTCCCCTCTTCTCTCCTTCTCTTAAAATAAGTATTGTCTGAAGTGTAAAACCGTCATCCAGGGACATCTAACAAGGGCACTGTGTGTGTGTCTGTCCACAGAAGGAAGGTTGAGATCATGCACACACACAGTCTCTTCACTCTCCTGGGGGAGAGGCTGATGCTACACACTAATACTGTGTCAGTGACCATCTACAACACGCTGTACGAGGTACATTCTGCTCTGTAACGTCTCTATAACTACACACACACTTCTTCTTCAGGGATCCCTCGTAGTCGAGTATTGGCAGGCCAATCCGTGACCTGCCGATTTTGTGCTAATAACCTCATATAACCTCATGATATCCACTCCACTGTCCTGTTAGAAGCAGAGACTACCGTTGAGCATCCCAAATGACACCCTATTCCCTATTTAGTGATTGTCTGAGTTCTTCCCATCAGATCCTGACAGAGCAGGTGTGTACCCAGGTCATGCACAAACCCCACCCTGAACCAGACTCTACAATCAAGATACAGAACCCCAGTAAGTCTGTCTGCTTTCTTACTGAATGTTATTGTAGTCAAATCAAACATTAAAGTGCATACTTAGCAAAGTCGTGTGTGTGTGTGTGTGTGTGTGTGTGTGTGTGTGTGTGTGTGTTCCAGTGATCCTTAAGGTAGTAGCGACCCTGTTGAAGAGCTCGTCCCCCAGCGTTGAGCTGATGGAGGTTCGACGTCTCTTCCTCTCAGACATGATCAAACTGTTCAGCAACAGCCGGGAAAACCGACGGTGAGGACACGCGCGCGCACACACACACACACACACACACAGTCCTTCTCTAATTTACAGCTGTCTAATGACTCTTCCCAGCAGTGACAGCACTGTTAGCATCCTGTTGTCAGTATCTTCAGGCGTCAGTCATAAATCATTCAAGCGATATTGATGGTAGATCTGATGACCATTATGAACACATCTACTCACTGTTATTTTCTAACTACTGACTATATAACAAAGCATCAGATCATGTCACTAAATAACATAATAGAAGGTCATGAGAATGAATTGTGACTATTTCACTGATAGAGTGGGTGATGATCAAGTCACATTAGATCCGAGCAATGATCAGAGGGAGTACTTGAGAATAGGCTGTTGGCCTACAGACCTTCTTTAACTCAGACTACTGACATTGTAGCGATGCTCTCTCCTGGTATTTTCTCCAGTAGTGAGAACCTTATTGATAACAGTTGTAATAGTATATATTATTCACTGCATACTGTATGTGCTCTAGGTGTCTGTTGCAGTGTTCAGTATGGCAGGACTGGATGTTCAGTCTGGGCTATATCAACCCTAAGAGCCCAGAGGAACAGAAGATGATGGAGATGGTGTATAACATCTTCAGGATCCTGCTCTACCACGCCATCAAGTATGAGTGGGGAGGTTGGAGGGTCTGGGTGGATACTCTGTCCATCGCTCACTCCAAGGTAATACTCAGTGGCTGGTTACGTCCCAAATGCCACCGTATTCCCTAAATAGTGCCCTACTTTTGACCAGGGCCCTAGTGCACTATGTAGGCAATAGGGCACCATTTGGGATGGAGATCATTAGCGGCGCCACCAGGCAGCTCTATGATAAGAGGGAAAACACTGCACTCTGCTGTTGAGGAGGGAAACTGCACCAACAATGCAGATTATTAGTTATTGATCAAGTCTCTCCCTCTATATGGTAACCTATATGAGGCACATATGGAGTACCTGGCTAAGATGAGCTTGATTATTAGTTATAGATTATTAATTATATATGATTGACAATTGATAATTTCTGTTCTATACTGTAGGTAACATACGAGGCCCATAAGGAGTACCTTGCTAAGATGTATGAGGATTACCAGCGTCAGGAGGAGGAGAACATTAAGAAGGGGAGGAAGGGTCTGGTCAGCACCATCTCAGGCCTGCAGGACCTCCAGGCCGGGGGCATCCAGGGAAACATGGAGATCAGAGAGGTAGACGACCACTCCCAGACACAGACCCCGGAGAGCGAGGCCGACTACCCCGAGACCCCTGGCCACCCCCGGAACATACTGTTGGAGGGGAAGACTGGGGAGGAGGGAGGGCTCGGGGGGACAGGGAAGACTGGGTCAGGAGTCAGATTGGAGGTTCATGACCTGCTGGTGGACATCAAGGCTGAGAAGGTATGGTATGGTGTCTCCAACTGTCTTCATAGTTTTTATTTATTTAGCAGATGCTCTTATCCGGAGCAACTTCCAGTCAGTGCATTCAACCAAGTTTTGTTGGAATAAACCACCACACATCACAGTTCTTGCAAGTAGACTCTTAAAATCAATCAGTCATTCAGTCAGTTGATCAACCAATCCCTCCCTCTCCCCAGGTGGAAGCGACGGAGGTGAAGCTGGATGACCTAGACCTGTCTCCGGAGCCGCTGGGCGTGACAGTGGGTGTGTCTGGGGGTGTTGTCTCTGAGGACAGGGGCGGGGCATTGGTCCAGGTGGACTCCCTATTGGACAACGTGTACTGTGCTGCTGTAGAGAAGCTGAGCAGCAGCGCCGCCAGTGGAGTAATGGTTCCCAACGTAACTGTCGACGTAGCCCCCGACAACTACAACACCGGTCCCCTCATCACCCTCGCTGACGACGACAAGGACAGTCTCCCTAGCAACAGCAGCTTGCTATTTGGCCAGGTTAGTTCATCTTTCTTTTTTTCTTCTTGTGTTTTGTTATGTGCAAGTGAACTGATCTGAACTCAACAGGAGGAGCACCTGGTTCTGCCAAGTCCTGGCTCTAACCCAGACCCAGACCCCAAGCCCTCAGTCTCCCCGGGCCATGACCTGGGCTTGCTGGCCCACATGACTGGCAGCTCTGAGCTGGGGATCGTCGGCATGGTCGGCACGGTCAGTCCTGGTGGTCCGATCAGCAACATCCTGGAGGAGGAGAATTTGAAGCTCCAGACCAACCTGGGTGACGTCACCTCAATGCCCAGGGTAGAGGCCTGCTCTAAGGGGTTTACAGACACAGGGGCTGGAGCTAGGGCTGGAGGGTCTGGGGTGTCGGAGGGGGCCGAGCCCTCGGCTGGTGGGAAAGGTAGTGGGGCGGATGCAGTCAGCAACACCACAGACACAGAGAGGTCAAACGACGGAAAGGACAAGGAGGTTAAGAAGATACAGACCACTACTACTACACAGGTTAGCCAGGTTACAAAACCTCCCTCTGTCCTCTCTTCTTCCTGTCTCCCACTTCCCTATCTCCCTCTCTTCCTCTCCCTGTTAGTGAGTGATGCGAGGAAGGACGAGAGGAGGAGGAGAGGGAGGACTAAAGGACTATTTATAGTGTCTCTTCTCTGCTGTTATGTAATAATTAATGTTTAATTGATACACTCTGCTTTATACACTCATTACAATTACAGTATTGTGTGTCTGTGTGTGTGTCAGTCCCTCCATGGTCGTACGGCAGCCCAGTTAGAGCGAGACCTGCGTGTGGACTTGGGTTTCAGAGGGATGCCCATGACAGAGGAGCAGCGTCGCCAGTTCAGCCCTGGCCCTCGCACCACCATGTTCCGCATCCCAGAGTTCAAATGGTCGCCAATGCACCAGCGCCTCCTCACCGACCTGCTGTTGGCCTTGGAGACAGACGTCCACGTCTGGAGGAGGTGAGGGGACAGGGACACTGAGGGCATGTCCCTAATCCCATCCTAGTCCTTATGTAGTGCACTAGTTTGTATCAAAGCCCATTGAGTAAAACAAGAGTTACAACAGATCCTGCAGCCAGGGTTTCTAACTAGCCTTACTATGGATGATTATTCACTACGTATCCCTGACCTAAGACCTGACCTATGCTTAACGTTGTGTGAAATGCTACTGCATCCTGATCAAATGATATTTTATCCAGTTCTCGCCCTCTCTTTCTGCCTCCCTGCAGCCATTCAACCAAATCCGTCATGGACTTTGTCAACAGCAATGAGAACATCATCTTTGTCCACAACACCATCCACCTCCTCTCTCAGATGGTAGACAACATCATCATCTCCTGTGGAGGGATCCTTCCTCTGCTCTCCGCTGCCACCTCTCCTTCTGTAAGTCATTCAGTCAGTCTTTCTACTACCGCTCCTGCTGTCAGTCAGTCAGTCAGTAAGTCAGCTTCTCTGTGGTGCCACACTACCATCTAGTGGTAGCTAGACAGAACTGCATGTTTAATTAATGATCTGCCTCTAGGAAATTTCATTTGCTCAGCTTCGTTCTGCTATGTATTCAGCTAATGAGGATTTTACTTTGTCAGTTTAAGTTGGTGATTGTTTTCTCTGTGTGTTTTGTTTATGTGTGTTAAGGATTATATGTGTTTTAACTGCTGATTGTATCTGTTGATTTGAATCATCTGTTTTTTTTGTTTTTTTTCTGTTTGTTTGTGTGCATGGCCAGAGTATCAAGGTTAGTGCATATGCTGAAGTTTTATTTTCTTTCTAAACGTTTATTCTCTCAGATACAATGGAACCATTTATATTTCTGTTTCTTGAGTGTATATGACTCTCCCCTCCTCACCCTCCTCCCCCTGTCCCCTGCCCCCTCTTTACCCTCCTCCCCCTGTCCACTCTTCATCCTCCTCCCCTGTCCACTCCTCACCCTCCTCCCCCTGTCCCCTGCCCCCTCTTCACCCTCCTCCCCCTGTCCACTCTTCATCCTCCTCCCCTGTCCACTCTTCATCCTCCTCCCCTGTCCACTCTTCATCCTCCTCCCCCTGCCCCCTCTTTACCCTCCTCCCCCTGTCCACTCTTCATCCTCCTCCCCTGTCCACTCTTCATCCTCCTCCCCTGTCCACTCTTCACCCTCCTCCCCCTGTCCACTCTTCACCCTCCTCCCCCTGTCCCCTGTCCACTCTTCACCCTCCTCCCCCTGTCCCCTGTCCACTCTTCACCCTCCTCCCCCTGTCCCCTGTCCACTCTTCACCCTCCTCCCCCTGTCCCCTGTCCACTCTTCACCCTCCTCCTTCTCCTCCTCCCCTGTCCCCTTTGTTGTGAGCAGGCTGAGTTGGAGAACATCGAGGCAGCCCAGGGCATGTCTTCAGAGACTGCTGTGTCCTTCCTGTCCCGTCTCATGGCCATGGTGGACGTTCTGGTGTTCGCCAGCTCGCTCAACTTCTCTGAGATAGAGGCTGAGAAGAACATGTCCTCTGGAGGCCTGATGAGACAGTGTCTACGACTGGGTAAGAGTGTGCTTGTGCGCTTGTCACAGATATTAACTGTCATACTAGATTATGAATGAGATCAGAAAATGCAGTGGCAAAATAATTTCACGATCATTTCAGTAATTCCAGTAATCCATGAAATCCCTTGATGTGGTTAACCTAGCTAATTAATGTTCTAAATGCCCTGCTATTTGATAGTAAATGCACGTTGGTGAATCATGATTTCGATTAATGGCGTGTGTCTGCTGCAGTGCTTGTTACTTCAGTCAGGTAGCTTGTCTGTGTAAAGGACAGACTTTTGAAGCTATCTCTGAAGTCCAGACTCACCACATACACACACACACACACACACACACACACACACACACACACACACACACACACACACACACACACACACACACACACACACACACACACACAGCATATTATATCATTTTGGGTATCTAACATTTATTTCCATTCAAAATCATATTTTCCCTACACCTAACCTTAACCCTAACCCTATCCTTAACCCCTAACTCCTAAACTTAACCCCTAAGCCTAAAATAGCCTTTGTCCTCATGGAGACCTGGGAAATGTCCACAGGAGGGAGAGTTTAACACACGCACACACACACACACACACACTCTCTCATTATCATCATCTGTAGTGTGAAATTTGTCTGGCTGTTGATTTCACCATGACTCTGGCCTGGCAGTTTGGAACTAACAATGATTTCAAGATGCAGCTTCTGATACCCTGTCTGTCTGTGCTGCCAGTGTGTTGTGTAGCAGTGAGGAACTGTCTGGATGTTAGACAGAGACAGAGGGACAGAGGGACCAACAGTAAGAGCCAGGACAATCTATATGGTGCAGCATCTGCCAACAAGGTATGTCCTCACCTAACCTCATCATTTAAAAATACATATCAAGTTGGTATTAAAGGTACTGTGAATGGGTGGAGGTGACACTGGAAATATAGGAACTATAAGTGGGGGGTGTGTGGGGGATCATTAAGTGTGACACGCAATGTAATATGGATGCTACGCTAGCGGCTAAGTAAACCGATTGTTACACGGCCACTAAGATGTTAGACTCCCTTAGTCTCCTCACTTTAGATCTCCTACACCAGAAAATGTCTCGCTAATCTCTCCCATACAGGACCCTGACAGACTTCTACAGGATGTCGACATCAACCGTCTGAGAGCTGTCGTGTTCCGGGACGTGGTGAGTATGACTGTGTGTGTGTGTGTGTGCGCTGGTGCGTGTGTGACATGTTTGTGTAACATGTATATGTGTCCCCTCCAGGATGACAGTAAACAGGCCCAGTTCCTGGCCCTGGCAGTGGTCTACTTCATCTCTGTCCTCATGGTGTCAAAGTACCGGGACATCCTGGAACCCCAGAGAGAGACCAACAGGATGATCAGCCAATCAGCATGCAGCAATCGCCATGAGATCAACTCACCTACCAGCACAGGTGCTTACTTCTGATATTCAACTCCCTCTCCTAACCCCGCCTCTAACCCCTCCCATAACCCATCCTCTCAGCTCTATGACTAATTCATGTGATCCACTTAATTGCACTGTGCAGAATTAAAGAAGTGGAGAGGGGAAGTGTGAGCAGGAGTGGAAGCAGGAGTAGTTTGTGTATGAAATTTGTACAGGCAGCCCTGGTCTCTGCGGTATGAACAGTAACATCCCACTGAGCACACACTGAGAGAGGGCAAGAAAGGCATAGAGAGATAGAGTGACAGATAGAGTAAAAGAAAGAGAGAGAAACAGAGAGATGCTGAGGGTTTGGGGCGTTGGGAGGCTAGTTCTATTTCCAGCCGTCGGTCGTTGTGCATTAGCCAGTCAATCAGTCAGGAGGATGGGATCAGAGAGGCTGCTGGGAAGGACACTTTGCCACTCTCATAAATAATATCACCAGGAAGAGAGTTTCCAGCCAACAGGCACGTGGCAGATGTATGTCTGGTTGGGATGGAAGTTAGAAGAGGATGAACGAGGAAGTTAGATGGGGAGACATCAACTGCATTGAAGTCAGCAACATCTTAAATGACTACTCGTTATTATTTGTAGATCAGTCAGTCAATCACAATTAACCCACAATGCATCACATATTTCACGCTCTGGAACACGGCCAACGATTGTGAGCCCACCCAGTGTCATTGTGGGTATGTGTGTGCATGTATGTGTACTTACGTCTATGTGTTTGTGTTCCAGAAACCCCGCTGGCGTACCCTGACCACAGCAAGGAGCCCCCCACCCCTGTCAAGGAGCTCCACATAGAGAGAGGCTCTCTGCCGAACACTGACTCTGGCATCGGAGAGGAACAGGTGGCTCACCAAGATACTATACTATACTTTTCTCTCGCTTTATTAGATCGGAATGTAGTTGTATTATAATGTGTGTTTGTGCATAAACCCAGGAAGAGTACAGGTACAAGAGTACATAACTAAACTACCCCACCCCCCCCAAGGTGACCGCTGTGTTAAACGGGGCAGACCTGGACCCTTCAGGACCCAGGCGAGCTGACGTCATGTCCTCCCTGCTAGGCAGTCTCTCCTCTGGAGAGAAGCATAGCCAAGAGTCCCTCTTGGAGCCGCCTTGCCTGGAGGTCCTAAGGACCACCTCCTCCATCTCCTCGATCAGCCAATCAAACATCAACATCCGAGAGATCCTGAAAAGCTTAGTGGCTGGGCCTGTAGAGGTGGCGGAGCCTGGCCCAGAGCCCCTCCCCTACCCGGATCCTGCTGTACAGAGAGAGACCCATCACCCCATACTGCCCATGCAGTTCCACTCCTTTGACAGGTACACACACACACACACACACACACACACACACACACACATACACACACACACACAACCATGGAGTTCCACTCTTTGTACTGAATGCCACTCTGTTATGTCTTATACATGTTTGACAACAGCTCTAAAGGAATCTGTTGTGTTAGGGGCAGCAGTTAGCCTAGCGGTAGAGCGTTGGTCCAATAACGGAAAGGTCACTGGTTCGAATACCCAAGCCGGCAGGGTGAAAAATCTGTCGTTGTGTCCTTGAACAAGGCACTTAACATTTACATTTGAGTCATTTAGCAGACGCTCTTATCCAGAGTGACTTACAGGCGCAATTAGGGTTAAGTGCCTTGCTCAAGGGCACAACGGCAGATTTTCACCTAGCTGGCTCGAGGATTCGAACCAGCAACCTTTTGGTCACTTGCCCTAATTTACTCCAGGGGGCGCTGCACTGCTATAGCTGACCCTGTAAAACAACACATTTCACTGTGACAATGAAATACAAAAAATAAAAACATGTTTTTTTCAAAGTGCTGTAACGTAACAAAATGTGGAAAAAGTCAAGGGGTCTGAATACTTACCGAATGCACTGTATATGCTTCAAGGCAGAACTATAATGTGTGTTGTTAGTCAAGCAGGCTCAACACACCACAGTTTATCCACTAGGTCTGTTTAGTTGTCAGGAGCAACATTCATGGTTTTACAGTAACGAGCTAAACATCACTCACATGTTAGACCTCTAGTACTGTTCTCTAACCCCCCGTGGGGAGGTGTGTGTGTGTGTTTGTGTGTGTGAGTTTGTAAAGTTCTTGTGTGTGTTGTGTGTTTACATTCCTGCAGTAGATAAGAACACAGTAATCTGTGTGCTGTCCCTGTGGTAACCTACTGCTGACAGGAGGTCAGGGTTCACATCCCAGAATCCTTATCTTTATGTCTGGTGAACATTCTGAACGTTGAAGATAATTGAAGTAGATTTAGGACCAACAAACCCCTGAACCATGTCAAGATAGGAAGACCGTCGGTGTAGTTGTCGGAAGGGCCTGTTTGGTGTGTGTGTGTGTGTGTGTGTGTGTGTGTGTGTGTGTGTGTGTGTGTGTCGCTTGTGATGAAGGTAGACATGGAGAATAGAAAAGATAAGGAGATGGAGGAGGCAGGAAAGGTAGAGAGGGAGGAGAGATGAAGGATCAAATGAAGGAGTGCAGAGGTCCCCTGGGCCCTGATGACTGATTAAACAGAAGCGGCTTCCCATCTTACCCCTCCCTCCTCTCTCCCCACGCCCAAACCTGTCTCCTCACCCCTCACAGCCCTAATATGCCCTGGCAGGCTGAAATGAGTTGCCAGACCTCTCTGTATTATTTTTGAAATGCTTTCACACACAGTGTCCAGATCCCACATACGACTCCTTCATGCTTTAATGTCATCCAGCCTCAATTTGCTGTGTGTAATTATTCTCCACCTGCCAGCAGAATGAGCTGCAAGGCAGACTAGGCCTCAGGACGGCTGGGCTGTCAGGCCTGAGGCTGATAGGGACTGACAACATCAAAACAGAGCACAAAGAAAAGACAGAGCGTTGAGAGGAGGGCTGGGAAGGGCTGAGTCCCCTGGCCTCTCTGGTCTCTCTGAGGTGGAGTTTTCAATTAGAGACTTCAATACCCAGGACTGGATGGCCAGATGGGACCACTGCAAGTCTGATCCGAATACACCTTTCTTTCTTTATTTCTCCCCCCATCCTTCCCTCGCTCTCTCTCTGTAGTACAGCTCTCTGACAGTAACATTTACACAGGGGGGGGGGGGGTGTTGTCTAGCCCTATATGTGTGATTACATTTATATTGAAGAACAGATTTAATCTGTTTTGGTTTTAATTTTAACTGACTATGTTAGAAAGTTGAATCTTTTTCATCTATTTCCATAGTATATCTTTATGATTGAGGGTGTGTGTGTATATAAATGTGTGTGTGTGTGTGTGTGTGTGTGTGTGTGTGTGTGTGTGTATAAATGTGTGTGTGTGTGCGCGTGCTTGTGTTCTTACAGGATGTGTTCTGCGGTTCTCTTTTCTCTACAGTAATCTCCTCCTATTCGTCAATATTCCTCACTAGATTAATCCTCACTTTATTCACAGCAGCCCTATTTAAACACACACCTATTAATAAATTATGCCTTAGATAATCATTCATGAGCGCGCAGATAATCAATTATTCATATAAACGGTTCGTATTTGATCAACATCTAGTGTCAGACCGTAACCATGACACACTGGGAAAGCGGCACACGTTGTTATCTTAGCTTTTCCCCTTTTTATTTAAGAAAGGGGAGAATGTTGGGAATTTAGTGCTAATCTGAAGTGTGATGGAACAATGCATGTGATTGTTCATTCAACCTGTCAGTCTTTTTATTGCTTGTGTTCATTCTCCAATAAATTATTAGATAAATAACAAAAAAAACAAAGAAATGTTTTTTTTAGCCCTTTTTCTCCCCAATTTCGTCATATCCAATTGGTAGTTGCAGTCTTGTCCCATCGCTTCAACTCTCGCTTCCTCTAAAACAACCCCGCCAAGCCGCACTGCTTCTTGACACAATGCATGCTTAACCCAGAAGCCAGTTGCACCAATGTGTCGGAGGAAACACCGTACACCTGGCGACCGTGTCAGCGTGCATGCGCCCGGCCCTCCACAGGAGTCACTAGAGCCCGATGGGACAAGGACATCCCGGCCGGCCAACTCTCCCCTACCCCGGACGATGCTGGGCCAATTGTGCGTTGCCTCATGGGTCTCCCGGTCGCGGCCTGCTGCGAGACAGCCCGGTATCGAACCTTCGACCGCTGCGTCACTCTGGCCAAATAACTAAATATAAATATATATTTAAAATAAATATATTAAATATATAGCTGGTTTTCTCAGTGATGTGCTGCTGTCAATGAGATCTCTAGTCTGGACCAAAGCAGCTGTACACAGATTTATTGAATAAATTATGCTGTCACCATCAGTACTCTTCACAGCAGATGCATATCTCAAATACTGACATGGCCGTGTGTGTGTGCGTGTGTGCGTGTGTGCGTGTGTGCGTGTGTGCGTGTGTGCGTGTGTGCGTGTGCGCGTGTGCACGTGTGCGTGTGTGTGATGCCGTTCAACAGAAGTGAATAAATAACTACAGTACACCTCAGTGGTCTGAATGAATGCTTTGTGCTCTCCAAGTGGACCATGGGAAGGTCACAAGTTGAGTTGTCTAAAGACCCTGAGTTTGTCCCAAATGGGGTCCTATTCCCTATATAGTGCACTACTTTTGTTCAGGGCTCTTGTCAAAAGTAGTGCACTATATAGGGAATAGAGTGCCATTTGGGATGCACACCCTGCTGGCAGCATTTACTGCCTTCCTCCCTCATGTGATGTGTTGTAGTGTCTATAAATAGAAAGGGGAAACCACACATAGAACAGTCTTTCTATTTCCATGTACTGTATTTAATGTTTCTCTTAATAACTTAATGGGAGCGTTACTGATGCTTGGTTCGGTCATTAGATACACTTAGCTGCTCTGTGTGTGTGTGTGTGTGTGTGTGTGTGTCTCTCTCTCTCTCTCTCGTTCTCTCTCTGTGTATAGGAGTGTGGTGGTCCCAGTGAAGAAGCCTCCACCAGGCAGTCTGGCTGTGAACACGGTTGGCCATGCATCCTCCAGCAGCCTGGCAACAGGCTCCACCCCCAACATCTTTGCTGCAGCCTCCAACACCCCCAAGAGCATGATCAACACCACCGGTAGGCCACACCCACGGGCCCTGGTCAAATGTAGGGAATAGGGTGCAAATTGGGACTAAGCCTTCTAGTGCATCCCACATCAACCCCTATGCCCTAGCCCCTAGCCACTTGTGTATACTTGAAAGGAGGAGGTAGGTATGAATAATATTAGTGACTATTCCACCTAACCTACAGTAGCTGAGTAACTGAGAGCTATTACTACAATACCATTATTATTGCTTATACCTATCTGATCCTTTCTTGTCTATATGAGGTGCCTAGGGGCTAGTGAGTAAAGGGGAGGGGGAGGGGCTAGATGTAGGTGATAGGAGATAGGGGAGGGGCTAGGTGTAGTTTATAGGGGGAGGGGCTAGGTGTAGGTGATAGGGGGAGGGGCTATGAGGGGGGGTAAAGGGATAGAATTTGATTTAAGATTCAGCCTGACATACAAGCCCTCTGAATGATGGTACACAGGGTCTCAGACCCACAAGGTTACTAATAATACTCCACTAGTGTTTGGCCGGTAATGTGGTTTGTATCCAAAGGAACTGTTGCTTTTTGGAGTTCTTTAGTATTTAATTTGAGTAATTACTGCAGATCTTAATATCACAGCAGGTCTGGAATGTTTCCTTTGAAGCCGGTCCAGGAATAGGAGCAGAACTTCCCAAATGGCTCCCTATCTAGGGCACTACTTTTGGTCAAAAGTGGTGCACTATATAAAGAGGAGGGTGCCATTTGGGACGAACCCAATTTGTTTCTAGGCTGTATGACTGAGGTTTAATGGTGGTGTGTAGAAACTCATACTGAGCACCAGAGGGCACTCTCTACTGTTCTATCCACCGACAGGGCCAGGCTTCCTATACAGTACTATGACCCACTGCTGTGTGTTCTATCCACCGACAGGGCCAGGCTTCCTATACAGTACTATGACCCACTGCTGTGTGTTCTATCCACCGACAGGGCCAGGCTTCCTATACAGTACTATGACCCACTGCTGTGTGTTCTATCCACCGACAGGACCAGGCTTCCTATACAGTACTATACAGGTCAGGTTGAAATGCATTCAATGACCTCTGAGAAATGGTATCTTGTTATTTTATTATTAGTTTAATTTGTTACCAAAATAGTGTAGTGTAGGGTAGTTGTAGTGGTAGTTGTGTCATGTAGTGTAGTTGTTGTTGTAGTGTAGGAGAAGTGGTAGTTGTAGTGTGGTGGTAGTTGTAGTGCAGTGTGCATCCTAAATGGAACCTTATTCCATAACTAGTGCACTACTATAGGGAATATAGGAATAAGGCCTATGGGCCCTGGACAAAAATTGTGCACTAAATAGGGTTCCATTTGACTGTCCTCTCCCCTGAGGCTCTGCTCCGTGCTGTTGAGCCCAGGGTCCCATGATGCAGCAGGCCTTCGAAAGAAGCCACTTAATACAGAGACCATTAGAGCTGCAACACCTATTAAATGTTCCAATCCCCTCAGGAGGAATGTGACAAATGTGTCCGTGTGCTTTCAGCTAAACCCAACGGCTCTCCTCTCCCCTCCTCCCCCTTCTCTCTCTTTCTCTACCACTTTTCCTTCTATAACCTTCTCTCACTACCTTCCTCCCTCCCGCCTTCTGTCACCACCCCGCCCTCTTTCTCACTCTCTCTCTCATCCGCCCCCCTCTCCCCCCTCACCCTCTCTCTTTCTCTCTCTCTCTCTTTTTCTCCCTCCCTCCTTCTCTCCCTCCTTCCCTCAGACACCATTATTTCACCAGTTCTGTTCTGTTCTGTAGATGTTCTTGGTCAACGTGACCCATGAACTCAATGACATGCATGTGATATCCGGAACGATACGATTTTTATTGTTTTATTTAACTAGGCAAGTCAGATAAGAACAAAATCTTATTTTACAATGACGGCCAAACCCTCCCCCTAACCCGGAACGACGCTGGGACTCCCGATCACGGCTGGATGCACCGTGTTTGAACAACCAATTATAGTGAATTGGACATTAGACATTCCTATACTTACAATGGTCCGAGGCAGATGCAATTCCTATAGGTCGGCCCTGTAACTGAAACAGACCATGGGTAGATAATATACAGCATAGTTGTGTACTGTATAGTGTATGCTATACTGTATAGTTGTATCCTGTATAATTGAGTTGTATTCTGTATAGTTCTATACTTGGGTATATAATGGAGTTGTATACTGTATATTTCTATACTTGGGTATATAATTGAGCTGTATACTGTATATTTCTATACTTGGGAATATAATGGAGTTGTATATTTCTATACTTGGGTATATAATGGAGTTGTATAAGTGTATGCTGTACTGTATAGTCGTATACTGTATAATGGAGTTGTATATTGTGTATTTCTACAGTTGGGTATATAATTTAGTTGTATACTGTACTGTATAGACTCTATACTATAGAGTATATAATGGATTTGTATACTGTATATTTCTATAATTAGATATATAATAGTGTTGTATAGTTTATAGTTGTATACTTGTTTACATAGTAGAGTTGTATACTTCTGCTCACATACTTGTGAGGTTGGTGTGTTTGTTCTGTGCAGGAGCTACCGACTCTGCCTCCTCTTCCTCCACCTCTTCCTCATCCTTCGTCAACGGGGCCACCAGTAAGAACCTGCCTGCTGTCCAGCCGGTGGCGCCCATGCCTGAAGACACAGTGGAGAACATGAGGTAGGGTCAGGGTGTGACAGTTCTGTATGTGTGTGTGTGTGTAGTAGTAGGTGGATTATGTCTTTCAGTGCAACAGATATTTTCACCATATATCACCTGGAGCCACAGAACAGTGCATGTCTTTCTCTATCAGCATGTAACCACTGCCTGTGGTGTTGTATGAATGGTAATTCAGAGAAAACAGTGTGTGTGTGTGTGTGTGTAGCGTGTTAAGGTGTGTGAGGATGCTGTTGTGACGTTGACTCCTCGTCCCCACCTCCTGTAATGGTTTGTGACAGACATCTATAGTGCTGCAGAGAGCCTGAGTACCTCTCTCTCTGTCTCCCAGTCCCACAGCCTCTACACACAAACACAGACACACACTCACACACACACTCTCACTCTCGCTCCCTTCTGTCCCCTTTGGAATTGCAAATCAGTTGCCATGGCAGCAGTAACTGACATCACTTACCGTAACCATAGAGTCAATGATGGAAGTGGCGAGTTGCAGAGCTGTTTGTGTGTGTGTGTGTGTCTCACCTGGTTGCAGAGCTGTGTGTGTGATCATACCAAACTCTAATTTCAGTCCAGTCAGACTCACATGTAGGTTGTTGGGTGGACAATTGACATATGGGCTCTGGTCAAAGGTAGTGCACTATAAAGGGAATTGGGTGCCATTTGGGACTCAGTCATAGTGACTGCTGCAATCTCTGTGTATTTCAGTGCGTTGCTCTGTGAGGTGGACCGGGATCTGAGAGTCTTTAGTTGGTCCCTGCCGCGGGGCCACACAGAGACAGAGACAGAGACAGAGATGGCCCCCAGAGGTGCAGGCCAGTGTCATAGGCAAGCACTGTTTAACATCGCTCACACAGGTGTCACTGTCTCACTGATGCACTCATCCCTTCACCTTCTTCCCAGGAGGCCAAGGGGCTTCTAGTCCCTACTAGGCCAAGCCTTCTCTCTCTCTCTCTCTCACACTCTCTCTCCTTCTTTCGCTCTTTTTCTATGTCTGTCTCTCTCTCTCTCTCTCTCCTTCTTTAGCTCTTTTTCTCTCTGTCTGTCTGTCTGTCTGTCTGTCTCTATACTAGTGGACAGGCTACAGGCTCAAGGCAGTATCTCTGCTTTTAGACGCTTCCTGTATGGCTGTATGCCCCCTCCTTCCCAGGCTGTAGATAGATACTACTAGATACTAGGCTGTAGAGGTCTTCCCGGGTACAAAAGTTGGACCTGGACACGAACGGACCGGAGGACAATCAGACCCGGACGCGAACAGACCCAGTAATAAAAAAAGGAGGGCCTTCTATGAGTCCATACATTCACCTTATTAGCATAAAATATATTATATAGGCTAATCAGAGCCGTGGTCGGGTCTGTTCGAGTCCACTTGGGTCTATCAGCTGTAGTTACATAGACCCGAGACCCGATGACAATCAAACTGGACCCGACCCAGACCCGAGGGAAAACTTTACATTTTGGACCCGCTCAGATCCCGGGTCGGGTCTCGGGTATTCAGGTTCGGGTGGACTCATGAAGACCTCTACTAGGCTGTGTGACACAGTCAGGGCTCTAAACTGCATATGTGCCAAAATATTTTGCTGTGTGACCTGGAGTTTTATTTTGGGAGCACCATTTAGACTAAAAGAAAATCCACAAAAAAATGCAATGCCTAACAATATTTTGCCGCAACACTCATCTCTACACTGCTCAAACAAGACAGGCTGCTTGCTTCCAAGCAGTTCCTGAGTCACACACACAGTTCCTCCTGGTTATTCTCTCAGCGTGCTGTCAATTCATTCACATATTCTTCCAAAACAAGAGAGATTTTGCTTTCCACTTTGCTTCTTAATATGAATCCATGTTTTCTTTACTATACCATTAGTTTGTGTATCTTGCTCTCTGCAAAATGTGATTTAGTCTAAGGAAGCTGGCATAGGCATAAAATAATGCTAATCATTAATGCTAATCACTAACTAGCTAGCTGGCTAACTTAATGCCATTTAGCTAAATTAACTAGCTAGGGCAAAGCAGCAGTTAGCTCGAATACAGGTTGCTACCAGTGGTGGTGTAGATCAGCACCTCATGTTCTGAATCATATAGCCTGTTCTAAAATCTTTGTCCATTCAACTATGATTAGGGTCACCTGGGAAACACTGACCAACATTTTGGTTCCTACCCTGTCATAACTCTTTACCTGGCTTTTTAATTTGTTGTCATGCCAAACAACACCAACAATAGAATTATAATAACCATTGTATTTCTATGATTCCAACAGTTCACCCAAGTATTTTGATCTCTTTTGTAAATTAGGAGCACCAGTACTACCAATTATGTTTAAAACATTTTTTAGAGAATGGATGTTCTAACTCTGGTGGAGGGCTGAATGCCACACAACCCTACCCAACCTTATACTCATCTGTTTACTGTTGTGGTCTGTCTCCTCTCTCCTCTGTCTCTTCCTCTCCACTCTGACATTCTCTCCCTCTCCCTCTCTCTCTCGCTCTCGCTCTCTCTCTCTCTCTCTCTCTCTCTCTCTCTCTCTCTCTCTCTCTCTCTCTCTCTCTCTCTCTCTCTCTCTCTCTCTCTCTCTCCACCCCCTCACCCCCCTCTCTCTCTCTCTCTCGCTGTATCTCCCTGCTCTGTTCTCTCCCACAGTATCACTACTAAGTTGGAGCGTGCGCTGGAGAAGGTGGCCCCCCTCCTCAGGGAGATCTTTGTGGACTTTGCACCGTTCCTCTCTAGGACCCTGTTGGGAAGCCATGGCCAGGAACTGCTCATTGAAGGTATGCTGTATAGAGTCTCTCTTGTTACTCCTCCTACTGTGTGTGGAGTCCCTCCCTCCGTCCATCCCTCAGTCTGTCTGTCCTTTCCTAGCCCTCATTATGTCCACTGGCTGCTGTGTTACTGCTGGACACACACACACACACACACACACACACACACACAGGATTAACAATGAATGGAGAGTTGCCAGGTGTGAATGTTGTCTGATCCCTTCACTCAGCCTGTCTGTCCGTCTGTCAGAACGCTGGCC
Organism: Thymallus thymallus; assembly: GCA_023634145.1. Lineage (NCBI taxonomy): Eukaryota > Metazoa > Chordata > Actinopteri > Salmoniformes > Salmonidae > Thymallus > Thymallus thymallus. Next base: position 9,223,241 of record CM042379.1, read on the forward strand.
AAGCTGACACACACACACCTGACCGCTGAGCACAGACCGTGTACAGACCAGGCAAACACCACACACTTCACAAACACAACAGAGCCAGTATTCATAAAGCATCCCATAATACAAGGATCAGTCCTACTTTGAGATGCTTTGACCAGACTTTTACCAAGGAACAGAGGCTGTTTTTCTCCCAGGCTGAATCAGGGCCCTAGTGGAAAGTATCTACATTTAGTAGCAATTACCAGCCATCCATCACTCAAATTACCTGGGGTCGCGCCCCGAGTGCCCTCTCACCCACCCCCCTCTCCCCTCCTGTCCTCCTCACCCCTCCTCTCCCCCTTGTCAGTGTGGTAATCATGTCCAGCCACCCTGGCCTAACCCCTGGTCCATGATGCACTTGGAGTTGAGAGGGAGGCCCCTGGGCGAACAGAGCTGTCGTTGTGATGGCCTCCCTTCTCTCTGCCGCTCCTCTCCTTCCCCCTCTCCGCCCCCTACCTCTCCTCTCTCTGCCTCTCCTCTCCTTCCCCCTTCCTTCCCTACCTCTCCTCTCTCTGCCTCTCCTCTCCTCTCCTCTCCCCCCCCCTACCTCCTCTCTCCTCTCACCTGCCTCTCCTTTCCCTGCTTCACCCTCTCTCTATGCACCCCCCCCTCTCCCTGCCAAGCCCGTCAATTCCACATTCACCCCAGTGATTTAACCCTGCCCTGCTCAAAGGAGTGGCCTGTTTAAATAGAACACATTTAGTTTGTGTACAGGATCCAGGATCCATGGTCATTAGGCCAGCATACCAGAGTACGTCCGGGGTCGCTAGGGGCCAGGGTCACCCTACCACCTGACCCCTGTGTCAGAGAGAGCTGAATGATGGGTCATTGCAGTAACAAGAGGTCAGCTGTAGTAGACTGTAGCTGTGTGTGTGTGTGTGTGTGTGTGTGTGTGTGTGTGTGTGGTGTGTGTGGTGTGTGTGGTGTGTGTGTGTGTGTGTGGTGTGTGTGGTGTGTGTGGTGTGTGTGTGTGGTGTGTGTGTGTGTGTGTGTGTGTGTGTGTGTGTGTGTGGTGTGTGTGGTGTGTGTGTGTGTGTGTGTGTGTGTGTGGTGTGTGTGGTGTGTGTGTGTGTGTGTGGTGTGTGTGGTGTGTGTGTGTGTGTGTGTGTGTGTGTGTGTGTGGTGTGTGTGTGTGTGTGTGTGTGTGTGTGTGTGTGTGTGTGTGTGTGTGTGTGTGGTGTGTGTGGTGTGTGTGGTGTGTGTGGTGTGTGTGGTGTGTGTGGTGTGTGTGTGTGGTGTGTGTGGTGTGTGTGGTGTGTGTGGTGTGTGTGTGTGTGGGTGTGATAGGTAATCTGTAGCTGTCTGTGAACTAGAGAGGGTCACATCCCAAAGTCTCAGACCGTGTCAGTGCTCTGCAAGAACAGGAGGAAGATTCACACTCTACACATTATACAATAGTTCACTTTGTCTCCATCCTAAATAGCACACTATTCCCTATGTGGTGCACTCATTTTGATTAAAGCCCATAGGGCTCTTATCAACGTTAATGCAACATAGAGGGAATAGGGTGCCATTTGGGGGACACACTTTGTCACTTTGTCTCAGTGGTTTGCGGGCAGCTATATTTTTTGTATTGTAAGGTACATGTAAGGTCATTTCAAGCTCTTTCTTTGCATCAACGGTAAAACCGAAGAGATGTTTGACATCCCTGAGTTGGTGGCTGTCTGTGTGTTTATCAACATGTTGACATCTCATACCTGTTTTTTGACTCATGTTGTCAAGACTGGCGTCTTCATGTAACCATGCCAACGGGCCCCAACAGCATATAATGATTCCTCCAGAGTGTCTTCTTTTCTGGTAATGACTACGTTAGCCCCTCCCACATGTCATTGTAGAGGTTTCGTAGTGACTTATATGAAGGCACTAGGAACTGTTGAGCCCAGTCGAACTGTCCTGTGTGTTGTATCACAACTCTGCTTCTAACTCTGTCCCGTCCTGTCCTGCCCTGCCCTGTCCTGTCCTGTCTGCCCTGCCAGGTCTGGTGTGTATGAAGTCCAGCACCTCTGTAGTGGAACTGGTCATGCTGCTCTGCTCTCAGGTGAGATTCTCTCTTTCTCCTCACATATCCCTCCTTTTCTCTCCCTCTGCTTCTTCCTTCCTCCTCACACATCCCTATTTTCGCCCCACTCCCTCCCTTCTCTCGTCTCTACCTCTTCCGCCCTCTTTTTTTGTCTCCCTCTCGCCTCCAAACCTCTCCTCTCCTCCCTGTGATGGACTAGAAAGATGAGGCTGCTTCCAGGTCCAAGTCTCTGGGTCTTTCCACGAAATGAGTCGAGTGGGTCGAGCATAACACGTCAACCCTGTTGGCTCTAGAAATGTTTTAACAATAAAATAAAATGTGTGAAGCTTGCATTCAATTTCCCCTACATGTTTCACACAACAATTCCCCCTGTCACAAGGGGATTTATGGCTGATTTAAGATGAAATTGTCAACCCTGTTAAGGTCAACCCTGTTACGGTCAACCCTGTTACTTTATCATGCACTTAATAGGCACTTACAGTACTATAATATTTATATTTATTTAATGAGATGGAAAAAATGTTTTTTATTAATTTGAACATGTGCTCTTCATGACAATGTTTAAATTAGGTGAAATTAAAAGTTATTTTTTACATCAAGTTACAGTACCGAAAGGGGCTCATTTCGTGGAACGACCCCTCTGTGATTAGTCCATTATAAGTTCTTACCTCCTCCCTAACCCCTTACCTCCTTCTTGTCCCCTTACCTCCTCCCTGTCCCCTTATCTTCTCCCTGTCCTCATAGTGAATCAGCTCCACCTCATGTAAGCTGTGTGGGACTGATCACCTCCTCTAGTTAAGCCCAATGGTGTACAGTGCCTTCAGAAAGTATACATACCCTTGACTTATTCCACATTTTGTTGTGTTATAACCTGAATTTTTTACTCGCCCATCTACACACAATACCCCATAATGACAAATCTTTGTAGAAGCACCTTTGGCGGCGATTACAGCTGTGAGTTTTTTGGGATAAGTCTCTATGAGCTTTGCACACCTGGATTGTACAATATTTGCCCATTATTATTTTTTTAAATTTTCAAGCTCTGTCAAGTAGATTTTTGATCATTGCTAGACAGCCATTTTCATGTCTTGCCATAGATTTTCAAGCCGATTTAAGTCAGAACTGTAACTAGACCACTCAGGAACATTCAATGTCAACTTGGTAAGCAACTCCAGGCTAGATTTGGCCTGTTATAGGTTGTTGTTTTGCTGAAAGGTGAATTTGTCTCCCAGTGTCTGTTGGAAAGCAGACTGAACCAGGTTTTCCTCTATGATTTTGCCTGTGTTTATAGCTGTATTCCATTTAATTTTATCCAAAAAAACTCTAGTCCTTGCTTAGTCCTTGCCGATGACAAGCATACCCATAACATGGACACCATGCTTGAAAATATGAGTGGTGCTTAGTAATTTCTTTGCCACACTTTTTGCAGTTCCTTGTTGGAAATCTTTCTTCCTTCTTGTCACGGTAATTTAGGTTAGTATTGTGGAGTAACTACAATGTTGTTGATCCATCCTCTGTTTTCTCATATGTGACTCACCACCTGGATTTGGTCTTATGTAGCAAAATTTGAAATTGTGTTTTTTACATTGGATAAAAGTAGAGACTCAGCTACATGGTATACCATACACTGTATTTTTGAGGAACAATGGAAAATTAATTCTGCTTTGAAAGTTGATAGACTTGGGAACTTTTGAGAAAATGTTTTGATATCTAGTGAATAGCTCTTCTTTGTCTACACCCATTCAGCATCGTTCACAACCTCTTAAGCTGTAGCACCACCCATCTTGTGCGCTCTGAGCGGAGCGCTCAGAGGGCACACTAGACGCTCTGGTCGATGATTTGTTTTCTCTGATTTGTTTACCTCTGGATAACATGAAAACAGCTTAACCAGCTCTGCTGGCAACAATTTCATTATGCTTTTTTTGTGTTGTACACTTTAGCTTAAGACATGTACAGTGGGGAGAACAAGTATTTGATACACTGCCGATTTTGCAGGTTTTCCTACTTACAAAGCATGTAGAGGTCTGTCATTTTTATCATAGGTACACTTCAACTGTGAGAGACGGAATCTAAAACAAAAATCCAGAAAATCACATTGTATGATTTTTAAATAATTTATTTGCATTTTATTGCATGACATAAGTATTTGATCACCTACCAACCAGTAAGAATTCCGGCTCTCACAGACCTGTTAGTTTTTCTTTAAGAAGCCCTCCTGTTCTCCACTCATTACCTGTATTAACTGCACCTGTTTGAACTCGTTACCTGTATAAAAGACACCTGTCCACACACTCAATCAAACAGACTCCATCCTCTCCACAATGGCCAAGACTAGAGAGCTGTGTAAAGACATCAGGGATAAAATTGTAGTGAGATCTTGGCCAACAACCTCCTTCCCTCAGTAAGAGCATTGACGATGGGTCGTGGCTGGGTCTTCCAGCATGACAACGACCCGAAACACACAGCCAGGGCAACTAAGGAGTGGCTCCGTAAGAAGCATCTCAAGGTCCTGGAGTGGCCTAGCCAGTCTCCAGACCTGAACCCGATAGAAAATCTTTGGAGGGAGCTGAAAGTCCGTATTGCCCAGCGACAGCCCCGAAACCTGAAGGATCTGTATGGAGGAGTGGGCCAAAATCCCTGCTGCAGTGTGTGCAAACCTGGTCAAGAACTACAGGAAACGTATGATCTCTGTAATTGCAAACAAAGGTTTCTGTACCAAATATTAAGTTCTGCTTTTCTGATGTATCAAATACTTATGTCATGCAATAAAATGCAAATTAATTACTTAAAAATCATACAATGTGATTTTCTGGATTTTTGTTTTAGATTCCGTCACTCACAGTTGAAGAGTACCTATGATAAAAATTACAGACTTCTACATGCTTTGTAAGTGGGAAAACCTGCAAAATCGGCAGTGTATCAAGTACTTGTTCTCCCCACTGTAGCTAGCTAGCTAGGTAAACAATGAACTAGCTAGGTAAACAATGTGTATGATCACACACGTCAAGTAGCGTTAGCTAACGAGCCAGCCAGCTAACGTTAGCTAGTTAAACAACAATGAACATTGTGCCAAATCATGTTGTTACTACCCTGCATGAATCTGATGGGAGCTAACCAACCAGGTTCAATGTTAGATATCTAACATTAGGCTCTAACTAGCAAAGCAAACGGCTCTGTGATACAAATAATAACATCATACACGTTATCACAACAATTAAACTATGTAACTGTTTTAAAATCACCATTGGCCACATGGTGAAATCCCTGAGCAGTTTCATTCCTCTCCGGCAACTGAGTTAGGAAGGCCTGCATCTTTGTAGTGACTGGGTGTATTGATACTGTACACCATCCGAAGCCTAATTAACAACTTCACCATGCTCAAAGGGATATTCAGTGTCTGCTTTTTTTATGTAATTTTTTTCACATCTACCAATGGGTGCCCTTCTTTGCGAGTCATTGAAAAACCTCCCTGGTCTTTGTGGTAGAATATGTGCTTGAAATTCACTACTCGACTTAGGGACCTTACAAATAATTGTATGTGTGGTGTACAGAGATGGGATAGTTATACAAAAGTTATGTTAACCACTATTATTTAACTTAATATGTGATTTGTTAAGCACATGTTTACTCCAGAACTTATTTAGGCTTGCCATAACAAAGGGGTTGAATACTTATTGACAAGACATTTTTCTTGTTGTGGGGACAGTGACATTAACAGTCTAAAAAAAGCAAATACTTTAAGGAATTGTTTTAATATATTTTAAATTGTATATTTTAAAATATAATTAAAAAGTATGCATTAAGATGTCTGAAATAGAATAAATGTGGTAAAAACGAAGGAAGACATTAATAAATGCATTTCTATAGCTTCCAAAATCATCTAGTGTATATATAAATCGTTGTTTAAGTCTCTTATGTCTCAAAGGGTCACAGTCCCAATGTAGCAGTTAGAACAGAACAGGAGATAGTTAACATACCTTCTGTCTGCAGGGCCAGTCAGTCCATAAGGAAGGCATTAGGTGGTGCCTCTCTCGCTGAGTATCCAGTCTAAAGGGATGGAGGCTGCAGTAGGAGGCACTGTGTCCAGAGCCCCTGCAGCGGCCAATCCTGCAGTATGGAGCCGGTTAGCCCGTCAGCTCCCATACATACCCATGCATCTGTTATTAGAGGGCTGAGATTAAGGAGCATTCCTCTCTCTCTACACACACAACCGCCTGAACCTTCTGCAGTAGTGAATCACGCTGTTACTGCTGTTCTTTTGAAGTTTCTGAGGGAATGTTCCCTGCGTCTTGCTCTCTCTTCTGGCTGGCTGTCTGTCAGTGTTTCTGGAGGCTTGCCTAGCACTGTGGCTCTGGTACATGTATGTCTACCTTCTCTTCTCTGTCAGTCTTTCTGGAGGCTAGCCTAGCACTGTGGCTCTGGTATGTCTACCTTCTCTTCTCTGTCAGTCTTTCTGGAGGCTAGTGGCTCTGGTATGTCTACCTTCTCTTCCTAGCTCCTGGATTTACTGAGGGCTGGGAGTGTCAGCGAGCCGTGTACCCCCCCCTCACAGAGTCACCCACCCCCCTATTCCCCCCACCCCCGACACAGATAGTATTACTGCGGCTCCAATAGTTCCTGCCATTAGGGACTCCTGGGATGAAACCCAGCCTGAGAAATCGACCTGTCAGAGAGGCTGAAGGTGGATCTGCTTGGCCTGAGTTGGAACCACCGGTAGCTTTATCCAGCAGCACTGACGGGGATGGGCACAGTGGAACTCGTTAATCCTGATCTGATTCCGTCAGTAATTACTTTCCTGTATGGGGCTAGGACAAGGCTGTATGGGGCTAGGACAAGGCTGTATGGGGTTTGGATGGGCATCAGACTCTGTATGTCTCTTCACAGACGGCCTGGTGAATGAGAAGGTCAAACAGCTCTTTTTCTTGTAACAGATTAACCACACAGGGGATCTGCAGTGGAGCCTGGGAGATTTACTGACAGAGAGCCTCCAGATGTGGAGAGCAGATAAGACTACTCCCTCACTCTGACAGCCTGGATTGAGACACCACAATACTGCTGTCTGCCCGTCGCCTACTGACGTTTGGGAGTATGGAGGGCTGCAGAGGAACGAGGCTTGTGTGTAACAAACCATTTAAAACAATGAAATTCAGGACCCCTTAGCCAATAGGATAGTCTTCCAAGGTGAAAAACTCCCAGACACCACAGATTGTCAGCTTTTCTTAACTGAGCTCCTGAAACACGCCCCTCCCCTGGCTGCAGGTCAGCACATAGCTAGATATTCTGAGTTCTGTTGCAGGTCAGCCCATAACAAGAGGTTCTGCAGGTCAGCCCAAAGACATAGGTTCTGGGTTCTGTTTCTCTGCATCTACATGAAGGATCATGTTACTTCCTCCTGGAGAAGCATGTCAGGCCTAATTCCCTTCAAACATGCAGCATTGGGCTTTCCCGAAATCCCTGCAATCACAGCACAGCCCCTTTGGAGTCCTGCTACGCAGAAGAAGAAGAAACCAGCAGGGGAAGAAAACATCTGAAGCTCCATCCCACTGTAACAGTAACCAGAGAATCCCACTGTAACGGTAACCAGAGAGTTTACTGTACTGTAACTCAGTTACAGTACTGAGATCCCATCGATTCAGGCTGAGTTTTCCCCCCTCCTACCTGATGTCACTTTCCTGGCGCTGCACGAGACACATCTGCTTTGATTTCCGTCTTTATTTTTGTCATGTGAGTGTGGTGCGAGCAGATCCTCAGAAGACTGAACATGAGCCCTGTCCAAATCAGTAACAGCCTATTGTAGAGCGGTACTGTCAGAGATGTTCACAAGTCTTTGAGGTAGAGTCCAAGTCATGTCTCAAGTCTTTTAGGGCCAAGTCTAAGTCAAGTCTCAAGTCCATTTTGGCAATGGTTTTCTGCCTGCTGTGGGTTAGGTCTATAAACCTTGTAAATTATTTGAAGAGACTCCCATGTTAATTAGTCCATACTTGTATGAAATAAAGCATATCAGGCACTATTTAAATCAAAATAAATAATAATAATAATAGTAATTAATAATAGTAATTGTACCGGATATTAAAAATACTAACATAACATTTTAATGTGGTATTTTGAGGCAAACGTTGTCTATATTTCACTTGGGCACTGGTGGCAGGCACAGCCAACACTGTCATTGCTACCTGCTTGAGCCTTGGAAAGTATTTTGCATGGATTCTCCAAAAATCCAAGCGATCAACTTCATTTTCATCAGAAGATACTTGAATGTAGCGAATAATCTCTGCTCTGACAGATGACTTTATGTCTCTTTTCTTCTTGCTGATCTTGTTGCGGTAGCCAGAGAACAGTCTGGGGGTTTTGTATATGATCAAGAATATAACAGTATACGTTATACATTTAAAAAAAAAAAACATTATTATTTGAATGCAAGTGACATAGAAAACGTTACATGTTGCAATGCATTGTACCTACCAATCAGAATTCAGCTTTGTCATCATGGGGTATGAGGACATCATGATCAAGCCAGAACAGGCAGAAAGATGGGTCCAGCAGTGCAGCCATTATGTATACATTGTCACCAAATGGAAGTGGTGTTGCCTGTTCATCTGTGTGCTCCATTCTGACATTCACAAACACCCCCTGGAATCGGCGTTTGAGTGACTGCTGCGGTGCTTTTACTAGACTGACTAGGTGACGACTTGTGCTCAATATACTTTGCAGATGATAGTTGAGTGACAGTACAGCAGGAAGGGCAGCACTGAGTAAGATCGGTCACCTGGACAAAAGGGTCCAAAATGTCCACTAGCTCCAATAGTTGGCTCCATTCCCTTGGTGATAAGCAGAGCTCCTTGTGTCCTTGGGCCTCAAGTAGAGTATTGAGGCTTTGTTGATTCTGATTGGTGACTGCTTTAACAAGCCGGAGGGTGGAATTCCATCTGGTAGACACAGCAGCAAGAGATACTACCATTGTCTCCGAACTCGGCTTCAAATGCGTCTTTCAGACCACAGGTAGTGTGTAGTAAGCTGCAACGTTTAGTTACCTTAGCCGTCACACTGTTTATGATTTTTGTTTTCTTTTTGTCCATCTTTAATCACCAGTTGTAATGAATAGGCAAAGCACTGTTGCTTGCAGTTGGTTTGGATAGCTTCAACATCAGCATTGTACTCTTCACCAAATTCTTCCCATAGCCTGGGGTTATCCACATCATCATCATCATCGCTTGCTTTGGGGAAACAAACTGTGAAGGCCTTTTTCATATTTGCAGCGTTATCACACATGATATAATCTTAATTTATTATAAATTATCACATATTAGTTCAAATTTATCACTGATTCTTTCCCCAGTGTGTGATCCTGTGAATCTATCACAGCTCAATAAAATGAACTCCAGTTTTTTTCTCTTCCATGGCCATGTAATGGGCCGTTACTCCCATGAAGCCCCTCATGATCCTGTCAGTCCATATATCTACAGTGACAGACACTGATTCTGTCTTCTCTAGGGCACTTCTGATGCAGGCGCCTGGTCAACGTGGGCCTACTTACTGCTCTATATTTGCCATCTACCACTGACATGAAATGCCTAAAATGAGGGTTGTCCACTAAAGACAGGAAATGATCAGGTCTTGCAGTATAGCCTCTGTTATGGGCTTCTGCCTGGGGTGGCCCGGGCTGTACACATGTGGTGGTCAAGAATGAGTCAATGCTGCTCTGTCCTTCTGTCCCTGCACTGGCCACCTTTTGCTTTGCAGAATTCAGTGAACCTGCAGATGAACAACATGATGGATAGTTGTTGCTGACTTGAGATGGAAGTACAAGGACACAAACAAATACAGTATATATGGTCTATGGGATTTTTCAGCAGAAACGTTAAAGAAATTGCATGCTTTGAACTCTCGTTTTATACTAAGTTACTTCTTAGGACCAGGCTACAACAGAAAGTATATTAAATCTCAGAGTGATATGCATATTGCCGAGATGTAATTTAATAATCTCTGCTAACAAGTAGGCCTAGCTATCTGACAAACCACCTCTTAACCTTTCAAGAAAGATGACACACAAGAAAGCTAGCGATATCAAGCTGGCATCTGCTAAACAGGCTATCATTAGTCTAACCACATTGTAACGTTGTTAGCTAGCTAGCCTAACTGATCTTTCGCGTGAGTTTTCAAATGTCGGATGAAGTTCGATGTAGTCTTTAATTAATCTTTAATGTTAATTCCACAAGTTTTGCAAACAGCATTTCGTTTTTTTTGCCACTGGCATTATTATTGCAGGTTCTTGTAACCAAATTTAATAACGTAAGCCTCACCACCTGATGGCATTGTTGCTGATTACGAGTGTTTAGATGTAGTACTACAGTGACGTACAAATGACGCAGACGTTCTAGAACGCTTTTTAGCCCTCTGTATTAAACTACTTTCTCTGTGTTACAATGCCGCCTGTTCCATGTTATCTGACAGAATGCACAACAACAACGTATCTGACATGCATTGTTCACGAGTCTCTCATCTAGAGTCCAAGTCAAGTCGCAAGTCATTTTCTTTGCGACTTAAGTGCGACTCGGGTCCGAGTCTGTCAGACTCGAGTTTCCATCTCTGGATACTGTAGCAGAGAGAGAGAGTGATAGAGGTCATGAGAAATCATGTGGAGACCACATGCCCAGGATATCAACAACATCTCTCTCATTTAACATAACGTAATGTGAGGTGGAACTGTGTTCTCTAACCTGGTCCAGTCTGTCACACACTACAATGGCACTAACATGCTACCATACACTATTTAGTCAATGGCAATCTGCATTCACAATTTTTAATCTCGAAGTCCTTTGGATTACATCCCAGACAATATGTTTGTTTTCCAGTCTTACTCTTCTGCGACACATAACTAAAGAGCCTCACCCTCTGTTCCAATAGGCCGTCTGGAACTACAGGGATTTTATTACTGTTTCTGAAATGCATAATCTAATTTGTTAGCCTCTTCTATGCGTGAGATTCAGTTGGTTTTATACCTGACACTTGGCTAGCGTTGGAAACTGGGAACCATTTCCTCCTTTATATTCCTTCTCTTTTTTTCTCTTTCTATTTTGAACTGTGGGCCTCATCTGTTTTCCCTTCCATTAACTCCTCAGTGAGGGAGCAGAGAACCCAGGTTCCCACAGTGCAAGGCCCGCTCCTCCGCTCCTCCGCTCCTCCTCTCTTCCACTCCCAAACGGCTTTTTTAATCATTCCCAGACCTGGTAGTGATGGTGATGGGGAGAGGGTGGGGGTTGCCGTGGCCCCGTGGCTGCAGCCTCTCTAGGCTCCACACTGCAGTAGATGGCTCTCCTATCCTCAGTCGTCTGTCAGTGTGCGGACAGAGGAAATGGCTGTATTTAAGGCTGTATAAAGTTTCATCCCCAATTACATCTCTCCTGTGTTTACCGATCTGTTCATAGAGGAAGGTCTCATCCCAAATGCCACCCTATTCCCTATTTACTACACTACGTTTGACTAAGGTCCATAGGGCTCTGCTCAAAAGTAGTGAATGGCATGCCATTTGGGATGCATCCAAAGAAAGGAGGCACGCTCACACATGCAGGGCAGAGATGCAGCTTTTTATAGCCAGCGCTTCTCTTTGAAAGGATTCAATGACCTTAATGCCTTCTTATGTTTCCTTACTTGAGTTAGAAGCTATTGAATATGTAATGACTGGCCATGCAGACTGGCCATGCAGACTGGCCATGTGTTTCTCAGAGACTCTCTAGCTTTTCATTGCATTACTGTTTTTATTGTACATATTTTTTGGGTTTTGGAAATATTTTTCTTATTAGTGAAGCTTTCAGGGCTTTAAGTGTTCCATAATTGTTTTTTTATTACTATATTATTGTTACTTTATTGCCTCCCTATGATTTTTATTGAGAATTTGCACATTGATATGTTTTTATAGCCATCGCCTTGTAGCACTGATTAGAATGTAATGAGCTCTAGGTTTTTACATCTTTAATTGTTTACAGACTGAGTTTGAATAGCAAAGGCGAGAGCAGACAGCCCTGTCTCATTCTGTGGCAGAGGGGTAAGTATTTGAAGTAGATGTTGTTAGTACACACACAAGCTATCAGAGAAGAATGTAGTACCCTAATCCAAGTCAAAATGTTTTTGCCAATGCTGAATCTCCAGTCTCTTGAAAAGGTAACCCCACGCAACCTTGTGGAAGGCTTTGTCTGCGACATACAGCCACGGAGCCAGTATAAGTAACTATCCAACGTTCCTCCTCTCCACTCCTCTTTCTAACCTCCTCTTCTCCTCCCCCTTCTGTCTCAGGAGTGGCAGAACTCGATCCAGAAAAATGCCGGCCTCGCCTTCATCGAGCTCATCAATGAGGGAAGGTAGGTATCATATTCACACACTTGCACACACACACACTTGCAACGACCCACCCACCCACCCTAAAATGTATCTCCATTCAAAATACTATTTTCCTTAACCCTAACACTAACCCAAACCCTGAACCTAACTCCTAACCCTCAACCTAACCCCTAAGCTTAAAATAGCCTTTGTCCTCGTGGGAGAATTTTCCTTGTTTTATTATCCTTGTGGGGGACTTTTGTGGATTTCCAGTACACACACACCACATACCACATACCACACACACACACCAGCTCTGAGCAGGTTATTAAGTCCAGTCGCAGCAATAGATTAGCAGTAAGTTGCCAGCTCCTAGAGCGTGGGGTGCTGTACTGTATACTGCAGCGTGTTAGACTTTTTGTGCTCTATAGGGGTTAAGGTAAATAAAATTGGTGTGACAGAGTGATGTAACAATATCAACACGATAGTGGATCCCCTCTATCTGTGTATTCCCCACCCCCTCTCTGTGAGTGTGGCAGGCTCAGATCGGGCAGGGTGTTTATAGAATAGATCAGCCTTCAAGTCCATCTGGTGACCCATCTGTGTAACCCTCTTACATCCAAACTGTCAGCCTCAGCCTTATACCCCAGCCCTATACCCCACTGTAGCCTCACTGTGCCCAGCCCAGTCTTAGCCCTCCCTGGCACCTCCCCTGGCCCCCTGTTGGGCCTGGGTAAAGAGCCTTACTCAGTGAGGGCCTGGCCGTTCTGCCACTCTGCTACACCACCACTCTGTCACTCGGCGCTGTCCATGGTGCTGCTGGCAGATCTCATCTCTCCTACACTACCACTATCTCAGTACTGTGGACACCTGAGCTGTGTCCCAAATGGAACCCTATTTGGGCTCTGGTCAAAAGTAGTGCACTATATAGGGAATAGTGTTCCATTTTGGACAGAGACCTGCTATCTCTAACCAACCAGCATATCAGCCAGCTGCAGTCCTCTGAGCGAAAACCGACCAGCTAACCTCTATTTCTTTCTAACCTATCAGCTATTAAACTAGCCAAGATAACCAGCTAACCAACTAACTACAATCCTAGTTTAGAACATTAACGTCTAAACAAGAGGAGAGAAACAATTGTTCAGTGTAGTTGTCGTTTAAAGCTTGTCAACACTAGTCTGATGACTGCAGTTCTCTGAGGCCTCTCACTGAGACAGAGGATACTTCCCAAATGGCACCCTATTACCTATGTAGTGCACTACTTTTGACCAGGGCTCTGGTCAAAAGTAGTGCACTATAATGGAAATAGGTTGCCATTTGGGATGCAGAAGCGGGTATCAGAAGCTCTGTAATAAAAATAAAAAAAGCAGATCTAATTGGGTGTAAAATGGCACATAATCTCCACATAGAAGCCTGGGTGTTTTCAATTATTAAAAAGATTGAAGCGTGGGCAGAAACAGGTAGCGTGTACGCCAGGCAGGCTGAGGAGTCAGTCAGCCATGGGAGGAGAGGAGGCGATCAGGGCCAGAGACGTCAGGGAGAGGGAGATGAGGTTGGAGGTTCAGAAGGGAGGGGTGTGTGTGTGGGGGGCGGCTGTCTGTCTATGTGTCTGTGTGTTTCAGGTTGTTGTGTCAAGCTATGAAGGACCACATAGATGTGTTAATTGACTGACTAACTAGTATTCTGTCTGTCTGTTCCAGATTGCTGTGTCATGCTATGAAGGACCACATTGTGCGTGTTGCCAATGAGGCAGAGTTCATTCTCAACAGACAGAGAGCAGAAGACGTCCATAAACACGCTGAGTTTGAGGTACAACACATATATACAGTATTTAGTTTATATAGTAGGCCTATAGTACAGATAGTATCTAATCTAGTCAACTGACTACAGCAGCCTTGCTAGTCCCTGCTCTGGAGTGACTGACTTCAGTTGTGCGTCCCAAAGGGCACCCTATTCCCTACATAGTGCACTACTTTTGACCAGAGCCCATAGAAATAGGGTGGCATTTGGGAGGCAGCCCGGGTCTGTGAGAGAATAGTACTGGATTAGCAGCAGCTCAGTACTCCTGTAGTCCCTGTGTCTCCCCATGAGGATTATGGCCCTACCGTTAGGCCACTCTAAGGGATTAAAATATCCAGCCTGCTAGCAATATTAACAAGTAGACTGAATGATGTGCCAGCTATATTCATATCTGGTCTTATTGGCTTTAAGCCCGTCCAACAGTGTAATGAGTCTACCCCAGAGACAGTACTTACCCCAAATATCAAACACACTGGCTATTCTCACTACAGAACACCAGCACTCTCATTATTGATTTATGTAGGAACTAGAGGTTGTCTGCAGTAATTAGACAGTACATGCAGGCCAAATGGTGCTCTGTTCAAAAGTAGTGCACCATATCGGGAATAGGTTGCAATTTAGGGTGCAGTCAGTCTTTAGTAATGCCACTTTCTGAGTCTAATTCATTCTTTATTAAATGGAAGGAAGCCTGAGAAGGTTTTAGGACCATACATTAGTGGAGAGGAGAGAGGAGCAGCTTCCTGAGCTCATGGAGGTGCTCTGTTCAGAGGAATGTCATGCCTCTTTTAGACAGCAGGTAGAGCTGCTCTCTCTCTCTCTCCTTCTCACGCACTTCCTCTTTCTCTCTTTATCGCTCCCCCTCGCTCTCTCTTTCATTGATTATCATCAAGAAAAGTTGAGGAGTGGGATGACACAATGTTACTAGTCATATAGGAAGTGTCTTACCCAAGTACACAAACATACACATGCACGAACACACACACACACACACACACACACAGGCCCTTCTGCCACCCCTGTTAGTAGCTTGTACACGTGAGGAGTGATGGGTTTCTTATCTTGGGGCAACAGCCCTCCTCAAGCAGCTGTTAGATATCCTGTAGTCCTCTGCTAGAGGCTCCTTGACCTGCTAGATAAACTGGAGGAGACGGATAGATATGCCATGTCACCAGGAGAGAGGGAGGTTGCATCTCAAATGGCACCCTATTCCCTGTATAGTGCACTACTTTTGACCAGGGCCCATAGGGTGCCATTTGGGAAACACCCAGAGATTACCTGGCCCTCATCCCTCCTCTAGCCTCATCCCTTCTGTCTGACAACTCTAGACAGTCTACACTTTTCATCCAACCCTGTCTCTACTTTATTACCCCTCACAAGCCCCTCCCTCCCCCTACCCACCATCCCCAGACAGATAGACATTTTTACATTAGGTTGGTGTCAGGAGAGTCAAGGCAGCAGCCTCATATCCTGTGAAGTGATAAATAAGGTTTGATATTCGTCACAGCGTCACATGGTAACGTGAGATGACAAGCAGAGATTGAGTTATCTGCCATTTGAAGAATATGTTGAGGTATAATATCTGACACAATTCAAATACAGGGCCGGAAATTCAATTAACTTCCAGCTTCTGTTAGCAAATTAGATTTAGTATATGAGCAGGAAGGAGCACCTCCGGGCAACGCAGCAAGACAATCTTATTTTAGCGAGGAGAAGATGAAGTCAGATCCTAATCGGCTCCTCTAGAATCTAGATTACCTTTAGATGCTTCTACGCTGCCTGCAGGAGCTCACTGGATGCGTCCCAAATGTCAGCCTATTCCCTATATAGTGCACTACTTTTTACTAGAGCAACATGGACCCTGGTTAAAAGTAGTTTACTATAAAGGGAAATAGAGTGCCATTTAGTACGCAGGCACTGACTCCACTTCAACATCACGCATCAACACACACTGGGTCTGAATCTATTTATGTCACACTGTTTGATGATCGTTTATGCATGCAGGCTACATACAGGCTACTTCACTTTGTTATCCAACTTGCCCTTCATCGACAGTCACATATAAGTTTTATATAGGGACAGATTTGTTTATTATGACCCCTATGTGACATTAAAGCTTTCTGACAAACAAATTCCCCTCTTTTTCTCCATGTGAATCAAAAAACATTAGCAGACAGCGACAGTGTTTAAATCACTCTTCACTAACATGTCCCCTGCTAATGTAGTGGAGCAGAGATTGGCTCTGTTAACCTTGGTAGCACAGGCTATAATATCTACTCACACGTGCACACACACACACACACACACACACCATAGTATCCTCTGTGGATCTATTGAATGGTTTTCATTTCTCCTCCCTCAACACACACTTTACGTAGCTTCCTAGCAGGACACCCGCACATTTACATGTTTGAATGTAGTATCTAAATTCGCAGGATTGCAACGAAGGAAACACAAGGACATATTAATACAAACATAACATTGCCATGCTAAAACCATACTATCACCAAACAGACAGTTGTATTTGACAGATGCCTTTCAAGACACTCAGGGACACCTTACATTAAAAGTATATGCAATCAAAGGCAAGTAATATCAAATCCTAGTGATAGATCCTGCCCGGTTTCAGCATGTTGTTAGCATTATGTTAGCATGGTATTAGCATAATGTTAATGCCTAGCATGATGTTAACATGGTGTTAGCATGGCATTAGCATGGCTATGTTTATAATAAAATGGCACTTGTGTTCAGTCCAACTGTGCCCAGTACGCTGCTGATCGGAGGGAGGAGGAGAAGATGTGTGATCACCTGATCAGCGCTGCCAAACACAGAGACCATGTGACTGCCAACCAGCTCAAACAGAAGATCCTCAACATCCTCACCAATAAGCATGGAGCCTGGGGCAGCCTGGCACAGAGGTAAGACCTAGGGCTGGTAAAGAGCTTTGGCTGAAGGATAGGCCTTGGGCTGAATGATAGGCCTTGGGCTGGAGTATAGGGCTAGGCTGTAGGGTTAGAGCAGTGGCTGGGGTATATACTGTACTTTATATCCTCACCAACAAACACTGAGCCTAGGGAAGCCAGGCACAGAAGTACGGACTGGGTCTGGTGAAAGATTTAGTGCTGGGGCTACCTGGACCTCTAAGGGCTCCAAAGTTGAATTAGGCGTTCCACAAGGTTTTGTGCTTAGACCCCTACTACTATTCTCTCTATGTTTCCCCCTGGTAACGTCACGACAACACAACATACATGTTCATTGGGATGTTGATGGCATTGGCTATGATCTGTTAGGAAGCTCCTTAAAAAACAAGCTTTATATCAGGCAAGTCTGTTACGAACAAATTCTGTATTTACAACTATGACCTGGCGAGTGACAAGTGCAGGAAAGGTGCTGTCAAACCTTGCTTAATGAAAGAAAACTTTCAATAATTGACTACTCTCACTGAAACAGCTTGGCTTTTTTATTGGATTTTGAAAACACAATACAGATGGTTAAATATGTTCTCTACATACAGATGGCTAACTATGTTCAGAAATGGGATCTTGTTACTCACATCGATAGAAAACACATCTGGATCATGTTTTGAGTGCTTTAAGAATTCTGCTGTGTTGTCAGATTTTTTATTGAAAAAATGCAATAAACCTTAATTTAGTTTGTAATGAGAATTCAATTGTTTGATTAATTGATTGATTGATTGATTGAGGAGTGTTTTAAAGACTACTTGTACTCTGCATGGGTTGTGTGGCGTATAGATTTAGTGATTTAGACATGCATCATTCCACCTGACAAACACAGCCCTAGAAACAGATGCAATTACCTCAGAAAGATGCACACTTACCATCATTGGATCATTCATCTATGGGTGCGTACTGACTTCCAAATGGCACTATTTTCCCCATATACAGTGCCTTTGGAACGTATTCAGACCCCTTGATTTTTTACACATTTTGTTATATTACAGCCTTATTCTAAAATGTATTCAATTCTATTTTTTCCTCATCAATCTACACACAATACCATATAATTACAAAATGAAAACAGGTTTTTAGAACCTTTAGCAAATGTTTTAAAAATAAAAAACAGATACCTTATTTACATAAGTATTCAGACCTTTTGCTATGAGACTGGAAATTGAGCTCGGGTGCATCCTGTTTCCATTCATCATCCTTGAGATGTTTCTACAACTTGATTGGAGTCCACCTGTAGTAAAGTCTATTGATTGGACATGATTTGGAAAGACACACACCTGTATATATAAGGTCGCACAGTTGACAGTGCATGTCAGAGCAAAAACCAAGCCATGAGGTCGAAGGAATTGTCCGTAGAGCTCCGAGACAGGATTGTGAGATCTGGGGAAGGGTACCAGAACATTTCTGCAGCATTCAAAGTCCCCAAGAACACAGTGGCCTCCCTTATTTTTAAATGGAAGATGTTTGGAACCACCAAGACTCTTCCTAGAGCTGGCCGCTTTGCCAAACTGAGCAATTGGGGGAGAAGGGCCATGGTCAGGGAGGTGACCAAGAACCCTATGGTCACTCTGACAGAGCTCCAGAGTTCCTCTGTGGAGATGGGAGAACCTTCCAGAAGGACAACAATCTCTGCAGCACTCCACCAATCAGGAATTTATGGTAGAGTGGCCAGACAGATGCCACTCTTCAGTAAAAGGCACATGACACCCCTCTTGGAGTTTGCCAAAAGGCATCAAAGACTCTCAGACCATGAGAAACAAGATTCCAAGATTGAACTCTTTGGCCTGAATGCCAAGCGTCACGTCTGAAAGAAACCTGGCACCCTCCATACGGTGAAGCAAGGGGGTGGCAGCATCATGCTGTGGGAATGTCTTTCAGTAGCAGGGACTGGGAAAGAATCAGGATCGAGGAAAATATGAATGGAGCAAAGTACAGAGAGATCCTTGATGAAAACCTGCTCCAGAGCGCTCAGTACCTCAGACTGGGGCGAACGTACACCTTCCAACAGGACAACGACACTAAGCACACAGCCAAAACAACGCAGGAGTGTGTTCGGGACAAGTCTCTGAATGTCCTTGAGTGGCCCAGCCAGAGCCCAGACTTGAACCCAATCGAACATCTCTGGAGAGATCTGAATATAGTTGTGCAGTGATGCTCCCCATCCAACCTGACAGAGCTTGAGAGAATCTGCTGAGAAGAATGTGAGAAACTCCCCAAATACAAGTGTGCCAAGCTTGTAGCCTCATACCCAAGAAGACTCAAGGCTGTAATCGCTGCCAAAGGTGCTTCAACAAAGTACTGAATAAAGGGTCTGAATACTTATGTAAATGTAATATTTTCTTTTTATTTGCAATAATTTCTAAAAACCTGTTTTAGCTTTGTCATTATGGTGTATTGTGTGTAGATTGATGAGGGGAAACAAACGATTTAATACATTTTAGAATAAGGCTGTAACCTAACAAGATGTGCAAAAGATCAAGGGGTCTGAATACTTTCCGAAGGCACTGTAGTGCATTATTTTTGACCAGAACCATATTTACCCATGCAGCTATACCTTACATAGTGCACTACTTTCGACCAGAATAGGGAATAGGGTGCCATTTGGATGCAAACTATACAGATTGAACTATAGTTGAAATTGTATTGTATTATAGATATCCTTACGTACATTAGTTAATGCAAATAAATGTCTTACTAAATGTTTGAGCAGTGTGTATATATTTGGGTATATACTACTGTATGGTTGATTATATGCCATGCAGTTCCGATAGAGAAATTCATAAAACAGACCAACAATAGTATAAGTTAAGTACCCTTGGAAAAACATATAAAATTGAATTGTGGGCTGCTACTGTAGATTTACGTATTCAAATATTTATAGAGTTTCTCTCCGGGGATTGCATTAGTATTGGAACAAAAGGTGGCTGAGTGGGGGAGCATTGTAAATGATACTGAAAAACTTCCAACAAATTCACATTTAATGGTGACCTGCTGGAGAAGAAAAACGACGCGATATGTTCTTGAGCTCAGGGCAGTGTAGCAGCTCAGCCTTATTCAATGCTACATTAACTTTCCCATTTATGCAGCTCTTGTAAAATAGAAAGCCCTCCAGCATTCTGAAGGGGCTGTCTGTTATTTGTGACGCTGGTTGAAAGAATGAGTGTGTGTGCTTGTGCGTGTGTCTGCGTGCGTGCGTGTGCGTGCGTGTGTGTGAATGCTTGCTTGCACAGAAATTGTTTTTCCTTTAATTTTATGTCCTGCCTGGAGACTAGCCAGAGGATATTGATAATCTGTGTGGAACATTTTATCAACAGAATTATATATTTAATATACTCAACCAGGTGAAACTACTGCTGATGACTGTAGTGCACATTTTGTTGAAAGTTTTTACACAACTGTAGTATTTTGAATTGGCAACGTAATGCAGATGTAATTTTCAGATGTGTTCAGACACCATTATGACATCAGATCGTTACACTGTGTGATAAGGAGACACTGCACACGAACGGAAAGCCAATGGCTGTGTCCCAAATGGTACCCTATCCTCTATATTATACTTTTGACCAGGGCCCATTTGGCTCTGGTCAAAATGAGTGCACTACATGGGGAATAGATGCCATTTGGGATACATACAATATCTCTCTGCGATCATATTAGCTATTATTGGAATTAACCAGATGAACTCAGTAGGTGGTAGGGCTGTGTTAAGGCAGTGTGATCAGCCCAGTAGGCTGTTGGATCATACTTTCTGCTTGCCTGATGATGAATGTTCTCTGTATTGAGTCGACATCACAAAATCAATAGTGTTCAAATTGAAACAGTATAGGGTTGTATTGATCCACTGTGCTAAATCAGAACGAAAAACCTTTGATGCAGCTCTGAGACAGCTCCCCTCCTTCTTCCTCACCTCTCCCTACCTCCTCACCCCTCTTTCCCTCTTCCTCCTCTCCTCCCTCTCTCTCTCCTCCCATTACAGCACCCTATCAGTTTGAGCTTCACACTGATAAATAAAAGTTGAAAATTGGATGTTAGAATTTTCTCCAGTGAGCGAGTGATTTTCTCTGACCCCTCGTCCCTCTGCTGTGACCCCCTGACCCCTGTGACTGGATTATAAAGTTCAGCGTTGTCAAGAGAAAGGAGATGTCAAGGCAAGGCTGATGAATTCATTCTCGACTAATACACACTGTCTTTAACTACCAGTCTTAAACTATGACAATAACCGTGCTTTAACACAAGGCAAGTTTGTATTTACTGCTGTCAATATTGTTTCTATTATAGTAATACTATAATACACTTCATGACCAAAAGTATGTGGACACCTGCTCGTCGAACATCTCATTCCAGAATCATGGGCATTAATATGGTGTTGGTCCCCCAATAACACTGTCCAACTCAGAAGAATGGTCAGATGTATATGACACGTTACAGACGGTTGGTTATTGATTACAGCTGTAGCCCAGCACTAGGCTCTGATTTTTGGAACATCTCATTCCAGAATCATGTTTATTAATATGGCGTTCTATAACAGCCTCCACTCTTCTGGGAAAGATTTCCACTAGATGTTGGAACATTGCTGCAAGGACTTGTCATGCTGAAATAGGAAAAGGCCTTACCCAAACTGTTGCCACAAAGTTGGAAGCACAGAATCGTCTTGAATGTCATTGTATGCTGTAGCGTTAAGATTTCCCTTCACTGGAACGAAGGGGCCTAGCCCGAACTATGAAAAACAGCCCCAGACCATTGTTCCTCCTCCACCAAACTTTATAGCTGGCACTATGCATTCGGGCAGGTAGCGTTCTCCTGGCATCCACCAAACCCAGATTCGTCCATCGGACTGCCATTTGGTGAAGCGTGATTCATCACTCCAGAGAATGCGTTTCCACTGCTCCAGTCATATGGCGTTGAGCTTTACACCTCTCCAGCCGATGCTTGGCATTGCGCATGGTGATCTTAGGCTTGTGTGCGGCTACTCGGCCATGGAAACCCATTTCATGAAGCTCCCGACAACCAGTTATTGTGCTGCTGACGTTGCTGCCAGAGACAGTTTGGAACTTGGTAGTTAGTGTTGCAATCGAGGACAGCAACTGGTGTGGCTGAAATAGCCGATTCCACTCATTTGAAGAGGTGTCCACATACTTTTGTATATATTGTGTATGTTGTCTTTGTTTTTATAGTTCTCATAAATTGGAAAGCACATTTCACCCAATCACATCTACCTCTGATCTACCTGTATTCTGGGAACAATCTTTTCTCACATGCATTTATTCAAGTTTGATACATACTGGGTTGTGTTGCAGAGTCTGCCTCTCCATTGACACTAAAGGCCTCCCTTTCCCACCACTGTCTGCATCCGAAATGACACCCTATTCCCTATATAGTGCACTACCTTTGACCAGAGCCCTATGGGGAATAGGGTTCCATTTCAGACACAACCCAGGCATTCCAACATGGCCGTTTTAACAGGATGTAGAGCAGATGGAAGGAGACAGACAGAAAGACAGGACGTCCTTTGTTCCAAGGTGTCGCTGTTGACCTCAGTAGCTGACTAAACCCTCCCTCCCCCCCGCCCCACCCCTGCTCTCCAGACCTTAACCCAACCAGACTGATCTATCGATTGTCAACATTGCAACATTGCTCCTGTATAATTACTTTTTCAGTAGCGGAGGGAATGGAGGAGATAGCGGTGGCATATATTGATCCTGGTGAGGGGAGTGGAACGGGCGTTTCCCTTGACTAACAGAGAGTTTCATCTTTCTTTCTCTGATGAATGGCAACACTCTGCCTGTGGATAATAACTTAGTGGTGGAATGGACCCTTCAGTCACTGGCTGCCTGGCTAAGCACTCTGCTGTCTCGCCTCGCTGGGTTATCCGTTCTATTAGCAGCTCTTACGAGAAGAGAGGAAAATAGGAGGGGAAGATAAGGGGAGAGAGAGAGGAGGAGAGAGAGTAAGAGAGAGGGGGAGGAGAGAGAGATGGATGAAGGTTTCTCTGGGCCCTGTGTGAAGGTATATGGAGGACCAGTGAATATGATCCTACTGGACATGATGGTTAATTTAGAAGATGAATGCAGCAGGAACCCTAACACAGCCTTGGTGATGTCTGTCCTCTGTAGCTATGTTTATTCAAGAGGGGAAAACAACATGTTTGTACTGGGGAAGTTAAAGAAGTGACGTTCCTTAGTTCTATCGCTCCTCTTTCTCTCCACTCTCATTTGTTGTTGACCTACAGTACAGCAGCTCCTCCGTGGGGGCGGAGTTAACCTTGCCGCCGGATAATTACCTCTGAAGGGGAGCGTTCACACCATCATCAGTTAAAGGAGAGCAGAAAGAAAGAAGAGAGAGCTGGGAGGTGAGCCCCACCTCTGATGAAAGATGAATGGTCCACAGAGCTGGCAGGGAGGGAGGACATACTTAAACTCTGCTGTAGACTGTAATCTCACTGTTACAGACTGTAACCTCACTGTTACTGACAGTAGTTTCACTCTTACTGACTGTTAGTGACTGTTATTGCTGGTAGTCTTACTCTCCTCGCTTCGTGTTGATGTGCAGTTTTTTTTAGCCGAGTCTGTCTGTTAATATAGAAGAATGTGTCACCATGGTGATCAAAGACAGTCAGTGATATTGTACACTGATTGACAGACATTGTTTTATTTTCAGCCTTTTTTAGTCAATTAGATGGCTGAATGTTATTTTATACCCAACCGGTTGAAACCTGTCTATCTGCTATGGATCCATTGACTACGCTGCCTGTTTTGGGAGATGTTTGAAAGCTGATGTTGAATGTTTCTGTATTGAATATGTGTAAAAAAAAAAATATATATTTAAAAAAGTATAATATTGCACTTATTGTTTTTGAATGATATGAGAGGTTTCAGAAGGATAATGGTTTGGTAGATGATTTGTTTCCATGCTTACATTTCTGGACATGCTTGGCATGTCCCCAGAGCAGAAAGGTTTAGTCTGTCATGGTAAAACTGACCAGTGTATCATGCTAACAGTGACCTTAGCCTAGACCACAGACAGACCATAGACAATGAATAGCTTCCTCTCATTGGTAGATGGACAGAGTGTGGACGGAGGAGAAAAGAAAGGCCACTTGTTCTCAGACGGACTTAATCCAAGAGCTCTGGAGTGTGTTTGGTGTCAGAGCCACACAGGGTGCAAGGTTCGGGGCGCAGGGCAGGACACCCCCTTCACAGGACAGGGTGTGTGGTGAGACACTAACCAGTCCTGCCTCTTTAAATAGACTAGTCACTGATTACTGCTATTTATTATAATTATCCCCCATTTACGTCTCAAAAATAAGCATTTCGGGAGAATATAGTGGTGTTTTATTGAATCTTTTGTTCCTTTTCTTTCGAATCTCTCACAATAGTCCTCTCTATCAGGACAAACTGGCTGATTCTGAAAACAGTATAGTTTTGTTCTAACTCAAACATGGATAGTGCTGTCCAAACTAAAACATGGTTAGTTCTGTTCTAACTGAAACATGGTTAGTTCTGTTCTAACTGAAACATGGATACTTCTGTTCTAACTGAAACATGGATACTTCTATTCTAACTGAAACATGGATAATTCTGTTCTAACTGAAACATGGATACTTCTATTCTAACTGAAACATGGATACTTCTGTTCTAACTGAAACATGGATACTTCTATTCTAACTGAATAGAAGCATTCTTAATGATCTGAATGGTCGTCCCTCCAGAGGGTTATGGTTCATATAGGACTATCTGTATGACCTCATTAGAAATAAACATGTTAGAAAAAAAACATCAGAACCATGGTCCAGTTCACCGCCGTGTTTGAAGAACACTCATAACTTGGTCTTTGACAACATGGTCAGCTGTAATGGTTTGTTGATATAATAGTTTGTTGATATAATGGTTTGTTGTGTTTCTAACAGAGATATGACCTTGATGTGGGGCAGCATACAACAGCCTAGCGCTAGAGATGGGATATGTCTCAAATGACACCCTATACCCTGTATAGTGCACTACTTTTGACCTGGGCCCATAACCTGATAGGCTGAATAAGACAGTTCTCCATCTCTTCTGTCTGTCTGTCTGAGTGGTAGCTAGTTATTGTATCTGCACTTTGACAGACAGTGTTATAAGCAGTTATTGTACCTGCACATTGACAGGGGATGTTTGCATTTTTTAGGGGGTATGATATACAGTTGAAGTCGGAAGTTTACATACACCTTAGCCAAATACATTTAAACTCAGTTTTTCACAATTCCTGACATTTAATCCTAGTAAAAATTAGTTAGGATCCCCACTTTATTTTAAGAATGTGAAATTCTTTCTCTTTCGATTAATTATTCACGATTAATTCAGGACTATCCATAATCATGGTAGCATCCACATGAATGTAGAAGTGTATAGAAACATAGTCTATTCTTATTTACAGTAAAAGTGACTCCAAAATGACACAATACATTATTTACCATTCATTACTATTGGGCAAAAAATAATCGGAAGAGTCACAATTGTTGCATGCTAAGAATATGGGACCAAATACTAAACTTTTGACTACTTTAATACACATATAAGTGAACCTTTCGGTTACGGGCCCAACGCTCTAACCACTCAGCTACCTGCCACCCCCATGTCAAATACAAAGTGTTGCAGTACAGAGCCAAAACATCCAAAAAATGTGTCCCCGTCCCAATACTTTTGGAGCTGTATACCACTATACTATGACTATACTATCACTAGAACTGTCCCCAGTGCCTATACTAGCCTAGTTCATCACTACAAACCAGCTCCCATTGTCCTAGATCTGGCTGTATTTGTGCTGTGAAATTGTTTATTTATTTACCACTTCACCATTTTATTTTGAGTCATGGCTGTCAGGTTTTACTTTCTTTTACAAACAGAACACATTCCCTGCGGAGACGGGGTGTTAAATCTGTCTCTGTCTCCACAGCCCCGAGACACACACACACACACACACACACACACACATACACACACACACACACACACACATTCAGGAGAGATGGGATTTAAATACGGAGAGAAAAAAGGAGAGAAAGTGTTTTTTACACATTTATCGCACTGCACTTACAATCTAAAAGCATCCGTGAATAATGGCCGCCAAGTTTCCTCTTTGTTATCAGGTCTGGAAAATGAGCTTTTAAAATGCAGTTTGAAATCCATTTGTGTGATTGATGTGTGACAGGGATAATAAATTTAGCCCGTTTCTGGGAGGCTTGGCCTCAGTCATTCTTTATGCCTGTCATGAAGCCCGAGGGGAGAACAGGGTCCTCCTCACAGATTCCATCGAGATAAACTGGCTGTCACTGCCTCGCACTTTACAGTCTATACAGTCTCTCTTGATCAAATGTTCAGTATATAGTCAAATTGGGGCGGCATGGAGCCTAGCGGTTAGAGTGTTGGGCCAGTAACCGAAAGGTTGCTGGTTCGAATACCTGAGCCCACAAGGTGAAAAACCTGTCTTATGTGTCCTTGAGCAAGGCACTTAACCCTCATTTGCTCTAGGCTGACCCTGTAGGTAGTCCGTCATTGTAGATAAGAATTTCTTCTTAACTGACTTGCATAGTTAAATAAAGGTTCAATTTAAAATTTAAATAAATATTTTATTCACATCTTTGTATGCAAGTCATTACCCTCATATCATCTAGTAGTATTTGTCTGTTTCTATAAGTATGTTAGCCTAACATCAATATCTCTTATCTTAGCTGGCAGACATTTACAAAATCTTTGTTTTAGTATCAAACAGATGTTGTAACCCGCCTAGAATACATCTGTGTCTGAAGCTGTTCTAACGTCATATTATTTCCCTGTATGCTTTTCTCTGTCTCATGCATGAAATTAAGCTTTTTGTGACCATTTTGGATTCAGCAAAGCAGAGAAGACGTATAGCTTCAGATGCTGGAGAATATTGGGGACATGTCCTATTAGATGGATTTCAGTAAATGTGTGGATGAGAACGTACACTCAGTACACTCAGAATATGATCAGTACACTTAGAATACCATCAGTACACTCAGAATACCATCAGTACACTCAGAATAGCATTAGTACCCTCATAATACCATGAGTATACTCCAAATACCACCAGTACACTCCAAATACCAACAGTACACTCCAAATACCATCAGTACACTCTGAATACCATCAGTACACTCCGAATACGATCAGTACCCTCAGAATACGATCAGTACCCTCAGAATACCACCAGTACACTCAGAATACCATCAGTACACTCAGAATACCATCAGTACACTCCGAATGCTCATAGTGCACTACATAGGGTGTGTATAGAGAATAAGGTGCCATTTGGAAGACATCCCAGACCACCCTCAATGAGCTGCCTGGCCTAGCCTCCTTCATCACAACATTATGGCACGACGGTCCAAATCCAGTCTGGTGCCCACCGCACGGTTTAGAGTATCACTGGCCCCTCTGTCCTTCTCTCTCCCTTTCTTCCTCCCCTCTTTCGCTTTCCTCTTATCCTTCACTACTTCACATCTGAAGTGAAAGCATATGGTGTGGGATGAGGTTGGGCGGGGGCAGAAATCATCATGTTTGCTTGGTTAATCAATCCATGTAATCTTGGGGTTGGTTTGTTTAATGTTTCTCATCCACCACGGTTGGCAGACTATTTGTAGTGGGAATTATTATAATCTGTTACGGTAATCTCTCGTCTGCCTACAATGGATTTACATTTTTCAGGCTATGTAATCTATCGTTTACAATATTATTTACGTGGCTTCGCCCCTCCACCTACTGACATCTCTCTTCTTCAGCTCCAAGCCTGCTGGGAGACAGACAGACATTTACATTTTAATCTCATCCAGAGCGATTTACAGTTAGTTAGTGCATAAATGTTCATACTTTTTTCGTACTGGTCCACCGTGGGAATCAAACCCACAACCCTGGCGTTTCAAGCGCCTTGCTCTACCATCTGAGCTGCACGGGGGCCCCACAGACAGAAGACAAACTTGAAGCGTGCTGATACTCTGCAGACACACACACACACTCGCGTACACACACACAAAAAGTTGATTGATGCTTAACTGAGACTGAGCTCTCGTGGCTGTCAAAGGCCTGCTAAGTCTCCTGAGCGTTTAGCTTTCTGACAGTTGTAGATATTATATTCATAGAGCGGTTTGGTGATGTGATCCCCTTGTAACACGTTAATCTGTTTAGACTGACTCAATATTATGCCAGAGATGGGGGTGGGAAGCAATACAATGGTAACCCTGGCTGCAAGCCAGACTGCCGAAGCTGGAGGTGGATTGGCAACTGGGTGGCTGTTTGGGTTGTTGTTGTTGGTGGTGCTGGTAATATACACTGACTGGATCGTTGTTAAAAAGTGGAGGTGGAGGCTTCGTTTTAATATGGTCGTAAATTGGTAAAAGGAAAATATAAGAGCCCTATACGAGCCCTGGCCAAAAGTAGTTCACTGCTGAGTGCACAAAACATTAGGAACTTTACTCTTTCCATGACATAGACTGACCAGGTGAATCCAGATGAATGCTATGATCCCTTATTGATGTCACTTGTTAATTCCACTTCAATCAGTGTAGATGAAGGAGAGGAGACAGGTTGAAGAAGTATTTTTAAGCCTTGAGTCAGTTGAGACATGGATTGTGTATGTGTGACATTCAGAGGCTGAGTGGGCAAGTAAAAAGATTTGTGCCTTGAAGAGGGTATGGTAGTAGGTGCCAGGCGCACCGGGTTGAGTGTCAAGAACTGCAACGCTGCTGGGTTTTTCACGCTCTATAGTTTTCTGTGTGTATCAAGAATGGTCCAGCACCCAAAAGACATCCAGCCAACTTGACACAACTGTGGGAAGCATTGGAGTAAACATGGGCCAGAATCCCTGTAGAATACTTTCGACACCTTGCAGAGTCCATGCCCCCGATGAATTGAGGCTGTTCTTAGGCCAAATTGCAACTCAATATTTGGAATGTTTTGTACACTCACTGTATATGGAATATAGTGCCATGTGGGACACCGTCAGAGGAGCAGGAGGACTGTGTAGTTCCTCACTCTGATCTAGATGGAGAGGATGATGATGATGATAAAGCACATGGTCCATTGATGTGACTGAGGATCTTCTCAGACCAAACTGTCATCTGCTCTACTATCACTTTAATCATCACTCTCTCCTCGCTCCATATCTCTCTCCACAGCTCCGTTTGGAGTACGTAAATGACCTGCAGTGTTTTTCTACTCTTAGTTCCCCTTGAAAGAAACACAAAGCCTTTGAAATGTGTCCAGCCAGAGCTGCACTTAGTAACCTGATGCTGGGCCCACTGCTTAATGGTTTGCATTAGCTGCAAGCAATAAACTTATCCTCCTTCCCTGGTCCTCCCTGCTAATGTTGGAATAATAATTTACAAAGATGGTTACCACATGCTGGAGCTGTTTCCTTCTGTCTCTCCTGTTTTTAAGGCTCTAATTCGCTGTTATTAGTAATGAATAAAAAGGCAATTTTATTTTGGGTTGCCCCAGGGCTCTGGGAATCATTTCAATGAATATTTCAACACATTATTTTAATCATGGCTCCACATACCCACACAGGGAGGGAATGAGTGAGGGAGGGTAGGGGGGCTGTTTTATAGTTCTCAGAACCTCCCCATCATTAAACCCCATGTTGCTACCCCCCTCCCTCCCTCCATGGCTCACTGCCTCCCTCCTCTCTCTCTCCCTGCCTGACTCCCTCCCTCATCTCTCCCTGCCTCCCCTTTACTTCTCTCCCTCCCCCATCTCTCTCTCTCTCTCTCCCTCCCTCCTTTCTCCTCTCTCCCTCTCTCTTCCACTCCCTCCCTCCATCCTGCCCTGTCTCCCTCCCTGCCTGTGTTGAGGGTCCTACATCTCTGATTTACAAGTCTTGTTAAAAAACATAGTAAAAACGGAGGCAAGCTGGGCCATTTAGACTTGTAATCTGATTCTGTATTTGTTAATGGGAGTGTTAGTGATTTATAGTTCAGCGGCTTCTGCTGCTGCTGCTGTGGGTTTCATGGTGTTGTTCTGCTGTATGTGTACTTTATGTAGACCCCTGTGTGTGTGTGCATGTTGTCCATGTGTGTATACTCTATCCTGTCCATCTCTGTCTGTCTCTCAGTTTAACCTGTCCATCTCTGTCTGTCTCTCAGTTTAACCTGTCCATCTCTGTCTGTCTCTCAGTTTAACCTGTCCATCTCTGTCTGTCTCTGTTTAACCTGTCCATCTCTGTCTGTCTCTCAGTTTAACCTGTCCATCTCTGTCTGTCTCTCAGTTTAACCTGTCCATCTCTGTCTGTCTCTCAGTTTAACCTGTCCATCTCTGTCTGTCTCTGTTTAACCTGTCCATCTCTGTCTGTCTCTCAGTTTAACCTGTCCATCTCTGTCTGTCTCAGTTTAACCTGTCCATCTCTGTCTGTCTCTCAGTTTAACCTGTCCATCTCTGTCTGTCTCTCAGTTTAACCTGTCCATCTCTGTCTGTCTCTCAGTTTAACCTGTCCATCTCTGTCTGTCTCTGTTTAACCTGTCCATCTCTGTCTGTCTCTCTGTTTAACCTGTCCATCTCTGTCTGTCTCTCAGTTTAACCTGTCCATCTCTGTCTGTCTCTTAGTTTAACCTGTCCATCTCTGTCTGTCTGTTGTCCAGTCTAACCTGTCCATCTCTGTCTGTCTCTCAGTTCAATCTGTCCTTCTCTGTCTGTCTCTTAGTCTAACCTGTCTATCTCTGTCTGTCTCCCAGTCAGCTGAATGACTTCTGGCGTCTGGACTACTGGGAGGATGACCTACGGAGGAGGCGGAGATTCGTACGGAACCCCTTTGGCTCCACCCACCTGGATATCCCCTGCAAGACGCTGGACGACTATGGTTAGTGAGCTTGCTCGTGGCTGATTGATAAATTGATTGATTTGCAGTATGTGTGGTTGAAAAGATAAACAGAATACTGTAGACCCCAGAGAATAACACAGGAACGTATTTGGCAACACTAACCTGCTAGCGGGACACTGTAACAAGCAACCTTAATTCAATAGTTTTTCTTGTCAACTATACTTGATGTCTGCTTCTGAACGTTGCCTCTATTCTACAAAGCCTGTGGAAGTAACTAGTCTCCTGATGGAATAAGGGTTGGACAATGCATGACAGGGTTAGGGGTATACATGACATTGGCCTCTTCTCACTGTCAAGGCCAGCCTTATAAAGTGAGGAGCTACAGAGGGTCTCAGTGTCCTCAGTGTCCAGGGCCTGTTGCTGAGCTGAGAGAAGTTTATTGTCATTTTTATAGATAATTTATTTACTGTCTCTGTCAATTGAATATAGACTTTTCATTTTACTATTGTGATCTTAGTCTCAAACTTTCCATCATCGAACTGACTAGGTCAGCGTCCCAAATGGCATCCTATGTCCTATATAGTGCACTACATTTGACCAGAGCCCTATGGACCCTGGTAGGGTGCCATTTGGGATGCAACCTAGCAGAGCAGATGGAGTAAAAGAAGCAGGGGATTTAGAAACTCTACAAAGAACAAACATCTCAAGGTATTTTGTTTAAAGGTAGACTCAGTGATATGACGTAGATTCCGCAACAACTAAGAGCGTTGGTGCGTGAGGCTCAACTTCTCTGCTGCTTTGGTCCCCTGGCTACCATGCTGTAACAGTGTGACGCGAACCCATGCACATGTGCAGTTATTGTATGTGATTGAAGTCTTGCATCTCCATCAGTGAAATATCTGTGGTGCTGCTCGTGGCAACGTAATTTCACTGAGTCAACCTTTAAATTAAAAATGCTCTAGATATCTTCATCACATTAAGAAATCCCCACCCACCCCCAACACACACACACACCCCATCCCCCATAAAACCCACCTGGTGTGCTGCTACAACTTTTACACATACATCTTGCACCATATACAAACACATACCTCAACACCAAATTACACTCGGACCTAAAAGCCCTCCTGTCCAACCACACAGACAGCTCCCCCAAGTCCCCAAACCTCAACAATTCAACACTGTCAATCAGTTTGTAAAACTCTAACTCAACCCTAAGGCGCGCAGAGACCATCCCCCTAAATAGTAAAACAGGGTCTGTAGCCCCCAACCCTCTGATCCGGTTCCTCCTTGTCAACCAAACAGACAACTTAGCTTGGGCAAACAAAAAATTCAACAAGACATATTTACCCTTCTCCTCCCTCGATTACCTAGGCCCCATCACAAACATTTCTAAACAAAAAAAAAACACCCCCAACCTCACACACACAGATTCCAACAATGACATCAACGGCATCAACCTGGGACATACAGAGAATACATGTTGGACAGTCTCAGCCATCATACAAAAAGGACACCCCTCCCCAATCCCAGGGTCAACCCGAGCCAACCAGCTATTAGTGGCCAGGGCTCCGTTTGTAAAACCCTCCACTGGAGGTCTCCAGACCGTTTGGGAGCTGGGAGTTTATACAGCACCCTCCACCTATACCCAGCCGTACTATCAGAGCCCAGAACCCCCTGCCACTGGTGACCCCTAACACCCTCCAACTCCCTAACATGCCTGACCTTCACACAGAGGGAGTATAAAGCCTTGCTCCCCACCTCCGCAAAGTTACCCAGTTCCGACAATATGTCCCCCAGCCAGCCCTGCCAGTCCCCAGTCTATGCCGTCACTTGCAGTGGTGGAAACGGTGGTGGCCCCTCCCCTCGTGCCCACCGAAGACTTCCTTCACCGGTTCTGGCAGAGCATCCTGGACCTCTGTGTGATGTAATTCCAGACTGCTGCGCCAGCTCTTGAGGGGTCTTCCACCGCCAGTGTCCTGATGCGCGATGCCATCAACCGTCCATGCAGGGTTGCAGAATGAACAAAAACTAAAGGGATCAGCAGGTTTTGGAAAATGGGTTCATCCCACTTTCCATCACAGGTCCAGGTGTCACTCCCTCCTCATGCGCGATCTTCAGCAACCTCCAGGCCTTCAAAACTGCAGCATAGAAGTCCGAACCCCTGCTAGCTTTAGCTTCTGCAGCCTCATGAGGAAGAGCTGCAGATCCAGCCCCAGACCACCAGCCCTCCTCAGCAGTGCGCATGCCAGTCCCCTCCAACCGACACCTGTGTGGTATAATAGTCTCTGCGCTGCTGTGAGACGAAAAGCTGCCACCCTGCTCTCAAGGTCCACCAGACCCTGACCGCCCTCCCGGACCGGTAAAAACACAGCCGCCTTCAGCCAATGATGACCAGACCAGAAGAAGTCCACCAGACACCACGGCTTGAGCCACCCCCTCCCAGTTCTTCGTGACCCAACTCTCCGATTCCAGATACGATCCCAGAAACACCCCTAGAATCCTGAGCCCCTCACTGCCCCATTCTAATCCCTCAGGAGGCCTAGGAGGCACCCTGTCCCCCCATGCCCCACATAGCAATGCCTCACTCTTGCCCCAGTTTACCCTGGCTGATGACGCCCCCTCATACACCTTTAAACATGACTGTAGTGCCAGGACATCCCGGTCATCCTTTAACAGGACTGAGACATCATCAGCATAGGCAGACATAGCAACATTGACAGGGTGAGGAGGACTAAGGAGGGTTAGCTTCGTGTCTCTGCCATCTGTCTGTCTGTATGACTATACCCTCTCTGTTCTGTAGCAGCAGCTTCAGCAGAGGATATAGCTGATTGGAGCTGGGGAACCATGAAATGGAAGTCAGGTTCATATTGATCCAGTGTTTAACAGGCTGTTCTACCTCCAGGTGTCCTTGCTGCCCTGCTCAGGTGGATAGGCTGTGTGCATCCCAAATTATTCACATTACTAAAGTAGTGCACTATATAAGCAGGGTGGAATTTGGGACACAGCCAGGCTCTCTCTGACCCTCTGCTACTCACACACACTGATCTTTATAG
Organism: Thymallus thymallus; assembly: GCA_023634145.1. Classification (NCBI taxonomy): domain Eukaryota; kingdom Metazoa; phylum Chordata; class Actinopteri; order Salmoniformes; family Salmonidae; genus Thymallus; species Thymallus thymallus. Next base: position 9,257,230 of record CM042379.1, read on the forward strand.
CTCATTACAGCAGAATTCACACACACACTCTTATTATAGCAGTAGAACACACATCATCATTAGCTACCATTTTGTAAATTATACTGTAAGTATCCTCTCTAGCCTGTCATTCCCTGGTTTATTATTATACAACTAATGAAGATTCACTCTGAAGGAGATGAGAGCTGCATGTTGTCTGACTGACTTTCAATGAGCTCTCTGAGGTATAGCACTGTGGAGCATGTCTGGAACGTCAATAATACTGTAGCTAAAGTGAAGAATAAAGTTATAACTACAGAGCATTTAGCTATAGGTTATCTAGCTACAGGTTATCTAGCTACAGGTTATCTAGCTACAGAGCATCTAGCTACAGGTCATCTAGCTACAGGTCGTCTAGCTACAGGTCGTCTAGCTACAGGTCATCTAGCTACAGAGCATCTAGCTACAGGGCGTCTAGCTACAGAGCATCTAGCTACAGGGTGTCTAGCTACAGGTCATCTAGCTACAGGTCATCTAGCTACAGGGTGTCTAGCTACAAAGCATCTAACTACTGAGCATCTAGGCCAGGATTGATCTCCAGGTGTAGGGAGTGTAGTAACAAGATACTTCTGCCCTGTTAGTGTGTTACTGTCTCTACTCTCTGTCTCTACTCTCTGTCTCTACTCTCTGTCTCTACTCTCTGTCTCTACTCTCTGTCTCTACTCTGTCTCTACTCTCTGTCTCTACTCTCTGTCTCTACTCTCTGTCTCTACTCTCTGTCTCTACTCTCTGTCTCTAATCTCTGTCTCTAATCTCTGTCTCTACTCCCTGTTTCTACTCTCTGTATTTTATATTTTCCTGTTTTCGACTGAGCAGCGTCTCCCAGAGTTCAGACTAGCCCAGGGTTCAGACTAGCCCAGGATTCAGACTAGCCCAGGGTTCAGACTAGCCCAGGGTTCAGACTAGCCCAGGGTTCAGACTAGCCCAGGATTCAGACTAGCCCAGGGTTCAGACTAGCCCAGGGTTCAGACTAGCCCAGGGTTCAGACTAGCCCAGGATTCAGACTAGCCCAGGGTTCAGACTAGCCCAGAATTCAGACTAGCCCATGGTTCAGACTAGCCCAGGAATCAGACTAGCCCAGGGTTCAGACTAGCCCAGGGTTCAGACTAGCCCAGGATTCAGACTAGCCCAGGGTTCAGACTAGCCCAGGATTCAGACTAGCCCAGGGTTCAGACTAGCCCAGGGTTCAGACTAGCCCAGGGTTCAGACTAGCCCAGGGTTCAGACTAGCCCAGGGTTCAGACTAGCCCAGGGTTCAGACTAGCCTAGGGTTCAGACTAGCCCAGGGTTCAGACTAGCCCAGGGTTCAGACTAGCCCAGGGTTCAGACTAGCCCAGGATTCAGACTAGCCCAGGGTTCAGACTAGCCCAGGATTCAGACTAGCCCAGGGTTCAGACTAGCCCAGGGTTCAGACTAGCCCAGGTTTCAGTGATGCTGGACTGCTTCTATCGTGTGGAATGTGAATTCCGTGGAGAGAGAGGCTACGTAGGAGGGCAGAGAGAGATCTGGGGCTGATGTAGGCTGAAAAACAGAAGAGAAAAGAAGAGGGAACTACAGTTAAGGAAACACTACTATTTGTTTAGGAAATGCTACTTTATGAAGCACAGTTTATGAAGCAGTGCAAGTAGACAGAGTAGCGTTCTGCCCTGTTATCACTCTGTAGGATTATCATGTCATAAATCATAGACACATTGCAGAGACCGGTAAACATGGGTTAAGGCTGGGTTGTTAGGTGTAGAGGTACACCCTCACCCTCATCTGGGAAGAGAGGGAAGAGGCAAGAGAGGAGTAGGAAAAAGCCCATTCTGCATTGCTGTTACCGTCCAAAACAAACGCTAAAACTTTGCAGCTGTCTCCGATTTCACTGTTCTGGGCGGGATTTGTGTTGGTAGTGTGGAGGCGTAGGAGGAAAATAAATGACAGATTTTCAGACTTTTTATTTTGTAGTAACTACACATGTCCTGCATAGCGGTGTTGCCCATTTAGTTTGATCCCGTTTGTGTAAATTATGTAGAATATATGTTCTTCAAAAAAAGCGCCACTGTAATTCTAAGGTTTCATATTTTATTTATGGTTGTATATATTGAATTATTCCAAAGTATATTTGCCATCAGCATTATTCCTCTGTTGGGAAATGCACTCTAGCGGTGTAGGCTGTTAAGTGAAACATCATGTCATAGAGTTTTCTCCTTAAGGAGCGAGAGGTTGGGGCGTATGAGACTTAGGAGACCAAGAAAACACATGCTCCCTGACTCTGACTGAGGCTATAAAAATGAAAGGCTCATGCCACAGAATACTCCAGAGTTCTCCTAATATATTAAACATTGACCGTTATATCACAGTTTGCTTCTTTTTAAAAGCCTTTGAACTAATATCTATTCCACATTGAACAGTAAAACTACTGAACACTAAAATAGTTCCCGTCTCTGAGATTGTAAACTTTATTTGACCAAAGCTGAAAGCCCACATCCACTTTCTATCATCACCCTTAGACTGCGAGGGAAATGCCACCGTTGTGGAAACGTTGAAAATGTGTCATTCTGTCCTGTTGGCATGGCGATAAGGAATGAGTGGCAGGTGACATTAGCTCTGCTTTCTCTCTTCCTCCTCCTCTCTCTCTCTCTCCCCTTGATGGTTCTGAATAATAAACCTGGTCATGAATTGGGTATGGTATATATTGTATGTGTCATTGGCATTCTTCCTATATAAAACATAATATCAATGATAAAATGGTTTAATTTACTTATTCTTGATTAGCTTTAAAATGTTGTTGCAACCCTAATGATTTCCACCATGTGAATATGTGGGTCTTCCAAGGTGACTGTACTAGTAGTGTAAGTGAGGCAGAAGGCCTTGGATGATTGCAGTGTAGAAGGAAAACTACTGTATTGTTTGTTTGGTCTGTGGGATGAGGTACAGTTGTCCTGTTTAGGTCACAGACTAAAGAAATGAATTATGGAAGAAACAAAGTGGCCCAATCTATTTTCTCCTCCTCTGTGTGTTGTGAGGGGAAAGGTGGAGGATTTAAAAGCTTTCTAATGAGGCAGCCTTGACACCTCAGCGCTGCCAGATCTTAGTGTTGACAAACGGCCATCTATCTCACCGCCGGCTTTGATTTGAGAACATCTCTGAGTGTAGTGGCTATCACTCATGACAAGATGGCTGTTCATGTCAGCTCATTTTCTCTCTCGCTGTCCTGCTTCTTTCTTTCTGATTATTTATAACCTTTTATTCTACCCCTTGATAACTAAATTGCATTGTGGACAAACAGTTTGCTCGGTCCCCTCCTCACTCTCTCTCTCTCTCTCTCTCTCTCTCTCTCTCTCTCTCTCTCTCTCTCTCTCTCTCTTTCGCTCTCTCTCTTTCACTCTCTCTCTCTCGCTCTCTCTCTCTCGCTCTTTCGCCCTCTCTCTCTCTCTCTTTCGCCCTCTCTCTCTCTCTCTTATTGATTTTTGTGGTGTGCCTGTAGAAATCAGCATGGTTTATTTAGTCTAGTTCCCACTCGGGTCCTCTGATCCATCGTGCCAATCAGAGAGTCAGTTCCTCTGCTCAGCTTCCCCTTGTTGACCCTATGGAGGGCAATGAATTAAAGGAGCAGAGGACCAGTTTTAAGTTTCACTCTTCTCTTTGATGCTGGCTGGTTGTCTGGCTGGCTGCTGGCTGGCTGGCTGGCTGGCTGCTGGCTGGCTGCTGGATGGCTCTGGCCTTTCTTTAACGCTACACAGAATTCTACTTCCGAAACACTCCGACTTCTTCCACGCGTCTGATGAAAGCTCTCCAGACACGAGACAGAGCAGGTAGCTGTTTTTTTCATGGTAGTCGTGCTGACAACAGTTGCAGGAGACCTCTTCAAGACAAGGTCCTTGTTCCTCCTGGGAGCGCCAGGCGTACTGAGAGCTACGCTGAGAGAAAACATGGCAGACGAGTGTCAAATACCTCCCATTTCTCCAGACATGTTCTGCTGATTTTCTTACACACAGATAGTTCATTCTCTAGTTTCTCACAGATATTGTATGACCTTAAAGAAGACAAATCCTCACAGGCATCTGTGTGCAGTCATGTGTGGCGTGTGCTGGGGATGGGGGTGGGGATGGGTTGAGCTGGCGTTTGCTGGTGTTGGGCTGAGCTGGGGTTGGGCTGGGGCTAGGGTTGGGCTGAGCTTGGGGTGGAGAGGGGCTGGGCTGGGGTTGGGTTGGGCTGGGGCTAAGGTTGGGCTGAGCTTGGGGTGGGGTAGGGCTGAGCTTGGGGTAGGGTTGGAGTTGGGCTGGGGCTAGGGTTGGGCTGGGGCTAAGGGTTGGGTTGGGGATAGGGTTGGGCTGGGGCTACTATTGGGCTGGGGTTGGGTTGGGCCGGGCCAGGGGTGGGGTTGGTCTGGGACTAAGGTTGGGCTGAGCTGGGGTTGGGCTGGGCTGGGGCTAGGGTGGGGTTGGGCTGGGGTTGGGTTGGGCTGGGGCTAAGGTTGGGCTGAGCTTACATAACTTGATGAAGGCAGTTTAAGGCGTTTAGATGTACTGTATGTACTGTATGGTATGGATGTACTGTAAGGTGGGATACAGCCTGTAGAGTGATGGTGCTGTTCCACCAGACTTCTGTTCCAGTATGGCCGTATGATGAGATGTGGTGGTGTTACCAGTCTCTTTATTGATCTGTCTGATCAGTGTGGTTCTATCTGAGCTCTGAAAGCAGCAGCCGATAGATACAGTGTCACAGTTTAGATACTGGAAATGTCTTAAATGTATTCATATATTTACTGTAGGTTCTGACGTTAATAGTTGTACACTATTGTACACCGCTCTTTACTCCAAGTCAGTCAGCATTGGACATTTTATGTAGAGATTGTGGGTACTGTTTAATCCAGACTTTCGTAGCGCGCCAGATGTTATGGTATGCGTTTTATGAATCTATCAAAACCAGATTCCTTTTGGCTCCACTGATGTGACACTTGAAAGCCTTTATAGTCTCCTTATCTTTCTACACTGATATTAATCTGCTCTTTGAGTTTCAGGGGAGAGGTGTTTAGCTGTCTGACTGTTTCCTGGCTGTTCTGTCTGACTGTTCTCAGACTGTTCTCTCTGTATGACTGTTCTGTCTGACTGTTGCCTGGCTGTTGCCTGGCTGTTGTCTGGCTGTTCCCTGACTGTTCTCGGATTTTTCTGACTATTCCTCTCTCGCCACCCCTTGTTCTGACTGTACTGACTGACTGTTCCTACTGTTCTGTCTTTTTGCCCTCCAGGCAGCGAGGAGGACGAGTTGGTCAAGTCGAAGAAGGGGTTCCGCAGCCAGGCAGTAGCCAATCAGAGCCCAGAGACGGACCTGATGTTGGATGGAGACGATGACACTGCCAGTCTGCTGCAGGAGAAGGAGATGGACAACCTGGCTAGTGAGACCCACACACAAACACACGCACATATTTGTCATATGTTTGGGTTACGCTTTGTGTGTTAGGCAGTGTCAGTGGATCTGGACAGTGTTTCCAAGGTGTTCAGGGGAAAGTGTAGTTCCTGTGTGGTTGTGTATGTGTGAAACACGCCGGTCTGTTCTGTGTTTTGGTTCTCTAGCGCCGTTCCTTCCTCGCCTGTTTGTCTTCAGAGGTCAGTCAGTCATCTCAGTACAAGTTAAACTAAATTGATTCCGGAAGGATGATCAATCTGTATATGGCTGCGTATCAAATGGCACCCTATTCTCTAGTTAGTGCACTACTTTTGACTAGGGCACATAGTGCTTTGGTCAAAAGTAGTGCAATAGGGTGCCATTTGGAACGCACTCTATGTCACCATTCCCCTTCCAAATGGCAATCAATAGCTAAACTAACATTTACCTAACCTGACAAAACTGAACTATTAACCCACATTAACACTATGATCTTACTGATTATAACAGACAGAGAAACTATGAAAACAAAATAATGAATGAAAATCACCTGAATCAGCCTCCTCAGTGGAAATACATGTGGAAATAAACTAATCACAATTACTTATTAAAACACATGAGTTGGTTGTTTGATATCTAGACATTTTATTTTCATTAGAACATTGAGTGATGGACTGCACACTATTCCATTTTATAGTGCAATACATTTAACCAGGGCCCATAGGGATCTGGTCAAAAGTGTGCACTATTTAGGAGAAGGGTTAATAAGAGCTGTTCCATGACATGATGTCTGAATGTTCAGAAAATAAATTGCATGCTTAAATAATGACTTTTAAACTTAATTTTAACTTAGAGGTTTGGAGGTTTTACCTGAACTGTGCCAGGCATGCAACAGAGTGTCATACCGTTGGCATAGCTACAGTGAAAGATGTAAAATAATAATAATATATGCAATTAAGCAGATGCTTTTATTCATAGTGTATGCATACATTTTTGTATGGGTGGCCGTAGCAGGAATCAAACCCACGATCCTTACATTGTAAGCACCCTCATCTACCAACTGATCCACGCTGTTCTTTCGGGTCCTGAGATGTACAGACTGGATGGCTGTAGAGCAGTACTGACTGGATGGCTGTAGAAGTAGAGAAGTACTGACTGGATGGATGTAGAGGTAGAGCAGTACTGACTGGATGGCTGTAGAGGTAGAGAAGTACTGACTGGATGGAGGTAGAGCAGTACTGACTGGATAGCTGTAGAGGTAGAGCAGTACTGACTGGATGGATGTAGAGGTAGAGCAGTACTGACTGGATGGATGTAGCGGTAGAGCAGTACAGACTGGATGGCTGTAGAGGTAGAGAAGTACTGACTGGATGGAGGTAGAGCAGTACTGACTGGATGGCTGTAGAGGTAGAGCAGTACTGACTGGATGGATGTAGCGGTAGAGCAGTACAGCCTGGATGGCTGTAGCGGTAGAGCAGTACAGACTGGATGGATTTAGAACAGTACAGACTGGATAGAGGTAGAGCAGTACTGACTGGATGGATTTAGAACAGTACAGACTGGATGGATGTATAGGTAGAGCAGTACTGACTGGGTGGATTTAGAACAGTACAGACTGGATGGATGTAGAGGTAGAGCAGTACTGACTGGATGGATTTAGAACAGTACAGACTGGATGGATGTAGAGGTAGAGCAGTACTGGATGGATGGATGTAGAACAGTACAGACTGGATGGATGTAGAGGTAGAGCAGTACTGACTGGGTGGATTTAGAACAGTACAGACTGGATGGATGTAGAGGTAGAGCAGTACTGACTGGATGGATTTAGAACAGTACAGACTGGATGGATGTAGAGGTAGAGCAGTACTGGATGGATGGATGTAGAACAGTACAGACTGGAAGGATGTAGAGGTAGAGCAGTACTGACTGGGTGGATTTAGAACAGTACAGACTGGATGGATGTAGAGGTAGAGCAGTACAGACTGGATGGATGTAGAGGTAGAGCAGTACTGACTGGGTGGATTTAGAACAGTACAGACTGGATGGATGTATAGGTAGAGCAGTACTGACTGGATGGATTTAGAACAGTACAGACTGGATGGATGTATAGGTAGAGCAGTACTGACTGGATGGATTTAGAACAGTACAGACTGGATGGATGTAGAGCAGTACAGACTGGATGGATGTAGAGGTAGAGCAGTACTGACTGGGTGGATTTAGAGCAGTACAGACTGGATGGATGTATAGGTAGAGCAGCACTGACTGGATGGATGTATAGGTAGAGCAGTACAGACTGGGTGGATTTAGAACAGTACAGACTGGATGGATGTAGAGGTAGAGCAGTACAGACTGGATGGATGTATTTTTATTTTATTTTTTTATTTTTTATTTCACCTTTATTTAACCAGGTAGGTCAGTTGAGAACAAGTTCTCATTTGCAACTGCGACCTGGCCAAGACAAAGCAAAGCAGTGCGACAAAAAACAACACAGAGTTACACATTAAACAAACAGTCAAAAACACAATAGAAAATCTATAAACAGAGTGCAAAATGTAGTGCAAAAATGCAGTAAGGTTGGGAGGTAGGACAATAAATAGACTATAGAGTAGAAATAAATTACAGAAATTATCATCATTAACACAGGAATGAAGGATGTGCAAATTATGATGTGCAAATAGAGATACTGGAGTGCAAGATTAGTGAAAATAAACAAAAATAAATATGGGGATGAGGTAGTAGGGTGGGCTATTTACAGAAGGGCTATATACAGGTGCAGTGATCGATAAGCAGCTTTGACAGCTGATGCTTAAAGTTATTGAGGGAGATAGGAACCTCTAGCTTCAATGATTTTTGCAATTCGTTCCAGTCATTGGCAGCAGCGAACTGGAAGGAATGGCGGCCAAAGGAGGTGTTGGCTTTGGGGGTGACCAGTGAGATATACCTGCTGGAGCGCATGCTACGGGTGGGTGTTGCTATGGTGACCAGTGAGCTGAGATAGGGCGGGGATTTACCTTATAAAGACTTATAGATGACCTGGAGCCAGTGGATTTGGCGACGAATATATAGTGAAGGCCAGCCAACGAGAGCATACAGGTCGCAGTGGTGGGTAGTGTATGGGGCTTTGGTGACAAAACGGATGGCACTATGATAGACTACATCCAATTTGCTAAGTAGAGTGTTGGAGGCTAGTTTGTAAATGACATCGCCGAAATCAAGGATCGGTAGGATAGTCAGTTTTACAAGGGCATGTTTGGCAGCATGAGTGAAGGAGGCTCTGTTGCGAAATAGGAAGCCAATTCTGGATTTAATTTTGGATTGGAGATGGTTGATGTGAGTCTGGAAGTTGAGTTTATAGTCTAACCAGATGCCTAGGTATTTGTAGGTGTCCACATATTCTAATTCGGATCCGTCGAGAGTAGTGATGATAGTCCGGTGGGCGGGTGCTGGCAGCGTTCGATAGAAAAGCATGCACTTAGTTTTACTAGCGTTTAAGAGCAGTTGTAGGCCACGGAAGGAGTGTTGTATGGCATTGAAGCTTGATTGAAGGTTAGTAAACACAGTATCCAAAGAGGGGCCAGATGTATACAGAATGGTGTCATCTGCATAGAGATGGATCAGAGAGTCACCAGCAGCGAGAGCGACATCGTTGATGTATATAGAGAAAAGGGATGGCCCAAGAATTGAACCCTGTGGCACCCCCATAGAGACTGCCAGAGGATCGGACAATAGGCCCTCCGATTTGACACACTGAACTCTGTCTGCAAAGTAGTTAGAGAACCAAGCAAGGCAGTCACTTGAGAAACCAAGGCTGTTGAGTCTGCCAATAAGAATGCGGTGATTGACAGAGTCGAAAGCCTTGGCCAGGTCGATGAAAACGGCTGCACAGTACTGTCTTTTATCGATGGCGGTTATGATATCGTTCAGTACCTTGAGCGTAGCTGAGGTGCACCCATGACCAGCTCGGAAACCAGATTGCATGGCAGAGAAGGTACGGTGGGATTCGAAGTGGTCAGTTATCTGTTTGTTAACTTGGCTTTCGAAAACTTTAGAAAGGCAGGGCAGGATGGATATTGGTCTATAACAGTTTGGGTCTAGAGTGTCTCCTCCTTTGAAGAGGGGGATGACCGCGGCAGCTTTCCAATCTCTAGGGATCTCAGACGATACGAAAGAGAGGTTGAACAAGCTAGTGATAGGTGTTGCAACAATTTTGGCTGATAATTTCAGAAAGAGAGGGTCCAGATTATCTAGCCCAGCAGATTTGTAGGGGTCCAGACTTAGCAGCTCTTTCAGAACATCAGCTGTCAGGATTTGGGTGAAGGAGAAGCGGGGGGGGCTTGGGCAAATAGCTGCCGGGGGTGCAGAGCTGTTGACCGGGATAGGGGTAGTCAGATGGAAAGCATGGCCAGCCGTAGCAAAATGCTTATTGAAATTTTCAATAATCGTGGATTTATCGGTGGTAACAGTGTTTCCGAGCCTCAATGCAGTGGGCAACTGGGAGGAGGTGCTCTTATTCTCCATGGACTTTACAGTGTCCCAGAACTTTTTGGAGCTAGTACTACAGGAAGCAAATTTCTGTTTGAAAAAGCTGGCCTTTGCTTTTCTAACTGACTGTGTGTACTTGTTCCTGACTTCCCTGAATAGCTGCATATCGCGGGGGCAATTCGATGCTAATGCAGTGCGCCACAGGATGTTTTTGTGTTGGTCTAGTGCAGTCAAGTCTGGGGTGAACCAAGGGCTATATCTATTCTTAGTTCTACGTTTTTTGAAAGGGGCATGCTTATTTAGGATGAGTAGAGCAGTACAGGTAGAGGTAGAGCAGTACAGACTGGATGGATGTAGAGGTAGAGCAGTACAGACTGGATGGATGTAGAGGTAGAGCAGTACAGACTGGATGGATGTATAGGTAGAGCAGTACAGACTGGATGGATGTAGAGGTAGAGCAGTACTGACTGGATGGATGTAGAGGTAGAGCAGTACAGACTGGATGGATGTATAGGTAGAGCAGTACAGACTGGATGGATGTAGAGGTAGAGCAGTACTGACTGGATGGATGTAGAGGTAGAGCAGTACAGACTGGATGGATGTATAGGTAGAGCAGTACTGACTGGATGGATGTAGAGGTAGAGCAGTACTGACTGGATGGATGTAGAGGTAGAGCAGTACAGACTGGATGGATGTAGAGGTAGAGCAGTACAGACTGGATGGATGTAGAGTTAGAGCAGTACTGACTGGGTGGATTTAGAACAGTACAGACTGGATGGATGTAGAGGTAGAGCAGTACAGACTGGATGGATGTATAGGTAGAGCAGTACAGACTGGATGGATGTAGAGATAGAGCAGTACAGACTGGATGGATGTATAGGTAGAGCAGTACAGACTGGATGGATGTATAGGTAGAGCAGTACAGACTGGATGGATGTATAGGTAGAGCAGTACAGACTGGATGGATGTAGAGGTAGAGCAGTACTGACTGGATGGATGTAGAGGTAGAGCAGTACAGACTGGATGGAAGTATAGGTAGAGCAGTACAGACTGGATGGATGTAGAGGTAGAGCAGTACTGACTGGATGGATGTAGAGGTAGAGCAGTACAGACTGGATGGATGTAGAGGTAGAGCAGTACTGACTGGGTGGATTTAGAACAGTACAGACTGGATGGATGTAGAGGTAGAGCAGTACTGACTGGGTGGATTTAGAACAGTACAGACTGGATGGATGTAGAGGTAGAGCAGTACAGACTGGATGGATGTAGAGGTAGAGCAGTACTGTCTTGGTGGATTTAGAACAGTACAGACTGGATGGATGTAGAGGTAGAGCAGTACTGACTGGGTGGATTTAGAACAGTACAGACTGGATAGATGTAGAGGTAGAGCAGTACTGACTGGGTGGATTTAGAACAGTACAGACTGGATGGATGTAGAGGTAGAGCAGTACTGACTGGATGGATGTAGAGGTAGAGCAGTACTGAATGGGTGGATTTAGAACAGTACAGACTGGATGGATGTAGAGGTAGAGCAGTACAGACTGGATGGATGTAGAGGTAGAGCAGTACAGACTGGATGGATGTAGAGGTAGAGCAGTCGTCTGGTTAATAATGCAGTTAATAAACCTCCCGTCCAGTCATGGCCAGTTTAGCATTTAGCCTTAGTAGTTCCCTTTCAGTCGGTCACTCAGTGTAACATACTATGGGGAGTCAGAAGGATCTTTAGCTCGCCTCAAGGAAGGACGTGTCATGGATGTATAGGTAGAGCAGTACTGACTGGATGGATTTAGAACAGTACAGACTGGATGGATGTATAGGTAGAGCAGTACTGACTGGATGGATTTAGAACAGTACAGACTGGATGGATGTAGAGCAGTACAGACTGGATGGATGTAGAGGTAGAGCAGTACTGACTGGGTGGATTTAGAGCAGTACAGACTGGATGGATGTATAGGTAGAGCAGCACTGACTGGATGGATGTATAGGTAGAGCAGTACAGACTGGGTGGATTTAGAACAGTACAGACTGGATGGATGTAGAGGTAGAGCAGTACAGACTGGATGGATGTATAGGTAGAGCAGTACAGACTGGATGGATGTAGAGGTAGAGCAGTACAGACTGGGTGGATGTAGAGGTAGAGCAGTACAGACTGGATGGATGTATAGGTAGAGCAGTACAGACTGGATGGATGTAGAGGTAGAGCAGTACTGACTGGATGGATGTAGAGGTAGAGCAGTACAGACTGGATGGATGTATAGGTAGAGCAGTACAGACTGGATGGATGTAGAGGTAGAGCAGTACTGACTGGATGGATGTAGAGGTAGAGCAGTACAGACTGGATGGATGTATAGGTAGAGCAGTACGGACTGGATGGATGTAGAGGTAGAGCAGTACTGACTGGATGGATGTAGAGGTAGAGCAGTACAGACTGGATGGATGTAGAGTTAGAGCAGTACTGACTGGGTGGATTTAGAACAGTACAGACTGGATGGATGTAGAGGTAGAGCAGTACAGACTGGATGGATGTATAGGTAGAGCAGTACAGACTGGATGGATGTAGAGGTAGAGCAGTACAGACTGGATGGATGTAGAGATAGAGCAGTACAGACTGGATGGATGTATAGGTAGAGCAGTACAGACTGGATGGATGTATAGGTAGAGCAGTACAGACTGGATGGATGTAGAGGTAGAGCAGTACAGACTGGATGGATGTAGAGGTAGAGCAGTACTGACTGGATGGATGTAGAGGTAGAGCAGTACAGACTGGATGGATGTATAGGTAGAGCAGTACTGACTGGATGGATGTAGAGGTAGAGCAGTACAGACTGGATGGATGTAGAGGTAGAGCAGTACTGACTGGGTGGATTTAGAACAGTACAGACTGGATGGATGTAGAGGTAGAGCAGTACTGACTGGGTGGATTTAGAACAGTACAGACTGGATGGATGTAGAGGTAGAGCAGTACTTACTGGATGGATGTAGAGGTAGAGCAGTACAGACTGGATGGATGTAGAGGTAGAGCAGTACTGTCTTGGTGGATTTAGAACAGTACAGACTGGATGGATGTAGAGGTAGAGCAGTACTGACTGGGTGGATTTAGAACAGTACAGACTGGATAGATGTAGAGGTAGAGCAGTACTGACTGGGTGGATTTAGAACAGTACAGACTGGATGGATGTAGAGGTAGAGCAGTACTGACTGGATGGATGTAGAGGTAGAGCAGTACTGAATGGGTGGATTTAGAACAGTACAGACTGGATGGATGTAGAGGTAGAGCAGTACAGACTGGATGGATGTAGAGGTAGAGCAGTACAGACTGGATGGATGTAGAGGTAGAGCAGTCGTCTGGTTAATAATGCAGCTAATAAACCTCCCGTCCAGTCATGGCCAGTTTAGCATTTAGCCTTAGTAGTTCCCTTTCAGTCGGTCACTCAGTGTAACATACTATGGGGAGTCAGAAGGATCTTTAGCTCGCCTTAAGGAAGGACGTGTCACGCATTTTACAAACTTTTCAAGCACAAGAAGACTACGAGATTCGGCTCTGACTTAATTGTCTGTTAGTGGGGAGAGTGTACTCGCCCCCCTAGATGTTGCGAGTTTTGGGTCTTGGTATCGTTTTTTTTTGTGTTTGCTAAAAACCCACTAGTTTCTGCTCTGCTTGTGTAGCCAGTGATTCCTTGCTTGAGAAAGATAGCCAGTGGTACTAACTGTTTTGCTAGTGCTGAGGCGTTTCCTTCTTATGTTGGAGGGCCAGTATGTGTTGGTAAGGTCTGACAACAGGATGGTAATGTGGCATACATCAACAGGCAGGGGGGAACGCGGCCTCTCTCTCTCTCTCTCTCTCTCTCTCTCTTTCTCTCTCTCTCTCTTCTAAACCTGCCCAGTTATCTGCTCATATAAAGCATTGCACATTTACTGTCGCTCAGGGCGGCGTATCTTCCCGGATCTCTCAACGTGGGTGCGGATCTACTTAACAGGGGTTTAGACTGCACCCCTTAGTGTTTGCCCAGATATGCGACTGGATCAGCAGGGCCGACGTAGATCTTTACGCATAGTAAGAAAACGTGCATTGTCGTCTGTTCTTTTCAATGAGGGATCTGGGCGCTCGAACCCAGCTCTATGCGTTTCCTCCGGTGGACCTGATTCAGTCCACCGTGGAGAGGGTCCATCAAGAGGGTCTGTTGTTGATTCTGGTGTCAGGGTTGGTGTCAAGTTAAAGGAGTTTCTCCTTTTATGAGCTCTTTGGTGGACGTTTTGATGTTCTTGCAAGAGGTTTTTTAGCAGGGCCTTTATTTTTCCACATTGAAGGTTTATATGGCAGCATTCTCGGCGTGTCATGTAGGGATTGGCGGCTCTAACCCGGGGTTTCATCCTCTGAAGGTTATGCCTATGTCTTACAGGTCCCTGTCTTTCAACTGTTCCCTTTCTCACCTCCTCCATTTGCTTCCAGTGAATGGCCTCTTGCGTGTACAAAACATTAAGGTCTCCTTCCTAATATTGAATAGCTCACATTTCAGGCTTGCAAGGTAAGTATCATTCTTGGAACTGTGGTGTCTATGGACTTGGGCTGCAGTGTCAGTGTGGGTAGCCAAGTTGCAGCAGGTTCTAGTGCCCTATATGGTGTTCTAGTGTTTTCATCGTGTTTTCATAGGGTCGGTACGATGACGTGGACGTTGTTTAACACAGCCCCGCACAACTCTCCGATTCAGAGGGGCTGGGTTAAATGCGGAAGACACATTTCAGTTGAATGCGTTCAAAAAGTTGTGCGACTGACTAGGTATCCCCTTCCCTTTCTGGTAGTGTTCTCTTCGTGTTCGCACAGTGTTCTCACAATGTTCTCCAACCCACCTCCTGGTTGTATGGCACCAGGCTCCAGTTCTATGGTCCAAACTCGCCAGTCAGAACTGTGCTTTCTGCTGCTTTAGGTATAATTGCCTTGGCCTCACAGGGGATAGTTAACCAGAGTTCAGTCTGGTTGTGAATATAGATCAAGAGGAGCTGTTCAACGGTCCGATACGCTGCAAACAACAGGTCCCTGAAATTACAGAAGCAATCGCTGCAATGGTTTTATGCCTGATGCAAGCGTTTTACTGGAATATAATAGCGGATCCTGGCAGCCATCATAAATTCCTGTAACGTTTACTATGTTCCAATCATAAGGCGTATAAGGCAGCAAATGGACTGAGGGAGAATCTGGTTGCTGTGTCTCCTCTGTCATGCTCACAGACCTTCTAAGAAAGCGTTGTTTTTTCTGAGGAGAAAAAGTATTTCTAAGACATTTGAGAAAATAATAAAGAAAACATGATATACTGTAGCTGCTGTTTCTTTGAAAATATAATATACTGGTATGTTGGCATTCTGACACAGTGAATTATAATAGTAGACTATTGTATCTACAATGTTGCCATGTAAGTGGGTGTAGCTTTAGAAACCTGCAATGACTGGCTTCTGTCCAGAATCTCAAGAGGTATGATCAGGCTTTAAAGTAGTAGCTGTGGACGGTATTGTCCTTAAAGCACCAATGCAGTCTTCCTAAAAAAATGTTTTTATCATGACTATGTCTAATAAATCACTCTGTGTTTATTTAATAGATAGATAGATAGATAGATAGATAGATAGATAGATAGATAGATAGATAGATAGATAGATAGATAGATAGATAGATAGATAGATAGATAGATAGATAGATAGATAGATAGATAGATAGATAGATAGATAGATAGATAGATAGATAGATAGATAGATAGATAGATAGATAGATAGATAGATAGGTACTTTATTTATCCCTGAGGGGAAATTTCTTTGTCAAGCAGCTACAACAACAAAACACAGGGCAGGTGCAAAATGCCACAACGAAAGTACACAAAAGACAGATACACGGTACATGATACATAGAGCGGCAGTATGAAAAAGTATAGAAATACAAGATATCTGGAGTGCAAAAAAAAGCTATAAAAGACATTGCATAGTATGGGTGGTTGGCTGAATATGTACACTATACATTGGTGGTTGTTGGATGGTTAACTATACTATACAGGTCGATGGCAGAGAAATACTTCAGTAGCTAAAAATGCATATGATATGAGCGAGGGTAATAATAGTTTACTTAATAGACAGACTGGCTAAATGAACAGGTAAGTGAATATTTTGCATGGTTAAATTAGCTGTACAGGTAAATATACAGTTATATTTACAGATAAGTGAATACTTGCATGGTTACACAAACTGTACAGGTAAATGACAGGAAGAGATACTTAAATAGCTAAATGTGTGTATGATATAATTTGGGGTAATAATAGTAATTCCCTTAAAACACAGTCCTTAGTGCGCAGGGTTTAATTACAGACAACTGCACGTATTGCACATTCGATATACTAAAAGCAATGAGAAAATGTGCAACTGACAGGATACTAATATGCATTCCTGAGTGAATGCCTACATAAGTTAGGTCCAAGAATTACTAACAGTATTGCACGTGATATGATAAACAACTGTACAGGACCTCTGCGTCATAACCATGGCGTGCAGAGGGTGGGTGACGTTGTCCATGATGGCCAGCAGTTTGGCCGGGATCCGTCTCTCCACCACCTCCTCTAGAGTGTCAAGGCTCATCCCCAGGACAGAGCTAGCCTTCCTGATCAGCTTATTTACCCGAGAAGCATCACCGGCTTTAATGTTTGCTCCCCAGCACACCACTGCAAAAAAGATGGCACTGGCACTGGCCACCACAGACTGGTAGAAGGAATGCAGTAGTTTACTGCACACGTTGAAGGACCTGAGCCTCCTCAGAAAGTAGAGTCGGCTCTGGCCCTTTTTGTACAGGGCCCCGGTGTAGTCAGTTGTGCCTTGGTTCTCCTGAAGTCCACCACCATCTCCTTTGATTTGCTGATGTTGAGCTGAAGGTGGTTCTGCTCACACCACAACACAAAGTCACTGATTGTGCTCCTGTACTCCTCCTCCTGCCCACCCCTGATGCACCCTACAATTGCGGAGTCATCCGAGAACTTCTGTAGGTGGCATGTTTCCGAGTTATATCTGAAGTAGAGGGTGAACAGGAAGTGGGACAGGACCGTTCCCTGGGGGGCCCCTGTGTTGCTAACTGCCCGTTCTGACACACAGCACTGTAGTCGCACAAATTGTGGCCTACCGGTCAGGTAGTCCGTGACCCAGGAGACTAAGGGTGCTTCCACTTTCATCCTCCTCATCTTCTCAACCAGTAGCAGGGGCTGAATGGTATTGAAGGCACTGGAGAAGTCAAAAAACATAACCCTCACAGTGCAACCTGCGTTGTCCAGTTGAGAGTAGGCCCTCTGCAGAAGGTAGATGATTGCATCATCCACCCCGATGTTGCACTGGTATGCAAACTGCAGGGGGTCCAGTGATGTACACACCAGGGGTCTGAGGTGAGCGAGGACTAACCTTTCCAGGGTCTTCATGATGTGGGATGTTAGCGCTACAGGTCTGAAGTCATTCAGGACAGTGGGGTGTGCCTTCTTGGGCACTGGGACAAGGCAGGATGTTTTCCACAGCACAGGGACCCTTTCTGGGCTCAGGCTAAGGTTGAAGAGATGCTGGAGTATTCCACACAGTTGGTCAGCACAGACCCTAAGCACCCTTGGGCTGATGCCATCAGGGCCCGCCGCTTTCCACTGATGTAGTCTCTCCAGCTCTCTCTTCACTTGGTTGGTGGTGAAAGCCAGCCCCGGTGGGGAGGTGGGGGGAAGGGGGGTGTTGAGGATCAGTCCAGGGGGAGCAGCGGGTCACTGATTGTCTCAGCAGAGGTGTTGTGAGCAAAGTGGGGGTGGGACAGCCGTGAGGTTGTGTGGTCTGGGGAGCTGGAAGGGAGGTGAACAGGGCCAGTATCAAACCTGTCAAAAAATTGGTTCAGCTCATAGGCTCTGTCCTGGGTCCCCTCCGTCTGCCCACTGTTTGACTTTTTGAAGCCAGTGATATTTCTCATACCCTTCCACACCTCTCTCACCTGGCTCTGCCTCAGCTTGTCCTCCATCTTCTCCTTATACCCTCTCTTCCCCTCAGCAATCCGCAACTTCAGCTTCCTCTGGACGCATTTCAATTTGTCCTTGTCCTTGTCCCTCTCCTTGAAGGCCCTCTTCTTCTCATTCAGCAGGGCCTTCAGGTCGCTGGTGAAATGGCAAAGAAAGCACTGGGATGTGCTGTCTGTAATGAAAATAACTCCAAAGCGTATATGGGCATTAGGAAACAAATTTGAAGATATTTACATACACTGCCTTGATAAGCAGATAGGATGGTCTAGAGCCCACACCCTTACCCAGAGAAACAGTCATCGGTTGATTATAGGGTGCGTTCATAAATTCGCTCAGAATAACTGATGAATTTATGAACGCTCAACATCAATTGAATATGGTCGGTGTCAGTAAACGTCTGCAAAAAAACGTCATTAAATTGTTGCCCGCAGCACAGTTACAGTCACCAATGCTCTGGATAACATGAAAACAGCCTAACCAGCTCTGCTAGGGCGGGTAAAATGGTCAGAGTGAGGTGTTCTCTCATTTGTGTCTGGAAGTAGCTAGCAAGCTAGCCAACGTTAGCCAGTTAGCTTGGGTGCTTGACTGCCGTTGTGTGGTCAGAACGCTCGGATCAACCCTACTCCTCGGCCAGAGTGTCCAGTGTGCCCATGAGCGCTCTATGGCACTCCAGATTGATTTTATGAACACACCCATAATCAGATCACATTGGGACATCATGATGTTGGCCAAAAGTTCTATCCCACCTGAACAGGCTGAATTCCAGGAATTTTCTTTCGAACAGCTCTTACATAAAAAGGGCGTTATCATCATTTTCGCAACTTCAGAGTGTTATTTCAACCTCATAGTGTGAAAAACAAATGTATAATAATAGTACAAAAAATACAAAAATATAAATGTTTTAAATGCAGCTGTTTTAATCTCAATATAAAATCATTCTGGGTAAAAAATTAACTTCCTTACTGTGATTGTTTTTAATTAAAATGGTCAAATATATATATATACAGTGGGGAGAACAAGTATTTGATACACTGCCGATTTTGCAGGTTTTCCTACTTACAAAGCCTGTAGAGGTCTGTAATTTTTTTCATAGGTACACTTCAACTGTGAGAGACGGAATCTTAAACAAAAATCCAGAAAATCACATTGTATGATTTTTAAATAATTAATTAGCATTTTATTTCATGACATAAGTATTTGATCACCTACCAACCAGTAAGAATTCCGGCTCTTACAGACCTGTTAGTTTTTCTTTAAGAAGCCCTCCTGTTCTCCACTCATTACCTGTATTAACTGCACCTGTTTGAACTTGTTACCTGTATAAAAGACACCTCTCCACACACTCAATCAAACAGACTCCAACCTCTCCACAATGGCCAAGGCCAGAGAGCTGTGTAAGGACATCAGGAATAAAATTGTAGACCTGCACAAGGCTGGGATGGGCTACAGGACAATAGGCAAGCAGCTTGGTGAGAAGGCAACAACTGTTGGCGCAATTATTAGAAAATGGAAGAAGTTCAAGATGACGGTCAATCTCCCTCGGTCTGGGGCACCATGAAAGATCTCACCTCGTGGGGCATCAATGATCATGAGGAAGGTGAGGGATCAGCCCAGAACTACACGGCAGGACCTGGTCAATGACCTGAAGAGAGCTGGGACCACAGTCTCAAAGAAAACCATTAGTAACACACTACGCCGTCATGGATTAAAATCCTGCAGCGCACGCAAGGTCCCCCTGCTCAAGCCAGCGCATGTCCAGGCCCGTCTGAAGTTTGCCAATGACCATCTGGATGATCCAGAGGAGGAATGGGAGAAGGTCATGTGGTCTGATGAGACAAAAATATAGCTTTTTGGTCTAAACTCCACTCGCCGTGTTTGGAGGAAAAAGAAGGATGAGTACAACCCCAAGAACACCATCCCAACCGTGAAGCATGGAGGTGGAAACATCATTCTTTGGGGATGCTTTTCTGCAAAGGGGACAGGACGACTGCACCGTATTGAGGGGAGGATGGATGGGGCCATGTATCGCGAGATCTTGGCCAACAACCTCCTTCCCTCAGTAAGAGCATTGAAGATGGGTCGTGGCTGGGTCTTCCAGCATGACAACGACCCGAAACACACAGCCAGGGCAACTAAGGAGTGGCTCCGTAAGAAGCATCTCAAGGTCCTGGAGTGGCCTAGCCAGTCTCCAGACCTGAACCCAATAGAAAATCTTTGGAGGGAGCTGAAAGTCCGTATTGCCCAGCGACAGCCCCGAAACCTGAAGGATCTGTATGGAGGAGTGGGCCAAAATCCCTGCTACAGTGTGTGCAAACCTGGTCAAGAACTACAGGAAACGTATGATCTCTGTAATTGCAAACAAAGGTTTCTGTACGAAATATTAAGTTCTGCTTTTCTGATGTATCAAATACTTATGTCACGCAATAAAATGCAAATTAATTGCTTAAAAATCATACAATGTGATTTTCTGAATTTTTGTTTTAAATTCCGTCACTCACAGTTGAAGAGTACCTATGATAAAAATTACAGACTTCTACATGCTTTGTAAGTAGGAAAACCTGCAAAATCGGCAGTGTATCAAATACTTGTTCTCCCCACTGTATATAAAACATTGAAAAATCACATGTTTGACTACACTGGATTTTAAATATAAAGAATTACCATCCAAAAGCAACTCGACCAGTTGCAATGAAAACAGATTATCAATTCCAACTTTATAAAAAATGTTGGTCAAAACATTTATTTTTGGAACAGTTCAAAAACCCGTTTTTCTTCTTCAAATATTGCATCATGGTAAAGTTAAAGGTATGTTCACGTTCTAACCAGCAGGGGAGCCCTCGCCATCCCAGACTGACCTTTCGGAAGTCCTGGACATTAGGTAGTGTTCTGTCTATGTGCTCTATATCTATATGCTACATTCTGTATGCTCTATATCTAAACTCTATCGCTCTCTGCCCTGAGCAGTCTAAGTGGGAGATCATCCCTGTGTGTTGACAGTCTTTCGCCTCCTCCTCTTTCTCTTTCTTTTTTTCTTTCTTTCTTTCTTTCTCTCGCTCTCTCACTCTCACTCTCACTCTCACTCTCACTCTCACTCTCTCTCCCTCTCACTCTCCCCATATCTCTCTCTCTCCTCATCCTCCCCTCTCTCTCTCTCTCTCTCTCTCCTCCTGCCAACCAACTATCAGGCCAGTGTCTGCTGCCAGAGGGGGCATGGCTTACCCTGGGCACAGCTAGCTATGGGGGCGGGCGGAACCTGCCCTGTGGTTACCAAAGCCATGATTAGTTTCACTCCCCCTGAACACTGGCAACACCGTCTGCTCTCACTGGCACCTACACACTCCTTTTGTCTACTCATCTGTAACCCAAATCACACAAGAAGAGGAGCGGATGGAAGAGGGAGGTGTTGTTTTTAGATAGTGGCGTTTTACTGTTTTTGGTTGAGATATTAATGATCTTAACTGACATAGCTTTGGATGGACCAGTCAAAGACGGGCATTCTGTACTCTCTCAAGGGGGCATCATCATGGCCTAACTAGCGAGTGAATTGCACCGTTATCATATCTCTCGCTCTTCTCTCTGGCATCATTTTATCCCTTACATGGGTAATAATTAGCCTTATGAGTGCAAGATAATAGTGTCATAAATACTTAAACAAAACCCCATTTAAAAAAAGTACACTACTCAGGATTCGTTGAATTACATATAATATCACTGACTACCTTACATGTTTAAGAAATTACTACTATAATATTTATTGCATATATGACAAGAAATTGAACTGTTTTAGGTTGTGTCCCTAAAGGCACACCAATGGCCTATGTGCCCTGGTCAAAAATAGTGCCCTATATAGGTAATTCTTAGACTTATTCAAGCCTTTGAGAGGAATGTTTGCCATTCAAGACTGTGGGAGAATGAACAGTGCTGTTTTAATTATGACACTACCCAGAATGCCTTGTGTCTGTGTAGCAGTGCAGCAGTGACATCACTGTGACTGTCTTCATCAGACCAGACTGTTTAACAGTTTACCAGCCCCATAGACAGGCAAGACTAGAGTACGCACAAAATAGAACTATAACACAAAGAAACTAGAACTATGTAATAGAATATTATAACTGGAATAATGTTTGCTAGGAATTTAATTATTTGCTCAATTTAAATGTTTCTGAAATAGTATTACTACTATAACTTTTTTTAAAGGAAATTCTAAGAAAAAGGCCCCAAAAATATAGTGTTATAGTTCACGTATTAACGGAATCCAATCCTTTGTCATATGGAAACCTGTATAATTTATTATTATTATTATTATCGTGTAAACGTTTTAATACTAACTCCTAATTATGGAGTATACCTAGAGGGATTACAGCTTAATCCCGTCCCGGTAGCGCGGTGGATCCAGTGGATTAAGGCTGTATTGTCTCTCTGTACCAGAGTCCCTTCAGGCCACAACACAATGGTTCTGTACACTCCAACGTCTTATTATTCTCTCTCCCTCGCTCTCTGAGAGAGAGTAGACTAGAGGTCTTTGAATATTGAGTTTATTCTGCAGAAAGACAAACCCTTCACGTTGCTGGGAATCTCTTGCAAACAGCATCGACTATAAAACAATATCTGTCCGTTTACTGAGACGACGGCCTAATTATCTGTTCAAATGTAGCCTAACATGGGCCTGGTTTAATATTTGTCTTAATGTGGAAACAACATTAAGAACACGTGTCATTACAAGATAATTACATAGGCTAATAAATAATGATGACAGTGATAAATATGAGTATTGGAATGTTTTGATCACGTTTCGTTTCATGTTCAAAACCATTTCTTTCTATTCTGTGAGCGCATCGCAGTAATTATATTGTATAATATTACATTCCATGTACATGTAGGCCCATATTATAAGCTATACATTAGATGTCAGTGTATTTTGTAGTTGATATTCATTAATATGTTGTGAGGCATATTAGGGCCATATGTTAGCATAGGCCTGCAATAAACACACCAATAACCTACAACTGAAACGTTATTAGACCAGGGATATTGCATGTTTACTACACCTTGTAAAGCACATGTTAAACGGTGATAGTGTAATCAGATAAGATCAGTTTAATACAGGCAGGGAGTTTATTACTGGCAGCTATAGGGCAGGCAGAGAGAAAGAGTAGGAAAGCCGATTCACTATTCCTGAACGCTCCGTGAGCACAATGAAAGAGCGCCCAGGGAATTGAAACCAAAATCCACTTGTAATCTCCCAACAGTATCAGGCATAATTGGCTGAGGACCACGAGATTAAGATTGATGAGACATTAAAGTGGCTCTTTGGAGTTCACGCGATCGATAAATATCCCAATTTCAAGAGCTTTCATTTGAGCACGAGACAAATCACTGGAGCTGAAGCGCCTCGGCGATACTGATCCAAATAGAACATGGAGGATGGAGGGAGAGGACAGGAGGAGAGATGGAGATGGGGAGGAAGATGGGTGGAGACAGAAAGAGAGATTGCATGTGATCCCGTGAGCTGACCATGGGTCAAAAAATCATAATCATAAATAAATACTGAACGAATATTGTCAGAACAAATACAAACGCTTTTATTTTCCCTCAAAGAAAGTGTTTAACAAATATTTAATTCGTTAAGGAAGCTGTGCAAATTGTCACAATAATTTGGGGTGGTGTTGTGTCTCTCTTTTAGTGGCCCCAGTTGTCGTTATAGTAACTGAAATAATTGTTTTGAAAAATATTAGTATGCAAATATGCATAATAACAGCCTATAGGCTATAAGTGATCATCATATTGGCAAGCGCTCCTCCATCTCTGGTTTAGTTCTGATACGCCATATGATACTGCTGGCCCTATTGCACCGCACGTGCCTTTAGTAAACTTTATTTCTTATGTAAATTAGCTTCATAGTTTTGTAAGCCTATAATGTATATAGGCTTATATGCTTGTTGAATAGGCCGAATGGTGACTTGGTTAAAAATAACCTAGCCTCCAGAGTGCAACCCATAATGGAGCCTTGTCCTATATTTAACCTGAACGAGAAATTCGAGTTTGCATAAAAATAAAAATAAAACTCTGAATGCATGATAATTAAGAACCGTGCATTTGCCCAAATTAAGAAGACATTGTAGAATTTGCATCCTAGACATTACATCGCCTCAATATCTTCTCGGACTAAATCGAAGTATACTCCAATTTGATAATAATTCACAATCAAACAAATCAGATTATTTATTAGGAATTGTTAAATACCATATATTGTTTGTCCTTATATCTGATGCACCGTGTATTACGCATTATAGGCCCAGTGGTCCTCAGCACCCCGGCCCAGCTAGTGGCCCCGGTAATAGTGGCGCGAGGGACGCTCTCCATCACGGCGACCGAGATCTATTTCGAAGTGGATGAAAAGGACCCCTCCTTCAAACGGCTTGACTCCACGGTAAGTCCAACCGTCACTTTCCCTTTCTATCTCGTATGCGCAAGCTTTTGTTCATATTCAAGTTCACTTTACTGACTCGTGTTCATGTTTAGGCTGGGCTCGCATAGGCCCCAGGTTCCTTTCTTTTGCAAGACACAAAATATGACTTCGAGATTAAAATAATTATCCAGGTGCACCCATGTACAAGAATTCAACCATTAGGAGATTGTGGAGCATTTTATAATATTTGGTTTAATTGGAACGTTGTGCCATTTGGAGTCCCAGGATGTAGACGAGTCTTAAGCCTACACAGGCCTCTGGAGAGAACCTGACCTGTAGGACTACAACATTTTACACATGTATTGATATTCTGATCCCCTCAACCTGTAAACCCATGTCATCAAACGAGAGCCTACGAGGTCTGTTGGATTTTAGACCAATATTATCATTGTTTATAAATATAGTGACTGTGTATGGACATGGGATAACCAATAGTACTATTTGGCTAATACTAACGTTATAACCTAGACATTTGCACAATTACGCGTTCAAAACCTTTAATTTTGTGCAGTCTTCGTGTGGACTGTATATTAGAAATATAGGCCTAATGTCTAACCCCAACTGTACCTCTCATACATTTGTTTTTCACAACATCCTTAAGCCTATACAAATATTTTAATTAGACAGACTATTATTATGGACAACCTGATAGATACAATATGGAGGGTAGGCTTATAGCCGGAACTAATAGAGAAATTAATAACTATATTTGCGTAATTTAAAATGGGTTAAACACTAGGCTTATAAAATACCCGTGTGTGGTGCAGACAATAAATATGGCCTATATGTGATTTTAAAAAAATACAAGGAATACATTTCATGAATCATGATTAGGACACATCTTACATAGCTAGTTTTTATTAGGCTAACTTTTTAAATTAATTCAAAGACAGGAATAAAAAAATCTGATCACAAATGTTATAATCCAGTGTATTTCAAGTGCATTCTTTCTTTTCAATAAGACTGTATTTATATATTTGTTCTTATTTTCAGCAAGGTACAAACAGAAATGATCGAGTATACTTTAAATAAGAATTCAAGTATGTTTATGGAATGTTTTTTTTTTTAAATGTAACAAATAGTACCATCAAAATGTAAACTTTTAAAATTAGAAAATGTCCACTGACAACAGATACAGCAGACTATTACTGAACTGAATGTACTAAATAAATGTATTTTCTACCAGATAAAAAAAAAATGTTCAGGCGTTTTACTTTAAAAGGTGTAATTGAACTCCTAAGTTTACATGTCACAGAACAACATTCACAATTTCAGACCACTGGAATCACAACCTATGAATGTATTTACAGTAGAAATTGGGGGCTTTATTTTAAAGCATTTTAAGCAAATAAACGATTTCTCCAACCGTAGGCATGGAGAGAAATAAAGAAAGATTAACACTGAATTGTAACCTAAGCTTGAATGTAGATTGATGGTACAATTTGCTCCTAAATTAGGACATTACAGAATAGAATTAAGAGAAGGGTCATATTTGACTAAATGTCATAAAAATGATCTCAGAGTAAACGTCTTCATCATCAGAGGATAGTCACATTTTACAAGACCATGGCTAAAACAGAGGTGCAGTGATCATTTCTGTCCATAGTCCTTTTATACATCACCTGGTCTCTCACTGACCCTCCTTCACTATGACACACATTTACCTCAGAGTTTCTCCAAGCTCTTGGGGTTGGTCAGAATCTCTCTCGCAAGTCGCCAGGTCTGTTTGGCGGCATTTTCTAGAGCAGAATGAGGTTTCCCCTGGAACAGGTCTAGATTAGGCAGGAAGTAATGGGGACACCTCCTGCACTGCAAACACGAAATAAGCTGCAATAGAATCCCGTTCAAACGGTCCCCGAGGTTGTTCTCGTCCCAGTCAGACTCCCGTGGATGTTTTTCACACTCGTAAGAAACCAGAGTCTTCATGTGGTAGTTGTTGAGGGGCGTCCCAGGCAGCTCAAGGTGCCGGTCCCGTAAGGTCTTGAGGACCGACAAACATTTCTTCCTGCAGCCTCCCAGGAGTAGGCGGTTCTCGGCCTCGCCGAACTGCAGGACCCAGGCGTCGCTTTCTGCCGAACTTTGTTTTCCGTTCAACGAGTAGCACTCTTTAGATAGAAGGTTGAATCCCTCGGCCTTTACCTCCGCTACCCTGTTGGGTCCCGGCCAGGGAATGTGCGGTAGAGGCCAGTGCGCTGCGCTGCGGGGCCAGATCCCGGTGCATTTGAAAGCCGGGGTGATCTGAACTATGTATCTGTCTCTGATGCGTAACTTTACCTCGCTGGTGTCAGACACCATTTTGACAACATCTCTATAGCTGCATTTATCCACGGCCTGCGCCACTAGGGTCTGGAATCTGGAGCGGATCTTGCGCGCAGAGAGGTAGCCGGAGGCGGTGATGAATTCTACCCAGAGAGACATGCTCCTCTTGCGGCCATCGCTCAGCTTTAGCACGGCGCAGCCCGGCAGAGACCCATCATCCACGAAGTTAAACACCCCCATCTGGTTGAGGTAGAGCACCACCTCGAACTCCGTGGGGGAGATGACCTCTAGCCCCTCGAAGCGGTTGTCCATCTCATTGAGAGAGCTGATGAAGCGGGGCTCCTGCACCTCCACCTCCTTCAAGACGTCCGACACCACCTTGCACACCTCCCGGATGGTCTTGGAGATGGCCGCCTTCCGAGATTGGCATTTCTCCTGGTAGTATTTGTTGAGGTGGTACACCAGCTTGGCCTGGGCGGCTATCATGTTTGGGCAGAGATCCGGGTTGTAGACCGGAGTCTCGCAGTAAGCCGACGGATCCAACGCGGCTGTTTGTACGGGAGCCAATTTTAGAGAAGGAAGAACGCTATTAAAAAGAAAAAAATGTGTTCCAATAGACCCAACCCAGCCTATTGCTTGCTGGGGCACATGCGTAATAATCTCGCCGGTCTAAAGCCAACACTTTTGCATTGAACTGCAGTTGGAAAAAGTATGTCCTTCGATTTGCGAATAATTATCAAAGGTCCATAATAACCCTATCACGTCAGTAGTCAAAACAACCTCGTCTTTGTTTTTGTTAGTTCTCTAATCACTGCTGTAGTTATGGATCCGCATGTGAAAGTGCGCGGTGCTGTCTGTCTGTCTGTGTGTGTTTGTGTGTGTGTGAGGGCGTCATGAAGGCGGCTGAGTCTTTCTGTGTTTACCAGCCCGGACGCTCATCGGGAAATTATAAAGGGAGGGTTATGAACGAGGATGTCCAATCGCCATCTGAATCGTCACCGCCTCCAGTTTATCGACAGCAAATTAATCCCCGGGTTGTATGTACAATTTCAACTAAAGGTAGTAGTCTCTAGGATCGGAAGTCCGCCTACGCATTGGCGAGAGAAAAAACAGAACCCTTTTCTGCTTTCTTTCAGGCTGTCTTTTTGACATTTTAACGGATTTTCTTAAACTGCTCATTTTAGAGTGCTTGATTGTATGCTACATTTGGTAGGCTATAATATATGCCAGGGTTTTGATTATTTATTTGTTATGAATAAAACGTGTTTTAGGTTGTAATTTTCTCGTGTTTATTCTTCTTCTTTAGGCCTACTCTTATTTTTGTTTTGTTTGATTTTTGTAGATTAGATTGTCTGTATTGTTCACAGCCTCTGGACGGTACCTGATCTAATATTAGACACGACGACTAGAATGACAGGTTTGATGACAGTCGTTGCGTGGGGTTATGTCTTGTTGATTTTTTATTTAGCTTCGACTGACGATTCGCACTGCTAAATCTATTCTACAGGGACATTTCAAATAGGAATTTGGAATGCAGTGTCCTTAGAAAAAAAACGATCCTACTGCATGTTGAAATAGCCGATAGAAGATAGATTTACATCTTTAGCATATCAGTAGGCAAGGCTGTTGTATAATTATTAGGCCTGTGAAATCACACGCATGGTTATTTTGACAATAATGCACGTATGCCTGGAACATTCGAGTTAATTTTCTGTGTTTTATTTCCCAGCATAAAAAGGCTAATGATAACATAAAGGCCCAAAGCCCTTTAGAAGGGAATTGTTTTTTCTTACAGTGTTGTATAGGCTACAACGCAAGAAACATTTTCAGGCGTACTTTTCAATTAAGACATATTTGAATATGAATAGTAATATTTTTCGTTATTCCAATGTAGGAAATAGGCCTATTATCCCTCATTTATTGAAGGATGAACTTGTCAAATTAAGTCGGAAACAGTGAGTGAAATGAGTGAATAAAAATGTAAGATGGCATCGATATTTCCATTAGCTATATCACTGGTTTGTAATCTATACATGTGTAGGCTTTTTAATATATTTATTTTATAAATTATATTAAACATTGGTAAATGTTTTATTTCAAGCATCTTGTTAGTTTGTTGAAATGCGTGATTCCGATTATTATAGTCCACAATATTGTATAACCGTGGCTTGTCAGCATTAACAGGTTGTGAACACAATGTTTTCATAAGCAGGCCATTATTATTAATACTAGACAAATTATTGATGTGGTACATTGTAGACATCATTCCCAGTGAGTGTTGTGTGAGAGCAGTGTTTACAATTATCACGAATATGACGATAGAACAAATTAAACAAAATAAAGCAATTGCAAAAAAACTAAAACAATATTTTATTATTATTGTGATTTATTATTTTAGCCTAATTATATATATCATTGAGTTGAGTAGGCCTAGTATTTTTTTTCTGAAGTAAATGAGGCCTAGATAGGCAACACAACACAGGCCAGGCCTACAGTATTCATATTACTGCTACAAAAATAATCCTTAACTATTCCAATCGTATTACTAATATAAAACCGTTTTATTATGTTATCAAGATCTCAATGTAAGCGAGACACATGTATGCACAACACCAGTAGACTAGATGTTTTTATGCAGATGCAGTTCCTGCACATTTCTACGCACCAAATCCCAGAACAATCTCTGTAGTTATCACTGAACCATCTCCCTATCTCTGAACCATCTTTATCTTTATAAGTAGTTATCATCGTGGCTTCCGTCTCAGAGGGTTCAGTTTGAGCTTTAAAGAAGACTTCAAACGGCAGAATTACAGAGAGCAGGTACAGAACACAAAGACATTTACACTCATCTGCACAGAACCACAAATTATCAGGATAGACTGCACCTTGTCAGTTCCCAGTGTAGTCTCTGTGTGTGATGGCTAGGTGTCTCCCACTATCATGCCAGCCAGTCTGGGGGTCTCTGTCAGCAGCATCAGCCCAATCATAATTAATAATCTCCCACTGTTACCAGGCAGACATTACACATATGACAAAACATGGGGTTGCTGGGATAGACCTTGCCAGGAAAACACATAATTACTCTAGGCCCATCTAAAGGTCTACAATTAAAATATAAATTCTAATTATGAGTGAAATATAGTTTATTAAATTCGTAACCTTGATTATTATTTTAGATGAATAGTCAACAGAAATGGTTTGGGGTTAGATTTTGACAAAACTAGGTAATAGCTACCATTTCCTAGCTTAGATTTTCATTGGTCACTTTCATGGAGTGTTTTGTGAATGTAGGACATTCTATACTGGTTCCATGTGGAGAGAGATGGGAGGAAAACCGGCATCTCTTTTCCGTCTCTCCCTCTCTCCCTCTTTCTGTCTCTCTGTATATCAGCAGGTATACTGGCCTTTATTAGATCCAGACTAGTCTATAGTCTACTTCTACCTGTGTGTGTGTGTGTGTGTGTGTGTGTGTGTGTCAGTGTGGCCATGAGGCTGGCCATCCCTATGCGTGATAGAGGAGGGGCTTTTCTTCAGGATTATCACCTCTTTAATCTAAAGCATGTGGCTGCTTAGATCTAACAACCTGGGCTACTCTACACAGATCTACATCTAAATGTTAATGCTTAAAGCTAACAACCTGAAGTGCGTTCAACGTTTTGCTGTGTTGCGTGACGGTTTGTACTGGATGACACATTTCCCCAAAACGGGGCACACCGTTCTTCAACAGCGTTTGAGGTACGTTTGTGTGTGAATTAAACATTGCACACCGTTCTGTTGTACTGAACACACCCCTGGTCTACTCTACACAAATCTACACTATTTAGCAACCTGGTCTACTCTACAATAGATCTACACTAACAACTTATTCTACTCTACTTAGACCTAGACTATCCTGCATGGTTAGATCCACAATAGCAGATATGGGTTAGCACCTATCTCTGACACAGCCTAATTTCAAATGTTTGGGGTCACTTAGAAATGTCCTTGTTTTTGAAAGAAAAGCAATTTTTTTGTCCATTAAAATATCATAAAATTGATCAGAAATGCTGTGTAGACATTGTTATTGTTGTAAATGACTATTGTATCTGGAAACAGCAGATTTGTTATGGAATATCTACATAGGCGTACAGAGGCCCATTATCAGCAACCATCAGTCCTGTATTCCAATGGCACGTTGTGTTAGCTAATCCAAGTTTATTATTTTAAAAGGCTAATTGATCAGAAAACCCTTTTGCAATTATGTTTGCACAGCTGAAAACTGTTGTGCTGATTAAAGAAGCAATAAAACTGGCCTTCTTTAGACTAGTTGAGTATCTGGAGCATCAACATTTGTGGGTTCGATTACAGGCTCAAAATGCCCAGAAACATTCTCCCTTCACAGAACAGCGCAAACTGGCTCAAATCAGAATAGATAGATAGATAGATAGATAGATAGATAGATAGATAGATAGATAGATAGATAGATAGATAGATAGATAGATAGATAGATAGATAGATAGATAGATAGATAGATAGATAGATACTTTATTGATCCCCGAGGGGGACATTTCTTAAAGAGGAGTGGGAGGCCCCGGTGCACAACTGAGCAAGAGGACAAGTACATTACAGTGTCTAGTTTGAGAAACAGACGCCTCACAAGTCCTCAACTGGCAGCTTCATTAAATAGTACCCGGAAAACACCAGTCTCAACATCAACAGTGAAGAGGTGACTCCGGGATGCTGACCTTCTAGGCAGAGTTGCAAATAAAAAGCCATATCTTCCTCTGTCCAGTGTCTGTGTTCTTTTGCCCATCTTAATCTTTTATTTTTATTGGCCAGTCTGAGATTTGTTTTTTTCTGCCTAGAAGGCCAGCATCCCGGAGTCGCCTCTTCACTGTTGACGTTTTGCACGTGCTATTTAATGAAGTTGCCAGTTCAGGACATGTGATGCATCTGTTTCTCAAACTAGACACTAATGTACTTGTCCTCTTGCTTAGTTGTGCACCGGGGCCTCCCACTCCTCTTTCTATTCTGATTTGAGCCAGTTTGCGCTGTTTTGTGAAGGGAGTAGTACACAGCGTTGTACGAGATCTTCAGTTTCTTGGCAATTCCTCGCAGGAATAGCCTTCATTTCTCAGAACAAGCATAGACTGACAAGTTTCAGAAGAAAGTTCTTTGTTTCTGGCCATTTCGTGCCTGTAATCGAACCCACAAATGCTGATGCGCCAGATACTCAACTAGTCTAAAGAAGGCCAGTTTTATTGCTTCTTTAATCAGCACAACAATTTTCAGCTGTGCTAACATAATTGCAAAAGGATTTTCAAATGATAAATTAGCCTTTTAAAATGATAAACTTGGATTAGCTAACACAACGTGCCATTGGAACACAGGAGTGATGGTTGCTGATAATGGGCCTCTGTACGCCTATGTAGATATTCCATTAAAAATCTGCCGTTACCAACTACAATAGTCATTTACAACATTAACAATGTCTACAATTTGATGTTATTTTAATGGACAAAAGAAATGTGCTTTTCTTTCAAAAACAAGGACATTTCTAAGTGACCCCAAACTTTTGAACGGTAGTGTATTTCTGACCCTGCCTAATTTCAGTCCAGTCTCTGACCCTCCAGCTTTATGCATGATTGTGTAAATCAATACAATGACTTCTACTTCCTACCATGTGACCCAACCGCTCTGTGTAGAAGGATTCTTTGTTTCCAGAGCCGGCCTCTACCCCACTTCTCCTCCTGTCAGTGGTCTGGCATGGGGTCAACAGTTCTTGTCTAATAGCTGAAATGGCTTTGTGATGACACCATAGTTTATCACGCACACACACAGCCTGAAAATGGACATGAGATTTTTCAGCTTGACAATCACAAGTCTAAGTTCACAAAATAACATATTTTTTCAATGCCACAGACAGTGTAAAAAGTTTTTCTAAATGTATGATACTGTGGTGCATTATAGACACCATTAATGTGAATGATTAAGAACAAACCCAGCTAAAACCATATTAATATTTATTAAGACCATATTAACAATTTAAAAGTCTCAATAGTAATAGCATCACCTCATAATGTGGCCATTAAAGTCAGCTAATTGAGGATAATAATACTCAGTGTGTCTCTATTGATAATCCTGTTAGAACATGACAGATAAGGTAATTTGTGTTATTCTGTCATCTATCTCTCTGTGCATTATAGAGGACTGGGGATGGAGGGCAGCCAAGGAGAGGTTCAGTCACCAAGTCAAATCCAGATTATACCAACAGTCTTTAATGGAGTGGCAGTGCAATAGGACTCAGATTAAGAGGGTGGCATTTAAAATATGTGTGATCAGCGTTAGGCGTCACACTGGGAGAAATAATACACTTAACCCTCTCGGGATGGGGACTCACTGACATGTCCCCCCACAAAATTCATTCATCTCAAAATGACATAGTCATTGGGGTTTTTAATAATCTGAATATCATTATTCCAGACAATATGGTGTCTCTGTGGGGTAGCCCGTTAATTTCTGGGCCTTGTGCCTTCCACCCTCTGGATCCTCTCTCCACCCCGACCCCCTCTGGATCTCCGACCCCCCCCCCCCCCTTCTTCATCTGTTATACCCCCTCCTCGTGTCAGCAGCCTCCCTGTGTTAGCCTCCTCACTCCCCGGCTCTTTCTCAATTCATACTTCCATGATTACTCGCATCCTCTGACCTCGCATCCTTCTCAAAGCACATTGGAGAAAAAGAGGGGAGGGATCTTGGACCTTCTCCTCCAATAAGATTGAGGAGGAGGCAAGGACAAAGGATTCTAAATATTGCAGACAGACGGATTGAGATAGAGCCATCCTGTCAGCAGCCTCTCCCTGTGAGTAGTGAGGAGCCAGGAGTGGACAACACAGCCAGAGGCTCTGAAGGACCTTCTAGTGATCAGCTAGGGCCCAGGCTAGCTGCTATAGGCTACAGCCCGGTGAGGTTACACAAAACACATCAGAGAGAAAAGACATAATAACAGCCCTTTAGTGTGTGTTTCCTTAACAGAGTAGGAGAGAAAGATCATGAGAGAGAAAGGGGGGAGGGGGGAGGGGGATTAATGAATTATCTCAGCTTCTGTTGCCCCCCTCCCCCCTCTCCTCCGCCACCCGCCTCCCTCCTTTCCTCAATATGGAACGCTTGTCAGCCTTTCTGATGAATGACATGCATGTATTTGCATCAATTTAGCATTAATATTATTTAATATAATTTAGTTTTATTTGCCAACACGTCTTCACATAATAACACAAAATGAGAGGTATTATCAGAGGTCTGCCAATTAAAAAATACACAGCATAAAATTCTGTGAGCGATCACAAATCTTTCTGTTTTAGTATGTGCCCATATCATTACTGTGTAGAAATGCTTAGGTTTGGTTGCATCTCAAATGGCACCCTATTCCCTACATAGTGCACTACTTATGACCATGGTCCAATGGTATTTGCTATATGTGCACTACATAGGGAATAGGGTGCCGTTTGTGATGCAGACCATGGCTTCCCCTGTCTGTATTATCACACAGATAAACTGTATCTGTTCTACATGACATTGTTAAAGTATTAGTAAGAGATGGGAGCAGTGTCCTGCTACATTATTATTCTGTTATCTGTTTCTATCTCTGCTGTTTTGAAGCTCTTAGAGCAGCAGTATTGTAAAGGCTTGTGATTTGTTGTTAGAGCTGAAGTATTGAAAATCTTGTGGTTTGTTGTTAGAGCTGCCGTATTGAAAATCTTGTGGTTTGTTGTTAGAGCTGCCGTATTAAAAATCATGGGGTTTGTTGTTAGAGCTGCCGTATTGAAAATCATGGGGTTTGTTGTTAGAGCAGCAGTATTGTACAGGCTTATGGTTTGTTGTTTGTTGTTAGAGTAGCAGTATTGTAAAGACTTTGGTGACTAGTTTATAGTGCAATATCCAGGCTGTTTTGCCAGGGAGAGGAAAGGTGCCCCCTTCATGTTTGTTTTTGTAAGAGATATACAGTACATATATATATATATATTATACAGTATATACAGTATATACTGAAGTCGGAAGTTTACATACACTTCCATAGATTTCATGTTAACAAGCTATAATTGAGTCAATTGGAGGTGTACCTGTGGATGTATTTAAAGGCCTACCTTCAAACTCAGTGCCTCTTTGCTTGACATCATGGGAAAATCAAAAGAAATCAGTCAAGAGCTCAGAAAAACAATTGTAGACCTCCACAAGTCTGGTTCATCCTTGGGAGCAATTTCCAAACGTCTGAAGGTACCACGTTCATCTGTAAAAAACAATAGTGCGCAAGTATAAACACCTTGGGACCACGCAGCCGTCATACCGCTCAGGAAGGAGACACGTTCTGTCTCCTAGAGATTAACGTACTTTGGAGCGAAAAGTGCAAATCAATCTCAGAACAACAGCAAAGGACTTTGTGAAGATGCTGGAGGAAACAGGTACAAAAGTATCTATATCCACAGTAAAACGAGTCCTATATCGACATAATCTGAAAGGCCGCTCAGCAAGGAAGAAGCCACTGCTCCAAAACCGCCATAAAAAAGCCAGACTACGGTTTACAACTGCATATGGGGACAAAGATCGTACTTTTTGGAGAATTGTCCTCTGGTCTGATGTAACAAAAATAGAACTGTTTGGCCATAATGACCATTGTTATGTTTGGAGGAAAAAGGGGGAGGCTTGCAAGCCGAAGAACACCATCCCAACCGTGAAGCACGGGGGTGGCAGCATCATGTTGTGGGGCTGCTTTGCTGCAGGAGGGGCTGGTGCACTTCACAAAATAGATGGCATCATGAGGAAGGAAATCTCAAGACATAATTCAGGTCAAGTTAAAGCTTGGTCGCAAATGGGTCTTCCAAATGGACAATGACCCCAAGCATACTTCCAAAGTTATGGCAAAATGGCTTAAGGACAACAAAGTCAAGGTATTGGAGTGGCCATCACAAAGCCCTGACCTCAATCTTATAGAACATTTGTGGGCAGAACTGAAAAAGCGTGTGCGAGCAAGGAGACCTACAAACCTGACTCAGTTACACCAGCTCTGTCAGGAGGAATGGGCCAACATTCACCCAACTTATTGTGGGAAGCTTGTGGAAGGCTACCCGAAACGTTTGACCCAAGTTAAGCAATTTAAAGGCAATGCTACCAAATACTAATTGAGTGTATGTAAACTTCTGACCCACTGGGATTGGGATGAAAGAAATAAAATATGAAATAAATCATTCTTTCTACTATTCATACTCCATATGTGTTATGTCATAGTTTTGATGTCTTCACTTTTATTCTACAATGTAAAAAATAGTGCAAATAAAGAAAAACCCTTGAATGAGTAATATTCCTTTTGCCATCAGAACAGCCTCAATTTGTCAGTGCATGGACTCTACAAGGTGTTGAAAGCGTTCCACAGGGATACTGGCCCATGTTGACTCCAATGCTTCCCATAGTTGTGTCATGTCATGTGTCATGTTGGCTGGATGTCCTTTGGGTAGTGAACCATTCTTGATACACACAGGAAACTGTTGAGCATGAAAAATCCAGCATCGTTGTTCTTGACACACTCAAACTGGTGAGCCTGGCACCTACTACCATACCCTGTACAAAGGCAGTTAAATCTTTTTAATTTCCCATTCAGCCTCTGAATGACACACATACACAATCCGTCTCTCAATTGTCTCAAGGCTTAAAAAATCCTTCTTTAACCTGTCTCCTCCCCTTCATCTACACTGATTGAAGTGGATTTAACAAGATACTTCAAGAAGGGATCATGACTTTCACCTGAATTCACCTGGTTAGTCTATGTCATGGAAAGAGCAGATGTTCTTAATGTTTTGTACACTCAGTGTATAGTGTATACATATAATAACAGACAGGAGGAGGCACCTTACCTCTCCGTATACGGAGTGGAAGGCAACAAATCGTCTCGTATATAGAGCGGAAGGCAACAAAGGCACAGAGGCAGAGTGATTAATCTCCATGCGTAGGAGACGTCTCCTCTCCTGTCTAAAGGTGGACACTGTAATCATTGGCCCACTGACCCTGTGTTACCCTGTGGTACTCCACCAGAGCATCTTTACTGCAGCCCAGGAGCCCATTATGACTCACATTAATTGCACAGCCCTTCTCTCCCTTCAACACTGTGTTTCCAGTATAAGAACACACAGCAGAGCAGCACAAAACAAACACAAAGGGAGGGATGAAAGAGGATGGTGTTGTAATGAAATGCTGGTGGCTGGGCCCATGATGAAATTAGGCCATGTTACCCAAATAAGGCCTGAAGTGTTCGTAATTGCCCGTGGTGGAGATGTGAAAAGCTGGGTGCCAACTGTCAGGTCCCAGCTAATGATGACAAATGTCTCTCTATGCAGAGGGGTAGAGAGGAGAGAAAATAGAGGAGAGGGGGAGTGAGGGAAAGAGGGGAAGGGAGAGGAGGAGCGAGAGAGGAGGGGGAGAGAGGGAGTTTATGTTCTTTATCCGCAGTACATAAAGTTAATTTGCTGAAACGTTTGACTCATAATAAAGTGAGAAAATAAAATCCTGTTTTATACATTATTTGGAGCTTCTGATAAATACGTTTTCCTGGGATATAATCGAACATATCTGCTGGTTTGTAGTAATATATTTTAGCCTTTAATAATTGTATGATGAATACGATAAAGTTTATAAGAACCAACGAAATCAGAACCCTGTCTCTTGATGTCATGGATGTAGTTAACATTGTGTTTCTGCTTAACAAAATATTGATAGATATCATAGGCTTCCTGCGCGTTAAAAAAGCAGCCATTGTTGCAGAAAACTCATAAATCTGATTTCACTTACTGTGACGTACGGCCGAAGATAATAAAAGAGCAAAACCAGAGTGTTGCACGGCCAGGTTTACCCAATTTGTTGCCTGAATGGCTTTTGAAAGGAGTCCCAGTTTGTACAAAGGGAGCCTCTTTTTTGTTTGGTTGCCCATCTGTGTCATCTGGTGGTCTGTGAAGGGGTCTGTTAGGGGGTGTCTGGGTTGGGGTGGCGGGGGCGTGTGGGCGGTTTAGGGGGCGCTCCCCTGCGTGGAGGCCAGTTGTTTTATAGACTGTGTGGAGTGGTGCAGGGAGTTCATCAGTGAGCTGCTCTATTGTGCTCCAGCACAGCTGACACGTGTGAAGTGACTCCAGCATATTGACAGATCATTTCCATTAATGAAACTGGAGGAACCGCCTTGTTTCAGACGGTAATTTATAACCTGGGATTACAGAACCGAGCTTCATCATCAGGGGAGACTGCAATATGTGTGTCCCACATTCATCCAGTAGCACCCTACTCATAGACAACTTTTGTTAAAAAGTTAAAAACAGTTGTAGCAACTCAAACATCTAAGTCTGATATCTATCCATCTGATATCCATATCCTGCACAGTTTAAATGACCAGACCTTGAATTCTGGCAAAAAAAACCAAGTTATTTCTGTGAAAACGGAATGTGTTGACCCTGTGTTGGCCGCCCTACTGCTGCTAAGCCCAGTCCTAGTCACCCTACTGCTGCTAACCCCAGCCCCAGTCACACTACTACTCTGCCACATGTAAGGCACATTTCCACACCTCCATTTTATGCTGCTGTCTTCCTCCCTACGAGAGAGAGGAGGAGGGGAGAGAGAAAGCGAGGCTCACCCTGAGCGGATGCTAGACAAAGATGGCAGCAGAGACATTTTGTCTAGTCTGATTAGTTCTGCTTGTGGTGAGCAGTGAGGAATATTAGCCTGTTACTACACACACACACACACACACACACACACACACACACACACACACACCACACATGTATAGCACGGACGGAAAGGATACTACAATCAAATCTCTCCCTCCTCATCTTCATCCCAACCACTGAGACCGAGGGCCATATGGGTCAGGAAGCCAATTGCTTATTTTACATGCTAATTAACAATGATGAAACTGCATTATGGGGAAGGTGTGTCCCATCCATCTGATAAAGTTTAAAAGATCATCCTCACAATTAAATACTCCAATAGCCAGAGATATTCAAAAATGAAAAACGTATAACGTCCAATGACTGGTGTGTTGTGTGTCTTTGAATGATAACGTGTATAGTTCATTGGGGTTTGGGTAGGTGTGTTTGTTGTTTGGGTGATGTGAGATGGTTACTGTATGTGTCAGTGTCACATCTAGCTCACCTCGGAAGCATCAGACATCAGGAGTGTCTTTCTGTGTGTCTGTCAGACTACCCAGTATCTGGCAGCTCTTATTGGTCCTCTAGACCCTCGCCCCTTGGCTCTGCATACTTGTGTGTGTGTGTGTGTGTGTGTGTGTGTGTGTGTGTGTGTGTGTGTGTGTGTGTGTGTGTGTGTGTGTGCAGCTTAGTGCTCTGTCCTCCCGCTGGGATATCTTCTATTGACTTCATAAAACGAGTAATCCCTCTGTTAGAGCAAAACAAGAGATGGAGTGTACGGACATCAGGCTGACCCATGAAACTGTCATGATCCAGGAAGAGGAGGAGGAGGAGAGGAGGGGATGAAGAGGTGGAGTGGATGAGGAAGAGGTTCTGCTGACATGCAGGTTCCTGCTTCCAGGCATTCACCTGATCTTCACTGAGCAAAAATATAAAGACAACATGCAACAATTTCAACAAGTTCCAGTTCAAATAAGGAAATCAGTCAATTGAAATCAATTCATTGCACCTGAGCTAAATTTCGAGTCTCAAAGCAAAGGGTTTGAATACTTTTTTTTTTTATACATTTGCTAAAATAAAAAAAAAAAAACAGTTTTCGCTTTGTCATTATGGGGTATTGTGTGTAGATTGATGAGGATTTTAGAATAAGGCTGTAACGTAACAAAATGTGGAAAAAGGGAAGGGTTCTGAATACTTTCTGAAGGCACTATATATACACACGCACACACCTCCCCAACCCTCACTACAGACCTGACACTTTAATACAATTATTATCTTGTTGTGTTAAATCAGTTCTGCAGTTGTTTTATTTTCAAACCAAATCAGCTCCGCTAACTCCCTTTGTCTCCATCATCCACCATCATCCTGTCCTCTTTTCATTCGCTCTTCCTCTCCTCCTCATCCCCAATTTTTTATATTTAACCTTTATTTGACTAGGTAAGTCAGTTAAAAACAAATTCTTATTTACAATGACGGCCTACAATGGCCAAACTCGGACGACGCTGGGCAAATTGTGCGCTGCCCTTGGGACTCCCAATCATGATGTGACACCTCTAGCACTGAGATGCAGTGTCTTAGACCACTGCGGCACTTTTGGAGCCCAGAAGACAAAGGCGTTACAACAATGTACTGAGTAAAGGGTCGGAATAAACGGTCTCATTACAAACATTTATAAAAACCTGTTTTTGCTTTGTCATTATGGGGTATTGTATGTAGATAAGATGAGGGCAAATTTTTTTTGCATAAAGCTTGAACATAACAAAATGTGGAAAAGGTCAAGGGGTCTGAATACTTTCCGAATGCACTGTATGTAGGGCTGAGGAGGTGTGTGTAGTATTTTGGAGGTGTTTGTGTGTGTGTGCCTGGGGAGGTGTATGTAGAGTTGGGGAGGTGTGTGTTTAGGGCTGTGGAGGTATACACTTAGTGTACAAAACAATAGGAACACTCTTTCCATGATATAGACTGACCAGGTTAATACAGGTAAACGCTATGATCCCTTATTAATGTCACTTGTTAAATCCACTTCAATCAGTGTAGATGAAGGGGAGGAGACAGGTTAAAGAAGGATTTTTAAGTCTTGAGATAATTGAGACATGGATTGTGTATTGTGCCATTCAGAGGGTGAATGGGGAAGACAAAAGATTTAAGTGCCTTTGAACGGGGTATGATAGTAGGTGCCAGGCGCACCGGTTTGAGTGTGTCAAGAACTGCCACGCTGCTGGGTTTTTCACCTCCAACAGTTTCCTGTGTGTATCAAGAATGGTCCACCACCCAAAGGACATCCAGCCAAGGCAGTGGAGTCAACATGGGCCAGCATCCCTGTGGAAAGCTTTCGACACCTTGTTAGAGTCGGTGACCCGACAAATTGAGGCTGAGGGCAAAGGGGGGTGCAGCTCAATATTTGGAAGGGGTTTCTAATGCTTTTGTACACTCAGTGTATGTGTGTGGGGGAGAGCAGCGTCAGGGTGGGGGGTGTTGACACCGTCTAACGAAGAAGGTTTGTGGTTTACAGAAACTGTCATGTGATAGGTCAAGTAGAGAGACAGTAAGCTGTAATATAATCAGATAGGATGTCCTGTGCAGCACTAGGCTCAGTAATGACTGACTAACTGACTGACTGGAGAAGCTGCCAGTGACTGACTGAGGTTAAGGACTGGGAGTTGAGAGGTTAGTGTTGGAGAGTTAAGACGTTTGGGGTTGATAGGCTGGGAAGCTGCGGGTTGAGTGAGAGGCTGAGAGACTGGGGGTTGAGGCTCGGAGGCTCGGTATATAGAGGATGAGGGGTTCAGAGGCTGGGAGGTTGAGGGTAGGGGCTGGGAGGCTGAATGAGAGGCTGAGTGCCTGAGAGTTGAGTGTCTTGTGTTGACGCCTGCCTCAGCGCTCCACGGCTCCCCTTGATCACGTCTGGCTGCCTCTATCTCATCTCAGATACAGTCTGTTGGGAAAAGCTACCTTTCCCTCTCATTTTCTCCCTAATTTACACATTTAAGATATTTTTGTTAGCTTATTTGCAATTCTCTTTTTTTCTTGACTGAGCCTCTCTCCCTCTGCCATCTCTCTCTTACACACACACACACACACACTGCCTCTCTTTTTCACAGTGGTGTTCTCTTTTTCCCTGTGTTTGCCTCCAGGCTGAGAGCTAATTTCAGGTTCTATAATTGTGCTGTGTTGTACACCTGTCTGCTATTAATGCTCCCTGTGCTGCCATTCTCCTCTTAATGAGATGTTATTGTAATTATTGTCATTATGGTGTGTTCCATAATGACTGTGATTGATGTGTTGTTATGGGAGTAGTTCTTTATAATTCTAGGAGAGCTGTTGAGAAGCTCCTCACTCACTGATTGGTCATTTAGACACAAGGACACAGGGTGTAGTAGAAGTTAACTAAGGCTGTGTCAGAACCTCTACCTTTGGCCATTGGCCCATTTGTATTATACCCTTTAGCCGATGCTATATTCCTTGTATAGTGGACTACTTTTGACGAAGAGACCTATTCCCTATTTAGTGCACCTATGGCATCTGGCCAAAAGTTTAGTAGTAGTGGAGAGAGACTTAGATTAGCCCTTAGTCTCTCCTGTGCTTCTGTCCGGTGTAGACTTGGTCTGGACTGTAAAGAGGAGAGCACAACTGCACTGACTGGTCAGTAGTGAAAAGCAGTATACAGACTGGTCAGTATAGTGAATGGCAGCCTGCTTGTAGTCGTTTTAAGACCATTACAACAGTGAAAAGAAACACAATGGTCTGTTCTGGGCTTTGTCTCTGTCAATCAGTCACCATGCTGCTCTCTGCCTGGGAAACTCACGTCTCTGCCTCTGAAGGAGAACGGTTTGTTTTGCCTATTCCGTTTTCAGGAATATCTGGTTGAGTTTTTTGAATAACTTTCTTTGGGATTCTTATTGTTACAACGGGCGGCAAAATACTTGGAGGAATGCTGAAAGATTAAAATCAGAGTTGAATGAAGGATGTTGAAGTTCTCCTCCAAGCGATTCGCAATCCAATTAAGATTTTAATAAGGGTCATGGTGAGGTCCTTCACGCTGCATGGGTGGGAGAATGAGGGGACGGGGGTGGTAGTGCGACTGGGGCTTTAGCATGGGGTGAGGGGTGTAGGATGGGGCTGGAGCTGGGGCGATGTCAGGGTGAGATAGGGGCTGGAGTGAAGGATGTTGTGCTGGGGCTGGTGTATATTGGGATAGACTAGAGGCTGAGGGAAAATGCATAACTTACTAAATAGGCGTGAACTTTTGTGTTGTGAAGGGTGAACAGGTGCTTTAAAGGATCATACTTAATCTTTCATCTGAGCATATGAAGGAGAAGAAAGGAACATACATGGGTTAGGCCTAGTGTCTGGAGGTACATCATGTTGGTGGTGGTAGCAGGTCTTTCAGAGGAGCAGGGAGGGGAACAGAAGAGGGCCTGGACGTGGTGCTGGTGGCGGTGGTAGTGGCGGGCCTTTGAGG
Organism: Thymallus thymallus; assembly: GCA_023634145.1. Classification (NCBI taxonomy): domain Eukaryota; kingdom Metazoa; phylum Chordata; class Actinopteri; order Salmoniformes; family Salmonidae; genus Thymallus; species Thymallus thymallus. The sequence goes on from CM042379.1 coordinate 9,299,952, forward strand.
GCCACATTCTACGCTGGGTGCTTTGAGTGTCTGACAGGCGTTTAACTCCACACAACCTGCTTCTCAAGTGGCTCCGTTTGGGCCCTCAGCAATCCTGTTAGCAGCTACAATTACAATTCATGGCTCCCAGAGAGGCTTTGAACAGCCAGAGAGAGCAGAGAGGCACCAAGACTGGAGACCCTTCAGTTTAGTGGAAACACTCTCAAGAGGGTGCACACGCACACATACACACACACACATGAGCATGTACACAAACACACACACACACTCCGATTCTACAACAGATCTTTAGAACAAGTCCAAGTTTAAATAATATCATTATAATATAATAACAAAATTGTATTTGATTTACTGGCCATAATTACTCCAACTTTCTCGTAGGCAATAAAAACAATGAATGTATTTGTTTAAGCACCTGCTTGCTATGAGCTGTATAAATGTGTGTCTTCATGCAGTTGAAGGTGCTTGTCATTTGTTTAAAGTTCAGGTGTACATATGTGTTTTACGTCCTCCTTTATCAAGCTTGTCATCAGGTTTCATCAAGTGTGCAAACAATAACTTTTTGTTCTGTGAGGGGATTGAATGCCAGAGCACATTCAAACACTTTCAAAAGCAGGGTGAAGAAAGGCTGGGCATGATGTTTAATAGGTGCTGTAGTCATGTCTGAGTTTTCATAGTTAATCCGTTCTGAAAAGCCTGGGAGAAGAAAGCCTCCAACGGGCCCTCAGTATTAATTTGATGTGACTCCTGTACAATACTGGCTGGGGCTCCCTCTCTCCTCCCTCTCCAGCAGGCACCTTCTTTCATCAGCACAGCCTTGGAAGTTCAGCCTAAATGTTTCATGAATCCTCTGCTGTAAGCCTCTTTTGTTTTCTGTCTTCATAATGCTGTTTTAAGAGTATTGTTCCAGCACGTTACAGACAGAGGAACACATAGTGGAACTGTTCTCTTTTGTCTGACTCAGATTGATATGGGACAATTAGGGGAGCTGTTGTATTAAACCAAACATCCTAATATTATTATATTATATTACACATAATTGTTTTATGTTATATTATAATGCATAATACCACATCCTATAAAAACTTATTTCACTGAATTATATATCAAAATGAATAGTGAAGAATGTGTTTAACTGAACAATGAATTCAGCATTTCTGATATTAAGTGTCAAATATCAACTATTCAACAAAGGATAGACCAGAGGTGCGTTCAACAAGGTAAATAGTTTTGCAAATGTTGGCTAACATTAGCTAACATGTTCCATTTGTTTTGTGTTAGCCGTGACCGTTCGCTAACGTTAGCTAACAGTCTGAGACATCTGTTTAGAGTCTAAACTGCCACTAAAAATAATAAAGTGGCCATGTATACTATTTTAAGTAGGATTAGCTAAGTCGTTTTCAGTTTGAATATTGTCTCTAAAAAGCCACATTAATCCTTACAAAAAGTAGCTGTTTGAACTTTCACCATAACATTTTGGAATGTTCATTCAAATCGTTCAAGTGAAGTTGTTACTCTGGCAACATGTTAGCTGCAAGCAGAAGCCTTATTGAACTCGCCTCAGCATTGTTTTACCATTAAAAACCAAGACTTGACATTTCAAGAATAGAACATGGAAACAGTTAAAATATAAAGCATGAGAAAAAGGTGTTTTTTTTTGTCTTGACATTGATGTTTGTCTTCCCATATATAGTATTACTGTTATTATTGCATTATAATATACTATTCAGTCCCACATAAAATTCACTAATAAATCACAGTCTAGCTCGCTGAGACTTGAGTCTCCCTCAGTGGAACCAGAACAGATAAAGTGTTATGAACAGGACCTCTGAATCACCACTGTCACTAAAATATTTACAGATCACAAATCATCATTAATCAGTATCTGGTGCCATATTCATATTTTGGTAAGAAAGATGCAAGATTACAATGAAACGTTGTAATGTTGTTGTTGTCATACAGGAACACATCATGTCCCTCTTCAATTAATCATTCTGCAGACTCTCGCTCTCTCTCTCTCCGTGAGGGTTCCATGGGGTTTCTGAAAGTCCTTATTGGTGGAGAGATGTAAATCCAGCATTAGAGAAAATATTCTCTACTGATCAGAAATCACACAGAGGATTGTCCGTTTACTTCTTTTATTATGTTTCCTTAGAGGATGTATTTTCCTTCATGTGTGTCTGCATGTCATTGACCCTGGTAAAAACAGCTTGCATTAATATGCTTTAATCCAGTGTAATTAGTCAAATTACAGCACGCCACACGGCTTGTCAGGCCTGTCCGTTTTGGCATGCAGGCAACATGGCCTGCTGGAGTCCCTCTGGACAGCACACAGAGCAGGCCAATCCCACACGCCAGTCTACCCTCCATCTCCCCTTCCTCACAAAGCCATGGCACAAAGATAAAGAGAGTGGGAGGCTCTCTCAATTCAATTCAATTTAAGGGCTTTATTGGCATGGGGAACAAATGTTAAAATTGCCAAAGCAAGTGAGGTAGATATTAAACAAAAGGGAAATAAACAATAAAAATTGACAGTAAACATTACACTCACAAAAGTTCCAAAATAATAAAGACATTTCAAATGGAATATTGTGCAAATATTTAAAGTACAAAAGGGAAAATAAATAAACATAAATATGGGTTGTATTTACAATCGTGTTTGTTCTTGGCAACAGGTCACAAATCTTGCTGGTGTGATCACCCAGTAGGTATGGGAGTTTATCAAAATTGTGTTTGTTTTCAAATTCTTTGTAGATCTGTGTAATCTGAGAGAAATATGTGTCTCTGTGGTCATACATTTGACAAGAGGTTAGGAAGTGCAGCTCAGTTTCCACTTCATTTTGTGGGCAGTGTGCACATAGCCTGTCTTTTCTAGAGAGCCAGGTCTGCCTACAGCGACCTTTCTCAATAGCAAGGCTATGCTCACTGAGTCTGTACATAGTCAAAGCTTTCCTTAATTTTGTGTCAGTCACAGTGGTCAGGTATTCTGCCACTGTGTACTCTCTGTTTAGGGCCAAATAGCATTCTAGTTTGCGCAGTTTTTTTGTAAATTCTTTCCAATGTGTCAAGTAAATATCTTTTTGTTTCCTCATGATTTGGTTGGGTCTAATTGTGTTTTTGTCCTGGGGCTTCGTGGGGTCTGTTTGTGTTAGTGAACAGAGCCCCAGGACCAGCTCGCTTAGGGGACTCTTCTCCAGGTTCATCTCTCTGTAGGTGATGGCTTTTTTATTACAGGTTTGGGAATCACTTCCTTTTAGGTGATTGTAGAATTTAACGGCTCTTTTCTGGATATTGATAATTAGCCGGTATCAGCCTAATTCTGCTCTGCATTAATTATTTGTTGTTTTACGTTGTACACAGCAGATATTTTTACAAAGTTCTGCATGCAGAGTCTCTCTCTCGCTCCACCCATTCACACCTTCTCTAGTCATCCTGCGTAGCCTAAGGGTGTCCGTCTGCCTCTCTGCCTGCCTGTCTGCCTGTCTGCCTGTCTGTCTGCCTGCCTGTCTGCCTGTCTGTCTGTCTGTCTGTCTGTCTGTCTGTCTGTCTGTCTGTCTGTCTGTCTGTCTGTCTGTCTGTCTGTCTGTCTGTCTGTCTGTCTGTCTCTCCGTCTCTCCGTAGTATCAGAATGATATAGGAATGTCTGTTATGGTGATTGTGAGCCTGGGATTCAAAAAGTCAGAGTAATTATATCAGCTGTGTCCTCTCCTCCTACGTAGCTGTGTGTGTGTGTGTGTGTGTGTGTGTGTGTGTGTGTGTGTGTGTGTGTGTGTGTGTGTGTGTGTGTGTGTGTGTGTGTGTGTGTGTGTGTGTGTGTGTGTGTGTGTGTGTGTGTGTGTGTGTGTGTGTGTGTGTGTGTGTGTGTGTGTGAGTAAGACGTATGCTGGCGAGCGCTAGCTACTGAGCAGGCTACACGCCGGGATTCAAGACGTTTCCACATGGCTTGGGATTAGCTCGGGTAAAAATATTTAAACTATATAATTACAAGAGGATCAAGTCCAAATGATCTAGTGCAGTCAACAAGCCAGATTAGCGTACTGTTCTGAGCGCTGCTCCCAGCCTGGAGGGTTAGCCTCTGATTACCATACATTTACACATTCAGCTCTGCCGTCCTGAGCAGCATGTAGATAACAACCTGCTCTACCTTTGACTCCGCCCTCCGCCCGCAGGCCTCCACAGCTCGTTGTGCTGTTGACACTGAGACATCAGTCAGGCTAATTCCGCTTTACGCCTGAAGAAAATGATGCTCCAGATTCCGACTGCATACCAAAATCCTCAAAGAGCGTCCGGCGGAAAGGGAGGCTGCGTGTTTTCCAGATGATATACCGTGAACGACACAGAGAATTATACGAGTGGAGACAAATCTGTAACATATTATTAAGCGATGCCCAGTGAATATCAGGGAGAAAGGGGTAATGGATGAGGCTGTCGTTATTACCTGCGTGTAGAGGGGAGCACTGGAGCAAAGGTAGAAAGACGAGTGAGGTGCTCATTGCTCATCAGGCCTTCTCCTCTGGCCTTCTCCTCTAACCGCTTGCTCTTTCTCTCCTTCTCTTCCACTGTCTCTCCTCCTCTTCATCTTTCTAGCTCAGTCTCTTTTCCTCTCCATCTTTCTCTTTACCTATCCTCCTCTTCATCCCTGTGTATTTCTCTCTCACCCTCTCCATGTCTCTGTGATCCTCCACCCTCCCACGTAAAGCAGTGAGATGTGGGATGGATTTAAGCCCCAGTTTGGTGGCAGCCTTCAGCTTGGTGCACTGAGTGAGCAACATCCAGAGGAGAGGAGTAGACCAAGGGGATTTCAGTCGTCTTATGGCTGACAAGCCCCTGATTAAGACCCATTAGCGAAGTCCTGCTGAAAGAGTCCAATACCAAATGACTGCAACCCTTCACTCTAGTCTAGCTCCTTATTGTAGGTCATCTGAAGATGTGCTATGTATTTGTATGCAGTGTATGTGGATGTTGTGTATCTAAGACTTTGAAAGTGTTACCTACAGTAACTATGATATGACAGAGTGGTTTTCTCTCATAAGTGTATAATCAAAGTGATTATTTATTGGAAATGTATTTGAAACGTGTAAAATATCACTTCTGGGCCCAGATACAGTTTAAGCCTAGTCCTTAGATTTTTTTCTTGCTGTGTGACTACTGTATTGGTGGTGCAGACTAGGGTTGAGGTATCACTGACTTCTCCATAGAGAGAGAAACCCCCTACTTTCAATGTTTTAGACACAGAGGCCCCCGCTACTCAACCACGCCTGGTAACGTGTGTGAAATACAGCGACGTGACATAAACATTATTGACAAACTTGGCTGGACGTTTGAGGCAGTGATCTGGCAGCCAGCAGCAGCAGCCTAATGTGATGTATATTCATCCTTTCATCCCAGTGGTCCCGGAGCACCAGCTCCCTGCTACCACCAGCCAGCACTGTGTCATCTCTCCACACTCCAACCACCACACAAATGGATAGTGACACTGATTATGCAAATCTGTATCTTATTTTACCCAATACCTGCTTCAGGAGCCTGGTACTTTATTGAAGTTGAGATATGGGACTGGGAGAGGGAACCGAGCGCTTCGCCTCCTAACTATAATCTCAGAGAGTTTTAACGTTTCCCTATTTCCACCCTCATAACAGTCATAGCAGTTGTCATGGCGAGGGAAGATCAGATGGAATGCATGCTTTGATATTTAGGAAGACTTCAGCATCCATCTGAAAGGGACCTAGTGGGGATTATAGTTGCATTAAAAGGTTGGTTTGTGACAGGCATCGGTCATAGAGCTCAGATATGCCTCCTCTCATTTACTTAACGGAACATAGCAATACATTTTTTTATGGATTAGTCCTCAAGAGAACATTTCAGAACACCTTGTGTTTTTTTCAGTATGAAACCTATATAACCTGCTTTTCAGTGATTGTTTGTTTTTAGGTTTCATTTCAGTTGGTTTGGTCCTTGTGGTCTGTCGAATGGCCTCTTGTTGTTTCCAACCCCATACTGTCTACACAACGCACACACACACACACACACACACCCAGCCACACACACACACACAGACAGCCAGCCACCCACAAACACACTACACGCCACTATAATGGATGAGAGATTAGATGCATATTCCAGAGCTGCTTGACACGTGTTGACACACAATTTGATTTGTTTCCTTTGTTTTGAAATGAGGGTTGAGAGGCCCAGTGCCTGTGTTGCCTAGCGATGCATTTAAAGAAGGAAGAGATTAATACATTTCTGACAGGATGGCAAGCAGAAAGCAGAGTGGAATAGTTTCACTATACCAGGATGCCTAGTAGAAAGTGGAACAGTCACACATGGTAAAATAAGTTGTGAAATGTGTTGATTGGGGCTGTGCTGTCTCTCATCTTACTTTGTGAAATGTGCAGAATGTTATCCTATCTACACTTATGATAAACTCTAACATATCTACACCCATTATAAACTCTATATACTACACTGAACAAAAATATAAACGCCACATGTAAATTGTTGGTTTCATGAGCTGAAATAAAAGATCCCAGAAATGTTCCACATGAACAAAAAGCTTATTTCTCTAAAATGTTATCTGTACATTTTTTTACATCCTTTTTAGTGAGCATTTCTCCTTTTCCAAGATAATCCATCCACCTGACAGGTGTGGCATATCAAGAAGCTGATTAAACAGAATGATTATTACACAGGTACACTATGTGCAGTTTTGTCACACAACACAATGCCACAGATGTCTCAAGTTTTGCAATTGGCACGCTGACTGCAGGAATGTCCACCAGAGCTGTTGCCAGAGAATTGAAAGTACATTTCTCTACCATAAGCCGCCTCCGACATCATTTTAGAGATTTTTTTTAGCAGTACGTCCAACCGGCCTCACAACCGCAGACCACGTGTAACCACGCCAGTCCAGGACCTCCACATCCGGCTTCTTAACCTGTGGGATCGTTTGAGACTAGCCACCCGGACAGCTGATGAAACTGTGGGTTTGCACAACCAAATAATTTTTGCACCAACTGTCAGAAACCGTCTCAGGGAAGGTCAGCTGTGTGCTCGTCGTCCTCACCAGGGTCGTAACCTGACTGCAGTTAGGCATCGTAACCAACTGGCACGCTGAAGAAGTGTGCACTTCACAGAATAATCCCGGTTTTAACTGTACTGGACAGATGGCAGACAGCATGTATTGCATTGTGTGGGCGATTGGTGTGCTGATGTCAACGTTGTGAACAGAGTGCCCCATGGTGGCAATGGGGTTATGGTATCGATGGCAATTTTAATACACAGAGATACTGTGATGAGATCCTGAGGCCCATTGTCGTGCCATTCCTTCCCCGCCATCAACTCATGTTTCAGCATGACAATGCATGGCCCCATGGCGTAAGGATCTGTACACAATTCCTGGAAGCTGAAAATTCTTCAATGGCCTGCCACAATTAATAGTTCTTCAATGGCATGCCACAATTAATAGCCTGATCAACTCAATGCAAAGGAGATGTGTCAGCACATCTGGACAGAGGAAGATATGGCTTTTTCTTTGCAACTCTGCCTAGTTGGCCAGCATCCCGGAGTCGCCTCTTCACCGTTGACGTTGGTTCAGTCTGCTTAACAACAGACACTAGGAGACACCTTTCAGCAAGACAATTACCTAAAACAGAAATATACACTGGAGTTGCTTACCTAGACAATATTGAATGTTCCTGAGTGACCTAGTTACAGATTTGACTTAAATCAGCTTTAAAATCTATGGCAATACTTGAAAATGGCAGTCTAGCAATGATCAACAACCAACTTGACAGAGCTTGAAGAATTTAAAAAGAATAATGTGCAAATATTGTACAATCCAGGTGTGGAGACTTACCCAGAAAGACTTGTAATCGCTGCAAAAGGTGATTCAGGGTTGAATTCTTATCTAATCAAGATACTGTATATTTGTGTTTTATTTTTCATAATTTAATTACAAATGTTAATTTTTTTTTCCCTCTTTAACATTACAGAGTATTTTGTGTAGATCGTTGACAAAAATTACAATTAAATATATTTTAATTAGTTCCCCTCCCTCCCTCACAGTTCTGCACTGTGTACCCTGAGGTCAGGTTGTAAACCGGCGTTCACAGTGTATGCTGTTTCTCCTTCCGTCTCTACCTCCCTCCCTCCCTGGTTGTGGATGCAGTGTTCACAGTGTATGCTGATGCTCCAAATTTGTGTGAGTGAAATGCTCCCCATTCTCCTGGGGGAGCAGTCATATCGCTCTCCTTTCATATCCTCTCGCTCTCGCTCTCGCTCTTGCAGTGTCAAGGCTTTCCACTAGAAGCCTATTAGCTGTGTGAGGGGAGAACACAGAGGAGCTACTATCATAGCAGGTTGTCACTCTGCTCCCCTCTCCTTTATAACTGTATCAGTCATGCTGTCTTGGGGCCTGACTCAATCATCTTATTATGGCCCCATCTCAGCAGAACTGACTGACACACACACGCGCACACACACACACACACACACACACACACACACACACACACACACACACACACACACACACACACACACACACACACACACACACACACACACACACACACACACACACACACACACACACACACACACACACACACACACACACACACACACACACACACACACACACACACACACACACACTTATTAATGTCAGTCACATTGACATTAATAAATTAATACTATAAATGCGAACTGTTCAATAAGGCTGGACAGTATATGGGATTAACGTCAGTCACTGTGTAGGACGGTACGGGGTTAAAGTCAGTCACAGTGTAGGACAGTACGGGGTTAACGTCAGTCACAGTGTAGGACAGTACGGGGTTAACGTCAGTCACAGTGTAGGACAGTACGGGGTTAACGTCAGTCACAGTGTAGGACAGTACGGGGTTAACGTCAGTCACAGTGTAGGACAGTACTGGGTTAACGTCAGTCACAGTGTAGGACAGTACGGGGTTAACGTCAGTCACAGTGTAGGACAGTACGGGGTTAACGTCAGTCACAGTGTAGGACAGTACAGGGTTAACGTCAGTCACAGTGTAGGACAGTACGGGGTTAACGTCAGTCACAGTGTAGGACAGTACTGGGTAAATGCTGAATAAATGCTAAAAGACCAATGAACCAAACTAAGACCGCCCGCTGCTTGGGACTCTGAAATCTAAATGTAGTGTTCTACGTCTATGTGATGTTTTCTATGTTATTCCATCTGAGCTTCAGCCTAAGCAGTGCTTTCACCTATGTCTCTCCTCATTTCAGCTGTCACAATATTTCTCCACACTGATGTGATGTTCCACAGTCATGGTGCAGCTATCCGCCCTCTGTCACATCACACAGGGACAGGAAACAAAAGACAGAAACATTCAATTGGATTATGGTCATTAAAGGAGAGGTATGCTCTCCACCCATCTAGTAGAGCTGCACACACGCACCATGGGATCTTAATGTGTGTGTGGGTGGGTGGGGGGGGTCGGTCTGCTTTGAAACAAAGGCTGGGCTTGTCCGCCTCCAGACCCTCCCCATCCCTCCCCCTGCAGTGCGACAGCCTGTGAGCAGAACATGGCAGGTGACGAGGCGGGTAGTGGGGTGGGTAAGGGGTGAGTAAGGGAGGGGGAGTCGCGGGATGGGTCTGGAGGGGCCTAGTCTTCCTCGGTCATCCTTCCTGGTGGTGGGCTGATTAGATTGGGGCCGAAGTCTCCAGCTGGCTGGCAGGCAGACACACACACAGGCAGGACTGTGTGACTGGCTGACTGGCTGGCTGACTGACTGACTGACTGACTGACTGACTGACTGACTGACTGACTGACTGACTGGCTGGCTGGCTGGCTGGCTGGCCGGCTGTGTCCCTAGCGCTTGTCAGCTCTGACACCTCTGACAGCTTCAGCAAACAGGTTCATTAAATGCCATTTCTTACAGCTGCTTCTCTCTCTGGGCTTTGTCAAGCCTCCAGTCTACAGGGCCCCCTTGCTGCTTGTTGGTTTAAACCAAGGCTTTGTTGTTCTGACATAATGTTTTGATGTAGGCTGTTTGAATCAGAGGCTTTTTAGCATGTGTGTTTTGTTGCTGGTGAGGCCTCTGGCCTGCTCTGTCTGTCTTTAGCCCTGTACCCTGGCCTGCCTGCTCTCTGTTCCCAGTCACAGCAACAGTGGAACCAGGAAGGGGTATTACATCCATGTAGACACAGCCACTCTGGTAGTTTTTCATGTAAGGTTGATCAGGCCATGCATTAGGGGCTTCCAAGTGGCGCAGTGGTCTAAGACACTGCATCTCAGTGCTAGAGGCGTCACTACAGACAACCTGGTTAGAATCCAGACTGTATCACAACCGTCCGTGATTGGGAGTCCCATAGGGCGGCGCACAATTGACCCAGCGTCGTCCGAGTTTGGCCGTGTAGGCCATCATTGCCTAGTTAAATAAAGGTAAATTTCTCAGTTGTTTCTGTATATTTCTCATCTTTCTTCGTTCTGCTCTGTTCACAATCTCTCTATTCATCTATCTTTCCCTCTCTTTACCTCTTTTTCTCTCCACATCTCCCTCTCTCCACCTCACCCTTTCTCCATCTTTCCTCTTCTCATCCTCAGCAGCTCCCTACTACAGGTGTTCTCTAAGCAGGCAGTCTGTCTCTATGACAACTGTTAGAGTCTGGGGTTGCTGATTTGTCAACCTGAGGCAGCACAGGGCGGAGAGGCAGAGATGCCACCCCCTCTCCCTCCCTTGCTACCTCCACTTCTCACTCCCTCGCTCCCTCCACCTGCCACCTTCTGCCCTTCACGCCACTTCTCTCCATCTAATCCACTTCTAATTGAGCTCCAGAGACTTTGATGTGGCAGGGAGGTCGAGCCGCAGCTATTCCAGGGAGAAATGAAGGCACCGCTGCCTCTCTCCTCCCCTCTCCTCACCTCTTCTCCCCTCTTCCCGCCCTATCCTCCTCTACTCCTGCTTGTCACTGTTTTAAATGAGCATTAGCATTGGACCTAGCCTCCCCAGCCCAACATCTCACTCTGCCTCCCTCCCTAGTTCCCCCCCCCCCCCTGGACTGTCAATCAGGCTCGAGCTACATCCCCTCTCTGTGTGTTGTGCTTTGGCTGTTCTCTATCGCACACCGCCCTGGCTGGTTCTCGTGTCTCTGTGTCCAGCTACACTGATAGGATGGGAATGCGTGTGACTGTAAACTGGGGAGACTAGGCCGCCCCAAGGGCTCAGACAGTGTTGGATGAGGAAGGAGGGAGGGAGGGAGGGAGCAAGGGCGGGAGGTGGGGGCATCTTTCTCACCTGTCACGGAGGCCTCTCTTAAACTCCCTCAGTAGACCTGCTGTCCCAGAGGTGCTGCACACTAATGATCCCTCTTTCCTCATGCCCATTTCCTCGCTTTTGCTCACCCCCATCCTCTCCTTTCCTCTCCCCTCTCCTCTCCCACTCTCTCCTCTCCTTGTGTTGGTATTGATGTGTATAACCCAGAGGCCTGTTCTTCCTGTTTTTTACACCCTGGTTGCGTATTGCAGACCAGCTGAAATAGGTGTTAAAGACACATAGATGAATCTGGGAAATAGAATGTTTAGAGACAATGGAAGTCTACAACCTAGCTGCAACATAGCACCTCATCTGTGTTTGTCACAATGCAAACCCTTTGTGTGGTGTCTTTTTCATCCTGTTCCTCCCCTCCTCTCTGTTCCTCTCCTCTCTGCAGGTCCTGGCGTACTCAGAGGGTCTGCATGGTAAATGGATGTTCAGTGAGATCAGAGCGGTCTTCTCCAGGCGATACCTGCTCCAGAACACTGGCCTGGAGGTCTTCATGGCCAACAGGAGTAAGCATCACACAAACTCACTACGTTCCATATGGCACCCTATTCCCTATATAGTGCACTACTTTGGACCAGAGCCCGTAGTGCACTACATACGGAATAGGTTGCCGTTTTGGACACAGACACACTCTCCTCTCATACGTGTCCTGTTTGCATTCTGCTGCTGATGATGATGATGTATAATAAAATGCTTCTCTCAAGCACTTTAACATAGTGTTAAGAACTGTTATTAATCAAGCTTTTTTATCTCACCTCCCAGCGTCAGTGATGTTTAACTTCCCAGACCAGGCCACAGTGAAGAAGGTGGTCTACAGTCTGCCCAGGGTCGGAGTGGGAACCAGCTATGGCCTGCCACAAGCCAGGTAACACACACACACACACACACACACACACACACACACATTTACATGTTTAGCTCATTAAACATTTTGTTTTGTCTTTGGCCTTTGCAATTCCCCATTTAGCTTACTAGCTCCAGGGTATTGTTAGTCTCCCCACCTACCTCCTTTGTGTGGTGGAGTGTGGAGCCGTCCCTCGCAGCAGCTGACCCTGAATGCAGCAGAGACATTTTTGTATTTTATTTTATTAGGATCCCCATTAGCTGTTGCGAAAGCAGCAGCTACTCTTCGTGGGGTCCACACGAAACATGAAACTTGACATAACTAGTACATTAATAGACAAGAACAGCTCTACGTCAATTTAAGAAAAGGCACACGTAGCCTACATATCAATACATACACACAAACTATCTAGGTCAAATAGGGGAGAGGCATTGTGCCATGAGGTGTTCCATGCGATAATGGCTCTATATAATACTGTACGCTTTCTTGAATTTGTTCTGGATTTGGGGACTGTGGTGGGGTAAGTGTGTGTGTCAGAGCTGTGCGTAAGTTGACTGCAAATAACTTTAGATTTTCACCTCATTGTTTCTTATAAACTCGACCACACGACTGGACAATAATCAAGATAAGACAAAACTAGAGCCTGCAGGACTTTTTGGAGTGTGGTGTCAAAAAAGCAGAGCATCTCTTTATTATGGAAAGACCTCTCCCCATCTCTACAACCATTGAATCTACAGTATATGTGTTGACGATGACAGTTTACAATCTAAGGTAACACCAAGTACTTTAGTCTCCTCAACTTGTTCAACAGCCAAGCCATAAATTATCAGATTCAGCTAAGGTCTAGAACTTAGGGAATGATTTGTACCAAATTCAATGCTCTTAGTTTTAGAGATGTTCAAGACCCGTTTATTACTGGTCACCCATTCCAAAGCAGACTGCAACTCTTTGTTAAGCATTTCAATGACTTCATTAGCTGTGGTTGCTGATGCGTATATGGTTGAATCATCAGCATACATGGACACACATGCTTTGTTTAATGTCATTGGCAGGTCATTGGTAAAAATATAAATGAGTAGAGGGCCTAGAGAGCTGCCCTGTGGTACACCACACTTGACATGTTTGACATTAGAGAAACTTCCATTAAAGAAAACCCTCTGAGTTCTATTAGATATATAGCTCCGAAACCAAGATATGGCAGAGGTTGAAAAGCCATAACACAGGTTATGGTCAATAATATAATAAGGCTGCACTGAAACCTAACAGTACAGCTCCCACAATCTTCTTAATATCAATTTCTTTCATCCAATCATCAGTCATTTGTGTCAGTACAGTACATGTTGAGTGCCATTCTCTATAAGCATGCTGACAGTCTGTCGTTAATTTGTTTACTGAGAAAAAGCATTGTATTTGGTCAAACGCAATTTTCTATAACAGTTTTCTAAGAGCTAGCAGCAAGCTGATGGGTCTGCTGTTAGAACCAGTAATGGCTGCTTTACCACTCTTGGGTAGAGGAATGACGTTGGCTGAGGACAAAGACTTTCCTCTAGGTTCAGATAAAAGATATGACAGTTAGTAGTGGCTATCGAGTCAGCTACCGTCCTCAGTAATTTTTCATCTAAGTTGGCAATGCCAGGTTTGTCATTATTGATCAACAACAATAATCTCTCCCACACTAACAACATTCAGATTGCAATGCTTTTCTTTCATTATTCGTTTTTTTTTTTTGCATGAGCACGATGGCTTACTGTTCGTTATTGGCATTTCCTGCCTAGGTTTGCCCACTTTGCCGATGAAGTAATCATTAAAATAATTGGCAACATCAAATGGTTTTATGATTAATAAGTAATCTGATTCGATGAAAGATGGAGTTGAATTTGTCTTTCTGCCCATAATTTCATTTAAAGTACTTCATAATACAGTTTCTTCTTTTTGTTGAGTTTAGTCACATAATTTCTCAATTTGCAGTAAATCAGCAAGTCTTTTTAACTACTCCTTTTGCCCCATCTCTTTCAACGATACAGTTTTTTGAATCCATGGAGCCTTAATAGTTCTAACAGTTTCTTAACAGGTGCATGTTTATCAATAATTGGAAGAAGCAATTTCATAAATTCATCAAGTGCAGCATCTAGATGCTTCTTATTAACCACATCAGGCCAACAAATATTTTTAACATCTCCACATAAGAGTCAGAGCAAAATCTTTTGTATGGTCTCTTGTACACTATTTTAGGCCCAGCTTTTGGAACTTTGGCTTCCTTGGAAAAAGCCACTGTGATCACTGCATCCAATGGGTGCGGATACAGCTTTAGAACAAAGTTCTACAGAATTAGAAAAAATGTGATCGATACATGTGGCTTATCTTGTTCCTGTAGTGTTTGTAAACACCCTGGAAGGTTAATTAATAACTTGAACAAGATTACATGCACTGGTTACAATGAGAAGCTTCCTCTTGAGTGGACAGCTTGATGAAAACCAGTCAATATTCAGGTCTCCAAGAAAGTAGACATCTATGTTTACATCACATTAACTATCAAGCATTTGACACATTATTTAGATACTGACTGTTAGCACTTGGTGGCCTATAGCAACACCCCAAAATAAACTTTAGATGTGCCAAGTGAACCTGCAAACACAACACTTCAATAACACTTGACATAAGATCCTCTCTAAGCATTATTGAATATATACAGCAACACCTCCCTCATAAGCATTTATGTCTCTTCTATAGATGTTGTATCCTTGTATTGGTACTGCTGTGTCATCAAATTAATTATCGAAGTGAGTCTTAGAAATGCCTAATATATGAATGTTATCTGATGTTAGCAAGTTATTGATTTCATGATCCTTATTTCTAAGGCTACACACAGCGGGTGAAATAAGTATTGAACACGTCACAATTTTTATCAGTAAATATATTTCCAAAGGTGCTATTGACATGAAATTTTCACCAGATGTTGGTAACAACCCAAGTAATCCATACATACAAAGAAACCAAAACAAATAAGTTATGTGTAATAATGTAAAATGACACAGGAAAAAAGTATTGAACACACTTACTGATATTTATTTAATACTTTGTACAAAAGCCTTTGTTGGTAATGACAGCTTCAAGACGCCTCCTGTATGGAGAAACTAGTCGCATGCATTGCTCTGGTGTGATTTTGGCCCATTCTTCCACACAAACAGTCTTCAAATCTTGAAGGTTCCGTGGGCCTCTTCTATGAATCTTGATCTTCAGTTCTTTCCATAGATTTTCAATGGGATTTAAGTCAGGTGATTGGCTGGGCCATTCTAGCAGCTTTATTTTCTTTCTTTGAAACCAATTGAGAGTTTCCTTGGCTGTGTGTTTGGGATCATTGTCTTGCTGAAATGTCCACCATCGTTTCATCTTCATCATCCTGGTAGATGGCAGCAGATTTTTGTCAAGAATGTCTCGGTAAATTTGTAATTCCTTCCACAACCATACAGAACTGATGTCCTCTCTCAATGACTTACAGATTGCTGTCATCTTGACGTTCTCCTGTTTAAACAACAGCTTGTAGAACTCTTTTTGTTTGTTTAAATAGTCCTTCACCTGTGATCGATAGAAACTACTGTCCTCAACAACACTCCCGCTGGCTTTGATCTTTGTCATGGTAGCAACGTAGGTTACGCTGTTACTCCTCGCAGTTCCAGACAGGGCAGGTTGCAGGCAAGATTGAAAACAATTAACAGCAGGGATCTAGCCAGTCACAAACCCGGGACAATCCGCGGTCCCAGCCACAATGGCTAACCGCATCGCGGGCTGCGTTCAAGCCCTCAAGAAACTCTTGCTAGCTTGATAGGCAGCTAGCTAGCAGCTAGGCTAGCTGTTACGCCAAACAGACCCGGCCTTGGTCAGCAGGATCACTGAGAGTAGCAGTCCCAGCAACTGATGCCAACCACATCGCGGGATCCAAACTCCAAAGCTCTCCCTTGTTCCGCGTTCAACAGGAAGTGAATCCCATTGCTCCAGTCATTGGAGTGAGTGGACATTGACCCTGACTGAACTGATCTAATTACCTAAGTTAAGTCTCTGCAGGACAGAGCTGCAGCCTGCCTGCCTTCCTGAGGTTCCTTTACCATACCTACACCCTGTCATAGTACCACAAAACACACATCTATTGTTCGCTATCAGTTAGATAGTGTTAGCTGTTGACTAGTATTGACTAGTGTTAGTATTGTTAGCAATTGTAGTGTTAGCTATCAGTTAACTAGTGTTAGCTATTGGTTGGTATTGTGTTAGCAATTGGTGTTAGCTATTGGTTGGCTAGTAGTTTTAGCTATTGTTAGCCAGACTATGGTCTGGCCTATAACTTGACATTATGACTGTGTGAGATCTTTTAGAAACAGCCTCCATCCATTTGTTGAGTTGAAGTCACTTCAAGGCCTGCAGGACTCTGACACTTTGGTCATGGCTGAAGAATGCTCCAGTCTCACATGCTGATGACGCTCTCACGCGGTGCCAGTGTGTGGTGCTCTCACTGAATGATTGCGTGTCTGGGAGTTTTGATCTTTAGCTGGTCTTTGTGTGTCTGGTTGTGCACTTAGGTTTCTTGAGTACACTTACAAACCCCTTACTTAAACCTCATTGGTTTAAATGAGCCCAGGTCAAAAGTAGTCCATTACATATGGAAAAAGGTGCCATTTTGGGCACAACCTAAGGTGTTTCTTCCACTGTTGTTGTGCAGGCGTATCTCCATGGCGACGCCCCGGCAGCTCTTCAAGTCGTCCAACATGACCCAGCGCTGGCAGAGGAGGGAGATCTCCAACTTCGAGTACCTCATGTTCCTCAACACCGTCGCAGGTCAGGTTCCCTTCGCCTTCCTTTCCCCCTCTCCTCTTTTCCCCCCTCTCCCCCTCTCCTCTTTTCCCACTCTCCTCCCCTCTCCTATTTTCCCTCCTCTCCCTTTCTCCCTCTCATCTCGGATGGATCCATGTTGTTGTGTTTAGCCGATCTCCATACCCAAAATGTTGTCATCTTTCATTCTACCATGATGAATGTGGTGTATGTTGTTGTTGACTGGCTGTTACAACATGCCAGCCAGGACCTACAGGTAAGTTGTCTTTGTTTTTAAAATTTAACAAGGCAAGTCAGTTAAGAGTAAATACTTATTTACAATGACGGCCTACACCGGCCAAACCTGGACGACGCTGGGCCAGTTGTGCGCCGCCCTATGGGACTCCCAATCACGTCCGGTTTTGATACAGTCTGGAGTTTAAGGAGTCAGATGCTCTGTTCAGTATTCAGTTAACTTTTTAAGCAATAGTACTGTTAGTACTGTAGGTAGCCTACACTTCACTGCTCATGTGGAGAAGAATGACTGTTATTTGAAGCAAGAAAATAAAGAAAAAAGGAAGCAAGACTATTGCAGATCACACATCCTCCAGGATAATTAGGGGTTGTGTGTGTGTGTGCGTGTGTGTGTGTGCGTGCATGGAAGCCTCTTTGTCGCCTAACTGGAAGACGAGAGTGCCTGCCGCACCTCTCCTCTCTGTAAGGTGTCACATCCCTCGCTTGTTGCAGATTCATGCATATTTATATTTATCTGTGGCGTAAGTTCGATACATTATTGTCACCTAATTAGATGTACGGCAGACAGAAATACATGGTGGAAATTCATAAAAAATGTGTGGTAATGACCTGAGCTGCCAGAAGTGTCAGGGGAGGTGGGGTGGAAGACAGGAGGAGGATGGAGGGAAGAGAAGGAGAGAAAGAAAGGGCAATAGGTGTTAACATGCAGCCAGTGTTCTTCTAATTAAACACTATTCTACTGTTATTAACATTCTGACACTTCAGAGTGTGTGTGTTGTAGGTGTGTGTGTGTCATTCTGACACTTCAGAGTGTGTGTTGTATGTGTGTTTGTGTATCATCCTGACACTTCAGAACAGGCTGGAACTCTACCCACAATGCACCACACCACCCCCCTGTCTCCCCCTACAACCTCACAGCCACTTCATGCCCCTCACCCCTGTCTTTCCCTACACCACCACCCTAGAATAGCACTGGCACATCTACCCACACCACACTGCCAACCTGTCTCCTCCATACACCCTCCCACACAAGACCCCCCCTCTCCCTCCTACACTCTCACCCCAGAAATGTATTTATTTAACCTTTATTTAACTAGGCAAGTCAGTTAATAACAAATTCTTATTTACAATACTGGCCTACCTACAGGGTCAGCCCCTGGAGCAAATTCGGGTTAAGTGCCTTGCTCAAGGACACATCGACAGGTTTTTCACCTTGTCGGCTCGGGTATTCGAACCAGCGACCTTACCATACTGTATCATCACTACCATATCACTACCATACTGTACCACTCTAGCCCTAACCCACTACCATACTGTATCATCACTACCATATCACTACCATACTGTACCACTCTAACCCTAACCCACTACCATACTGTATCATCATTTTCTACATTGACATTTTGGTCATTTAGCAGATGCTCTTATCCAGAGTGACTTCGCCTTAACCACTCTAACCCTAACCCAGTATCATAATGTACCATTCATAACGCCCAGATCTAACCCTAACCCAGTATCATAATGTACCATTCATAACGCCCAGATCTAACCCTAACCCAGTATCATAATGTACCATTCACAACGCCCAGATCTAACCCTAACCCAGTATCATAATGTACCATTCATAACGCCCAGATCTAACCCTAACCCAGTATCATAATGTACCATTCATAACGCCCAGATCTAACCCTAACCCAGTATCATAATGTACCATTCATAACGCCCAGATCTAACCCTAACTCAGTATCATAATGTACCATTCATAACGCCCAGATCTAACCCTAACCCAGTATCATAATGTACCATTCATAACGCCCAGATCTAACCCTAACCCAGTATCATAATGTACCATTCATAACGCCCAGATCTAACCCTAACTCAGTATCATAATGTACCATTCATAACGCCCAGATCTAACCCTAACCCAGTATCATAATGTACCATTCATAACGCCCAGATCTAACCCTAATTATTGTCTAATCATCACAGCAGCAGCAGAACCATCCTTTCATTAAACTACATTAAACACTCAGCAGCCATCTTATTTGCTGTGGGAACTTCTGTGTACTAATCCAGTACATTACCATTTGCATTTTTAACATCCCTATTTGGGTATGACATGTTTCTGTCAGAGGAAGTAAGAGTAGCCCCCAGGGACACACAGAGCCGAGAGGTTGGGGACAGCTGGGAGGATGGGAGGCTAGGGGGCTGGGAGGTTGGTAGGCTAGGAGGTTGGGAGGATGGGAGGTTGGTAGGCTAGGAGGTTGGAAGGATGGGAGGATGGGAGTCTAGGGGGCTGGGAGGATGGGAGTCTGGGAGGATGGGAGGCTAGGGGGCTGGGAGAATGGAAGGATGGGAGGCTGGGAGGATGGGGGCTGGGAGGCTAGGGTGCTGGGAGGATGGGAGGCTAGGGGGCTGGGAGGCTAGGGGGATGGGAGGATGGGAGGCGAGGTGGATGGGAGGCTAGGGGGATGGGAGGATGGGAGGCGAGGGGGATGGGAGGCGAGGGGGATGGAAGGCAAGGAGGATGGGAGGATGGGAGGCGAGGGGGATGGGAGGTTGGGAGGTTTGGGGCTTGGATGTGTTTTAGTAAGCTGAGTGCTGTTGTGCGACTGATGACTGATGACTGATGTAAAGATGAAATAGCTGTAGTGTTTCTCTTTGTTGTAGCCTCAGGTCAGGGCTCATCTTTCATTGAGGTATGCGTGTGTGTGACACCGTAGTGTTGTTAGAAGTGAAGTGTATTGCTGTTTAAACTCTAAAACGTCAGTTTGGAGTGGAGCATGGAAACTTCACCGTCTATAAACCAAACAAAACTCACTTCAAACCAAACACTTCTCACAGTGCTCCACATCATCTCACACCAAACTAAGGAAAACTTTTTAATGACTGCCTTGCAGTATCTTGGATTTAATTCAAGATGCTGCAAGTCAGTTAAGAACAAATTGTTATTTACAATGATGGCCTACATCGGCCAAACCCAGACGACATTAGGCCAATTTTGTGCCGCCCAATCACGGCCGGTTGTGATACAGCCTGGATTCGAACCAGGGTGTCTGTAGTGATACCTCTAGCACTGAACCCATGGAGCTCATGGTTCTCATGGCTGTGTTAGCGTTCCTGAAAGCCATATTCCACTGAAGAGGAAAACTAAGATCTCATGCATTTGGGCACTGCCATGTGTGAGGTGTCTATGGTAGCCGCCACAGGCTTTCCAATCAGGAGGCTAGCCTGACGGTGTCACATCAGGCGTACTCAACAACAACACGGTGACCAGGAGAACAGTTCTTTATCTCTGAAATTACATATACAACATTAACTACATATAGACACTACATACACTACATATACACCCTGCACACACTACATATACACACTACACACACACACACACTACATATACACACTTCACACACTACATATACAGTACACACTGCACACATACTACATATACACCCTGCACACACTTCATATACACACTACACACACACTACATATACACACTTCACACACTACATATACAGTACTGTCACGATCGGGTGTTAAAGCAGACCAAGGTGCAGCGCAGGGATAGTAGTTCGACATTTTTATTTATTTATACTATGTATAATCATGAATCTTATACTGTGTATAAAACAAAACCCAAACTACTACATAAACAATGCAACATGAATGAACAAACGTAGGGGAATGTACACGAAACACACTACCTTATCCGTGACTGGAGGAATAACGACCCACACAAAAGTGAAGGACATACAAACATATATAGGATCCCTAATTAGAGACAATGCGGTGCAGCTGCCTCTAATTAGGGATCCAACCCAAAACCCACACAGAAATAGAAAGAATAGAAACTGTCAGACTCTGACCATGGCTACATTGAGAAGCAAATAGGCTTCTCTATGGCCAGAGCCTGACAGTACTCGCAACTACATGGGGGGGTCAGGGAGGGAAGATTAGCTCGCAACTACATGGGGGGGTCAGGGAGGGAAGATTAGCTCGCCGGTGGCGGTTCTGCCTCCGGCGAAGTTGAGAGTCTCCTCCCATGCACCTTCCTTATGCCTGGCCATGGAGCTGGGAAATTTACTGCGCACGGACTGGGCACCGGTGGGGCAAACGGCTCCGGCCGTGGAGCGGGACCCTTGACCGGGCCCAGACTGGTCATCGGTGGGGTAATCGGCTCCGGCCATGGAGCTGGGACAACAACCGGGCCTGGACTGGGCACCGGAGGGGTAAACGGCTCCGACCAAGTAGTGGGGAAAACAACCGGACCCGGACTGGGCACCGGTGGGGTAAACTGCTCCGGCCATGGAGCTGGGCAAGGAACCGGACCCGGACTTTGCCCTGGTGGGGTAAACGGCTCCTGCCATGGAGCGGGGAAAACAACCGGGCCCGGACTGGGCACCGGTGGGGTAAACGGCTCCGGCCATGGAGCGGGGCAAACAACCGGGCCTGGACTGGGCACCGGTGGGGCGGACTGCTCAGGCTCTGGAGCGGAGCAGACGGCTGAACCTGGAGTGGGTACCGGTGGAGCGGACTGCTCAGGCTCTGGAGCGGAGCAGACGGCTGGACCCGGATTGGGTACCGGTAGAGCGGACTGCTCTGGCACTGGAGCGGAGCAGACGGCTGGACCCGGAATGGGCACCGGTGGAGCGGACTGCTCAGGCTCTGGAGCGGAGCAGACGGCTGGACCCGGATTGGGCACCGGTAGGGCGGACCGCTCTGGCACTGGGGCGGAGCAGACGGCTGGACCCGGAATGGGCACCGGTGAAGCGGACTGCTCTGGCACTGGAGCGGAGCAGACGGCTGGACCCGGATTGGGCACCGGTGGAGCGGACTGCTCAGGCTCTGGAGCAGAGCAGACGGCTGAACCCGGAATGGGTACCGGTGGAGCGGACTGCTCTGGCTCTGGGCGGACTGCTCAGGCTCTGGAGCAGAGCAGACGGCTGAACCCGGAATGGGTACCGGTGGAGCGGACTGCTCTGGCTCTGGGGCGGAGCAGACGGCTGGACCCGGATTGGGCACCGGTGGACTACGGGGGTCCTGCTCCACTGGGGGGGTTGGTTCCAGCCACAGCGCTGTGCTGACCTCTGGAGCCTCCGGGCTGCGGACCGTAGCTGGAGGTTCCGGGCTGCGAACCGTAGCTGGAGGTTCCGGGCTACGGGCCGTAGCTGGAGGTTCCGGGCTACGGGCCGTAGCTGGAGGTTCCGGGCTACGGGCCGTAGCTGGAGGTTCCGGGCTACGGGCCGTAGCTGGAGGTTCCGGGCTACGGGCCGTAGCTGGAGGTTCCGGGCTACGGGCCGTAGCTGGAGGTTCCGGGCTACGGGCCGTAGCTGGAGGTTCCGGGCTACGGGCCGTAGCTGGAGGTTCCGGGCTACGGGCCGTAGCTGGAGGTTCCGGGCTACGGGCCGTAGCTGGAGGTTCCGGGCTACGGGCCGTAGCTGGAGGTTCCGGGCTACGGGCCGTAGCTGGAGGTTCCGGGCTACGGACCGTAGCTGGAGGTTCCGGGCTACGGACCGTAGCTGGAGGTTCCGGGCTACGGACCGTAGCTGGAGGTTCCGGGCTGTGAACCGTAGCTGGAGGTTCCAGGCATTGGGCCGTGGATGAAGGCTCAGGACTGCGGACCTTCGCTGGAGGTTCCGGGCTGCGGACCGTCGCTGGAGGTTCCGGGCTACGGACCTTCGCTGGCGGTTCCGGGCTGCGGACCTTCGCTGGAGGTTCCAGGCATTGGGCCGTGGATGAAGGCTCAGGGCTGCGGACCTTCGCTGGAGGTTCCGGGCTGCGGACCTTCGCTGGAGGTTCCGGGCTACGGACCTTCGCTGGAGGTTCCGGGCTACGGACCTTCACTGGCAGTTCCGGGCTACGGACCTTCGCTGGCGGTTCCGGGCTGCGGACCTTCGCTGGAGGTTCCAGGCATTGGGCCGTGGATGAAGGCTCAGGGCTGCGGACCTTCGCTGGAGGTTCCGGGCTACGGACCTTCACTGGCAGTTCCGGGCTACGGACCTTCACTGGCAGTTCCGGGCTGCGGAACTTTGCTAGAGGTTCCGGGTTGCTCAACTTTGTAGGAGACTCAGGGTTGCGGACCTTCGCTGGGGGTTCCGGGCTACGGACCTTCGCTGGAGGTTCCGGGCTACGGACCCTTGCTGGAGGTTCCGGGCTACGGACCTTCGCTGGAGGCTCAGGGTTGTTGACCTTCGCTGGAGGTGCCCGTCTGTCCCATAGCCTCAGCACTAGTGCCCGTCGGAGCTCGAAGTCCTTCTCCTCCTCTATCTCCCGTAGGAATGGGTCCTTCTGCCCCTCCAGCGGAAGCGCAACCCAGGCTCTCCACCACCTCGTCTGCTCCTCCTCCGGGTATTTATGAAACCCCTCGGGCTTCTCCCGATCATGAATCGTGGAGAAGCTGTGTGCGATCCCCCTCCTTCAGCCTCTCCGGGCTCTGGCTGCGCACCGATGGTGTGGTACTCGAAGCCACGACGGACCTTCGTTGGCTCCGGGCCGGTGTTGGACGTACCGGACTGAGGAGGCGCACCGGTGGAGCGGACTGCTCCGGTACGGGAGTAGAGTAGACGGCCAGACCCGGACTGGGGATGCTCACCATGGGCCCCTTTAACGCCAGCTCCGTCCTTTCCTTCTCCATTCTCCTCCATTGCTCCATAAACCTCCCACTGTCCTCTGGCTTCACCTTAGGCCACGTGGGAAATGGTACTGGCGCTACCTCCTCCTCCTCCTCTGAGTCCGTCTCGAACCCCCCGAGGAGTTCCGTGTCCGTATACCGACGTGGGGCAATCGCTCTCTCCGTCTCTCGCCAGTTGCGCTGCTTGGTCTCAAGGTGGTGGGTCGTTCTGTCACGATCGGGTGTTAAAGCAGACCAAGGTGCAGCGCAGGGATAGTAGTTTGACATTATATTATTTATTTATACTATGTATAATCATGAATCTTATACTGTGTATAAAACAGAACCCGAACTACTACATAAACAATCCAAAATGAATGAACAAACGTAGGGGAATGTACACGAAACACACTACCTTATCCGTGACTGGAGGAATAACGACCCACACAAAAGTGAAGGACATACAAACATATATAGGATCCCTAATTAGAGACAATGCGGTGCAGCTGCCTCTAATTAGGGATCCAACCCAAAACCCACACAGAAACAGAAAGAATAGAAACTGTCAGACTCTGACCATGGCTACATTGACAAGCAAATAGGCTACTCTATGGCCAGAGCCTGACAAGTACACACTGCACACACACACTACACACACTACATATACACACTACACACACACACACACTTCATATACACACACTACACACACTACATATACACCCTACACACTACACACACACCCATCGCTCCTAACCATGGGTGTGTTCATTACAGAAACTGTTTACTGTTTATGAAACAAACGGATGCAAGCCGAGCCCGTTTCATTCGGTTTGCTTCCATATAAGAAAAGTTTAACTCCAACCCCAGACTGTCAATCAATCCATCAATCAAATGTATTTATAAAGCGCTTTTTACATCAGACGATGTCACAAAGTGCTATACAGAAACCCAGCCTAAAATCCCAAACAGCAAGCAATGCAGATGTAGAAGCACGGTGGCTAGGAAAAACTCCCTAGAAAGGCAAAACCTAGGAAGAAACCTAGAGAGGAACCAGGCTCTGAGGGGTGGCCAGTCCTCTTCTGGCTGTGCCGGGTGGAGATTATAACAATTCATGGCCATTAAGGCCAGTTCTTTCTCCAAGATGTTCAAATGTTCATAGATGACCAGCAGGGTCAAATAATAATAAAAGTAGTTGTGGAGGTTGCAACAGGTAAATACATCAGGAGTGAATGTCACTTGGTTTTTCAGTGCAATAGAGCGCAGGTGCGGTAGAGCGAGATGAAAACAGCAGGTCTGGGACAAGATGGCACGTCCAATGAACAGGCCAGGGTTCCATAACCGCAGGCAGAAGAGTTGAAACCGGCTAGGCTTCCCCTAAGCATCGTCTCTCAGCACCCCTCTGTCTCTGTATGTGTAGCCCAACTATCTGATGCTGTCTGGTCAAAAAGAGTAGGATATTGTTGCCACCCGTAGCATTGAATGCAAGGGAAGCTAGCGAGGATTTTGCCTCACGTGATAAGAAATTATACAATAATAGCAAATCAGCGTTGAGCTAAACTGAGTGAGCTCAACTGTGAATGGTCCTGCGCACCAAAAAAAAGTGTAAAGGGAAGCCAGTTTGGATTTGGTTTCACACCAATCACATCACATCAAGCACATCATTGACAGAAAAAAATGGAATTGTTGCAGCTCGTTGTGTTCTTGTCATCCGGTGGCTAGCTAGCTAGCTAGCAAAAATTGTCCCTTTCTTAAATTAGCCATGGACGGAGATGGGGATTTGGACTTGCGGTTTTACTTAATTCTTAACCAATGATTATAACGGCGATTCTGATCCAACCATAAATTCATACATTGTACCTCTGGCCTGAGAGGATGGAAGTTCAATATGTAGCTAGATGTAGTAGGCTAATGTTAACTAGCTGGCTAATCGTTGCCCATGAAAGGAAGTTAGGCTAGCGAGCAAGCATTTTAGACAGGTAGCCTAGGACAACAAAAACTAAAAGCGTGTACTGTATGACAGAGTCATAGACCATTTCAACAACATGAAAGAGAGGATGGCATTAGCGTGTAGGGTGAGTCAACGTGTTTTGTTTTTTTAAACACACACACACACAAATTAATACCATGGACAGCCACATGATATTTATCTTAGGTTGATTGGATCTTTTAGTTGTCACTGTATTAGACTAAGCATAGGTGTTTTGATGTTGAAATGGTGCTGGAATAGTGGAGGCAGCTCCTGTTTTCTTTGCGACTTGCGGTAACTTTCCGGTGTTCTAAATCAATAGTTGTTTAGTAGTCCGAAAATGTCGGAAACATTAATTGATTGACCATGCTGTAGGTCATGTAACTGTTTGTTACATGCAATATGCTTTGTCGACTCCACCGGACAGATGTTGCTCTCTGGTTTTGTGATGAAACAAAGGTGTGGTTGAATTTATTCTGCCACTGTCTTCTTATTGTCTCGGCCTTAGGCCTATACAGTCATATGCAAAAGTTTGGGCTGCATAATAATTTACTCTTTTATGACAGAAAATGATCACATGCCATTCATTTTTTAATAAAAGCTGAGTACTGGGGTATTGTTCAGACAAAGATTTTTAGTGTAGCAATATTAAGTTGTATGAAATAAAATCAGATGTGAAAAATAGGCTATGCAAAAATTGATGATTTGAATACCTGTAACTACTTAGCACTGATTAATTGGAACACACAATTGGTTTGGTGAGCTCATTAAGCCTTGAACTTCATAGACAAGTACATCCAATCATGAGAAAAGGTATTTAAGGTGGCCAATTGCAAGTTGTTGTTCTCTTTGACTCTCCTCTGAAGAGTGGCAACATGGGGGCCTCAAAACAACTCTCAAATGTCCTGAAAACAAAGATTGTTCAACATTATGGTTTAGGGGAAGGCTACAAAAAGCTATCGTAGAGATGTAAGCTGTCAGTGTCCACTGTGAGGAACATAGTGAGGAAATGGAAGACCACAGGCACAGTTCTTGTTAAGGCCAGAAGTGGCAGGCCAAGTAAAATATCGGAGAGGCAAAGGCGAAGGATGGTGAGAACGGTCAAAAACAGCCCACAGACCACCTCCAAAGACCTACAACATCATCTTGCTGCAGATGGTGTCACTGTGCATTGTTCAACAATTCTGCGCACTTTGCACAAGGAGAAGCTGTATGGGAGAGTGAAGCGGAAGAAGCCTTTTCTGCACACACGCCACAAACGCACATTTGGACAAACCAGCATCATTTTGGAATAAGGTGCTGTGGACTGATGAAACAAAGATTGAGTTATTTGGTCATAACAAGGGGCGTTATGCATGGCGGTAAAAGAACACAGCGTTCCAGGAAAAACACTTGCTACCCACAGTAAAATTTTGTGGGGGTTCCATCTTGCTGTGGGGCTGTGTGGCCAGTGCCGGTACTGGGAATCTTGTTAAAGTTGAGGGTCGCATGGATTCCACTCAATATCAGCAGATTCTTGGGAATAATGTTGAAGAATCAGTCACAAAGTTGAAGTTACGCCGGGGCTGGATATTTCAACAAGACAACGACCCAAAACACTGCTCAAAATCTACCTGGGCATTTATGCAGAGGAACAAGTACAATGTTCTGGAATGGCCATCCCAGTCCCCAGACCTGAATATCATTGAGAATCTGTGGGATGATTTGAAGCGGGCTGTCCATGCTCGGCAATCTTCAAACCTAACTGAACTGGAGATGTTTTGTAAGGAGGAATGGTCCAAAATACCTTCATCCAGAATCCAGACACTCATTAGAGGCTATAGGAAGCGTCTAGAGGCTGTTATTTTAGCAAAAGGAGGCTGTACTAAATATTGATGTGATTTTTCTGTTGGGGTGCCCAAATTTATGCACCTGTCTAATTTCGTTTTGATGCATATTGCACATTTTCTGTTAATCCAATAAACCTAATTTCACTAATGAAATATTACTGTGTCCATCAGTTATTTGATAGATCAAAATGAAATTTCTGATCCAAACACCCAATTATTTATAAATGGAAATTGTCAGGCGTGCAGGTTATAGAGCTATGGCTTTTTTTTACCCTGGCTTGGCTTCCCCAGTGATTTTACCCACGCACCGCTACTGCCCAGAGAACAGGCTGAGTATAGCCCACGAAGATCTCCCCCACCACACGAGCCCGAGGGGATGCAAGACCGAACGTCAGTGAATCAACCCACTCAAGTCGAGTATAAAGAAAAAAGCCTGGCACCACGTGATGGGAGAGCACTAGCAAGCCAGTGACTCAGCCCCCGTAATTGGGTCAGAGGCAAACACACATACACACACACACACACACACACACTCTCACACTGCTCCCATACTAAGGCCTCCCCACAAAGAGGAGAGTGAGGACTATTTTAGCGGTGGTGTCACCCAGACAGGAAGTTAGTCTGTCAGAAACAGGAAACTGGCCTGAGAGGAGTCTGATGGAATGCTCTGCTGGAATGTTGCATGCTGGGTCCCCAAAGTAACCTAAGCCTTGTGTGTACCCCGCAGTTCTCTCCCTTCACACATCCTCCTCCGCCCCACCTCATCCCCTCCTTATTCTCTCACAGAACTTCTCTAACAGATGTCTGTCTGTCTGTCTGTCTGTCTGTCTGTCTGTCTGTAGGGAGGACTTACAATGATCTGAACCAGTACCCCGTGTTTCCCTGGGTTCTCACCAACTATGAGTCCGAGGAGCTGGACCTCACCCTGCCGGGCAACTACAGAGATCTCTCCAAGGTACTGCTATTCTGTTATACACCCTGTAGGACTGGAGGAGAAGGGACAGGAGGAGGGAAGGAGAGGAAAGGTGGGGACAGGGGGGAGGAGGGGTAAGGACAGGAGGGGTGAGGGTCTCAGTCGGCAGGGGAATTTCCATATTAAGGCCCATGCAGGCTGGAAGAGAAAGCCATCTTGACTGGGAAATAATACAGAAATCATAATGCAGACATCATGTGCTCAGTCTGAACCCAGCGCTGGAATGTAGAGAAGGAGCTGATAGTTTAACATCCTAGCACTGGAATACCACATAATCTGAGTTCCAAATGGCATGCTATTCCCTATTTAATGCATTGCTTTTGACCAGAGCCCCCTATTCCCTATTTAATAGGGAATTAATAGGTGCAATTTGGGACGCAAATATAATATCCTAACAGATCCCAACACTGGAATAGCAGCTCTAAGTGTCTCTGCTCTGTTTGGTACTGTGTCGCCACAGCACATAAACTGAATGTTCTAGTGTCTCTGCTCTGTTTGGCATGGTACTGTCCTTCACTATCAACTGTAGGAGAGTTTTTAGTGTCTGTATGATTAGGGCTTTTGGCCCTGTTTAACTTCCTAGCAGCTCTCTCTCACTATTCCTCTCTCTCTCTCTCTCTCTCTCTCTCTCTCTCTCTCTCTCTCTCTCTCTATTTATATTTCTCTATTTATATTTCTCTCTCTCTCTCTCTCTCTCTTTCTACAACTCAGACTCACTGACCTGAAAACAATCGCATTCCTGTCTGAGCTTTCCTTCTCTCTCTGTCGCTCCCTCCTTCCCCTGTTCTCTCTCCACGAAGTGCCGACTCCCTCGCTCTCTCTGAGCTCCCTTTTCACAAAGTTTTGAGACAAATGTTTGCTAGGGAGGGAAGCAGAGAGACAAGCAGGGAGGGAAGCAGAGAGACAAGCAGGGAGGGAAGCAGAGAGACAAGCAGGGAGGGAAGCAGAGAGACAAGCAGGGAGGGAAGCAGAGAGACAAGCAGGGAGGGAAGCAGAGAGACAAGCATGAGGGGAAGCAGAGAGACAAGCACGGAGTGAAGTAGAGGGACAAGCATGAAGGGAAGCAGAGAGACAAGCAGGGAGGGAAGTAGAGAGACAAGCAGGGAGGGAAGCAGAGAGACAAGCAGGGAGGGAAGCAGAGGGACGAGCAGGGAGGGAAGCAGAGGGACGAGCAGGGAGGGAAGCAGAGGGACGAGCAGGGAGGGAAGCAGAGGGACGAGCAGGGAGGGAAGCAGAGGGACGAGCAGGGAGGGAAGCAGAGGGACGAGCAGGGAGGGAAGTAGAGGGACAAGCAGGGAGGGAAGTAGAGGGACAAGCAGGGAGGGGGGAAGGAAGGTATGGAAATGAGAGAGGTTGCTGAACTCACAATGAAAACATGAAATATCCACAACTAAAGCACCTTGTGTACTGAAAATGTCAGTGAATACACTTCCCTGCTAACAGATGTCTATAAGGGTAGTCTCCTCTGTACCTGGTTCATACCAGTTTCACCCAGCCAGTCTATAAAGTCACTGTGTGAATATTTCTACTCAGCCCTGTTGGAAATAAAAAAAGACAACATTTGAGTTGTTCAGGTAGGTAGTACTGTGGGTGATCCAGTGTTCACTCTGGCAGCAGGTCTACAGTAAGACACACACACACACCTTTCCTGTGTCTTCCTGCTGTCGTTTCTGCTCATGTCACCCTGTGGCGGATTCAGTCTGTACACAGCCAGGTGGGCCGTGTGTGCGTGTGTGCGTGTGTGTGAGAGAGCCCGAGCCCTCTGGCCTGGGGAGACAGTTATGTATTGTAATGTATTCCAGTAACATCCTACCATGCTGTTTACAGGCTGAGTTGCCTTCATTACCATGAGTTCACAGGCCTCTGTCTCCTGACAGTTGTCCTTGGAACCCCAGGGCTCACACACACAGACACACACACACACCTCCAACCCCAGGGCTCCTACCTCCAGAGGTACCAGCTATAGAAGGACTGAACTGGAATGAAGGGGCTTGAGTTCTCAAACATATAAGCAGACTTCAGAACAGTCATGCAAAACCACCAAACATCCTGTGCTTCCCAAATGGCACCCTATTTCCTATATAGTGCTCTACTTTCGACCAAGTAGTGCACTATGTAGGGAATATGATTCCATTTGGGAAGCAGCCATCCAGTGATATTTTGTCTCCTGACTGAGTTGCTCACGCCATGGGATCACGTGACTACCAATCAGGAAGTGGGTGTCAGCACAATCAGGCTAAACGTTCTATATCTTCTGGATGATACACCACTTAATCCTCTCACACACCTGCTTTAACACGCTACACACACCTACACACACCCGCAATTTACCTGCTGATCAGCCAGCCATCCGTGTTAAATCCAACTGAACAGAGTGTTCTCTGCCTCAGGGCCACAGTCGAGCATTCCTACTGTCAGATCACAGGTCTGTGGAGCACACAGACACACACACACACACACACACACACACACACACACACACACACACACACACACACACACACAACCACACACACACACACACACACAACCATACACACACACACAACCATACACACACACAGACCGACAGACACACACACACACACACACACACACACACACAACCATACACACACACAGACACACACAAGCAACCATACACACCACACACTCAGACACACGCACACAACCATACACATACACACACACACACACACACAGACACACACATACACCCTCCATGTCAGCGGTACAGTGGTGTGGTGGAGCGGTTCGTTAGGTTTTAATGATTATTTCCTGCTGACTGACAGGTGGCTGATGGGAAAGGGAAGCTCATCTCCTCATAGCTGTTAGTTGATTGAGTGGAAATGCTGATGATCCTATATGAAGGCATACTGAGCGTGCTCTGCTTAACAATCTAGAGGTTTATCACTGCTGTTGTTCTACCTACTTTTGTGTGTCTCTGATAGGAAGTGATGTGATGTGACTCTGTCAAAACTTCTCTCAGGGAGAAACAGGCAAATCTGTGAAGTGAGACAGCAGACATATGTACCCGATCTACTTTACCTCATAGCTACTGTTATGAAACGGAGAGGGAGTGGGAACTTGTCCGTGCTGGTCTTCAGACCCGCAACCTTATGAACCAGAGCCCTTCACGTTTTCAATGGCTCCAAGAAAGCTAGCTCCCTTGGAAGAGTCGATTTATATATATATTTTAGTCATATAGCGGACACTCTTATCTGAGTGAAGATGCATACATTTTCAGACTTTTTTGTACTGGTCCGAAGTTCTCTTTTTATTTTATTTTTAACATATTTGGACAGATTGATATGTAATCTTCATTTCAACACTATTGACAGATGAAGGTTACCCAATTGAACAAATCACAAAAAAAAAATGTTATGCAATTTAACTAAAATGTATTTTCCTTATGGGGAAAAAGTTAGTACACCCCTACCTTTACCATCACATAAAATGTCTAAAATTAGAATTAGGTGTACCAAAACAAGTGCAAATGATTAGAAAACATTCAAGAGAATCTTAGGAGGGTCCAGCCTTCCATAAAGATAAGAAAATTGGTCTGCTTTGGTCTTAACCATATGGGTGTGTGGTAACACATCATTCAAAGATCAAAAGACCTACCCGAGGCCCTCAGAAGAAAGATTATTGATGCCCATGAGTCTGGGAGGGGTTACAAATCCATTTCCAAGCAATTCAAAGTACATAATTCCACTCTCCGACGAAAATTCCAGACCACTGGCAAACTAGCTAGGACAGGTCATCCCACCAAGAGCTGACCGAAAGATGCTCATGGAAGTCTCTAAGAACCCCAGGGTAACATCAAGGGATCTACAGGCCTCTCTTGCCACAATCATTGTCGAATTGCATGGGTACATTGTCAGAAAGAGACTGCACAAACTTGGCCTACATGGGAGGTCAGGAAGGAAGAAGCCTCTGCTCTCAAAAACGAATATCAAGACACATCAAGACTTTTGCCAGACAACACCTGGGTAAAGACAGTTGTGTCTTGATATTCTTTTTTGAGAGCAGATGCTTCTTCCTCTGTTTCTCTCTAATGTTTTCTAATCATTTGCACTTGTTTTGGTACCTAATTCTAATTTTTGCCATTTTATGTGATGGTAAAGGTAGGGGTGTACTAACTTTTTCCTTGTAAGGAAAAGGCATTTTTGTTTATTTTAATTGTATAACATTTTCAAATACAGTGGGGAGAACAAGTATTTGATACACTGCCGATTTTGCAGGTTTTCCCACATACAAAGCATGTAGAAGTCTGTAATTTTTATCATAGGTACTCTTCAACTGTGAGTGACGGAATCTAAAACAAAAATCCAGAAAATCACATTGTATGATTTTTAAGTAATTAATTTGCATTTTATTGCATGACATAATTATTTGATCACTTACCAACCAGTAATAATTCCGGCTCTCACAGACCTGTTAGTTTTTCTTTAAGAAGCCCTCCTGTTCTCCACTCATTACCTGTATTAACTGCACCTGTTTGAACTCGTTACCTGTATAAAAGACACCTGTCCACACACTCAATCAAACAGACTCCAACCTCTCCACAATGGCCAAGACCAGAGAGCTGTGTAAGGGATAAAATCAGGGATACAATTATAGACCTGCACAAGGCAGGGATGGGCTACAGGACAATAGGCAAGCAGCTTGGTGAGAAGGCAACAACTGTTGCCGCAATTATTAGAAAATGGAAGAAGTTCAAGATGACGGTCAATCTCCCTCGGTCTGGGGCACCATGCAAGATCTCACCTCGTGGGGCATCAATGATCATGAGGAAGGTGAGGGATCAGCCCAGAACTACACGGCAGGACCTGGTCAATGACCTGAAGAGAGCTGGGACCACAGTCTCAAAGAAAACCATTAGTAACACACTACGCCGTCATGGATTAAAATCCTGCAGCGCACGCAAGGTCCCCCTGCGCATGTCCAGGCCCGTCTGAGGTTTGCCAATGACCATCTGGATGATCCAGAGGAGGAATGGGAGAAGGTAATGTGGTCTGACGAGACAAAAATAGAGCTTTTTGGTCTAAACTCCACTCGCCGTGTTTGGAGGAAGAAGAAGGATGAGTACAACCCCAAGAACACCATCCCAACCGTGAAGCATGGAGGTGGAAACATCATTCTTTGGGGATGCTTTTCTGCAAAGGGGACAGGACGACTGCACCGTATTGAGGGGAGGATGGATGGGGCCATGTATCGCGAGATCTTGGCCAACAACCTCCTTCCCTCAGTAAGAGCATTGAAGATGGGTCGTGGCTGGGTCTTCCAGCATGACAACGACCCGAAACACACAGCCAGGGCAACTAAGGAGTGGCTCTGTAAGAAGCATCTCAAGGTCCTGGAGTGGCCTAGCCAGTCTCCAGACCTGAACCCAATAGAAAATCTTTGGAGGGAGCTGAAAGTCCGTATTGCCCAGCGACAGCCCCGAAACCTGAAGGATCTGTATGGAGGAGTGGGCCAAAATCCCTGCTGCAGGAAACGTATGATCTCTGTAATTGCAAACAAAGGTTTCTGTACCAAATATTCAGTTCTGCTTTTCTGATGTATCAAATACTTATGTCATGCAATAAAATGCAAATTAATTACTTAAAAATCATACAATGTGATTTTCTGGATTTTTGTTTTAGATTCCGTCACTCACAGTTGAAGAGTACCTATGATAAAAATGACAGACTTCTACATGCTTTGTAAGTGGGAAAACCTGCAAAATCGATATTTTTTGTGATTTGTTAAATTGGGTAACCTTCATCTATCAATAGTGTTGAAGTGAAGATTACATATCCATCTGTCCAAATATGTAAAAAAAAAAGAAAGAAAAAAAAAGAGAACTTTCCAGGGGGTGTACTTACTTTTTGTATGTGTGCATATATATACAGTTTAAGTCTGAAGTTTACATACACTTAGGTCGAAGGCATTAAAACACATTTTTCAACCACTCCACAGATTTCATGGTAACAAACTATTGTTTCATCTACTTTGTGCAAGACACAAGCAACAATTGTTTACAGAGAGATTATTTCACTTAAAATTCACTACATCACAATTCCAGTGGGTCAGAAGTTTACATACACTAAGTTGACTGTGCCTTTAAACAGCTTGGAAAATTCTAGAAAATTATGTCATGGCTTTAGACGCTTCTGATAAGCTAATTGACATAATTTGAGTCAATTGGAGGTGTACCTTTGGATGTATTTCAAGGCCTACCTTCAAACTCAGTGCCTCTTTGCTCGACATCATGGGAAAATCAAAAGAAATCAGCCGAGACCTCAGAAAAACAATTGTAGACCTCCACAAGTCTGGTTCATCCTTGGGAGCAATTTCCAAACACCTCAAGGTACCACGTTCATCTGTACAAACAATAGTACGCAAGTATAAACACCTTGGAACCACACAGCCATGGTGCGAAAAGTGCAAATCAATCCCAGAACAACAGCAAAGGACCTTGTGAAGATGCTGGAGGAAACAGATTCAAATGTATCTATATCCACAGTAAAGCGAGTCCTATATCGACATAACCTGAAAGGCCTCTCAGCAAGGAAGAAGCCACTGCTCCAAAACCGCCATAAAAAAGCCAGACTACGGTTTGCAACTGCACATTGGGACAAATATCGTACTTTTTGGAGAAATGTCCTCTGGTCTGATGAAACAAAAATAGAACTGTTTGGCCATAATGACCATTGTTATGTTTGGAGGAAAAAGGGGGAGTCTTGCAAGCCGAAGAACACCATCCCAACCGTGAAGCACGGGGGTGGCAGCATCATGTTGTGGGGGTGCTTTGCTGCAGGAGGAACTGGTGCACTTCACAAAATAGATGGCATCATGAGGAAGGAAAATTATGTGGATATATTGAAGCAACATCTTAAGACATCAGTCAGGAAGTTAAAGTTGGGTCTTCCAAATGGACAATGACCCCAAGCATACTTCCAAAGTTCTGACAAAATGGCTTAAGGACAACAAAGTCAAGGTAATGGAGTGGCCATCATAAAGCCCTGACCTCAATCCTATAGAAAATGTGTAGGCAGAACTAAAAAAGCATGTGCGAGCAAGGAGGCCTAAAAAACCTGACTCAGTTACACCAGTTCTGTCAGGAGGAAGCTTCCCACAACTTATTGTGGGAAGCTTGTGGAAGGCTACCTGACACGTTTGACCCAAGTTAAACAATTTAATGGCAATGCTACCAAATACTAATTGAGTGTATGTAAACTTCTGACCCACTGGGAATGTGATGAAAGAAATAAAATCTGAAATAAATCATTCTCTCTACTATTATTCTGACATTTCACATTCTTAAAATAAAGTGGTGATCCTAACTGACCTAAGACAGGGAATTTTTTACTAGGATTAAATGTCAGGAATTGTGAAAACTGAGTTTAAATGTATTTGGGTAAGGTGTATGTAAACTTCCGACTTAAACTGTGTGTGTGTGTGTGTGTGTGTGTGTGTGTGTGTGTGTGTGTGTCTGTGTGTCTGTCTGTCTGTCTGTGGGTCTGTGGGTCTGTGGGTCTGTGGGTCTGTCTGTCTGTCTGTCTGTCTGTGGGTCTGTGGGTCTGTGGGTCTGTGGGTGTTTAATACTACTCCCTCCTTTTACTTGCGTTCGCAGGGTCGCTACACTACTATGCTGTGTTTACCATTGTGATGTTACATTAATTAGCCTTCTCTGCTTAGTTGCTAGTAGCAAATCCTATTCATGTTTTTAAATGAGTTTTTGCTGAAAAGTTTATTGTTTATGTCATAGCGAAGGATTGCAATGTAGCTAGCTAGCTGCGCAGCCAAACCTCTCATATACAACTCTGGAGATTAAGTGGTGCTAGTCGTGCATATTACCCTTTACTGTATCAATATTTATAGACTGCTACTGAACTTCAGAAAACCTATACCATGAGAGAAACCACCCAAACGGAGATCTCTGAAGAACTAGATTGTAGCTGTTCAAGGTGCTTCTTCTGACAAGCCCAGAGAAAAAACAAATGTGACTCCTTCTGCACTGTACCAAAATGCAGTATGTGTGTCTCCTCGGGAGTTAGCTTGATATTACCACACTAACCGCAGAACTTTCTCTTTCTGTGTGTTTCACACACTCGCATAAACACACACACACACACACACACACACACACACACGCACGCACACACACAAATGCATACGCACGCTCCTCTTGGATCCTCCACTTTGTGGTCTCTACTCTCTGCAGTCAGAGAATGATCCTAATTACATGTGATGAGTGGTTTATCTAGTGTAGCATGTGACAGCCCTATAATCCAGCTGCTAGGTTTGATCATGTCTTGTTTGGTGGTGCAGGTACGTATCACTAGGTCAGGTGTT
This sequence comes from Thymallus thymallus, assembly GCA_023634145.1. NCBI lineage: Eukaryota > Metazoa > Chordata > Actinopteri > Salmoniformes > Salmonidae > Thymallus > Thymallus thymallus. The sequence continues at coordinate 9,336,891 of CM042379.1, forward strand.
ATTTATGGGAGTGAACTCAGAAGGAGCTAAATGCAGAGCTGTCTAAAGCACTTGTTTTTATTGTCTTCTTATCATGTCCTGTATTTACATAATCACCTGAGAATAGGTAGCTGGTGATTACTGTGTGTTAAAGGAATGGTAGAGGAAAAGGTTTGCTTTCACTATTCTACCCCAGTAACCAGCCATGGAAGGGGGTCCCAAATGGCACCCTATTCCCTCTATACTGTAGTGCACAACTTTTGACCAGGGCCCAAATCCCCATCTCTAACTATTTTATCACATTAGCTTGCTAACATTAGCATCCAACATTAGCATTGATGGCTCCATCATTTAACCTTAAGTAACTTAGTTGCTAGTACAATATGTCAAGAAATCAATGAAATACCACGTTGTAGCAAAGTTAGCTAGGTAGCTAGCTGTTGCATATCAACAACAGAGAAGTTCAGAGTATAGCCAGAAATGGATGTTGTTTTGTTTGCGTGAACTAGCCAAACATTTTTTGTTACCCAACTGGACCCTGGTCAAAAGTAGCATACTATATAGGGAATAGGGTGCCAGGTTGCTGGTGCTGCATGCATGTGAAAGGCTTAGATCTTTAGAAGGCCCTTATGGCCACTTAAGACCCAACACTATCTACCGTGTTGACATCTTTTTAATGTCTTACTAATGAGCAAGTTTAGCAGGCTAAAGCACCCATATATTTTTATAGGCTAAGAGCTGTCTGTGAGGGTGACAGGGAAATATATTTTAGCCGTGCGCAGTAGATCACCTTCTGTGTGTTGACAAACGGTGGAATAGTCTGGAAATTAACAGAAAATGACAGCCGATGTTCTGTGGTCAAAGGCGATATGACTTCCATCTGCTGCTTTTAACCATTTTTGTCGGTGCCGTTTTGTCCTTACAACATCCATCCTTCTGTTGGGTTTAGTGTAAAAATGTATATTGACAGTCTCTCTGTATTTGGGGTTCTTGGCTAGCTATGAGACCACGTTAGCTGTGAGACAACGTTAGCTGTGAGACAACGTTAGCTGTGAGACAACGTTAGCTATGAGACCATGTTAGCTATGAGACCATGTTAGTTATGAGACCATGTTAGCTGTGAGACCATGTTAGCTGTGAGACCATGTTAGCTGTGAGACCACGTTAGCTGTGAGACCATGTTAGCTGTGAGACCACGTTAGCTGTGGGACCACGTTAGCTATGAGACCATGTTAGCTATGAGACCATGTTAGCTGTAAGAAATGTTAGTTGGTTCTCAGACCCGGGTTGAAACCCAGTCCGTCCTATTAGCTGTCTGTGTTGTCCAGCTGTAGCTATGATTATGCTGAGCTGACTGAGACCAGCCTGGTTCCTCCTGGACGTTTAACAGCCTGTCTGACTTCCTGTAACCCATAGCCCAATCACAGCCGGCCCCAGATGTCACATGACAGCCTATTATCACCCCATAAATCTCAGCCGATCTCAATAAACTTCTCTTTCATTCTTTCTCATCGATCTAACATCGATGTGGACGGTCATTACGTTGGAAAGGAAAGAAAGGAGTGTAAAAGGAAACCAGACGTGACCAGTGGTTTGGAGTGAGAGAGTTGAGCGCTAGTCAAACATTCCTACTAATGCCATGTGTTCTGTGCCACATAGATGGAGATATATGCTGTGGGAAAATAATGAAGATGACGAGACATTCTGGATGCAGCTCATATGGATGCCTATGCACTATATATCCAGGACCCTCTGGGCCTAACTAATGCACTATATAAGGAATAGAATGTAATTTGGAAAGCAGCTTTTTGTGTTGTAAGACTCTCATAACTCTAGTCATGGGAATACTGGAGTAACGGCACAGTCTTAATGATTTGATATTAAAGTTATTTTATTTTTAGTTGTTGGTCTCTCCACTAGCTGCAGCTTGTCTGAATCAAGGGCTTGGTTGGGGTAGATTCCCCATGATTCCTGTGGTCAATCCGAGACATGGCCGCCACACACACACACTCACACCCTCCCCCACTGACTCAATAGCACTGAGTATATTAATATTGACTGCCAATATACCTCCAAGGCCTGCCTGTTGGCCAGGGTGATTGAAAAGGCAGAGAAAGCAATTTATCCTCCAGTACATGTATTTTAATGGGCTAATTAGATTGTCTTAAAAACACATGAAAAAGCGAAGGCTTGGTACGAATATTCTCTCAGTGTCATAATATTCCCATCCCAAATGGCATCCTATTACCCACATAGTTAGTGGCATCCTAATACCCAAATGTAGTGCACTGTATTGGGAATGAGTTGCCATGTGGGACCCAGAATGAGTCTCGCGTTATACAGAGAGACTGGGACCCAGAGTGTAATATTGACTTGGCCTCTGTTCCTGACTTATGGTGGGAGAATGAAGCACGCTATCAAAGGCCAACATTTGGGTTGTAAAGTCATATATTTCTTGTTTTATCCATTGACTAGCTACGTAATTACTGTAATACCAATAGCAGGCCTTACTAAACTCCTGGAGGGCCTATTATTTTTACCATGACAACATGGCGTGCCACATTAAATTGTCTCATTTGGCCCGGGGTCCGTGTGTTTGACAACCCTGATCTAGGAGCTGTCTGTCTGCTAAGTCTTAAACATCAGTTATATACTGAACATCATATACTCTATCTACTGTATGTAACTTCTGTTTCTTCCTCAGCCAATCGGAGCGTTGAACCCGAAGCGTGCAGTGTTCTATGCAGAGCGCTACGAGACGTGGGAAGAAGACCAGACCCCCCCGTATCACTACAACACCCACTACTCCACCGCTAACTCCACCCTGCTCTGGCTGCTCAGGATAGTACGTACTCTATACCCCATCCACCCAATACCCTATTCCCTGTACCCCATATCCGGAAACGGGGTGGTTGATAATAAAATATATTTCTACGTACTTTCTATCTGATTTTAGACGTTCAAGTGTGGGCAGACGTAGTTTTTTTATCCAAAATAACATTTTCTTAATGGCAGCTAGTACAGTAAGTTATATAGTGAGTCACACAGTCCACACAATTGAAAGGATATTGGTACCACCTAGTGTTTAGTAAATACCAGTGGAATCTAAATTGTGAGATATAGGGTTACCTCTCCTGGGGTTTGGCCATATCTGATATGTTAGGCAGCTCGTTAATTGGAGAAAGCTTGATGGGGAGTTAGTAGCACCCCCGTCCTCCCCCCGTCCTCCCTTTGCCCGCTACTCTACCCCTCCTTTCTGCCTCCTCTCTCCCGCGTTAGCAGAGGGGCTGATGAATTAGAAGAGTTCCTCTGACAGCACTTACACCACTCCTCACTACCCACACTCCTCCTCCATCTCTCCTCCATCTCTCCTCCCTACATCCCTCCATCAGAACACTGTCTCTATCTCAGATTGGGAACACCACATACAGTATCAGCAAATTAGCACTGTCGCTCCCGGCGACCAGGAAGCACAGTAATTAATACTGCCTAAGGCATTGTGGGTAATGTACATTAGGGGAGGACAGACAGACAGACAGACAGACAGACAGAAGTCTGGCACAGGAACGTCACATACACAGACACAGAAACGCACCATAGATGCGGTAAAGAGGTTAATGGAACTCAACCCAAACAATCGAAATGCCATGGAAACATGTGGGTTAAAGATGCCGTAGGGGAAGATCCCAAATCTCTTCATTGTCCCCCCCCAGCAAAATGTGCCTACATTTAGTCTATTGTTTATATGTGTATTGTGTACTTCTATATGTTATGCAAGGAAAACAGCAGAATATATCAAAATCGGACTTGTGACAATACATCAATCATGATGGATTTGACAAATATCCACTTGGTTAGATCAGATTTGCCTTCCATTGACCTCTTTACCGCATCTAGGGTTCCAATAACAGACATTCTCATTGTCCCTTCTCTCTGTCACAACCAGTATAATTCGGCCATTAGCGTTCCTTAGGGGAGCAGACATGATTCATTCTGAACATGCAATAGAAAATCTAGTTCACTATCTACTTCACTGACAGTATGCTTTGGTATGGTGGTGTTATCTGTGTTCTGATGTTTGTTTGTGTGTGTCCATGAAACATCCTTTGCTCAATGTAAAATGTGTATGTTTTTTCTTGCAGGAGCCTTTCACAACGTTCTTCCTGAATGCTAACAACAACAAGTTTGACCATCCAGACCGGACCTTCTCAGCCATCAGCCGCTCGTGGAGGCACTGCCAGAGAGACACCTCAGACGTCAAGGTGTGTGTCTTTGTGTCGCTGCGTGCGCGTGTGTCCATGAAACAACCTCTGCTCAATATAAAATACTCTGTATTTGTATCTACGGTGGGTCTGATGCGTTCTCTGTTCATCGGTATTCAACACAAAAGGAAACATCACAATAAAATATATACCATGAATTATAAATAACACTGTGCTCAAACTGTGAGGAACAGAGACATGGTCTACAGTGAATAACTAAAGCACTTACAAATACATACTTGATTTACCTCTCATAAAAATAAAAATAACATTACTTTAAAAGCAAAGGAGTGCTGTATTGTATGTGAACAAAGGCTGAAGACAAAGAAAGAAAGAAATCCTCTCCTTCCTTCCTCAGAGGAGCAGTCAGAGGTTGTGTCCCAAATGTCTCCCTATAGGCCCTGGTCAAATGTAGTGCTCTATATAGAGAATAGGGTGCCATTTGGGATGCAGACAGAGAAACGCTGAACCACCACCACGGCCACTCTGTAACACAGCGGGAGCAGCTCTGTCCTCAAAGTGTCAGATATTTCTAGAACACCCCGTGTCGGGTTAGTGTTGCCCCAGGCAATTAATAAAGCATTAAAGACAAAAGCTATTTAAAATGTAGTGTTTTATGTCTGGACAGGGCTTTTCCTGGGTTCAGCTTGGGGAGGAGGGGAAGAGAGCAGCACATCAGCTAACATGCCCTGTTAACAAATACATGCTACTTTAAACTACTTGTATGTCTGTCTGTCTGTCTGTCTGTTGAAACATACAGAACACGGCTGCTGGTCTATCAGCACGAAGGAGAGCGAGGCAAGATATTACAGCTGTGTTTCATTATGTATTAGTAACGGGAATTATTCTGCTAAATTGTTTCAACTACACACACAGTTCTACCAACATACACACAGTTCTACCCACATACACACAGTTCTACCTACATACACACAGTTCTACCTACACACACAGTTCTACCTACATACACACAGTTCTACTTACATACAGTGCATTCGGAAAGTATTCAGACACCTTTGCTTTTTCCACATTTTGTTACTTAGAGCCTTAAATGGATGAAATAAAGAATCTACACACAATATCCCATAATGACAAAGCAAAAACAGGTTTTTAGAAATGTTATCAAAATGATAAAAAAAACAGAAATACCCTTTGCTATTCAGACCCTTTGCTATGAGACTCGAAATTGAGCTCAGGTGCATCCGTTTCCATTGATCATCCTTGAGATGTTTCTACAACTTGATTGGAGTCCACCTGTGGTAAATTCAATTGATTGGACATGATTTGGAAAGGCACACACCTGTCTATATTAGGTCCCACAGTTGACAGTGCATGTCAGAGCTAAAACCAAGCCATTAGGTCGAAGGAGGCACAGATCTGTACCAAAACGTTTCTGCAGAATTGAAGGTCCCCAAGAACACAGTGGCCTCCATCATTCATGAATGTCTTTCATTCAAAACACATGTTACTGAATTGGTGAAGAAGTTGAAGATTAAAATTTGATTATTTTATTGAAACAAAGCGTTCCTATTTTACAGCATAAAACTGATATTGTTGAAGTTACCTTTATGTCAATGCTGGGTTATGGTGATCTGCTTTACATGCATGCATCACCTTCGGTTTTAAAACCTTTTGATGCAGTCTATCATTCAGCTTTGCGTTTTGTTTTCTGGAGCCGATTTTCACACACATCATTGTCAAGCCATGATAAATGAGATAAATGTTGTTGAATGTAATTGTTATTTGTAATTGACTTGTTGTGTTTTTATTTATTTTAACTTTGATGTACACAGGGCTCAGCTGTTAAAGAGACCTTGGTCTCAGACTGATTTCTCTGTATAAATAAAGGACAACAAAAAAACATATACAGTGGGGAGAACAAGTATTTGATACACTGCCGATTTTGCAGGTTTTCCCACTTACAAAGCATGTAGAAGTCTGTAATTTTTATCATAGGTACTCTTCAACTGTGAGTGACGGAATCTAAAACAAAAATCCAGAAAATCACATTGTATGATTTTTAAGTAATTAATTTGCATTTTATTGCATGACATAAGTATTTGATACATCAGAAAAGCAGAACTTAATATTTGGTAGAGAAACCTTTGTTTGCAATTACAGAGATCATACGTTTCCTGTAGTTCTTGACCAGGTTTTGGCCCACTCCTCCATCCAGATCCTTCAGGTTTCGGGGCTGTCGCTTGGCAATACGGACTTTCAGCTCCCTCCAAAGATTTTCTATTGGGTTCAGGTCTGGAGACTGGCTAAGCCCCTCCAGGACCTTGAGATGTTCTTACGGAGCCACTCCTTAGTTGCCCTGGCTGTGTGTTTCGGGTCGTTGTCATGCTGGAAGACCCAGCCACGACCCATCTTCAATGCTCTTACTGAGGGAAGGAGGTTGTTGGCCAAGATCTCGCGATACATGGCCCCAACCATCCTCCCCTCAATACGGTGCAGTCGTCCTGTCCCCTTTGCAGAAAAGCATCCCCAAAGAATGATGTTTCCACCTCCATGCTTCACGGTTGGGATGGTGTTCTTGGGGTTGTACTCATCCTTCTTCTTCCTCCTCCAAACACGGCGAGTGGAGTTTAGACCAAAAAGCTCTATTTTTGTCTCATCAGACCACATGACCTTCTCCCATTCCTCCTCTGGATCATCCAGATGGTCATTGGCAAACTTCAGACGGGCCTGGACATGCGCTGGCTTGAGCAGGGGGACCTTGCGTGCGCTGCAGGATTTTAATCCATGACGGCGCAGAGTGTTACTAATGGTTTTCTTTGAGACTGTGGTCCCAGCTCTCTTCAGGTCATTGACCAGGTCCTGCCGTGTAGTTCTGGGCTGATCCCTCACCTTCCTCATGATCATTGATGCCCCACGAGGTGAGATCTTGCATGGTGCCCCAGACCAAGGGAGATTGACCGTCATCTTGAACTTCTTCCATTTTCTAATAATTGCGCCAACAGTTGTTGCCTTCTCACCAAGCTGCTTGCCTATTGTCCTGTAGCCCATCCCAGCCTTGTGCAGGTCTACAATTTTATCCCTGATGTCCTTACACAGCTGTTTGATTGAGTGTGTGGAGTCCGTTTGATTGAGTGTGTGGACAGGTGTCTTTTATACAGGTAACGAGTTCAAACAGGTGCAGTTAATACAGGTAATGAGTGGAGAACAGGAGGGCTTCTTAAAGAAAAACTAGCAGGTCTGTGAGAGCCGGAATTCTTACTGGTTGGCAGGTGATCAAATACTTATGTCATGCAATAAAATGCAAATTAATTATTAAAAAATCATACAATGTGATTTTCTGCATTTTTGTTTTAGATTCCGTCTCTCACAGTTGAAGTGTACCTATGATAAAAATTACAGACCTCTACATGCTTTGTAAGTAGGAAAACCTGCAAAATCGGCAGTGTATCAAATACTTGTTCTCCCCACTGTATATAAAAACAATTCTTAAATGGAAGAAGTTTAGAACCACCAAGACTCTCCCTAGAGCTGGCTGCCCGGACAAACTGAGCAAGCGGGGGAGAAGGGCCTTTGTCAGAGAGGTGACCAAGAACCCAATGGTCACTCTGACAGAGCTCCAGAGTTCCTCTGTGGAGATGGGGGAACCTTCCAGAAATAAAACCATCTCTGCAGCAATCCACCAATCAGGCCTTTATGGTAGAGTGTCCAGACGGAAGCCACTCCTCAGTAAAAGGCACATGACAGCCGGCTTGGAGTTTGCTAAAAGGCACCTAAAGGTCTGGTCTGATGACACCAAGATTGAACTCTTTGGCCACATCTGGAGGAAACCTGGCACCATCCCTAAGGCGAAGCATGGTGGTGGCAGCATCATACTGTGGAGATGTTTTTCAGCAGCACGGACTAGGAGACTAGTCATGATCGAGGGAAAGATGAACTGAGCAACGTACAGAGAGATCCTTGATGAAAACCTGCTCCAGAGCTTTCAGGACCTCCAGATTGGGGCAAAGATTCACCTTCCAACAGGACAACGACCCTAAGCACACAGCCAAGACAATGCAGGAGAGGCTTTGGGACATGTCTCTGAATGTCCTTGAGTGGCCCAGCCAGAGCCCAGACTTGAGCCCGGACTTGAACCCGATCGAACTTTGCTTCAACAAATTACTGAGTAAAGGGTCTGAATACTTATGTAAATGTGGTATTTCCGGTGTTTATATATATATACAGTGGGGAGAACAAGTATTTGAAACACTGCCGATTTTGCAGGTTTTCCTACTTGTGTTTTCTTTGTCAAACAATTTGATCCATTTTAGAATAAGGCTGTAACGTAACAAAATGTGGAAAAAGTCAAGGGGTCTGAATACTTTCAGAAGGCACAGTACAGTAAGTCAGAAGTTTACATACACTTAGATTGAAGTCAACCACTCCACAGATTTCATGTTAACAAACTATAGTTTCCTGCAAGTAATTCTTCCAACAATTGTTTACAGACAGATTATTTCACTTATAATTCACTATATCACAATTCCAGTGGGTCAGACGTTTACATACACTAAATTGACTGTGCCTTTAAACACCTTGGAAAATTCCAGAAAATGATGTCATGGCTTTAGAAGCTTCTGATAGGCTAATTGAAATAATTTTAGTCAATTGGAGGTGTACCTGTGGATGTATTTCAAGGCCTACCAAACTCAGTGCCTCTTTGCTCGACATCATGGGAAAATCAAAAGAAATCAGACCTCAGAAAAGTCTGATTCATCCTTAGGAGCAATTTCCAAACGCCTCAAGGTACCACGTTCGTCTGTACAAACAATAGTACGCAAGTATAAACACCATGGGACAACGCAGCCGTCATACTGCTCAGGAAGGAGAAGCGTCTCCTAGAGATGAACATACTTTGGTGCAAAAAGTGCAAATCAATTCTAGAACAACAGCAAAGGACCTTGTGAAGATGCTGGAGGAAACGGGTACAAATGTATCTATATCCACAGTAAAACGAGTCCTATATCAACATAACCTGAAAGGCAGCTCAGCAAGGAAGAAGCCACTGCTCCAAAACCGCCATAAAAAAGACAGACTACGATTTGCAACTGCACATGGGGACAAAGATCATACTTTTTGGAGAAATGTCCTCTGGTCTGATAAAACAAAAATAGAACTGTTTGGCCATGATGACCATCGTTATGTTTGGAGGAAAAAGGGGGAGGCTTGCAAGCCGAAGAACACCATCCCAACCGTGAGCACGGTCTCAAATGGGTCTTCCAAATGGACAATGACACCAAGCATACTTCCAAAGATGTGGCAAAATGGCTTAAGGACAACAAAGTCAAGGTACTGGAGTGGCCATCACAAAGCCCTGACCTCAAGCCTATAGAAAATGTGTGGGCAGAACTGAAAAAGTGTGTGCGAGTAAGGAGGCCTACAATCCTGACTCAGTTACACGTGTTAGGAGGAATGGGCCAAAATTCACCCAACTTATTGTGGGAAGCTTGTGGAAGGCTACCCGAAAAGTTTGACCCAAGTTAAGCAATTTAAAGGCAATGCTACCAAATACTAATTGAGTGTATGTACACTTCTGACCCACTGGGAATGTGATGAAAGAAATAAAAGCTGAAAGAAATAATTATCTCTATTGTTATTCTGACATTTCACATTCTTAAAATAACTGACCTAAGACAGGGAATTCTTACTAGGATTAAATGTCAGGAATTGTGAAAAACTGAGTTTAAATGTATTTGGCTAAGGTGTATGTAAACTTCCGACTTCAACTGTGCATAAACACAGTTGTACCTACTTACAAAGTTCTACCTACATACACAGTTTTACACACAGTTTTACTTACGTACACACAGTTACTACATACACATGGCTTTACCTATGTACACAGTTACCTACATACATACACAAAGTTTTACCTAAATAATAACAAAGAGTACAGGATGAGCTGACCACCTACAAGAGCAAGTCAATTTGGAGAGACCTTGTACCAGCACAACTCCCCCCGTCCTCCTCCCCTTCACAATGATTTTTTAAAGTGTTGCTCATCCATGTCTCTGTGTCCACGTTAGTGTGTGTGTGTGTGTGTGTGTGTGTGTGTGTGTGTGTGTGTGTGTGTGTGTGTGTGTGTGTGTGTGTGTGTGTGTGTGTGTGTGTGTGTGTGTGTGTGTGTGTGTGTGTGTGTGTGTGTGTGTGTGTGTCAGGGAGAGGCAGACTGGTCTATGAGTAGTCAACATTCTCGCTGCCAGTGTGTCACCTGAAGGGATCCAGCAGCATCTAATATAGCTAATGCTATGGAGGCTGTTAGCTATTTATGGAGGCTGTTACCTATCTATTGAGGCTGTGTGATTGACTTGTTCTGCCCATTAACAGGCTGTTGCTGTATTAATGGCTGCCAGGGGAGCTGGGCTCGAAAAACGGAGCTGGCAGCTTTAACGGCTTGGTGCTGAGTTATGACAGGGAAGTTTACAAATAGAAAGAGGGATAGAGGGAGAGGGAGAGAGAGAGAGAGAGAGAGAGAGACTCCAGTGTTATGGTCAGTCATAGGGGTAGTTTACAAAAAAATAATGATTTTCCAGAGAAGATCCCGATCTCAGGGAATTACACCAAAGTTCTCCATTGGTACAAACTACAATTACCTAGGTTTAAAAATAAGCTCAACTGGACACCTTAAGGCACTGAATGAACTGAGAGAGAAAGCAGGCAGGGCATTCTACACCATTAAACAACTAATTCAAATTGAAACACATATTAAAACTAGGCAAAAACTAATTGAATGTGTCATTGACCCAATTGCAATTTATGAGAGTGAGAGTGAGAGTGAGAGTGAGAGGGAGAGGGAGAGGGAGAGGGGGAGGGAGGGAGAGACTCCAGTGTTATGGTCAGTCATAGGGTGAAATGTGACCAACAGCAGACTCCAGTGTTTTATTAGGGTGTTTCCTGTCATGCCACCTTCCTCTCTAATGCCTGATTTACCGTCCTAAAGCCCTGCCTGTTACTCCTGTAGTTATCCTCCCATAGGCACCAGGCCTGGTCCAACTCCCATAGGCCTGGTAAAAACCAACAGCATCAGAGAACACGACAAACACTGCTTTCATAAAACAACCCTCATACTAGCACTGAACCAGCTAGGAGGCCCGGCACATTTTAGACACACACAGACATAGTCGCTGACACACACACATGCCCGAACGCACACACACAAACACAGTCACTTACCCACACACAAGCACGCATGCACACACACACACACACACACCTGACACACATACACCTCCTGACACACACAGGCCTAGAGAGACAGAGTTGAAATGGTTTTCTAATGAGGGCTCTGACAGAGAGAGGAGGGAGGCGCAACATTCCTGTTATGCACATGGTCCAATGTACAGAGGCATCTGTCAGAGAGAGAGAGGGAGAGGAGGGGAGGAGAGGAGGCTCTGTGATTGACTAGAGCAGTGGTCACTAACCGGTCGATCATGATCATTCCTAGTCGATCTCCAACGATAAAGCCTTGCGCTCCTTTTTCCGTTTCTTATTCGTCATGCGCCGTTGGCGGTAGGTGTACTTGATTCAGCTGCCCTGCAGGTCGGGTAGGCAAAGTGTTCCCATTTCGAACCATTTGATTTGACCTACCTGGTGGACCTGGAGAGCTAAATCAAGTGTGCCTACTACTGACGAATTGGGTAGCTCAAATCACCATGTCTGCAGCTTCCAGATTTCATAACTTTTAAATAGATACTGTCAAATAATACATCAAAGAGCTGCTGTTTTTATGAGTGAGTTCATGTTTAAGTTTTTATTCAGCACAGTCAACACATTTTTAAAATATCATAAAAAACGCGCTTCTTCCTACTTTCACTCGCGCTACAACCGGCACTGCAGCTGAAATGAATGCGTAGCCAAGTGTATCGATATTCCTGCATTTTCATTATTACGGCTCGTCTATTTTAATGTTGAGGAATATTTCACTTTCTCTGGTCATAGGAACAACAAAATGAATTTGTGCACGAGGCAGAAATAATGCAGTGCTTCTCGAGTTTCAGGCCATCAGGTGGAAGACAGCTCAGCCTCCCTCCGCTGAGACTGACCGTCAATTGCGGGGTACCATTAGTCGGGTAAAAGAAAAAAGAAAATTATTTAAATGTATGCTCAGCTGTGCCTCGCAAGTAATACCACAACTGATCAGTTTTTTTTATGTAGCTCATGTTTTGAAATATATTATGGTCTGAGAAGAACAATACTTGCAGGCCAAGCATAGCCAATATGCTGTGATAATGGATTAGGCCTCATCCCTACACAAACCTCATCCCTACAGAATTGTTTTTTTAGGCATAGGCTTACATTTTTTAAGTAATGTTTAAAAAAATACATAAGTGCGGTAGATCTTGGCTTGCATTTTGACTCCGAAAGTGATCTTGACTCAGAAAAGGTTGGTGACCACTGGGCTAAAGGGTGTCTCCAGCGACAGCTAGTTGTTTATTCTCCCTGAAGTTGGAATCACACCAGGGAGGATCATGGGAGTTTGTTTCTTCCTCTCTGTGCCGAGGTCCTGACCTCATCACCACAGCCCTGCACTGACACACACACACACACACACACACACACACACACACACACACACTTAAATAACTGTTGCAGCACCTCTCAACACCCATGGCCTGCTGTTTATTGGGCTTGTATTACCTTTCCCACTGAAGTCACACACACATACACACATCCTTTTACTCCCCTTCCATCTCCCCTCCCCTTCTCCCTTTGCTGATCCCAGTTCTACTACCTGCCATGTGTAATACAATGTGTAATAATGTGCTATAATAACATGTGTAATGACCTATAAACAGGGTTGGGTAGGTTACTTTCTAAATGTAATCCGTTATAGTTACAAGTTACCTGTCCAAAGTTGTAATCAGTAACGTAATCTGATTACATTGAGTTACTTTTAGATTACTTTCCCCTTAGCAGGGATGCAAACTAGTTACCTTTCGGCGAAATTTGCTGATTTTAATCCAAAATAGGTGACCTACATGATTCGTGTAGATCCTTATGTGTTATTTCATAGTTTTGATGTCTTCACTATTATTCTACAATGTAGAAAATAGTAAAAATAAAGAATAACCCTTGAATGAGTAGGTATGTCCAAACGTTTGACTGGTACTGTATTTATCATTTATAAGTCCAAAAATGGATGTAGCAACTACATATTGCCCCTTTAAGTCTATCACAAGTTCGCACGTTTGAGGCCTATGGACTTTATCAGTATGAATTAGATTGAGCAATAAAAGACCCACTTTTATTCCATAGGCTTGGATCCGCACTATGCAGCTGTTGCAAGAGCGCATTTTTCACTAGCTGTCCACTGGTTTCAAAAACAATGATTGATAGGCAGCTTAAACTTTGTGAATTCAACCATTATTGGGTTCAAATACACATTTAGATTTGTGAACAGCCATCCACAATGGGCAGTGTGATTCACATCAATGCGCTATGTAGATATCAATAATAAGTGATATCCGTATCGCCGTAGACTACACCACTGCTGTCATCCTTACCTCCAAGCGTTTATTCAAGTAAGACAATCTTTGGATGCTGACAGCAGTCGTACCATCAGAAGACATAGCTTGGACTGTAGCCTACAAAAGCCTGTTCCTGCTCTTTTCCCACAATCCATCAAACACATTCGGTGTGTCATCATAGTGGTCTCTGACTTGTGGTCAGACTCGCTCAGGTGGAACAAACTTAAACGTGCGCCTTTTTTCAATGATGATTCGAATGTCATTGATAAAAAAGAGAAGTGTCAAAGATTTTTTTCCGCAAACACCCTTTCTGAATTTAAAAGTAATCCTCAAAGTAATCGTCTACTTTTTCAAAAGTATCTGTAATCTGATTTCACTATTTTTGCTGGTAACGTAACAGATTAAAGTTACAGTTTTTTTGTAATCCCTTACATGTAATCCGTTACTCCCCAACCCTGCCTATAAATAACAGGTGTCTAATAATGTGGTAATGCCTGTCTCCAACAGGAGTTGATTCCAGAGTTCTACTATCTGCCAGAGATGTTTGGTAACAGTAATGGTTACCACCTGGGTCAGAGGGAGGACGGCCACATGGTGTGTGATGTGGAGCTGCCTCCCTGGGCCAACAAGCCTGAGGACTTTGTCAGGATCAACCGGATGGTGAGGAACTAAACATCTCTCCTCCTCTACTCCCACCCTCTCCTCCTCTCCTCCCACCCTCTCCTCCTCTCCTCTCCTCCCACCCTCTCCTCCTCTCCTCCCACCCTCTCCTCCTCTCCTCCCACCCTCTCCTCCTCTACTCCCACCCTCTCCTCCTCTACTCCCACCCTCTCCTCCTCTTCTCCCACCCTCTCCTCCTCTCCTCCCACCCTCTCTTCCTCTCCTCTCCTCCCACCCTCTCCTCCTCTACTCCTACCCTCTCCTCCTCTCCTCCCACCTTCTCTTCCTCTACTCCCACTATCTCCTCCTCCTCTCCTCCCACCCACCCGCTCCTCCTCTCCTGCCTCCTGTCCTCCCACCCTCTCCTCCTCTCCTCTCCCGCTTTGCCACCCTTGTCTCCTCCTCCATCCTCTCATTTTGTACCACCCTCTTCTATCACCCCCTCCTCCTTTCCTACCCCCCACCTCTTCCCTCCTCCTCTCCTCCTCCCTCTCCCCCTCTCCTCCCCCTCACTCTGTGTGTCTGTGTGAGTTACTCATGCAGCGTCTGATAAAGTTCACTGCTCGATACTAACACAATCTGCAGCTGGCCCCAGTGATGTCACTAAAGGACAGGGCCAGTAAGTGTCCCCTATAATGTTACCTAACACCGGACTCATCAATCATAATTTAGCTGTGTGTGTGTGTGTGTGTGTGTGTGTGTGTGTGTGTGTGTGTGTGTGTGTGTGTGTGTGTGTGTGTGTGTGTGTGTGTGTGTGTGTGTGTGTGTGTGTGTGTGTGTGTGTGTGTGTGTGTGTGTGTGTGTGTGTGTGTGTGTGTGTGTGTGTGTGTGTGTGAGAGTGTGTGTGAGTGTGTGTGAGTGTGTGTGTGTGTGTGAGAGTGTGAGAGTGTGTGAGAGAGCGCGCGCGCCCAGGACAACCCAGTACTCCCTGCAGGCCCTTTGAGCAACACACAGAAACGTGGACTCACACATACAAACACACGTACACTCACAATCACACACCATTACATCACTGTACACATACTATAGTGTGCAAGTAGACCCTCATGCCTATACACCAATACACGGTTATAGATGTGACATTATGGGGTGGGGGGGGGGGGTACATTTCTACAATGTTATTGGGGGTATAACGGGGGGTATGGGGGTAGGAACACACTTGACCTTTTCAGCAGGAGTGACAGAGCTGGGGGGAGGGAGGTAGGGGTGGTGGGGGGCTGGGAGGTAGGGGTGGTGGTGGGGAGGAGTGGTGGGGGTTAGCGGCAAGCAGAGGTGACCTTTCACTAAGCTCAGCTCTCCTCTACTCTACTCCCCTCCTCTCTATTTCTGCTCTCCTCCTCTCCTCTACTGCAGCCCAGCACACAGGGAGGAGGAGGGAGGTGGAGGGGGGGACAGATAGGAGGAGGGAGGTGGAGGGGGGGACAGATAGGAGGAGGGAGGTGGAGGGGGGGACAGATAGGAGGAGGGAGGTGGAGGGGGGGACAGATAGGAGGAGGGGGGGACAGATAGGAGGAGGGAGGTGGAGGGGGGGACAGATAGGATGAGGGAGGTGGAGGGTGGGACAGATAGGATGAGGGAGGTGGAGGGGGGGGGACAGATAGGAGGAGGGAGTTGGAGGGGCAGGCCTCGATCACACAGTGATCTTATCCTCTTATCTTCAATACTGTCAACTGGACAACAGTAACAACAATAATCAAAGAGGTCTGTCAGACACTGTCCCTCATCTTATGGCAGGCAGCAATGTTGTGCGCTGCCAACCCACAGCTCCCTGCATTCTCCCCCAACAGGACGGGTAGCCTATTCTCATCCGAGAGGTCTTTCAATCCTTGAATAAGGGTTTCAAACTTGGGGAAATGACACTCTCTAATCATTTATTTATTTATTTATTTATTTATATATAGCAAGGCTGTGCTCACTGAGCCTGTACTTTGTCAAGGTTTTTCTAAGGTTTTGATCAGTAACCATGGTCAAATAGTTTTAGGGCCAGATAGCACTGCATTTTGCTTTGTGCTTGTGTTTCCCAATTTGTAATTTTTTGTATTTAAGTCAGTTGACGGCCTACCCTGGCTAAAGGCTGGGCCAATTGTGCGCCACCCTACGGGACTCCCAATCACGACCGGATTGTAATACGAACCAGGGACCGTAGTGACGCCTCTAGCACTGGGATACAGTGCCTTAGACCGCTGCGCCACTCGGGAGCCCAATAAGCAATTGAGTTCTGTTTTGGCGGTGTTGTAATTTAGTTCATTCTGATTCATTGGATGTTCTGGTTCTGAGGCTTCAGTGTGTTTGTAGAACAGTTTTGTGAAATCAGCCCCAGGACCAGCTGGATGAGGGGACTTCTTTCTTTGCTCAGCTCTTGGTATTGCAGGGCTTGGGAATGATATGAGAGGGGGTCACTGTATTTTAGATGTTTCCAGAACTTAATTTCTCTTTTTTTACTTGTTATTATTAGTGGATATTGGCCTAATTCTTCCCTGCATGCATTGTTTGTAGTTTTCCTCTGGACAGACTCTTTCAGAACTCTGCATGCAGGGTTTCAATGGGGTGTTTGTCCCATTGGGTGAAATCTTGTTTTACAAGTGGACCTCCCACACCCCTCGCTGCCATAAATTGCAACTGGGTCAATGACACATTCAATTAGTTTCAATTTGAATTAGTTGTTTAATGGCGTAGAATGCCCTGCCTGCTTTCTCTCTCAGTTCATTCAGTGCCTTAAGGTGTCCAGTTGAGCTTATTTTTAAACCTAGGTAATTGTAGTTTGTACCAATGGAGAACTTTGTACACACAAAGTGTGTAATTCCCTGAGATCTTGATCTTCTCTGGAAAATCATAATTTTTTGTAAACTGCCCCTCTCTCTCTCTCTCGCTCTCTCGCTCTCTCGGTCTCTCTCTCTCTCTCTCGCTCTCTCGGTCTCTCTGTCCCTCCCCACCCTTCCTCCCTCCAGTTCCCATCTTTGCATGTGCCTGATTCAATCGTGGTGACATGCCCCGTGGCTAGTTCAGCTCCCTCTGTGTTCATCTCTGTCTGTGTGCTCTAGCTAGCTCCACTCTGTTGGTAGAGGCTGTGTAAAGTCTTGCAGCATTTCTCTATACAGCTGTGACCACTGTGTCGACAATAAGAACAATAATAACTTAATCACTGTAAATATACAATAGTGATGTAACACAACAGTAACACTGTCTACCATAGTGATGTAACACAACAGTAACACTGTCTACCATAGTGACGCAACACAACAGTAACACTGTCTACCATAGTGACGCAACACAACAGTAACACTGTCTACCATAGTGACGCAACACAACAGTAACACTGTCTACCATAGTGACGCAACACAACAGTAACACTGTCTACCATAGGGGCCAGTGTAAGACCACAGGAATACTGTAGTTATCTTTACTTTGATATCTTATCTAAAACACACCCAAGACTCCCATCAGAAATCCATTTTCCGCTCTGTACACACACACAGCTTACAGTAAACTGGATCTCTATTAGTATTGAACAGCTCCATGAGAAAGATAGCTAGTCATTATTTTTAATAGACAGAGAAGAAACATGACACCTGGCTGATATCAGACTGGAGGCAATAAAACCGGCTCTCCTGAGGCTCATCCTGTTTATTAGGGTGCGTTCTAAATAGCACCATATTCCCTATATGGCTAGTGCACTACTTTTGAGAGCCCTGGTCAAAAATAGTACACTATATAGTGAATAGGGTGCCATTTGGGATACAGATTTTATCAAGAGAGAATAGCTGCTATCAAAACACAGGAGTCTGTAATATCACTGAATGCTTTAGGTTCAGTAGTAGTGTTCCTCCCTGTTTTACCACAACTAGTGCAGTGGGGTTTATGTGTTGAGCAGTGCAGTGATGTTATCAGTTGTATGTACAGTAACATAGACTGTGTGTGTAGTGCAACGTGTGTTGGGTTGTGTGGTGTGTGTTAATTTTTCCCTTGTATGTATTGTTGTGTGTGTACTTTGTGTGCTGCCGGCTGTCTTTATCCTCTACTCACCCTTCGTGTGTGTGTGTGTGTGTGTGTGTGTGTGTGTCCCCTGACAGGCCCTGGAAAGTGAGTTTGTGTCATGTCAGCTGCATCAGTGGGTTGACCTTATTTTCGGCTACAAGCAGCGCGGGCCCGAGGCGGTGCGAGCCCTCAACGTCTTTCACCACCTGACCTACGAGGGTTCCGTCAGCCTGGACAGCATCACTGACCCCGCCCTCAGAGAGGTATGCCTTGACACGACACGCTACGATACGCACGTTACTGTCACCATGGACACCAAACCCACCCCCACCCCAACTCTCCCATCTACCCAGCTCCACCATAGATATATACTGTTGCTTCTGTCTATCTGGGTTCAGTTCAGTTCATTTATTTGGTATTTTACAGGAATTTGTCTCACATTAAAGATATTAAACCAACATTTACAGACAACATGACATAGATGACAACAACCACATAGAACTGATATAGAGTACACACCAGATATGGATTTACAGTGTAGTTGTTGCAAATACATGATCAATACAGTACAAAGTCAAGGGTAGCTTTATTTACTATAAATGATTTACTTAATTTACTATTGACATTATTCTATACTACCCCTATACTACTCCAGACCCGCACGCTCGCTCGCTCACTCACTCACTCACATTTACACCCAGGTCAATGAATGTTAGCCTGAAGATCATCTAGTGAATAGACATGGGAGTGAATCCTCTCATTTACATTTCATTAATAGATCTGAACTGTTCTCTGAGCGGCAGGAAGCTGTGAATAGCTTAATTGCAGAGAGAGGGAGAGGAATGTAGAGGGAGAGGAATGTAGAGGGAGAGGAATGTAGAGGGAGAGGAATGTAGTGGGAGAGGAATGTAGAGGGAGAGGAATGTAGTGGGAGAGGAATGTAGAGGGAGAGGAATGTAGAGGGAGAGGAATGTAGAGGGAGAGGAATGTAGTGGGAGAGGAATGTAGAGGGAGAGGAATGTAGAGGGAGAGGAATGTAGAGGGAGAGGAATGTAGAGGAAGAGAGCGGGAGAGGCGGTAGAGAGAGAGCAAGGGAGACCGAAGGAGAGGTTGGGGTAGATAGGGAGAGGTAGAGGGAGGTAGAGGTCGAAAGGAGGAGCAGCAGGAGGAGGAAGAGGAGGGGAGCTGAGACTACAGTACAGCAGTAGCAGCTGGCATGCAGCAGCAGTGTGATCTCCTCTCCCTGTGATATCCACCATCTGCCGTCTCAAAACAACTCATTTATATCCCGTCACTTCCTGGGCCGCCTTTATCTGTCAAGTGACCACTATGCAAATCACTCAGCTTCCTAATTACCAAACAATATGGACAACGGCTTGGTTTGCATTATTTCCTCTCAGGCTTTTTCAGACAATGGCAATTATTGGAGTCATCCGGCTGTGAGGTTTTGGAAGCTGTCTGTCTGCCACCCTGTGAGGCGATAACGTTGGGATGGGAGCTGACTGTGTAGCTTCATACTGCCTAATGGTGGTGGTCAGTTGATGTTGTCTCCTTTCTGACATAACCGACAATCGACAATCATAACCGATATCATAACCGCCATTGATAAAAGACACTACTGTGCAGCCGTCTTCATCGACCTGGCCGAGGCTTTCGACTCTGTCAATCACTGCATTCTTATCGGCAGACTCAACAGCCTTTCTCAAATGACTGCCTGGCCTGGTTCACCAACTACTTTTCAGATAGAGTTCAGTGTGTCAAATCAGAGGGCCTGTTGTCCAGACCTCTGGCAGTCTCTATGGGGGTGCCACAGGGTTCAATTCTCGGGCCGACTCTATTCTCTGTATATATCAATGATGTCGCTCTGATCCACCTCTACGCAGACGACACCATTCTGATGATATATACAGATGATACATCTGGCCCTTCATTGGACACTGTGTTAACAAACCTCCAAACGATCTTCAACGCCATACAACACTCCTTCCGTGGCCTCCTACTGCTCTTAAATGCTAGTAAAACTAAATGTATGCTCTTCAACCGATCGCTGCCCGCACCTGCCTGCCTGACTAGCATCACTACTCTGGACGGGTCTGACTTAGAATATGTGGACACCTACAAATACCTAGGTGTCTGGTTAGATTGTAAACTCTCCTTCCAGACTCACATTAAATATCTCCAATCCAAAATTAAATCAAGAATCGGCTTCCTATTTCGCAACAAAGCCTCATTCACTCATGCTGACAAACATGCCCTCGTAAAAATGACTATCCTACCGATCCTTGATTTCGGCGATGTCATTTACAACACTCTCCTCAGCAAATTGGATGTAGTCCATCACAGTGCCGTCCATTTTGTCACCAAAGCCCCATATACTACACACCACTGCGACCTGTATGCTCTCGTTGGCTGGCCCTCACTACATATTCGTCGCCAAACCCACTGGTTCCAGGTCATCTATAAGTCCTTTCTAGGCAAATCCCCGCCTTATCTTAGCTCACTGGTCACCATAGCAACACCCACCCGTAGCCTGCGCTCCAGCAGGTATATTTCACTGGTCACAACCAAAGCCAACAACTCCTTTGGCCGCCATTCCTTCCAGTTCTCTGCTGCCAATGACTGGAAAGAATTGCAAAAATCCTTGAAGCTGGAGATCGCTATCTCCCTCATTAACTTTAAGCATCAGCTGTCAGAGCTGCTTATCGATCATTGCACCTGTATATAGCCCTTCTGTAAATAGCCTATCCCAACTACCTCATCCCCATACTGTTATTGTTACTCATTTGCACCCCAGTATCTCTGCCTGCACCAAAGGCATATTTGCACATCATCATCTGCACATTTATCACTCCAGTGTTAATGCTAAATTGTAACTATTTCGCCACTATGGCCTATTTATTGTCCTACTTCCCTAATCTAACTACATTTGCACTCACTGTATATAGATCTTCTATAGTGTCATTGACTGTACATTTGTTTATCCCATGTGTGTAACTCTGTGTTGTTGTTTTTTTGTTGCACTGCTTTGCTTTATCTTGGCCAGGTCGCAGAACTAGCTCTCAACTGGCTCACCTGGTTAAATAAAGGTGAAAAAAAAAACCTGTGTGTGTTGGAGGGAGGACTTAGCTCCGCTAAATGCAACAGATATGATAAGTACTAATGAAGGTATGCCTGAATACCTTGAATCCTTTGTCAGATCCTCTTATTTTTACTCCATAGCAGGTGAATTCATTACTGTCTGTCATTAACTCAGAGACAGCGACCTTAGGTCAAGCCTGCAAAACAATTGAAGATAGACATCAAATATGCATCCCACATGGCACTCTATTCCCTACACGGTCAAGTACTTTTGACCAGAGCCTTATGGAAAAAGGCTGCCTTTTGGGACGCATCCCAAGTATAGATTCGCCTGATAATGGTGGAAGTGGTGGGATCCTGTGTATTGGTGGAAATAAGGTGGCAGCGGTGGGATCCATGTGTGGAGCTGCTCCCCGTCCAGCCTGTCAGCCAGCCAGCCTATCAGTTAGTCAGTCAGTCAGCCATTCTGAGTGGAGGTGCTGATTGGCTCCGTAACATTCTGGGATGTGCTGATTGGCTCCAGAACATTCTGAGATGTGCTGATTGGCTCCAAAACATTCTGGGATGTGTTGATTGGCTTCAGAACATTTTAGGATGTGTTGATTGGCTTCAGGCAGGTACTGGTTCATACCTGTCTGACGGGTGCAACCGCAGGTCTGACATTAACTGCTGCAATTATGGCATTGAAATGTCAAGGAATTAGAAAGTCAGAATGAGAGATAATCATTCCTCTGACTAGGTGTCAGATTAGACTGGCTGATGGCTGCTGCTGTTACGTGCGTCCGGGCCGCCGGGGCTGTTGTTGGCTAAGACAGGCGTCCGGGCCGTGGTTGGCTGAGGCCACAGTGACAGGTCTACTGAGCGCACTGCTGGAACAGCAGTCCTACTACAGCCTTGGTGTCGATCCTGACAGCCTTCCCATATGGAAAACATGACAGCAGCCCCCTGATACAGACCCTGCTGTGTCACTCATACACAAACAGACAAATTATTCATCAGTGAGGCTGTTCTCCTGCAGACAGCCAGTCACACAGACTCCAGTTAAAAGGCCCATTACTGCCTATTGAAGGGACAAACAACATTGGGGATGTGTGCTAGCCCAATGAAGGTGTCCTTGTAATGACAGAAGCTTTGAAGCTGCTTTCATTACGCTTACTGCATTCACCTTGCTGTAGTAGCAGCGCAGGCATGCTAGTGTTTAAATAGTTGACCTCAACTATAAGAAGATCCCTTGATAAGCTATACATAACTTAAAAGATACAGATTACTGGTGAGAGTAGCTGTGGTTGTGACAACAGTGTTAGAGACAAGCCAAAGTACTTCTACATACACATGTCAACTCAGAGACAGTCATTCAGGCTAACCTCTGTCTATGGTGAAAGGATTACCTACAGCCAATCCACGCTGGCTCATCTCAGACTCACTTACATTGTTCCAATGACAATGGGAAATGTTAGCTTCATACCATGTTAACTAAATAGTGTAAGAAAGAATTCAAAACATATATTTTGGCTTTGTGTGGGTGCATGTAGTGCCTTGGTTAGCATTTGTGCTTGGTTAGGCTTCAATGTTTTTTATACATCGTTTAGAATGTAACTATGTGATAATTAAGAACTACAGTCATCACACTTCCAGAGGAAAAGCCTCATCTCAACTACTCTGAAAAACACAATCTGTTCGCATGACCAATCCGTGTTGATGTGGTGTGTGGAGCATTCATTCTGTGTGGGTGAAAGGTGATGCATACCTGGCGACGGTGTTAGTTAGTTCCGACTTTCCCAGGTACGATGAGTCCGTACCATACCACACATTATACCTGTCTGTCTGTCTGTCCGTCCGTCTGTCTGTCCGTCTGTCCATCCCCCTGCCCGCCCGTCCGTCCATCTATCTGTCTGCCCCCCAGGCCAGGTGATAGCTGCTGATATCACCTGTGTGTTCATCCAGGCGGGTTGGTTGTTGCTGGGAGCAACATCAGCGGATAGTTACGCAATACGTGTCACTTATCAGCCAAAAGACAGGCAGGGCCTTAAAGCAGGTGGGCTGTAAATTAATGAACTGTCTGTTAAGTCTTCTAGATGGCTGTTTGAGATAGGGGTGACTTTCTGACACACCGACCGCAGAGAGGATTAGAGCTATTGGCATGTTGTTGTGATGGTCGGGAGAAAACATAACATAACCTTCAATCACTCTGCTCTCTCTCTCTCGCTCGCTCGCGCGCTCTGCTCTTTCTCTCTCTCGCTCTGCTCTCTCTCCCTCTCCTCTCTCTCTCTCTCTCTCTCTCTCTCGCTCTCCTCTCTCTCTCTCGCTCTCCTCTCTCTCTCTCTCTCTCTCTCTCTCTGCCTCTCTCTCTCGCTCTCTCTCTGCCTCTCTCTCTCTCTCTCTCTCTCTTTCTCTCTCTGCTTTTTCGGCTCACACTCTTTCTTTGCCTGTTGAAATAGAGCAGTTGTACACAGTCAAGGTTCTCCAAAAGTGGGAATTCTTCCATACATTTTTTCTTCTGTGTTCTGGAATAGAATGAATGGTCAGGAGAAAGGCTAATGTCTTCCACATGGCCCGCTGGTTCTTTCAGATCTCTGGATCAGATTTCGTTATGTGAACAGACGTGGTGACCCTCACCTAAAATAGCTATAATGGGACTAGGTTATTACTTGACGGACTGCGTAGTAAAGAACCACTGACTGATAATGGATGCCAAATGTGCTCACCACCCGACGACTCATGGGAAACATCCACTGGTGTCCTACGGTGTTCAACTGACCAGGGGGCTTCACCTCTCTGGTGCAATGCATGATGGGATGTCACCTGGGGATTGTGGGTAGACGGTCCTTGCTGAGAATCACCTTCTACCCAGAACACATTGCTCCCACTGTGGCACGTGGTTGCCAATGGAAGCTGTAGATACTGAGTGGTGTGTACTGTGTAGTACTGTGTGTGGTTTGTGTGTGCGTGCATGTGTGTGTGTTTCCTCTCTGCAGTCCTAGCATCATGTCAGTCCAGGTTAGCGTTAGTGTGGAGGGTCCCGGGCTGAGGATGGGAATGCTTAACTGAAGCATGTTAATAAGGAAAGGGTTGTCTCTTCCATACTAACACTTGGATGACTCTGCAGGCTCTGGGTGGGGAGGAAATGGGGAGGAAGGGGGAGGGTTAGGACCCAGGCGGATTGGGAGTGCACCCCTCTCCTCCCTCTACGCCCCTCCTCAGAGGCACGGCTGAGTTAGGATTTGCTTGCATTGTCAACTAACGCATTGACCCATTACTTTGATGAATATTGATAGTGACAGCAGTCTCTCCCTCTTTCTCTCCTCTTCCTCTCTCTCTCATCTCTCTCTGTCTCCCCCTCTCTCTGTTCTTTCTCTCCTCCCCCTTTCTCCATCTCTCTGTCTACCCTCTCCCCTGCTCTCCCCCTCTCTCTCCGTCTCTATCGCTGTCTCTCTACTGCTCTCCCCCTGTCTCTCCCCTGCTCTCCCCCTCTCTCTCCCCTGCTCTCCCCCTCTCTCTCCCTCTCTATCGCTGTCTCTCTCCTCTCCCCTCCCTCTCTCCCCTCCCCTCCCCTCCCTCTCTCCCCTCCCCTCCCTCTCTCCCCTCCCCTCTCTCTCTCTCCTCCCCTCTCTCTCTCTCCTCCCCTCTCTCTCTCTCCTCCCCTCCCTCTCTCTCCTCCCTTTCCCCCTCTCTCTCTCCCCTCCCTCTCTCCTCTCTCCTCAGACGATGGAGCAGCAGATTCTGATTGTCGGGCAGACTCCGTCTCAGTTGCTCATCGAGC
This sequence comes from Thymallus thymallus, assembly GCA_023634145.1. Classification (NCBI taxonomy): domain Eukaryota; kingdom Metazoa; phylum Chordata; class Actinopteri; order Salmoniformes; family Salmonidae; genus Thymallus; species Thymallus thymallus. Next base: position 9,362,072 of record CM042379.1, read on the forward strand.
CACATCCTCCTCGCAGCTCGGCCATGCACCTGGTGAGACACGCGGCATGCTGGAAAAATTCTCTCCACTGCGTGTCTGTCGATCTGTGTGCGTGCGTGTGTCCACGCAAGTGTGTCTGTGCACGTGTGTGTGTTTTGTTTGTATGGTGTGTTTGTGGTGTGTGTGGCAGCCCCATCTCTCCATGTTGTCAGTAGGTTTCTCTATGCTCTCTTCTCTACCATGTTCTCCGCTCCTTGTACCCACTCCCCATTTCAACCCGCCTGTATGTCTGTATTCAAGAAGGTTGCAAGCACCAGCACTAAAAAGTAGACATTAGTAATGAAAGCATCAGAAGTCAACACAGACAATATATTTACATTTTACAAACATTTTCACCATTAAATATCAAAACAATAACAATGCCTTACTCAGTACCATAAAATAACTACTGCCAACATATTTCCCATGGCTCCATTGAAGGAGGAGTTGATGTGTCTATTGTGTAGAGCAGAGGGAAGAGAGCCCCCTACTGGGCCAGTTTTACCACAGCAGTCAGCTGCTGTCTGACTGGTTGTTAGTTTATACCTCCATACAGTCAACTAACTGAACTGAGGGCCACATTTTCGTAGAGCAAAATAATTAAAAGTGTAAAAATTACCTAAATTATTTAGCACTAGGAAAATGTTGCCCTGGCTGTGCTTGCAAGCGAAGACACATGCATAAGGATGGACAACCCTTGTCCCTGATGTACTAACCATCTGACATACTACAGTTCCATCTCATGTTTCTAACCCCTGTCTGTCTGTCTGTCTGTCTGTCTGTCTGTCTGTCTGTCTGTCTGTCTGTCTGTCTGTCTGTCTGTCTGTCTGTCTGTCTGTCTGTCTGTCTGTCTGTCTGTGTCTGTCTGTGTCTGTCTGTGTCTGTGTCTGTCTGTCTGTCTGTCTGTCTGTGTCTGTCTGTGTCTGTCTGTCTGTCTGTCTGTCTGTGTCTGTCTGTCTGTGTGTGTCTGTCTGTCTGTGTGTGTCTGTCTGTGTCTGTCTGTCTGTCTGTGTGTGTCTGTCTGTGTCTGTCTGTCTGTGTCTGTCTGTGTCTGTCTGTCTGTCTGTCTGTCTGTCTGTCTGTCTGTGTCTGTCTGTCTGTCTGTCTGTCTGTCTGTCCATTCTTCGATAACAAGAGTGGAAATCGGGAGTTTCACTGCTGATCTAAGAATGCTGCTTTTAATATAATAATCTACCTTTATAAACCCCAGCTCCACTATGAGGTGCTGTAATTCATTTGAGCTGATATGAAGAGCTTCTTATCTACCCTTGGACAGCTGTCTGTCTGTCTGTCTGTCTGTCTGTCTGTCTGTCTGTCTGTCTGTCTGTCTCTCTCTCTCTCTCTCTCTCTCTCTCTCTCTCTGTCTCTGTCTGTCTCTCTGTCTCTCTCTGTCTGTATGTGTGTCTGCTATTATGTCTGTCTGTCTGTCTGACCACCAGACTGTCTCCCTCCTACCTCCCCATCTTCTCTCCCCACTCCTCCCTACCCCTTCCCCTCCTCCTCCTTCCTACTCCTCCCTACCATCCTCCTCCCCCTCCTCTCCTCTTCCTCCCTTCTCCTCAACGTCCCTCCTGTCCTCCTCCTCTTCCTCCCTCCTATTCCTCTTCACTCCCCTCCTCCTCTTCCTCTTCCCCCTCCTCTTCACTCCCCTCCTCCTCCTCTTCCTCTTCCCCCTCCTCTTCACTCCCCTCCTCCTCTTCACTCCCCTCCTCCTCCTCTTCCTCTTCCCCCTCCTCTTCACTCTCCTCTTCCTCTTCCCCCTCCTCTTCACTCCCCTCCTCCTCCCCCTTGTCCTCCTTCCTACCCTCTCTCCTCCTCCTCTTCTGTGTCTGAACTCTGTTTTACCTCCACACTAATTACCTCTCTCCATTCTGTCCCCTTCTCTCTCATCCTCCTCCATCCCTCCGTCCTCCATCCTCCACACGCCTTCTCTTCTTCTCTCTTCTACTCAATAGTGTTTCCTTCCCCAGAGCCCTCTCATGTTTAAGGACCAGATGCAACAGGATGTGATCATGGTGTTGAAGTTCCCCTCCAACTCCCCGGTGACCCACGTAGCAGCCAACACCCTGCCACACCTCTCTGTCCCTGCCGCTGTCACCGTCACCTGCAGCAGACTGTTCGCTGTTAACCGCTGGCACAACACCGTCGGTGAGTGGACTACACACACACACACACAGAGGCCAGAAAACACAGGCCAGAACACACACACACACACACTCACAGGCCAGAACACACATTCTCTTGTAACACTAATTGCGTGTTTCACCACATGTGCTACCTACCACAGCAGTGGCCCTGTAAAACCACTCCATACCAACTAGGGCTAGTCTACACACTACAGCTGTTCAGGTCTGTAGAAGCCTGGGTCTGTAGCAGCCTGGGTCTGGACAAACCAGAGTTAGCCAGCATCATCTCCACAGTCATTCATGGTTGCATCCCTAATTGCACCCGATTCCTTATATAGTCCACTTCTTTTGACCAGTGCCTTACCTCTGCATCATATCTACCCACCCTGCTACACCCCTCGGTCAGGTGAAGAGATTCTGAGTGCTTCCACATGTTGGTCCTTAGGCATGTGTGAACAGCATTACCCACCAACGCTCCAGGGAGCACACACACACACGCAAGGGCACAAACACATACACACACACACACACACACACACATATACGCACGCACAAACGCAAACATACACACACACACACACACACACACACACACACTTCTGAGAAACCAAACTCACCTCGGGGTCAAGGGTCACTGCAAAGCTTACTGGGAAATTAGGCTGGGACTGCACCACATTCTCCTCACACTTCCACATCTGTCACCGGAGCACACACTCATCACACACACACACACACACACACACACCGAGTTGAAGACCAGAGTGGAGCCGTACATTCTGTTGTTAATGACCACAGCTGCAATGTTTTTCTGTTGGAGAGAAGAAAAGTGTTCTGGGTTCCAACAATAATGAGCAGGATAATAAGGTCTTCATATTCCCAGCATGCTGCTGTGTTTCTGCCCTCCAGTCTCCCTCCAGGGGACCATAGCTCTACTCAGCCTGACAGTCAGGAACTGAAATCAATAAGCTTCATGGAAACCTTCATGAACCAACCTCTGACCATGGAGCAGGTGCTCAAGGGTGCGTGTCTGTGTGCCTGTGTGCGTGTCTGTGTGCGTGTGTGTGCTTGCGCTTGCGTAATGTGAGTGTGTGTGTGTGTGTTTCCAGGTTTGAGAGGAGCGCCAGGTTACTCCCTGGAACAGGCCCACCACCTGCCCATAGAGATGGACCCTCTGATTGGTGAGTGTTATCCTGAGGACAGGCCAGACCATTGTACTGAATACTAAGTTAGTGTGTGTGTGTGTGTGTGTGTGTGTAGCCAACAACTCTGGGAGTAACAAGCGTCAGATCACAGACCTGGTGGATCAGAGCATCCAGATCAACACACACTGCTTCGTGGTTACAGCCGACAACCGCTACATCCTGGTCTGTGGTTTCTGGGACAAGAGCTTCAGAGTCTACTCCACTGAGACCGGTAATACTAACTACTATGGCACTACTACTATAGTACCATCATAATACTACTACTATGCTACTATACAGTAGTATAATACTATACTACTACTATATTACACTGTACTACTTCCACACAATAGGCCTACACACATAGGTTTATATAATAATACTGTCTCTGTGCTGCAGGTAAGCTGACCCAGATAGTGTTTGGCCACTGGGACGTGGTGACGTGTCTGGCCAGGTCAGAGAGCTACATCGGGGGAGACTGCTACATCGTGTCAGGGTCCAGAGACGATACACTGCTACTGTGGTACTGGAGCGGACGACACCACATCATAGGCGACAACCCCAACAACAGTAAGTCAGAACACACACTCACATGCACACAGACAGACAGACAGACAGACAGACAGACAGACAGACAGACAGACAGACAGACAGACAGAGACAGACAGACAGCTGTCCAAGGGTAGATAAGAAGCCCTTCATATCAGCTCAAATGAATTACAGCACCTCATAGTGGAGCTGGGGTTTATAAAGGTAGATTATTATATTAAAAGCAGCATTCTTAGATCAGCAGTGAAACTCCTGATTTCCACTCTTGTTATCGAAGAATGGACAGAGACAGGGAGCAGGGCTGGTGTGAGGACTAATGAGTTGGACATGCATTTTTTCCCCCAGATTTTGTTTATGTGTGTTATAGTAAAGACCATAGGCAGCTTGTGCGTTTCAGGTTTGTTGACGCTTACAATTTATCCTACTATTTCTACCTATCTGTTTGCCAGTTCTATTATTTTTACATGCGCACCAGTCTTTGCCATATGGACACATTGATACACGTGAGCCATTGGCGGCTAAAGAAATTACAACATGGAACTAGCCAATGCAGCAGTAGGCCAATAACTTACATCATCAACTAAGTAAAATACATAGGCTTAAAGCTGACAACTGTAGAAAATATCCTGACTTAAATGCAGTTTTAATCTCTCTACTCTGACTGTAAGCCTCTCTTTCTATGTCTTGGTTTGAGCTATCACTAGTTAAGTACAACATTGTATCAACTCAGCAGGTTGGCGAGCTCTCCCGCAACGTTATCAGAACAGAGAAACCACACACATACTCATTGCTCACATGGAGCACTCCAAACAAAAGACAATGAAAAAATTGGCAAAACTCTGATTGGTTATGAAATAAACCAAAACTTGTTTCTCACAAGTGTGTGAACTCTGCAAACAACGTTTCCACTCCGAGAATGAGAACAATAAATTACTGTAATACACAGCATTAACAGAAATGTAACCAAATTACAGGGATTAACAGTACATTTACTAGGCCTTCTGGTTATAAATGTAACGAAGAAAAAAGAAACAATCAAAGGGCAAACAATTCACACAATGAACAAGCAAGAATTGGCAGGAGACAGCAGAGCACATTCTGGAGAGTTAAGTCTCAGCTAGCAATGAGGAATTGCCCCAGAAGCTGCCCTCTTCCAGGGAGCCGGAACTGATGGAACAACCTCGCCAAGTTTAACCCGGAAGCCAGCCTCACCAATGTGTCGGAGGAAACACTGTACACCTGGCGACCGTGTCACCGTTCATGGGACAAGGACATCCCGGACGGCCAAACCCTCCACTAACCCGGACGACGCTGGGCCAATTGTCCGTCGTCTCATGGGTCGCGGCCAGCTGAGACACACTACGGGTATCAAACCAGTATCTGTAGCAACGCAACTTGCACTGCGATGCAATGTCTTAGACCACTGCGCCACTCGGGAGGCCCCATCCACAAAGGTTTTAATGCTGATCAATTGCCTTGCATAAAGTATCAAAATACTAAAATACTACTTGAACAGAAACAATGAGAAAATATGGAAAAATAAATAAATAATGAAATGTTAATGATATAAAGCCGCCTGTGTAATCATCTGCCAGAGAGTAGCCGCAATCGTCCAGAGCCCAAGTAATACATTTGGGCCAGTTACACCGGAATCGGCCCAAGCTCCAATTAATACATTTGGGCCAGATAGCTCACACCGGAATCGGCCCGAGCTCAATCCCCGCATCCAAGCCAATAAGTAATACTGCCGAAGGCGGCCCAGACTCGGGCCACATGACGTCGGCCGAGTCTGACTCTCAGCCGGAGTTGGCCCAGATCCACGGTGCTAGCTGGGTTGCATGCATTCTGGAGAGAGACGCCCATATCTTCACCCACACACCTCCCCTTCTTCTTGTATTTAGACAGGAGTAATTATATAATTTTGGCAAAATATACATTTACTTTAGGGCAACCCAGCACCCGAGTAATGCACTGTGCACGCGACAGCTTTCCTTTTTAATTTGCAAGGGGCTGAAACCAGAGATCTGCATATAATGACGAGATGCTAATGTCTCCACCATCAAAATGCGAGTCGTTGTCCCAAAGGCAGGAATGCAGGCGACAAATGTAGGTATTCCTATTATACCAATAGAAACGCATTGGGCTTATTCAGGACAGATTTTGTCGAGAGTGAACTTTCTCTTGCTTCGCCTCTTCTTCTCTGCTGAAACTAGCTAGTGAAACAGCGCCGCTCTGTCTTACTATATGTAGCCCATGTATCTGATTCAGTCTGGCCAGAAAAAGTATAACATGCCATACTCTGTTCCTCCAGCATCAGACAGATGGTCTACACACATGGAGACAGAGGGACGCTGTTTTGCTCACTCGGATTTCTGTATGCGCGCGTCTCGGTCAAATAAATGATCAATATTTCAATATTTTATTTGGATGGGCAAGGAGGTAAGATGAGGCGGGCCGGGCACATAACCCCGAACCTGTGTGATTTTATTTATGCTGCCCTTCTCACTTAGTTCCTCATACTCACTGATTAACCGTGTTCAAAACAACCACTTCACCATTTGTATAACTGGACACAATAACAGTGTGTGTGTGTGTGTGTGTGTGTGTGTGTGTGTGTGTGTGTGTGTGTGTGTGTGTGTGTACTTTATTTGTGTGTACTGTGCATGAACTGGTGTCACATGAGGCTGTGATTGAAGTGAGTGTTTTCTCATTATATTCACTGAGGCTAATTAAGAATTTCAGCTTGGTTTGCTCCAATTAGTTGAGGGGCAGCGGCACTGTACTGCAGGAGAAAACACTCCCATGGTATACACACACACACACACCGCTCTCTGTACTTTCTGTACTACTTCTATGGAGAGCAGTGGTGGAAAAAGAACCCAGTTGTCATACTTGAATAAAAGTAAAGATACCTTAATAGAAAATGACTCAAGTAAAAGTGAAAGTCACTCAGTAAAATACTACTTGAGTAATATTCGAAAAGGTATTTGGCTTTAAATATACTTAAGTCTCAAAAGTAAATGTAATTGCAAAAATATACTTAAGTATTAAAAGTAGAAGTATAAATCCTTTAAAATTGCTTATGTTAAGCAAACCAGAAGGCACCATTAACATTTTTATTTTTTTTACGGATAACCAGGGTCACACTCCAACACTCAGATTTACAAACAAGGCATTTGTGTTTAGTAAGTCCGCCAGATCAGAGGCAGTAGGGATGACCAGGGATGTTCTCTTGATAAGTGTGTGAAATTGACCATTTTCCTGTCCTGCTAAGCATAACATGTAATGAATACTTTTGCATGTCAGGGAAAATGTATGGAGTAAAAATATATTATTTTATTTAAGATTGTAGTGAAATAAAGGTAAAAGTTGTCAAAAATCTAAATAGTAAAGTAAAGTACAGCTACCCCAAAAAACTACTTAAGTAGTACTTTAAAGTATTTTTACTTAAGTACTTTACAACACTGATGGAGAGAACTTGTTTCATGATGCAAAACACATCGTACAGGGATGATTTCTGTATTTTGAAATGTACATATCTTGAAAACTTGATTGCTGACAAGCAAGACATTTTGGGACTATGCCAACAATGGACATAAGAAACAAATACCAAAATATAGTTTTTGGGTGGAGTTTTCTTTTAAGCTGTTCATCATTGGTAGAGTGGCCAGACAGAAGCCACTCCTCAGTAAAAGGCACATGACAGCCCGCTTGGAGTTTGCCAAAAGGCAGCTAAAGACTCTCAGACCATCAGAAACAAGATTCTCTGCTCTGATGAAACCAAGATTGAACTCTTTGGCCTGAATGCCAAGCGCCACATCTGGAGCTAATGGCTTCGGGACAAGTCTCTGAATGTCCTTGAGTGGCCCAGCCAAAGCCCCGACTTGAATCCGATCAAACATCGAGAGACCTGAAAATAGCTGTGAAGTGACGATCGCCTTCCAACCTGACAGAGCTTGAGAGGATCTGGAGAGAAGAATATGAGAAACTCCACAAATACAGGTGTGCCAAGCTTGTAGCGTCATACCCAAGAAGACTCGAGGCTGTAATTGCTGCCAAAGGTGCTTCAAAAAAGTACTGAAAGGGTCTGAATACTTATGTAAATATTTTTTGCTTTGTCATTATGGGTTATTGTATGTAGATTAATGAGGGGAAAAACAATTCAATCCATTTTAGAATAAGGCTGTAACGTAAATTATTTTGGGGAAAAAGTCAAGGGGTCTGAATACTTTCCAATACACTGTATAGGTCTAAATCCTAATCATATTACAGGACATGTATCTCCATTTCTGACATGACTGGTTTATTCCCACTACACAACATATATTAGGCTACCATATATCCATTGCTCATTTAATAGCCAAACATGCTCTAAAGTAAATAGACCGGTAGCCTATTTAAATTTGGGTAGGCTACAGTATTGCTGTGCGATAGGAGCGCAACATTATAGTCTATTTAAATTCAGAGCCTATACCAAGGCAGGAGATAGAAACACAGTCATCTGTTGATAAACAAAGTATTGTACAACTTATATTATTTGTTCATAGAAGTGTGCTCCAGCATTCACTTGTATATTGTTTGAATAAATCAAATGTGTAGAATGCTCTGCCAGTGTTATAGGCAGGATGCATTTTATTTTATTTTTTTAAAGTAGCAATCTGCCCACACCTCTACATAAATGTGATCGTATTTGTCATTGCGCTTTCTTTTAGAAACTGTCATGAGTAAAGACCCAGTTCCAACATCTCCAAAACATACAGCAAATGAGGGCGTTTTTATTACCAAAAAAGATGAAAGGAGGACGTTTACCAGGTGTTGTTGTAACGCACGTTTGAGAGCTCACAAATATAGTATGGCTCTGATTTATCAATGAAAACATGCGTATATTTAGCATATGACAGTTTAATAAATCCCAATAATTAGTTGCTCATGCAAATCCTAGAATCTCCACATGTGCCAGAATTTAGGGAGAAATGTAAGCATTTAAATGAGGCCCCTGATCATTAAAATAACTTCTAGCTCAACCCTCCCCCCTGCCTCTCAGGCCCTGCTCGGCCCATACCAATGAAATGTGAGTGTGGGGAGGTAGGGATTTGGGTGGTTGTGTTGTATGGCTGAGGGGGGGTCACTGGGGGTTGAGGGAGGGGGGGCTCAGTGCTGGCTGATTGAATCTTTTGTAGAGCAGGTGAGCTGGATGAGTCCGTGAGCTCTCTGGAGGCCTTCTTTGACACATGTCCCATCAGCCACCTTACCACTGTCCTGGGACTAACAGGTCTGCTCTGGTCCTACTCTCTAAGGGACTGGAGAGGAGAGAGGGGTGAAAGTGATTAGAGGGGAGAAGAGGAAAAGAAAGAGGGATGAGAGGAGAGAGGGATGAGAGGAGAGAGGGATGAGAGGAGAGAGGGATGAGAGGAGAGAGGGAGGAGAGGAGAGAGAGAGGAGAGGAAAGAGGGAGGAGAGAGGGAGGAGAGAGGAGAGGAAAGGGAATGAGAGGAGAGAGGGAGGAGAGGAGAGAGGGGGGAGAGGAGAGAAAAGAGGGAGTGAGAGGAGAGAGGGGTGAAAGGGAGGAGAGGAGAGAGGAATGAGAAGGGGAGAGACTCCAGGTGTCCAGGACCTCCCCTCATTAACCCCTCCCCCAGCCGCCATCAATCATGGGACAGTGTAACGTGAGGGTGGTTGGAGAAGGGGGTGGTCTGTCGTCACAACATTTAAATGACAATTAACCAGGACCTCGCTGGCAGCAGCTGGATGGATGCCACTCTCACCATGTCTGTGGTCAGTTATTTATCAATAAAACAACACACATGAGTAATGATAAGTGCTCTTAGCTCAGTCAGTTCTTAGTTCGTTACATTATTTTCAGTTGCTCCTGATAAGTGCATCCTCCAGTTAAGTGCACTCTGTTGCAAAAATCCCAAGCCGTTGTATGTTGTTATTAATAAAAACCCAACTGTTGTGTTGTGTTCCAGGTGACTACCCGGCACCGCGAGCTGTGCTGACCGGTCATGACCATGAGGTGGTGTGTGTGTCTGTGTGTGCTGAGTTGGGACTGGTCATCAGTGGAGCCAAAGGTCAGCAGAGACAGTCCTCTATTCCCTGTGTAATCTCCTTCATCTAATAATAATAATAATACATATTGTATATAAAGTGCTTTTCTCGCACCCAAGGCACTATAGAAAAAAATACTATAAAATCGAAGTCACAGTATTTAAAAAAAAAACATAACTATACACAAAGCAATAGACAGACCACAAACAGAGCTGTCAAAGACAAAAGAAAACGGGGAAATCAGCATCCTGGGCATTTCTGTCATCATCAGCTGGCTCTGAGACTCTCTCTCTCTTTAGCTAGGATCACAATGAATATAGTCATAGCTATTAGCTATGGCTCTGGTAAGGTGATGGTAATGGTTATGGAATGTGAGTTGGCTGATAGGACTTTAATGTCACATGCCACAGTACATAGTTGCGATATCTTAGTTAGGAGTGGAATGTTGAGTAACATCCTTGAAATAATGTGTGTCCGTGTCTGTTAGTGTGTAACTTGATCTTGCTCTCACTCCAGAGGGTCCGTGTCTCGTCCACACTATAACTGGGGACCTTCTGCGGGCCCTGGAAGGCCCAGACAACTGTCTGTGTCCCCGCCTCATATCGGTGTCCAGCGAGGGCCACTGTGTCATATGCTACGAGAGAGGACGCTTCTGTAACTTTAGCATCAACGGAAAATTACTGGCTCAGATGGAGGTCAACGACTCAACACGGGTAAGACCACAGACACAGTATGGTTCTACTGATCTCCAGAACCTACTCCACATATTGTGAAAGAGAATTATAGAACATTCTCCAAATTAATTATTAATTAGTAATAATAATAATAAAAGTATCTTGATTGCATATGTCTTCACACCCCTTGGTGGAAGCACCTTTGGCAGCCATTATATATGTTAATCATTTTAAATAAGATTCTACCAACTTTGCATATAGGGCAACATATTATATATATAAAAATATATATATATTTCTCAAGCTCAGTCAATTTGGTTGGGAATAGTTGATGGACAGCAATATTCAAACCTAGTGTACTACATAGGGCCTAGGATCTACATTTCTAAAGTAGTTTACTACATAGGGCCTAGGATGGGAACATAAGATGTTGTTATGATTATTACTATGATTATTTATTTATTTATTTATTTATTTATTTATTTGTTATATAATTATTATGATGTACTCCCTAGGCCATTATGCTGAGTAGTGATGGCCAGAACCTGGTGACGGGAGGAGATAACGGGGTGGTGGAGGTGTGGCAGGCCTGTGACTTCAAACAGCTCTATATCTACCCAGGCTGTGATGCTGGTGTCCGCGCCATGGACCTCTCTCATGACCAGAGGTTAGTCCTCCTAGTCAGGTTGCCTCTAATACAGGATCAATGGCTTGTGTGTGTGTGGGGGCGGGGGGGGGGAATTGGTTGGAGAGCAGTATGTAGGCTGTAGAACCCTGAAAGGGCCTGTGTGTTTCATGCTTGTCAGGATACATTTGGGGGAATGGAACGTTCGCAGTTCAGTGAGCTTTGTTTTCTTTAAATAGAACCAGTTGCCATAGAGACAACGGAATTGCAGTGAAAGGTTCTGAAAGCACACTTGCCTTGGAGCAATACACAAGCATCACTTTCCTCACATACACAAACACACACACACACACACACACAAACCTATTGCGTTGATGTAGGTAAAGTAGATTAATGTTTGGGAAATAGCTGATAAATTACAATAAGTGAATCTAATTATTAATGGGTCATATAAAAGTGCATTGTGTTGATGTATATACTTTATTGTGTGTGGGCCCCCAGGACTCTCATCACTGGCATGGCATCCGGTAGCATTGTGGCGTTCAACATCGACTTCAACCGGTGGCACTACGAGCACCAGAACAGATACTGAGGGTTACAGAGACAGAGAGGCGGTACAACATGGATGCTGGTTTGGAGGACACCTGGACACTACTGTTAACTACCTACACAAGTTAACTAGGGTTAACTAACTACCGGTATAAGTGTTAACTAAACATACAGGTCAACTACACGTTAACTACAATTTAACTAACTAACTATACAGGTTAACTAACTAACCATTAGCTGTTAACCAGGTTAGTAATACAGTGGGGTCCGAAATGATTGACATCCTTGATGAAGATGAACATTAATTGACTGTATAAAATAAATAATTTAAATACTGAGCTATATTATATGCTCCAAAACAATTAGAAAATTATGTTATTTTATACTAATACAATTGCTTAGAGAAAGAGATTTTCTAAAACATTTTTTTCTCAAAAAGGTAGTGTTCAAAATCATTGACATTCCTAAAGATTCTTATAAATAAAGTATTTGAAAGTTTAGTATTAGGTGCCATATTCCTAGCATGCAATGACTACATCAAGCTTGGGATTCTACAAACTTGATGGATGCATTTGCAGTTCGTTTTAGTTTTATTTTGTGCCCAATAGAGCTGATTGGCAAATAATGTATTCTGTCATTTTGAATAAAATATGTTTCTAAACACGTCGTAATTAATGTGGTTCCCACCATGATAACAGATAATTCTAAATAAATCGTGAATACTAATGAGTGGGAAAGTTACAGAGGGTCAAAGATCATACCCCCAAGACATGCTAACCTCTCACCATTACCAATAACATGGGAGGTAAGCATGTCTTTGGGGGTATGATCTTTGACCTTCAGTGATAATCTGAAGTACCCAAAAGGGCCACTAGATGTCTTGTGATAGATTACATAAAATCCTTAAAAGAAACCAAACGTCTGGTAGTTTATTGGTAAACTTCAAACGTTTCCAGTAATACCATCCCTTTGCATCCCTCACCATCCCCTTACGTTTTTGAAAAAAATAAGCACTGTTAAGCAAAATCCCTTTCTCTGAGCAGTTGTATTAGTATAAAATAAGATACATATTTTTGTATCATACAATATAGCTCAGTATTTCAATGATGTATTTTATACAGTAATTATTGCAAAACTTTATCAAGGGCGTTAATAATTTCAGACCCTTCTGTATATCATAAGGCCTCGAGACAGACAGGTTAAAATATAGTTTATAAGAAAAAAAACACTTCAACTGATGAGTTTAGAAGAAGAGCACACAGTGCTACAGTGACAGTTTCTTTCAACACTGATAACAAAAAATGAATGTACGATTTTATTCAACTGTCATATTTAAAACTGTGAAAAATACAAATAAACAAACCTACAGTTAATAACATTTATACATTTGTATGTCAAATACATATAAAACTTGAGACACTTTTCTAGGAAAAAAGTAAAAACTGTTGTATAAAAGGATGATGTAAAGAGTTTATTTCCAGAAAATATTTGAAAAGAACAAGACGTCTCCATTTACTCTCCATTTTGAAAGTTGAACCATAATTCTCTGTTCCAAACTGTGACATGACTCTCTCACGTCAAATCTTAGCATGCTTCCCTAATGGTACCCTATTCCCTTTATAGCGCACAACATTTGATCAGGACCCATAGGGCAATGGTCAAAAGGAGTGCACTATAAAGGGATTAGTGTGCCATTTGGGGCGCAGATTTTGTTGGTTAGTAATAATAACTGATAGTTGGTCTCCCATCATGGAAAACAGTAGTCTATCGATGTACGTGTCAAAAATGACAAATTGTTCAATGTTAATTTGATAATGTGTTTAGATGTCTGTAAGGGCAGTTTCAAAACTCTACTTACCATGTGAAATGTGTCCATTGTAATTGTGATTTGTTTCTTAATCACGTTTCACATTATCAGCATGAAATAACAGTCCTTGATTTCCATACCGTTTCTTGTTCGGTAACTATTTTATTTATATTTCAAAAAAGGCAAGGATTTAAAATTACTTTTAAAATTATTACCACAGGCTAGTCGGGTTTAGCACTGCATTCTTTTAGTCATTGTTTGCATTTCCAGATAATGGATTGATAAGGAAGGCAGTGCAAGACATCAGTTGTAGAAACACTGGATGATAACTAGCAATACAATTAGCTTTTTAAAGCCTGCAATCCAGACCTGTTTTGTGCTAACGTTCCACTCATTGTACTCCGTGTCATATGCCAAACATGACATGATGTTTGGCATGGCAAGTAGTGGAAAGGAGTGGAATGTTAGCACAAACAGACTGGTACCCAGGCTGAATGAGAGGTTGGGGCATGTAGCTAACCTAACCAAGAACAGGCTATAGTCACCCAGAAATTATTATATTTTGAATAAACAGAAAATATTACAACTTTGTTTCATTGCAACAATGTAAAATATGCTACATGTGTAAGTTGACAGTAAAATGAAAAGGAAAAAAAGAAATCACAATATGCAAAGAGTTTGGGTTTGCCTTGTAGTGGTATAGACAGAAGCCTAGCTGAACCAGGAGCTCTGCATGCAGAGAGCTACAGTGGCTGTAGGATGGAACATCTATCTTACTTTACTGGTTTTGTTCATAAATAACAATCAATATGAATTTGACATACTGGGTTTATTTTGAATATTTGACATACATATTTGTGTAAGGAGGATTTTACCAAATAAATGCATTTTGTTTGTGTTGACATTAGCACTGCAATTTGATTTAGTTTTTTCTTATTGCTTTAAAAAAATAAATAGATTTTTTGTAAAATATTTGGTTGATTTGTATGTAATATATTTTGTTGATATAAGTATATCATATGATTTTATAAGTTATTTGTATTTACCTGTTTGTTGCATATGTTGGCATTTCTGAGGCATCTACCTTTGTTGGGGAGCGGTTTTACTTTAACCTATGCCAATATATAAAGATTGGTAAAATGTAAAATATAAAATTGGTTTCCTTTTTGTTGTATTTATAATAAAAATAAATAAAGCAAGCACTTATGCGACTGAATTTTTCCATTCTTTATAGCAGTTTGAACATAACTAGTAATATGTTTTTCTAATATGTATATGTATATTACTCATATCTTCAACAACAAAAAATCGACTAGAACCCCATGCACTTAAAGGGTATCTCAATAGTGGAAACTCAACATGCTGAAATGTGTATTGTGTTTGTTGTAGTATTACTTTCTTCTTGATCTTGTACAGATTATCCTATACTGCCATCTACTGGCTTGATGTGGTTATTGCTGCTGCTGTGGTTGCTGTTTGTAAATCCCAGATTGTCCTGCTGTAATCCCTATGGAACGACACAGCACAATGACCAGGCTCTCAGATTGAGGATGTCGTTTATTCACAGGTTTGGCTTTCTGATGACCACTGTTAAAGGGTTGCTATACAGGAACAATGACCATTCACTACCATCATCAGGAAAAAATATGTGCTACTGGTGATCCCCAATCAAATTGGCTTCACACGTAGTCACTGTATCTTACATTTCATTGGGTATAAATACATATTTTGCACAGCGACATACTTTCAATCTGTACTTTTTATTTCTCTTACGACAGAAATCTGGACAAATACATTCAGCAGATAGATACATTTCCTCAATTTCTACGATTAAAACCTGTAGTCCTAGAGGAGAAAAGTGTTCCACACATCAGTCATCTCCATGCTTCTCTTGTGTTTTTTTCTTCTCTCTCTAGACCTGTCTGAATCACTGTGTTTCTCTCTGTAGACCTGTCTGAATCACTGTGTTTCTCTCTGTAGACCTGTCTGAATCACTGTGTTTCTCTCTAGACCTGTCTGAATCACTGTGTTTCTCTCTGTAGACCTGTCTGAATCACTGTGTTTCTCTCTGTAGACCTGTCTGAATCACTGTGTTTCTCTCTAGACCTGTCTGAATCAATGTCCTCTCTCTAGACCCGTCTGAATCACTGTGTTTCTCTCTCTAGACCTGTCTGAATCAATGTCCTCTCTCTAGACCTGTCTGAATCACTGTGTTTCTCTCTAGACCTGTCTGAATCACTGTGTTTCTCTCTGTAGACCTGTCTGAATCACTGTGTTTCTCTCTAGACCTGTCTGAATCAATGTCCTCTCTCTAGACCGGTCTGAATCGCTGTGTTTCTCTCTAGACCTGTCTGAATCACTGTGTTTCTCTCTCTAGACCTGTCTGAATCAATGTCCTCTCTCTAGACCTGTCTGAATCAATGTCCTCTCTCTAGACCTGTCTGAATCACTGTTTCTCTCTAGACCTGTCTGAATCACTGTGTTTCTCTCTCTAGACCTGTCTGAATCACTGTGCTTTTCTCTCTAGATCACTGTTCTTCTCTCTCTAGACCTGCCAACTTACTGTGCTTATCTCTCTCTTTAGACCTGCCAACTCACTGTTCTTCTCTCTCTAGACCTGTCTGAATCAATGTCATCTCTCTAGACCTGTCTGAATCAATGTCCTCTCTCTAGACCTGTCTGAATCACTGTGTTTCTCTCTAGACCTGTCTGAATCACTGTGTTTCTCTCTAGACCTGTCTGAATCACTGTGTTTCTCTCTCTAGACCTGTCTGAATCACTGTGCTTTTCTCTCTAGATCACTGTTCTTCTCTCTCTAGACCTGCCAACTTACTGTGCTTATCTCTCTCTTTAGACCTGCCAACTCACTGTTCTTCTCTCTCTAGACCTGCCAACTTACTGTGCTTATCTCTCTCTTTAGACCTGCCAACTTACTGTGCTTCTCTCTCTCTTTAGACATGCAAACTCACTGTGCTTCTCTCTCTTTAGACCTGCTTACGCCAGAGGTTGGAACCAAAGTTATTTTCCAATAGTTTCGTTCATTCTTTTTTTCCTTCCGTTCAATTGTTCTGACCAGCAAAATAAAGTTCTGAACCGGTTCGAACGCCCCAAAAAGTAGCAGTTTATATTGTTCCTTTCTGTTCCTTTTTAAATCTCTGATTTTTTTTTTTACATTTAACTCAACATTAAATTACTTTACCAATCAGTGCAGATATAGCAGCTTGCTATGGAGCGGGCAAGCTATAGTTGTTTACATGCATTGGACAGACAATTGTAGGCGTGAGATGAGACTGAAATTTTGCGGCTGGGGAGAGAGTGAGAGAAGGTAGAGGAGGCTTGCCTTGAAGCGCTGGGCATTTGTTATGACATGCATTATTTTCCGGTTTTCGGAACAGAACCGGTTCCAACCCCTGGCCTACACACAGCAAGCCATGACACCTCTGTTCTGACATACATTCACAATGTATGGATTATTTATAGTTTACAATCGTTTGAAAAAGTCTATGGTAAGAGATCCAGAACCTAATTGCACTTGGTCCATTGTGCTCAGGCCAATAATCACGATCAACATATTAACATATTAACTGAAACAAGGCCAATTTTGTAGAATAAAAAGCCATGAAAATGGCCATTAATACTCTACCCAATACACAACCCTTTTCATAGTCCATTAAATGAGGACTACAAGAACTGGCACACTGGCATAACAGTCATGGACAAAAAGACTATCAATCAACCAATCCATATGGTATAGCAGAATGCCTGGATAGCTTCTAGCTCCCCTCTCGGATCATCTGGAAAGTGTATAGTATATTATATCTACAGCAGCACCAAGAACTGGAGAATAGCGTAACACTAGAAAGTTCAATAAATAAGAATGGACTGGACATGACTGTAGCCACATATCCTTCTAAACATACATACATTATATCTTCACGTTACTGGCGTCATACAGCATGTCTTATTGAATGTTCTGAATCTGAGATGATGATCTTTTCACTTGGAAGTGTTTTTCTACAGAATTAACTGTACAAGTTGTAATGAAATGGATGCAATATAATTTCACTGAAATAGATAATTGACTTGATGCATACATTATCAAAGTGAATAATAATACATGGCATTTTATTTATATAATGCTTTTCAAGAACCCAAAGTCATTATTATTATCATCATTATTTTCAAAATGTATGTTTAATCACCGAAATACCTAAGACGCTCTATTCAGGGTGTATGAGGTACCGTCAAGTTAAATGGAAGATTTTGATCTGTAGGTTTACATAGTTGTGTTGCTGTTTCAGATGTCCTGTTGGCAGATTAGTTGGCCTGCAGTACTCATCTCCCAACACCAGGGGACCCCAGTGGACCAGTATTCCGTTTTTGCTGAAATAAGGCTTAGCTACTGTATGTCTGTGTGGTGTCTTAAAAAGATAAGCAGATACAGATTCTCTGCCTTAGTAACCTCTCAGGGCCAGAGCAGAACCTATCCGGAATACACCTTTACCCTTGACCCTAACCTCTAACCTTTAACCCTAAGCCCAACCTAACTGATCTCTATGAATGGCTCTGACCCCAGTGTATCTTAATGTTAACTGACACTGTAGCCGGAATGACAAATCAATGTTTAAGTAATTGGCAGGCATCTTGACAGACTGTGGGTTAGTGTTAGTGCAGGGATACGTGCCCCCTGTCCTTCCTCTTTCTCTCTCCATCCTCCTCTCCCCTCTCTCTTCCTTCGGAGTCAATAAGTCTAAAAGGGGGAGGTGGGGGAGCGGACTGTGTCAGCGGAGCTAGGGGAGGTGGGGGAGGGGCTGGGGGAGTAATCTTCTGACTCTGAGGTGAAGTCAGCTGGAGAGAGGGCAGGGTTGTGGGAGCTGTGGGTGGAGCTTTGGCTGGTGCTGGTGGGGAAGCCGGTTGGTTGGAGGCGGGGTTGGTGGTGGGGGCGGGGCTTCAACTTCACATCCTGCTGGTGTCTCAGTCTGAAATCCTGCCGCTCCTTATCAAGAGGGGTGGTCTGAGATGGAGAAAAGAGAGAGAGGGGGGAGAAGAGGACATGCATTAGATGTCAGGGTTACATGTGAAGAACCTAATGTTTTGGGCTGTACACATTCTGAACAGTCCTAAACACCTACACAGCCTTGTGTAAGAATGACTAAGAGGGATCCTTACTGTGATAACAGTGTGTGTGTGTGTGTGTATGTCCTTACTGTGATAACAGACACTCCGGCGGTGGTGCTGCAGGCTTTAGGACCAGTGTTGAAGTGTTTCTTAATCTTCCCAGCCACAGACAGCTGCTGGTCGTTCACTAATCGCCCATCATCCTGGAACACAGACAGAACCTCTGTCAAGGAACCCACACACACAGTAGACCTACCGTATGTGTGTTCTATGTAGTATGTTTTAGGTACTCACACTGACCCAGGGGTGATCCAGAACCTGCAGAGCTGTGTATCTCTGTTCCACCTTCACCTGCAGCATCCCTGTGATCAGCTCCTACAATAAATCAATCAAATATATATACAAAAATGTTTTTACAAACATCTGTCACTAAGTGCAGGGATAGAACCATAGACCAACCTTAGCAGCGACAGACACGTTGTCCCAGGACGGTGAAGGGAAGTCTAGTTGTCCCATTAGAATCTGGTCCAACAGAATCTCCTGGTCCTCACTGCTCCTGGACATACACATGACAGGAAGTCTCATGTCATCATCAGCATTATAATGTTATCGTCTATCTGGGTATGCTGAAATATTATGGCCGGGATTCAATGCCAGGCGCGTTACAGCGCCGCACACTAAAACAGACTTTTAAAGGTAATTTACGCTTCAGCCGACATGAGAAGCTTTTACTATGAATGCGATCACTGCAAACGTCTGGGAAAATGTAAATAAACTTGTTGGTTGTCTAGTGCGCTGAGCTAGAGCGTGCCTATGACAAATCAGTCATAGAGCAGCACTGACCCACTGAAGGGTTTTAATGGTATTATCTAGCTAGGTATCATAGAGCAGCACTGACCCACTGAAGGGTTTTAATGGTATTATCTAGCTAGGTATCATAGAGCAGCACTGACCCACTGAAGGGTTATAATGGTATTATCTAGCTAGGTATCATAGAGCAGCACTGACCCACTGAAGGGTTATAATGGTGTTGTCTAGCTAGGTATCATAGAGCAGCACTGACCCACTGAAGGGTTATAATGGTATTATCTAGCTAGGTATCATAGAGCAGCACTGACCCACTGAAGGGTTATAATGGTGTTGTCTAGCTAGGTATCATAGAGCAGCACTGACCCACTGAAGGGAGGGAAGCCACACAGAAGGATGTATGTGATCACTCCAGCTGCCCAGATATCAACCTTCAGCCCGTACCTGTCAGGGGACCACACACACACACACACACACACACACACACACACACACACACACACACACACACACACACACACCTGTTAGATTACAAATCACACACCTGTCAGAGGACAACACACACCTGTCACACATAGACGTACCCTGTCTCAGCGATGATTTCAGGTGCTACATAGGTGGGGGTGCCACAGACCAGGTATAGTAGTCCATCCACCAGGCTAGCCAAGCCAAAGTCTCCCAACTTCAGAGACTTACTACCATCCGGATGCTCATACACCTGGGACACACAGTGAAGAATAGGCCGGGATTTAATGGAGGGCGTGTTACAGACTTTTAAAGTGAATTTACGGTTGAATCGACATGCGCAGCGTTTACCATGCATTGTATGGTGTGCTGCACTGAATCCCGGCTATATATAAACATAAATAAACAAACACACAAAAACATAATGCACACACACATACACACTCACCAGCAGGTTCTCAGGTTTGATGTCTCTGTGTACGATGTTGAGGCTGTGCAGGTACTTGATGGCACTGGCCAGGTTATAAAGCATCCCACTAGCATCTCTCTCTGTGTATTTATTAGAAGAGGTGATGGCATCAAACAGGTCACCCCCCTGTGGACCGATACACACATCACACCTCACAACACGCAGAGTTGTAATGAACAGTACTGACCTGCATGACTATCTATAACAGGGTGTAATCTATGAAACATTTTGACCAGCTTGCCGGTGTCTGGTCTGAGCTCCGGACCACTCAGCCAACTGTCTGTGCCCTTTCTTCGTTGTATCCCTCGCTAAACCTGTCTCCAAAATCGACTGTTCTTCTAACTGTCCTGTCAACTTACCTTGACCAGCTCCATGACCAGGTAGAGCTCGCTGTAGGTGTCCATTTCCTCGATCAGCAGGACGATGTTGGGGTGTTTGACACGACGGAGGATGGACACCTCGTTCTGAATCATGTGTTCCTGGGAAATAACAACAAGGAACGGTCAGGTTACAAATGTTAATAGTAGCTTAATAGTACTGTAGTACAGGTAGTAATAATATAATAATAATACCACTACTATCAAACTACTGGAGACCATGCAGTCATTTTCAATGGAGGGAGGAGACACGAGGAAACATTCAGCGACTTAACGGTCAGCTACTATGAGCTGAGCAAGTCCCATGTTTATGCAAATTGGAAGAGGTAGGGTCTCACTAGCTAGAGCTGACATCTTGCTGTATAGGCTATTAGCGAATGTGACGTTTTTCAAAGATACTTTACTACAGTGTAGCTTTTGGTATAACTGGGCCGATACAGGAGTAGTTCTCACCTTTCCCCTACATTTGCCTTTGTTGATGATCTTCAGGGCGTATTCTCTGCCGGTACATCTCTCCACACACTCTCTGACCACAGCAAAGGTGCCGTCACCTAAAGTCCTCCCCACCTTGTACCTCTCAGCGATGGACGGAGGGACGGAGGGACATTCTTCACTCAGCAGGTTCAGCTCCGCTATCAAACCAAGCAAACAGGAGAGTTCGCTCATGTCCCGTGTAGCTCAGATGGAGCATGGCGCTTCCAACGGGGGGACCAGTACGAAAAAAAGTATGAACAAGTAGGCACTAACTAACTGTAAGTCGCTCTGGATAAGAGTGTCTGCTAAATTACTAAAATGTCAAATGTCTGCTACTGCACTCTCCACTCCACAGGCGCCAGACTAATAAGGGCTGGAAGATCAGTGCTATAGTACATTTAAATGTAAAGGTAATATCTAATTGAGCTGACAAATGCAGAGCTTACTGAAAACACAGTCTGTGAATAGTGCTATAGTGTTGACCTTCTGCGTTACGGATTGAGTCTAAGTCTCTGTCCCATAGGCACCCTATCCCCTATACAGTGCACTACTTTGTTTACTAACTTTAAGCAGTGCACTCTAAAGGGAATAGGGTGCAATTTGGGACACAGTTAATGCCGTCTAGAGCATGCTCAATGGAAAAGCTGCCCTTAAACATGTATACAGTATGTCCTCTCCCCTACCTTCACTACCTGCTCCGTCTCCCTCATCCATGGAGCTACACACCTTGGTGGAGGCTAGAGACAGGGACGAGCCACTGTGTTGGGACCCCTGAGGGAGGGAGGGAGGCAGGGATCATAAATGCTTTTTGAACACATGGATGTTGACAGTTTGGGCATCTATAGATCTATAGGGGACTATCTATGGGGGGCTATCGATATGGGACTATCAATAGGGGACTATATACAGTATAGGGGACTATATGTGGGGTACTATCTATAGGGGACCATCTACTGGGGACTATTTATGGGGATTATATATAGGGGACTATCTATAGGGATCTCTATATAGGGGACTATATATAGGGGACTATACACATGGGACTATTTATAGACCATCTATTGGACACTATGGGCTCTGTTCAATCGGATCCGTTTTAGCCGGCATCCTCATAGCGGTTGTGTTGGCGGTGTCGGAGGTGGAACTGCGTTAGAGCTGTCAAATCCACAAGCGGCTCCTGGAATTATACCTAAAGTGGACATTGCCATTGGCTGCACGGAGTTGCATTATGAGAAATCCCATGCAGCCTTGTTCAAACGCTTGAATGTTAGATGTAATCTACACCTCGATTAGACTGATAGAAATCCTAATTATTTACTTTTTACGATGATTTTCCATTTCAGTGTCGTTATTTCTATATAAACCAACACTTTTTCGTTCTGAACTTCTAACGGGAGTGGGATGGGTGTGGCTTCGTGACAATGATCAAGAGCAGCTACTAACCAATTTGACAGCTCTAAAGCAATTGCACCTCTGACACGGCCAAAACATAAGCTTTGTGGGTGTCGGCTATCACCGGTAAACACTTGATCTGATTGAATCTAGGCTTATGTTAATAATGCATTGTGATTATATTAGTAAAGCATTGTATGGTCCTACCCTGCGTCGTCTGAGGCTGGCAGGACTGGTAGGAGATGGGCTGGGGGACTTCCCTGAGCGAGGAGTCGACAGCTGACTGCCTGCCGTCCCATTGGCTACAGTACAGACACAAGAGGTTAGAGGTTACAGGAAGACACTGAAGATGACTTACGCACGCACAAAAACTGACACACACTCACAGGGCCATACCTGAGCCTGAGCTTCGGCGTGAGCCTCCACCTCTGGGTGAGTAGCGTCCCTGCAGAGAGGAGATACGACCGTATGACGTCGACTTCACCACCCTACACTCTGGAGGGAGAGGACACACCATCAGATACCACACACACACACACACACAAACACACACACACACACACACACAAACAAACACATCTACAGTACACACACACTAATTACATGCGTGACATTCTAATTTAAATCTTATGGTAGTGTTATTATAACTATCTCACCACTCTCATCTAAGAGGAAGTCATCTTGGTAGCGAAACTTCTCCGGACCACAGGCCATAAAGATGTCATCGTCACCAAAGAAGTCCTGAAGGCATGTCACCTGGAACAGACAGACAGATAGACACTGTCAGTCGCCTGGAACAGACAGACAGATAGACATACCACAAAGGACACCACAAACAACTAGTCTTCACGTGACTTATTCATTCTTGATATGACACAGACAGGTAGCCTGGGTACAATACCTATTTGTGCTATCGTTCCAATAATTGCCACTGCTTATGATGGTGTTTGTCAAGGATTGGAATGATAGCACAAACAGGTCTGATACAGAGGCTAACAGACTGGGTCTATCTCTCCTGTCCCCATCTCATCTCTACCATCTGAACAGTCTTCCCCACCTCCTGTCCCCCCTCCTCTCTCCCCCCTCCCCCTCCCCGTCCTCTCTTCTCCCCCTTCCCTGTATCCCTTCCCCTTCTCTCTCCCCCCTCCCGGTCCTCTCTTCTCCCCCTTCCATGTATCCCTCCCTTTTCTCTGTTAAAGCTCCATGGATTGATGAGGAATTGAAAAACTGTATGGTTGAAAGAGATGGGGCAAAAGGAGTGGCTAATAAGTCTGGCTGCACATCTGACTTGCTGATTTACTGCAAATTGAGAAATTATGTGACTAAACTCAACAAAAAGAAGAAGAAACTGTATTATGAAGCCAAGATCAATGATATAAAGAATGATGGAAAAACACTTTGGAGTACGTTAAATGAAATTATGGGCAGAAATACAAATTCAACTCCATTTGTTATCTAATCAGATGGCTTATTCACATAACCATTTGATGTTGCCAATTATTTTTATGATTACTTCATTGGCAAAGTGGACAAATGCCAACAACGAACAGTGAGCCATCATACTCATGCATAAAACTAATAATGTGTTGAAAATTCCAAAATGTTTGCATAGTCAACTCACACACAGCTCTGACACATACACTTACCCCACCATACATGCCACACCAGGAGTCTTGCTCAAATGAACATCAAACCTGGTTTCAAAAAACAGATAAAGCAAAACCTCACGGCACAACGCCTCTCCCCTATTTGACCTAGATAGTTTGTGTGTATGTATTGATATGTAGGCTACGTTTGCCTTTTAAAAAATAGATGTAGTTCTGTCCTAGAGCTGTTCTTGTCTATTAATGTTCTGTATTATGTCATGTTTCATGTTTTGTGTGGAACCCAGGAAGAGTAGCTGCTATACCAAACAAATACCAAAGAATATCCCCCTCTCCCCACCTCCTCTCCCCCCTCCCTGCCCTCAACCTCCCCACCTTGCCCTCTCCTCTCACCCCCCTCCCCACTTCTCCCACCTCCCCACTTCTCCCACCTCCTCACCCATCCCCTCCTCTTCTCTCCCTGACCCGCCTTCACCCTCCCTCCCCCCAGACAGTCATATACAGTGGGGAGAACAAGTATTTGATACACTGCCAATTTTGCAGGTTTTCCCACTTACAAAGCATGTAGAAGTCTGTAATTGTTATCATGGGTACTCTTCAACTGTGAGTGACGGAATCTAAAACAAAAATCCAGAAATTCACATTGTATGATTTTTAAGTAATTAATTTGCATTTTATTGCATGACATAAGTATTTGATACATCAGAAAAGCAGAACTTAATATTTGGTACAGAAACCTTTGTTTGCAATTACAGAGATCATACGTTTCCTGTAGTTCTTGACCAGGTTTGCACACACTGCAGCAGGGATTTTGGCCCACTCCTCCATACAGACCTTCTCCAGATCCTTCAGGTTTCGGGGCTGTCGCTGGGCAATACGGACTTTCAGCACCCTCCAAAGATTTTCTATTGGGTTCAGGTCTGGAGACTGGCTAGGCCACTCCAGGACCTTGAGATGCTTCTTACGGAGCCACTCCTTAGTTGCCCTGGCTGTGTGTTTCGGGTCGATGTCATGCTGGAAGACCCAGCCACGACCCATCTTCAATGCTCTTACTGAGGGAAGGAGGTTGTTGGCCAAGATCTTGCGATACATGGCCCCATCCATCCTCCCCTCAATACGGTGCAGTCGTCCTGTCCCCTTTGCAGAAAAGCATCCCCAAAGAATGATGTTTCCACCTCCATGCTTCACGGTTGGGATGGTGTTCTTGGGGTTGTACTCATCCTTCTTCTTCCTCCAAACACGGCGAGTGGAGTTTAGACCAAAAAGCTCTATTTTTGTCTCATCAGACCACATTACCTTCTCCCATTCCTCCTCTGGATCATCCAGATGGTCATTGGCAAACTTCAGACGGGCCTGGACATGCGCTGGCTTGAGCAGGGGGACCTTGCGTGCGCTGCAGGATTTTAATCCATGACGGCGTAGTGTGTTACTAATGGTTTTCTTTGAGACTGTGGTCCCAGCTCTCTTCAGGTCATTGACCAGGTCCTGCCGTGTAGTTCTGGGCTGATCCCTCACCTTCCTCATGATCATTGATGCCCCACGAGGTGAGATCTTGCATGGTGCCCCAGACCGAGGGAGATTGACCGTCATCTTGAACTTCTTCCATTTTCTAATAATTGCGCCAACAGTTGTTGCCTTCTCACCAAGCTGCTTGCCTATTGTCCTATAGCCCATCTCAGCCTTGTGCAGGTCTACAATTTTATCCCTGATGTCCTTAGACAGCTCTCTGGTCTTGGCCATTGTGGAGAGGTTGGAGTCTGTTTGATTGAGTGTGTGGACAGGTGTCTTTTATACAGGTAACGAGTTCAAACAGGTGCAGTTAACACAGGTAATGAGTGGAGAACAGGAGGGCTTCTTAAAGAAAAACTAACAGGTCTGTGAGAGCCGGAATTCTTACTGGTTGGTAGGTGATCAAATACTTATGTCATGCAATAAAATGCAAATTAATTATTTAAAAATCATACAATGTGATTTTCTGGATTTTTAGATTCCTTCTCTCACAGTTGAAGTGTATCTATGATAAAAATTACAGACCTCTACATGCTTTGTAAGTAGGAAAACCTGCAAAATCGGCAGTGTATCAATTACTTGTTCTCCCCACTGTAGGTCTTAATTAAAGCATGCAGTCCCAATGCATGTACAAGAAAAATACTGACTCATACCTACAACATTCCCGCTGGAATTAAATGCCTCCCACTCAGAGACATGCTTTTCCAGAGACAGGCTGTTTCAGGGACAAGCTACTAACAGGCTGTTCCAGTAACAAGCTATCGACAGGCTGTTCCAGAAACAAGCTACCGACAGGCTGTAGAGCAGCAGGTAGCTTAGCGTTTAAGAGTGTTGGGCCAGTAACCGAAAGGTCATTGTTTCGAATCCTGGATCTGAAAAAAATTGTTCATGCGCCCTTAAGCATGCCACTTAACCTTAATTAAGAGTGTCTGCTAAATTATTTAAATGTACACTACCATTCAAAAGTTTGGGGTCACTTAGAAATGTCCTTGTTTTTGAAAGAAAAGCATATTTTCTGTCCATTAAAATAACATCAAATTGATCAGAAATACAGTGTAGACATTGTTAATGTTGTAAATGACTATTGTAGTCGGAAAATACTGATTTTTAATGGAATATCTACAAAGGCGTACAGAGGCCCATTATCAGCAACCATCACTCCTGTGTTCCAATGGCAAGTTGTGTTAGCTAATTTATTTTTATTTTTTTATTTTTTATTTAACCTTTATTTTACTAGGCAAGTCAGTTAAGAACAAATTCTTATTTACAATGACGGTTTAGGAATAGTGGATTAACTGCCTTATTCAGGGGCAGAACGACAGATTTTTGCCTTGTCAGCTCGGGGATTCAGCTCAGGGATTCAATCCGGCAACCTTTCAGTTACGGGCCCAACACTCTAACCACTCGGCTACCTGGCGCCCCAAGTTTATCATTATAAAATGCTAATTGATCATTAGAAAACCTTTTTGCAATTATGTTAGCACAGCTGAAAACTGTTGTGCTGATTAAAGAACTGCCCTTCTTTAGACTAATTGAGTATCTGGAGCATCAGCATTTGTGAGTTTGATTACTGGCTCAAAATGTCCAGAAACAAATAACATTCTTCTGAAACTCGTCAGTCTATTCTTGTTCTGAGAAATTAAGGCTATTTCATGAGAGAAATTGCCAAGAAACTGAAGATCTCATACAACACTGTGTACTACTCCCTTCACAGAACAGCTCAAACTGGCTCTAACCAGAATAGAAAGAGGAGTGGGAGGCCCCGGTGCACAACTGAGGAAGAGGACAAGTACATTAGAGTGTCTAGTTTGAGGAACAGATGCCTCACAAGTCCTCAACTGGCAGCTTCATTAAATAGTACCCGCAAAACACCAGTCTCAACGGCAACAGTGAAGAGGTGACTCCGTGATGCTGGCCTTCTAGGCAGAGTTGCAAAGAAAAAGCCATATCTCAGACTGGCCAATAAAAAGAAAAGATTAAGATGGGCAAAAGAACACAGACACTGGACAGAGAAAGATTGGAAAAAAGTGTTATGTACAGAGGTGTTCGGATCACAAAGAAGAACATTCGTGAGACGCAGGCCAAATGAAAAGATGCTGGAGGAGTGCTTGACGCCATCTGTCAAGCACGGTGGAGGCAATGTGAAGGTCTGGGGGTGCTTTGGTGGTGGTAAAGTCGGAGATTTGTACAGGGTAATTGCTGCAAATGGAGGATTATTTGACGAAAGCAAAGTTTGAAGGACGCAATTATTATTTCAATTAAAAATAATTACTTATAACCTTGTCAACGTCTTGACTATATTTCCTATTCATTTTGCAACTCATTTCATCTATGTTTTCATGGAAAACAATTGCATTTTCAAAGAAAGGCTATTGGCAGGCTGTGTCAGGCTACTGACAAGCTGTTTCAGAGACAGGCTAGTATCTGTCTTAGATCTGTTCATTCATTATTGACAGACTGCTACAGTGTATCAAGAGGGAATGTCCATTATCAGAGGTGTGTAGGGGAGGGGGGATGTATTCATAACTGGTACAAGTAGTCATATTGAATGCATAGTATAGTTAACCATCCAACATCCACCACCAACATCCACCAATGTATAGTGTACATATTCAGCCAACCACCCATACTATGCAATGTCTCTTTTATAGCTTTTATTTTTTTGCACTCCAGATATCTTGTATTTCTATACTTTTTCATACTGCCGCTCTATGTATCATGTACCGTGTATCTGTCTTTTGTGTACTTTCGTTGTGGCATTTTGCACCTGCCCTGTGTTTTGTTGTAGCTGCTTGACAATGAAATTTCCCCCCCGGGGATCAATAAAGTATCTATCTATCTATCTATCTATCTATCTATCTATCTATCTATCTATCTATCTATCTATCTATCTATCTATCTATCTATCTATCTATCTATCTATCTATCTATCTATCTATCTATCTATCTATCTATCTATCTATCAGGTTGAATATGATTACAAGAGCAATCAGCAATAAGTAACAGAATGTTAACGTGCAGTAACACTAATCAAACAGATTAAGTAATCATACTTCTATGCTTCTGGATGTCTGAAATGAGCCAATAACCAGTATCTAAATCTCACTGGGTGTTTATGAAGAGCTGCGCAGAGTTCCAGCAGGCTGCTATATTACTACAACTGTATCCGAAATGGCACACTAATCCCCGGTCAAAAGTAGTGCACTCTATAGGGAATAGGGTGTCATTTGGGACACAGTCTGCAGTGGAGGAGATGAATTATGACTGGCTTCCGAGCTGCAAGTCAGCACAACTGTATATAGCTCCATTACTGTACTGTAGCAGCTCCCTAACACAAAGTTATTGTGGAGTCAGCCACTTCGGAACACTACACTACATGAAGCAAAGCTCAATTCACCACTCAGGTTACAGTTTTCACAGTCCAGTATTCTCAGCTGCAAGTGATTGTATTTTCACCCCAGACAGATCACGTCAACAGGTCAAGTTCACAACTGATGTTCAGAAAACACATTAGTGCTTGGCCGGGATTCAATCTGTATAACGCTGTCAACAATTACGTTTTTAAAGGCAGTGTCACCACATTTGCAGATATTGCATTCGTAGTAAACGCTGTAGATGACGGCTCAATTAGAAATTGCCTTTAAATGGCACATTGTCGACAGGTGCGATCGGATTGAATCACGGCCCTAGTCTGGCACTGTCTGAACAATAGCAGAGTCCTTTTCCAATTAAAAGGAGTTGCTTTACTGTGCAGTAATATCACAGTAATAAGACAGCAATAACACCGTTATAACAGTAATAACATAACCGCATCATCTGATCTGTCCATCCATGTTAGGAGACGAGAGGTGCTGAAGCCAAAAATCAGCAGTGACATCTTTACCACTGCTGTGAGGTGCGCGCGAGCGTGCGTGTGTGCGCATGCATGTCTGTGTGTGTGGCTTGATTGCACAATCACCAATGAGAGGCCCAGTCAAGGTCAACAGGCACACACACACACACCTAACAGTGAAACACCAGTCAGATAGAGTTGTCAAGCACTGTATAGTATAGTAGCCCAACCGTGATACCCACTGTATAGTACTGTATTATATAGCCCCTGATACCCACTGTATAGAACTGTACTGTATAGCCCAATCCTGATACCCACTGTATAGAACTGTATTATATAGCCCAACCTTGATACCCACTGTATAGAACTGTATTATATAGCCCACCCCTGAGACCCACTGTATAGAACTGTATTATACAACCTAACCCTGATTCCAC
The DNA here is from genome assembly GCA_023634145.1 of Thymallus thymallus. Classification (NCBI taxonomy): domain Eukaryota; kingdom Metazoa; phylum Chordata; class Actinopteri; order Salmoniformes; family Salmonidae; genus Thymallus; species Thymallus thymallus. The sequence continues at coordinate 9,392,133 of CM042379.1, forward strand.
TGTATAGAACTGTATTATATAACCCAACCCTGATACCCACTGTATAGAACTGTATTATATAACCCAACCCTGATATCCACTGTATAGAACAGTACTGTATAGCCCAACCCTGATACCCACTGTATAGAACTGTATTATATAGCCCAACCCTGATACCCACTGTATAGAACTGTATTATATAGCCCAACCCTGATATCCACTGTATAGAACTGTATTCTATAGCCCAACCCTGATACCCACTCTATAGAACTGTATTATATAGCCCAACCTTGATACCCACTGTATAGAACTGTATTATATAGCCCAACCCTGATACCCACTGTATAGAACTGTATTATATAGCCCAACCCTGATACCCACTGTATAGAACAGTACTGTATAGCCGAACCCTGATATCCACTGTATAGAACTGTATTATATAGCCCAACCCTGATATCCACTGTATAGACCAACTGTATAGAACTGTATTACATAGCCCAACCCTGATACCCACTGTATAGAACTGTATTATATAGCCCAACCCTGATACCCACTGTATAGAACTGTATTATATAGCCCAACCCTGATATCCACTGTATAGAACTGTATTCTATAGCCCAACCCTGATACCCACTCTATAGAACTGTATTATATAGCCCAACCTTGATACCCACTGTATAGAACTGTATTATATAGCCCAACCCTGATACCCACTGTATAGAACTGTATTATATAGCCCAACCCTGATACCCACTGTATAGAACAGTACTGTATAGCCGAACCCTGATATCCACTGTATAGAACTGTATTATATAGCCCAACCCTGATATCACTGTATAGACCAACTGTATAGAACTGTATTACATAGCCCAACCCTGATACCCACTCTATAGAACTGTACTCTATAGCCCAACCCTGATACTCACTGTATAGAACCACTGTGTAGAACTGTACTCTATAGCCCAACCCTGATACCCACTGGAGAAACAATGATATTGACCCAGAAGTGTGTGAGTGGAAAACTCTTGTCAATACTTTCTAATTCTACCATCATTATTTAATGAGACAGTGAAGTTAAAGTGAACCGGATGAACAGGATGAACCGCAGACATTAGAAATGAATCAATTTTATCTGCATGATATTGATGACAGAATATACAGCTACTATCTCCTGGTCATGTCTGCACCATTCTCTAGCCTTCCTCAATAGCACTGACATACACACTGTTCTGCAACACTGAGCCACACATACAACATTCCCACTGCACCACTCTGCTGCAGAGGCTGTTCCTTAGCAACCAGCCCAGGCAACCAGATCACCATAGAAACCGTCAAGGAGAGAGAAAAGGAAAACTACATTGGAGTTTCATTGATAGAACCAATATAAAAGAGGAGCGACTGACTGTTAAAAGGCATATCACAACAACACAACATATGTCCCAGCTCTACTTGCCTCTTTCTCATTCACTTCTCCTATTTACTCTCTCTTGTAATCCTGTGTTCAGGACTCTGTGTGTTAAAGGTCTGTGTTCAGGGGATTTATACCATGTAGTCATCTGGTCGTAAAGGCTAAACTTCAAAAAGATTGAAAGATCATCCATTGGTCAATGTGTGAAAATGTCTCAGTGAAACTGTGCTCCTGAAATGCCTAATAAAGGATGTCAAACACAGCAGACTGAGTCCCAGAAACCTACTTCTAACTCTGCTAATTGCCTTATAGCCCATCCCTCTGAGTCTGTGGGGAAAGCTAAGCCTGAGAACCAGGCAGTAACTTCACTAAAATGACCGTCATTCATAACCTACCAGCTTCCCGTCCACGGTGTACAGTCTCTTGACGACCCCAGAGTCCAGCTTGATGGCGTCTGTGATGTCAGAGAGGACCTGTTCGAAGGAGTGGGCCGTCTTCTTGTTGAGGAGGATACGGACGGCCCTACGAGGCTTCACCCCGCTCCGGATGATGGTGACCAGTTTGGGCCGGATGAAGTCCTTACTCTCCCTGGTCTCCGGGGACCCAGCCTTGGCACTGCCCAGGGAGTGAGGACCACGCGCAGAGGCAGCCGCAGCTGTCTTCACTCCAACTGACCAGTTGGGGTTGACATTCTTAGTGTAGTCCAGCTTCTTGTATGGTTCTATGGAGCCACACACATAGCTCTCTCCTGCAGGTAGGCAACACACAGAGATAGGCCTACATGGTCACAGCAACCATGGACTCACCTCACTGCATGCACCCCAGAATTACACAGCTATGATATTTCGATTTTTGAGTTTACAGACCTACTGGAAATATACTAGCCTATCAGCCTACTATATAGGCCTACTGCTCAAACCTAGACAAATTCACAACTTATTTTGTTCTCAGACTTCTACTGTCCCATCCCTTAGGGTTAGCTGCTCAATACTGTCCCATCACATCCCTTAGGGTTAGCTGCTCAATACTGTCTCATCCCAACCCTTAGGGTAGGGTTAAGGGTTAGCTTACCTTCCTCCAGCTGCTCCATGCCGGATATTTTCATGGTCCCGTCGATAGAGTAGATGGTCCGGACCCCCTGGGGCAGGTTCACATTATCTGACAGGGAGCGGGTCAAATCGGCCAACAGGGCGTCTATAGACCGGAATCTGTCCTGGGAAATAGCGTAGACAATCCCTTTGAAGTAGCGGTCTCCGTTGCGATAAAAGCGGACCTTCTTGGCCTTCTTCTCCGAGGCCAGGGACTGCAGTGTCCGGGTCCTGTACAGACTACAGTGGGCACTGTGAGTGGGGCTCGGCAACCCGTTGTTCCTGGAGCCTCTGCGGGTGTTTCTCTGTGCTTTCTCCCGCTCGTCAAAGTGCTCCAACTCCATGACTGTAGTGATGTTACACAGAAAGAGCCAAACCAGGGAGGGGAACATTACGGATGAGAACATTTAAACCTCAAGCATATTTTCCATTGCAGAATAAACAAGTCATAATTTAGTTTTAGTAGAATGTCATATAGGCTTACTGGAGAGAGTATAATCAATTGGATTTCTGCATGAACTCTGAGGCCGCGGTCGACATTCAGTGGTGCTAATTGGACAGCGCCGCAGGTTCGGTTCTGCTAGCAGCTAGCTAGTCTGACAGGTAGGCTATAGTGGTGGCAGTAGTCAGAATGAACTCCCCGGTGCTGGAGGGACAGCGCCGCTGGCTAGCCAGATATAATTCTCCTGTTTGTGGGCATTTGAAAATTAGCTCTATCTGAGGGACATACAAATCGATTGTAGGCTATAGCACGCTCACACATGCTCTCTAGTTTCGTCCAATGTGATTCTAATCAAATGTAACGTTTGTTTTGTTCATATTAATTTCTGACAACATAACCCAGCCTATTGTTAAATGACACTGAACAACACATTATGGCATCTTAAAATATGTTTTGGGCAAATAACTACTCACCTTTAATTGAAGTCTGTTGCAGTCAACCGCGTCAATTTTTTTGCAATTGCATATATCAGCTCTCCAAAAGACTGTCTTCGCTAATATGTGTAGTATAATGGCCCGAGCGGAAGAAAAAGTATCCGTCCCTTTGTTGCCCTGTGATTGAGCAAGTGTGAGCTGCACGAGCTGCAGCTGGTTTCTGTATCTTTAGCAGTGATTTCCAGATGGCCGTCCCTCATTGACATGCAGGCCTTCCGAGGGAAGCACCAAGCATCTCACCTCGCTAACAGGTTTACAGGCTCCCTCCTCTCTCATCTTCTCTCCTCCCCTCTAGGTGGCGCAGAAACATTCTTGTTCATAACGCAGATAGATACAGGTTTATGTGACAATGCAGGGTAGGTTAGTGTTAAAGACCCCCTCCACCCATAATCAGTGGAGTATTCCAGAGTTGTATCCCAAATGTAATGGCAGCCTATTCTCTATATAGTGCACTACTTTTGACAAGGACATAAGGGTCTGAAGTAGTGCACTAGGGAATAGGGTGCCATTTGGTAAGCAGACATGAGACAGCATGGGCATCTGTATGCTGGTGCTGATGAGGATGTCTAGCAGTGTCTGCAGTAGTGTACTATACTGCATGCACAAACACAGGACAACCAAACCCAAACCTATCTGTAACAACCTAATAATGATAAAGCTGTACACAGCACAGAGAGAGAGACAGAGAGAGGGGGGGGGGGAATACAGTGATATGACATTATGAGATTGAGGAGTAATACATCCTAATAATAATAGTAGCGTAATCATCACCCCTTATGCATAAACAATTCAACTAATTCGAATGAGCTCCTTTGCATTCAGGATACATCACTTGGATTACGTGCTGCAAAAAACTTGACAATTATACTATTTCACTAACTTGATTTGAATGCCAGGTAATTTGAGTGGGGTCTGGGTGAAAATGCTCCTTTACGCTTGTTAAACACAAATGCATTGCACACGGCCTCGACCTAATCAATATCGACTAATTGAATAGCAACAGCGAACACCTAAGGGGGACGATGTTCCGCTAACGTCAATAGGGGGGCGCAAACAGACACAATGTTAGATAAAGCTTGAATGTCCTACTTTAATAAAGATGCCTTTATTAAAAACGTATTTCTGATTATCATAATTTCGGGATATGATATATTATGCTTATATTTAATCTAATGGGACAGTCGATTCTGGGCTGGTTGCCAGTCTGTTCAGCTATTACATGCCACTCCGTGTAATTTGTCACATGACACGGAGTAAAAGTGGATTGTTATAGACTGGTACTCAGACTAAGTCGAGTCTATTATGAAGCCCAGACAGACAACATATATGACATGCTCTATCCAAACCAATGATATACAACTAATTCTTCAAAAGCTTTTTATTACATATGAGATATTTGGTTTATCATCAGACCATGTGACTATCCGTTCACATAGGGCCACAGAAGCAGAGCCATTATTCGGGAAAAAATGCTGATGTGTATTCAATACCTGCATTCAATACCTGCATTCTATTTCAAGTTCACACAGAAATACAGTCTGCCTTCAGTTAACCCTGAAGGGTAAATATTTCTGAAGACAATTCATATTAAATAAACATCAACCAAGGTAATTGATGAATGGTAGACAGCATTATAAGTTAAATACAGTATGTTGAGAACATAACATGTACAGCTACACTAATCTTAGACACTAAAAAACGTTTCACATACTTAAATTGTGCCGAAACAGTTGATGTATTTACATCTGTAATTTTGCCATAATCATTGGTTCCAGATGTCACATTTAAAAACAAGAGAAAAAAACAATTGTCCAAATGTTAATGACATTGCTTGAATATGATTTCCTTTACATCACATGAAAAAAACAGTTTGTCCTTTCATAGAACATTAATATATCATAGCTTTAACAAGTACAATCAGATACCAAGACGAAAGGAGAGGTTATAGCTTCTCAAAGTTAATGAACTGGACCACAGGACAATACAGAAGCGTGGGCTTGCCATCTGTAAGGTGGCTGTATTGACAAATGGTTACAGTAGCATACAGCATGTAGTAAATGGTTATCAAGGCATACTAAGAAAACCATGGACCATTCTAAAACCAGTTCAAAACTCCACTGCTTCTATGTTTGGATTGATTCTTTCATCTGCATTACAAAGAAGTCATATGACAAGAGTTTACATCAGAGACCCTTGTCCAATATTACTTAGTACCCTCAACAGCTATACCAATTACATGTAATCCTGTGCATGCTTGGTTTCGTCTTGTTTCACTCATTAACATTATTTCATTGATTAAATGAATCCAAACGTGTATTCTTATAATACATACAGTTAGCTTGCTGCTGGGTTTATTCACCTCCATACACCTTGACTTTCAGATAAGGGTTGCACATTTCCGGTAGCTTCTGCAAAATTCCCAGGTTTTTCAGAAATCTCATTAGGAAGATTCCAGGAATGAGGGGGGAATTAATCTTGAAACCCAGAACAAATGCTGGCCTCGGGTTATGGATGGGGGAAGTGACTAGGCGTGAATAAGCAGAAAATCCAGATTCCTCCAATTTCTGGAAAAACTGGGGATTTTGGGACAGTTACCGGAATTGTGAAACCTCACCTCAGATACACCTTTACCTCCAGATACACTGAACTGTGGGCAGTGTTACTAAAATAGGTCAAATGCGGTAGTCTTGAAACAGACAACTGTTCCATCTGAAATGTTTTTAAAGAATACTGTTGTTTTCTGTTTATATTTGTATTAAATACTTAACTAAATTCCAGTGTCTCCTTCTCAACAACATTGCAGCAATCAGCCTACCTACATACAATGTCCATCTTAGTTATTATTATATTTGACATTATTATAATGTCGTTATACCATTCATAATGAAGATTAAAGTGCTTAACAGTTGTATCAAACCCTAGTAACATATCTATAGGCTATTAGTCAACTAGTATGCAAATATAAAATATGTATTGTAAATAAATAATTTACATATAGATTTCTTTATAGAAGATTACAAATCGTGTGTTAACTAAGGCTCTAAAGGAAAGAGGACATGCGTGCGTCGCAAATGGCTCCCCATTCCCTTTGTAGTGCACTATATCGGTAATAGGGTGCCATTTGGGACGCAGCCCTAGCCTCTACTCTCTAGGCACTTCGGTAGATCTGAAAGAATAGGATATGTTTAATCAATATGGTAGTACCTGAGCCTTTCCCTATGGACAAACTAGGCAGGTAGAAGTTGCTCACACCTATCCAGTCCTCTCATATTTACACCAGCGCTCTGTGGGTAGGGGCTAGGGTAAGTGTCGTGGAGCTAGGTTGACTGTGACCCAAATCGCACCCTATTCTCTATATTCTGCTCTGGTCAAAAGTAGTGACTATGTAGGGGATAGGGTGCCATTTGGGACGTAACATGTTCTTGGATGAGGCCTATTTGTCCCGTTTCTCCACTTGTTTCTGGTTAGTGTTAGGGTCCTGTAGCTGGTAGTCCTCCAGGATGGCCACAGCAGTCTGTTTGCCAGTCTTCTTCGCCGCAGCTTTGATGCCCAGGTTGTCAATGTTGAAGGCGGTGACGCCCATGTTAATGGCTGAGTTCACAGCATGGTCTGTGGCCTGGCCTGCTGCCGCCCCATACCTTATAATCAATCACACACAACCAACTGGTGAGAGAGGGAGGGCTGGTGGGTGAGGGCAGGAGAAAGGAGGGCAATTATAGGGAACAGCAAGGACAGCGACATGCAACTAGGATTAAAGCCACCACCCATGCAGAGCATGAATTCAACAGAATTATTCAAGTTGTCTGACTATTCAGTAATCTGTAAATATACAACTGATTATATTGTGGGGCTGGTGATTGCACAATTTTCTACATATAATACACATCAATTCAATAAGTGCATCAATTCATACTATGAATAGTTAGTTCTATTGTTTTCAATGATGTCAGGAAAAAAATAGTTGGTTAGTTAGAAACCAGAGAAATCCGTGTAAGCTACATGTTGAATTACGGGTGTATAGCCGAGTAGGATAGAAGAGGTGAATCTAGCAGCTTTACATTCAAACCACCCAGAAACAGAGGCTAAGCCTTGGCCACACCGCTCCTTATTATTCAAGTCAGGCTTTTTGAAGTCTGGCTTTAAGAGAAAATACATGTCTTCTTGTCATTAGGAGGGTCTAAAATGTTTTGTAGACCCCTAAATCTGAAAAATAAGTGGAAGAGGAAAATGTACAGTAAGTGCTTGCTTGTTTTTGCTTATAAAAACACAAGTGAGTGTTTGCAAGATACACTGCAAAAACCTGGTTTAGCAAAACGTGCTCTAGAAAGCAAAAGAACACACATCAGAGCTGGGTGAACAGGAGCAAATGTAAACAGTCAAGCAAGTAGTACTGCCAATGGCAAATGAGCTGAGCACAGAACACATTCGGCAGGTAGCCTAGCAGTTAGAGCGTTGGGCCAGTAACCGAAAGGTCGCTGGTTCGAATACCCGAGCAGACAAGGTGAAATTCTGTCTACGTTTCCTTGAGCAAGGCACTTAACCCTAATTTGCTCCAGGGGTACCATACTACCATGGCTGACCCTATAAAACAACACATTTCACAGCACCCATCTTGATTACTGTACAGTCGTGGCCAAAGGTTTTGAGAATGACAAGTATTGGTCTCCACAAAGTTTGCTGCTTCAGTGTTCTTAGATCTTTATGTCAGTATTTACTATGGTACACTGAAGTATAATTACAAGTATTCCATAAGTGTCAAAGGCTTTCATTGACAATGACATTCAGTTTATGCAAAGAGTCAACATTTGCAGTGTTGACCCTTCTTTTTCAAGACCTCTGCAATCCGCCCTGGCATGCTGTCAATTAACTTCTGGGCCACATCCTGACTGATGGCAGGCCATTCTTGCATATTCAATGCTTGGAGTTTGTCAGAAGCTGTGGGTTTTTGTTTGTCCACCCGCCTCTTGAGGATCGACCACAAGTTCTCAATGGGATTAAGGTCTGGGGAGTTTCCTGGCCATGGACCCAAAATGTTGATGTTTTGTTCCCCGAGCCACTTAGTTATCACTTTTGCCTTATGGCAAGGTGCTCCATCATGCTGGAAAAGGCATTGGTCATCACCAAACTGTTCTTGGATGGTTGGGAGAAGTTGCTCTCGGGGGATGTGTTGGTACCATTCTTTATTCACGGCTGTGTTTTTAGGCAAAATTGTGAGTGAGCCCACTCCCTTGGCTGAGAAGTAACCCCACACATGAATGGTCTCAGGATGCTTTACTTTTGGCATGACACAGGACTGATGGTAGCGCTCACCTTGTCTTCCCCAGACAAGGTGTTTTCCGGATGGCCCAAACAATCGGAAAGGGGATTCATCAGAGAAAATGACTCTACCCCAGTCCTCAGCAGTCCAATCCCTGTACCTTTTGCAGAATATCAATCTGTCCCTGATGTTTTTCCTGGAGGGAAGTGGCTTCTTTGCTGCCCTTCTTGACACCAGGCCAAAAGTCTTCGCCTCACTGTGCATGCAGATGCACTCACCTGCCTGCTGCCATTCCCGAGCAAGCTCTGCACTGGTGGTGGCCCGATCCCGCAGCTGAATCAACTTTAGAAGACGGTCCTGGTGTTTGCTGGACTTTCTTGGGCGCCCTGACGCCTTCTTCACAACAATTGAACCTCTCTCCATAAAGTTCTTGATGATCCGATAAATGGTTGATTTAGGTGCAATCTTACCAGCAGCAATATCCTTGCCTGTGAAGCCCTTTTTGTGCAAAGCAATGATGACGGCACGCGTTTCCTTGCAGGTAACCATGGTCGACAGAGGAAGAACAATGATTTCAAGCACCACCCTCCTTTTAAAGCTTCCAGTCTGTTATTCTGACTCAATCAGCATGACAGAGTGATCTCCAGCCTTGTCCTCGTCAACACTCTAACCTGTGTTAACGAGACAATCACTGACATGATGGCAGCTGGTCCTTTTGTGGCAGGGCTGAAATGCAGTGGAAATGTTTGGGGGATTAAGTTCATTTTCATGGCAAAGAGGGACTTTGCAATGAATTGCAATTCATCTGATCACTCTTCATGACATTCTGGAGTATATGCAAATTGCAATCATCAACACTGAGGCAGAAAACTTTGTGGAGACCAATACTTGTGTCATTCTCAACTTTTGGCCACGACTATATATGACAATACAACTGTAATAAAAAAATCTTTATTTTTTTATTACATGGCAATGTCTCAAATGGCACTCTATTCCCTATATAGTGCACTACTTTTGACCAGGGCACATAGGCTTTTCGGGTGCCATTTGAGACAGCCATGTTGAATGAGAAGAGCACAGAGAAAACATGTTGGTTGAAGTGTACAGAGAAAGACCTACTTATGCTTGACAGTGTTGACGGTTTCTGAGGCAACAGAGACAGTGATGTTCTTTGCTGCTACTTCCAAGCCAGTCCACATGGTAGCGAAGCCTTCAGGTAGAAACACACAGTAACCACAACAATGACACTTATAGGGGGTACATAATCCACGTGATCCACGTGAACCATCAATAAGGACAAAATAGACCAATACGAAGGTCTGCCATGCGTAGCGTGTGGCCGTCCTATCGACTCTGACAGCCGAACATCGGCAGTCATTATCTATTAATTTCCTGTCGACTCTACGTTGAATCTCCACCGTTTGTTGACATCCAGCAGGTGATCTACTGCGCACGGCCAATGTTTGTGTTGTATGGCTTGTCCTATACAATGAGTAGCCTAGTGACTATAACAACCACAACAGTGACTACGTGTACCTTGAACTCCGCTGGCAGCCACCACCATGGCTCCATCGATGTTGGATCGGCCATCTTTGTCTTTCTTCATGGACTCTGGGACCAACTTGACTCCATGTTTCTTCACGTGGGGAGCCAGCTCTCTACCCACACACCCTGCCACCATACACACACCGTCCACTACAAACACAACACACACCCCGTCGTAACACAATTCTCACCCTGCCATAACACAACCCACACCCCGTCGAAACACACACCATCATACACATCGTCCACTACTAACACCACATACAATACACACATCCACAACCAATCAGACAGTCAGCTCCTTCCAACACCAGAACCAATCCGAGTCAGACACTCAGCTGCTTCTCACCCAGGAACTGGCTGACGCGGACAGCGCCCCCGGTGGCCTGTTTGGCTACATGCAATCCCTTGGAGACGGAGGGGCTGACTTCAGCTGGCTTGTCCTCGGGGGTGATGTGTTCCCGCAGTTTGGACGCCCCCTTGTGGATGGCTATGCCAGTGAACTCAGCCCCCTTCACCAGGCCCCAGCTCAGCCATGATGCCCCTGGTTGGAAAAAAAAACACAGTATGTGTGAGTGATACACAGTATACAACCCTAACCCCAACAGCCTCGGGTTAGGAGGCCATTGGTTAGGGTTTTAAGGGTTAGGATCTGACCTGTGACAACAACTATGGTTAGGGTTAGCATTATAGGGGTTAGGGCCCTGGGTCTGACCTGTGAGGATGCCGCTGGCCACCTTCTCGCTCCACTCTGGCAGGTTCTTCTCCTCTCCTGCTGGGGCCTCCTCTTCCTCAGGGGGAGCGATGGACACTTTCTGGCTCAGGTTGATGGTGTCTGGTGCCTCATCTGGAGCCTGGAGCAGCAAGGACTTGTATTAATATGGTATTTTGCAACAGAGGTTTTATGACACAGCAATGGCAGAAGAACATTAAAGTTTGATTAACTATGCTTTGTTGTCATGGTCCACTCTGTTTTCTGTAACTTACAACTATTACAGGACTGGTTAGCCTAGCAGACCCTGCCTCATAGTAACCTCATGATGACCATCTGGTAACCTCAAGTGCCTTACCCTAACTCTCCTAGTAACCTCATAGTAGTAGCTTCCTGCTACCCTATGGTGCCTCTTCTCTCTCTATCCCCATCCTGATGACGTCTCATTTTTCTCTAAACAAAGACATGGTCACCAGACATTTCAGATGTCTCCTTGTTTGAGGAAAACAGACAGAGGGGCATTGTTCTAACACCATCATTGCTATTCTCAACAAGACACAACGTCCTAAATGTCCATATATATATTTAACTAGGCAAGTCAGTTAAGAAAAACTTCTTATATACAATGGCGGCCTGCCCCAGCCAAACAACGCTGGGACAATTGTGCCCCGCCCTATGGGACTCCCAATCATGAACCAGGGTCTGTAGTGACGCCTCTAGCACTGAGATGCAGTGCATTAGACCGCTGTGCCACTCGGGAGCCATGAGAATAGCTCACGTTAATCTACTACTGTACTAAGTAGTCCTAAATGGAAAACTATTTCGTATGTTGTGCACTATTTTGACCAGGCTCTGGTCAAAGGTAGGAAACTATGAAGGAAATAGGGTTCCATTTTGGGCCAAATCCCTAATTTGAACCTTATATCCCTGCCAATGATCCCAGTGGAATGTAAGAAAACAAAGAACAATGCTTGGAAATGACGTCAAACCGTCAATGTTTTTTAAATCTAAACTGCTGATTAAAAATGGATGTAGGCAACCCTGTCATTCTTTTCATCCAGGGTCCATAACATTCTGCACAAGGACACTTGTCATGATGTGTTGGTGTGGCATTGCTTTGGTACCTTTAACACATCTTTCAATTACTTAAATACACCAGAAATCTGCAAAAAACACATCAGGCAGAGAGATGCGTTTATTATTGTTACTATTGGGCCATTCAGCAACCAGCCGACCACCAGACACCTTCATATGGGCCCTGGTCAAAAGTAGTGCACTATATAAGGAATCGAGTGTCATTTGAGACACAGCTTCAGCAGCTCACCTGCACCCTGAGGTCTGTCATCTGGGACAGCAGGTCCTGGAACAGTTGTCTGTCTTCTAAAGGCAGTTCAGAGGACAGCACAACGCCCACGTAGGACCCCGGGGAGGACGCCATCATGTCCGGGAACATGAACACCCCGGTGTTACACAGCAGGACGGGGGAGTCAGTGGCCATCAGCGGGTACAGCCAATCACACACCTGGAAAACATGAACAGTATAACCCATTACACACCTGGAACACAAACAGTACAGACATATTCATTTTTGGGGGGGTGAAATATTCATACCAGTTGTATTATTTCCATCTCCTTATCTTATCACCAGTCACAGTACATGGTTTACACACATGGGGACAGTATTACTGAGGAGGGGACAACCTTCTCCACTGTCCTACTCACTGCAGACTATGTGTGATCTATCTCCAGCTGTGTTCAAAGACTAGTGGTGCTGGTGTAATATTCTGTTCATGTGGCAGGCAGCAGACAGACAGCAGCGCAGAGCCAGAGGTTATCGTGTCATGGCACCACGGAAACAAGGGAAACCAAAAAAGGAAACCATCCGCCTAGAATCTGTCTCAACTAGGCCTACATTACTACATTCATGAAAACACAGGGAAGATTCAACACCCTGTCTGTCTTTCTGCTGCAACTAGTTGTGACACAGAACTCTGAACCTGACACGATGGCCACTGGGGTTTTTCCCACCATGACATCATAGAGAACTCCTGCCTGGGATTAGGGCCACTGAGTCACTGATCACGATGCAGGACATTAGCAGGCTGCTGTGCTACTGCTATCCTATCCCACAAACACACAAGCCCAACCCTATTCTAAACACCAACCACACAGCCTTCTCTGTATGACAGGAGGGAGTTTATGAGCAGAGGCAGAGCAAACCATTGATGATGAAATTGTGTTAGAGTGCACAACAGATACAGAGAGATCAAGGAAACAGATTCCAAGAACCCTTTGATTTCATCATACACTGAAATGCTGAATACAATAAGTGTTGACACTATATTAAGGGCACAGTAAATAGCAACACACACAGTAGCAAGTGACTAGAATTCATCACCACCACCCCCCCCCCACATCCCTATTACCTGCAGGAAGGCTGGGGGGCGGTTGGGCACTCTCTCTGACTGCTGGCTGGTGAACTTGACCATCCGCAGGTACCCCGGGTAGGAGGGAGCGCTGACCTGGCCGTCAGGTGTGACAAAGAATATCTGCACCCCGTGAGACAGGAAGAAGAGTTCCTCTCCATCCTCCCCCAGGCTCTGAGGAGAGGGGGACATGTGGCTGTAGAACTCCTCTCCCACCAGCGACATCTCTCCAGACTCTGTCCCGTAGGAGATAGTCAGGTGGCCGTCAGCCGCCTGGGAGGAGTAGGCTGGGGGCAGCTCGCCAGGCACTGCAGGCTGTCTAGTGGGAGAAAGAGGCAGGGAGGGAGAAAAAATGTTTCCCACAGCTCCAGCCTGGCAGTTAGTCATCAGCAGCTTGGGTGAAGACAGGCACTCTGGTTTCTCCTTCTCCAGTTTGGGGTAGAGGTTAAAGTTAGAGGCTGTCCCAGGGACTCCATTAGAGGCATCTAGAGGTGGTGGGAGGTCAGGGTCTGGGCTGGTCTCTAGGACCGCCAATCGAGTGGTGATGTTGTTCAGAGTCTCCTGCATCTTGTGTTGCATCTGGCGGGCTGACTCCCAAGAGCTGCCCACACACTCGTGCCCCTGTGAGGGCACGCTAATGGCCCTGAGGAGGTGCTGGCGCCCCCGTCTGTACTGGGCCAGGGCCTGGGCCTTGTGACCAGCTTCATCCGCTGTCAGGCCACTGTTAATGCACTCAAAGGCCTTCTCATAGCCGTCTTTGATCACCTGCAACCTGGCTCGGTCAAAGGCATCTTGATTGGCTTCCTCCATGCCTGCCAAGAAGACAAGAAAATACATCCACCTGATGAGATATTATCTCAACAAGGATCTGTTCACACCACAAGTAGCAACCTAGCCGGCAAAGGTTCAATGATACTAATTAATTATCAATAGCTAGATAAATAGCTAAATTCAAGGAAGAAATTGTTGAGAAAAGTTAACTATTTAGCTAGCTGCTGCATATCTCGTTACAATAATTTTGCATATGCTGGCAGGCAAAGGCAAACACCATTACTCTGTATCTTATGAGTTATCAGGCAATAACATCTAGCTCCTCTGCCTGGATAGCAAGAAAGCCAGTTAGTTAGCTAGTTGTGTGTACTTTACCCTTGGGGTGTCGCTAGCTAGCTCTCATGAAAACGAACAGAAACTTGGGACATTTTGTCAATCAAAAGCCATCTAATCTGATACATTACCCGCTAACGTTAGACGACAAACTCCTGTCAAGTGAACGAGGCGATTAACGTCTGACGTCTGTCTTTTTACCTGTCTGTCTGTCTGAGCTGGATTTCAAGCTCTGCTGGCAAGAGGCGGCTGTCAGTGTCTTCTTCTTCTTCTTCTTCTTCTTCTGTGGATTTTATGGCGAACTACACCCCAAAAGGTGTATTGCCGCCACCAACAGGACGGTTTGAAACGACCAAAGGTTTTTTTTTTTTTTTTTTTTATAAATAAATCCATATATAATAGTGATACTAACTTAATCCACCCTAATACAAATAGTACATTGCCAAAACTAAAAAAACTAAAAATAAATAAACTACTCAAATAACTTTTCTGTAAAACATAAATAAAACATATCTGATCCCTACACGGGCTCAAGGGAACCCTGAGGGCAGATCTTCCGTCGCCAATACTCCTTGCAAATCTACAGAAGTAAAATCCTTCAGTCTCAACTTTTCTGCCGCAGCAACAATAATGTCCAGTTTCTTCGATTTCTTTGAAACTTCTGTGCTGTACAGTTTTACAACTGTGGCAATGACCGCAACTCAACCTTTTTAACACACATTGTATCTTTATTCTGGCAACAAACATTTACTACAGGCTGTATTGTATCCACTACCTTATATTTTGCATTCACTACCATATCTTCCCCAGAGTCACTTGTTTTCTTACTTCTCTAATTGCCTCCGCATAGGAGATTCGGTTAACCACTCTAACCTTTGGCACCTCGATTTCCATCACTTACTGGGCACTGCGGTCCATGTACTCAGTGTTTTTACCACAATTGCAACACCTTCGTCCTTCTACACATTGTTCTTCATTATACTCCGTTAGTCTACACACACTTGCAACATGACCAAATCCTTCAATATTTTGACACTGCAATGGTTTGGGAACGAAGGCTCTCAATGCATATCCAAGCTTCACATGTGTAGGTATTTGCTCATCATCAAAAAACAACATCGACAGACGTTCCTATTTTTCTCCATTCACCCAACGGTTCAGACGCCGGGCACCAACAACACCAGGTATTCTCTTCATTGATTCAACTTGAACATCAGTCGTCACCCCTGAAATCACTCCTTTAAGGGGTGCTCTACTCCGAAGTTCAAAACACGATACTTCTGTTGTCCTGATTCTTTTAAGGCCTTTTGCAATCTTCCTCTGTTCATTAGAAACACATTTAATCAAAATAAGACCACTCCTGGTCACTCTGACATACTCCACTTTACCATTTTCGATACTTCAAAAGGGTTCCCCACATATACATCCTTGCTTAATCAACGCAGCCCAACGAGAAGCGATTAATTCACTTCAATCTTAGACAATTTACCTTTTGTTCTATTTTTCGACACTATTTTAGCCCATTCAGAAGATTCGTCTTCGCCACATGTACTCGACTCGCTGCTTAAATCTAGCTCTTCCGCCAGGTCGCAGTTGTAAATGAGAACTTGTTCTCAACTGGCCTACCTGGTTAAATAAAGGTGAAATAAAAAAATAACTGTCCGTCCACCCACCCAATTTCTCGGCTGTCAGTGTCATGCGCCTCCAGCAACCATGTTTCGCTAATCCACAAAAGAAAATGTAGCGAGAACGAGATCCCCGACCTCAAAGAGTTTAACTGGTAGAACTTTGGAACAGTTTTGTAATCTTCTCTATTAACATATTTTCTACGGCAAGCTACGAGAGACAAACAGTTAAAAGTCATAAAGTAAGTAACGATAAGACTGATGAGAGCCAGGTGAGGGCGCTGTTGCCTGACAAGGGCCACAGAGTTTTCCCCTTTGCCCCAACCTGACACAGTGAAAGCAAAGACAACATCTGATAGGGGCATAGCTGCAGGAAGTAGGGGTGCCCCCAGAAAAAAATAAAAATAAACATATAGGGTTTCTACATTGTAGAATAATAGTGAAGACATCAAAACTATGAAATAACACATATGGAATCATGTAGTAACCAAAAAAATGTTAAACATCAAAATATTTTTTTTTTCTAATGAACTTATCCTCTGCAGCTTCTTCCTTCCTGTAGCGGTCCTCATGAGAGCCAGTTTCATCATAGCGCTTGATGGTTTTTGCGACTGCACTTGAAGAAACTTTAAAAGTTCTTGAAATTTTCTGGATTGACTGACCTTCATGTCTTAAAGTAATTATGGACTGTCGTTCCTCTTTGCTTATTTGAGCTGTTCTTGCCATAATATGGACTTGGTCTTTTACCAAATAGGGCTATCTTCTGTATACCACCCCTAACTTGTCACAACACAACTGATTGGCTCAAACGCATTAAGATGGAAAGAAATTCCACAAATGTACTTTTAAGGCACACCTGTTAATTGAAATGCATTCCAGGTGACTACCTCATGAAGCTGGTTGAGAGAATGTGTAAAGCCTTCATCAAGGTAAAGGGTGGCTACTTTGAAGAATCTCAAATATAAAATATATTTTGATTTGTTTAACATCATATTTTTGATGTCTTCATTATTATTCTACAATGTAGAAAATAGTAAAAATAAAGAAAAACCCTGGAATGAGTATGTTTGTCCGACTTTTCACTGGTACTGTATATAAAATATATATTTTATGGGGGTATTTTTCTCTGCTGAGCAGTATTTTTCTCCACTCATACAGGAGTAATAAAGCCTAGTGTATTTTACATTAAAACATGTATTATTCTTTAATTGTGATTTATTGGGGGTGCTGCAGGGGCTCCCAAGTGGTGCAGTGGTCTAAGACACTGAAAGCTCAGTGCTAGAGGTGTCACTACAGACAACATGGTTAAAATCCAGACTGTATCACAACCGTCCGTGATTGGAAGTCCCATAGAGCGGCACACTATTGGCCCAGCGTCGTCCGAGTTTGGCCGGTGTAGGCCATTATTGTAAATTAACATTTGTTCTTAACTGACTTGCCTAGTTAAGTAAAGGTTACATTTAAAAAAAAAAAAAAAAAATCAGCACCCCTCCTTCCTGCAGCTTTGCATTAATTACTCAGTCTGTTAGTTTCATACTTAAGACATTACTGTTGTTAGCTTTACACAAGACATAACTCTGCAGTTGTGCTGTAAAATGTACAATCTTGTATAATACATTCTATACATACGTTTATACTGGATTGAGCGTACATTTTCGTTAACTGTAATTTCATTCGTTGTGTTCCAACACTCCCTCCATCTTGTGCCAATATCAGTTCATTTTAAGTATTGGTTCCAATAATTTATATATATTTTTTAAGAGACTGTCAGTTGGGTAGGCTCCCTGCAAGGGTTTGTCTTACCTATCATATGAGTATCCTTTTCTGATTTAAATAGGGTTCCCTCAACATTGCTCTGATGTCCAAAAGATTTCAGGTCGAAATTTCGTGATAAAAAACTTGCTTAAATTTGAAAATTGGTCAGTCCAAAATGTATTTTTTATTCTGTCATGGAAGTCATTTTATTTCCTATCACCAAGTAATTTACAGTTTCTATGCCTTTAGTTTTCCATGTGGGCCAATGTATAGTTGAATTCTGACAGCTGCTTGACAAGAAAGAAAAGGTGACACTACTAGTAGGCTGGACAATAGAACGAGTCAAAATTCACCCAAGGCTGAAAAACAGCAAAAGAAGCTGTAACACCAGCGAACACCTTAGCAAATGAATGGAATCAAACGTTCGCAGAGGCTGTTTTGACTGGAGTGATGCTTAGAATTCCATTTAGCATAAATAGCACAAAACAATTTCTCAATTTTTATTTGACCACTACAATCTGCTCGTAACTGGAAAAAAACTACTTGTGTAGAAAGTAAACATCCGCACCTCAATGGTGTCAACTGTGCTTATGTCTGCATAATGAAAAAGTATGGAAGAACTTCTGACTATTTCTGGTCTAGTGATCGATGACAACCGAGCTCGCTGCCCAGACTTACATAATTACAAAGAGGAGATTCTCCTGATTAAAATGGTTCCTGACTTGAAAAAATCTAAATATACACATAAACAGACAGACATAGCTATATTTTCCTATAGGAAACAATGGGACGACCTCAGAGTTCCATGAGTAATTTTTTGTTGTTGTTTACATTTTAACTACAAACAGCGTGGACAGGTCTCATTGCCAACAATAGCGCAGCAGGCATTGTGACGTAGAACAATAAACTGGGAATAGAATGTTTGGAAAGCGAGTTGGTGCCACGATGCTCAATAAAACTAATAGGAGCTTTTCAGGGTGAAAAATGACTGCAATGAACTAGTTTTTATCAGAAAAAAGCATTTAAAAAAATGTCATGTGTCCAGCCTACTACTAGCTAGTATACTTTGGATGATACTAGTAACGTTCGCTAATTTAAATAGCTAGCTAGCTAATGTTAATGTCAGTTACTTTTACCTTAAATTCATTAGGGAATGTTGGAAAGACTATTCAGGTGTTTGGGGAATAACCTAATGTATAACATCATTTTGAGAAATACACTTTTGTGTGCTGCACGAACCATCCACTGTCTGCCTCAAGAAACCAGATATAGGCCTACATTTTATTGACATCTTAGCTAGTCTAGTTAGCCAACGTTAGCCCTGCTTGTAAAAAGTCTTTAAAAATGCTTTTCCTTTCCCATCCTCTTTTGTAATTAATAGTTGTAAGCCTTTGCATTTTCATTATTGATTAGTGCTATTTGTGTTTAGGCTATAATGTGGCTTAGGTGGTATTATTGTATAGTTTCACCATCATCGGCTTTTTTATTAATATAATGTAACACCCAATGGTCACATATACTCCTCTTCTCTCTTCAGATGTACTTTTGAAATACTTGAATCCCACCCCTGCAAATCCTGGGCCACCTGCAGACACCTTCTCTACCTCAGCACAGCCCAGCGATGCAGCATCAAGTGCTCCTGTCCCCTCTACCTCAGCACAGCCCAGCGATGCAGCATCAGGCATCTACAAAAAGGCTGCACCAATTGACCCTACTGACTGGCCATCTGTTTTAACTGATAAGGTAAGAACAGACTTTGTTCTCAGAGGACCGTATCAAATAAAAAACTGTTTCACGTTTCCGAAACAAAAAGACGGGAGAAGGTGTCAGCATGACTATTTCAATAGAGTCTTAGTCAATGGAGAAAAA
The DNA here is from genome assembly GCA_023634145.1 of Thymallus thymallus. Taxonomy (NCBI): domain Eukaryota; kingdom Metazoa; phylum Chordata; class Actinopteri; order Salmoniformes; family Salmonidae; genus Thymallus; species Thymallus thymallus. Next base: position 9,411,837 of record CM042379.1, read on the forward strand.
AATCAAAAGAAAGTGGCTAATGTACTCAAAAAAGAATGATAGTTTGTACTGCTTCTGCTGCTAAATGTTTTCTCAGAGAGAATTCAAATTGAATAGAGAAGGACTAAGGGATTGGAAAAATGCAAGCCACTTGCTCAAGGCCCATGAGGATAGCCAGGAGCACAATACACACATGGCAACATGGAAGGTATTGGAGGTCCGTCTTGCAAAGGGGCTATCAATAGATAAGCAAGAGATGGCATTCGCTGAGGCTGAGAGAAACAGGTGGCGTGAAGTTCTTACCAGATTGGTGGCAATAATTCAGTCCTTAGCTGAAAGAAACATGGCTTTAAGGGGATCCACAGACACAATAAACAAACCAGACAATGGCCATTTTCTCAAAGAGGTGGAGCTTATGGCCAAATTTGATCCAGTAATGAAGCAGCATGTTGGAAGGGTGGGAAGTGGAGCTGGCAGTCACACACATTACCTGGGCAAAATAATCTAAAATGACCTGATAGACTCCATCAGTGCAAAAATACTGGGAAAAATTGTGGAAGAGATCAAAACATCAAAGTATTTTTACATAATTTTAGATTGCACCCCTGATCTGAGTCATAAGGAACAGCTCTCTGTCTTTGTCTGGATTGTGTTACTGGAAGACATACCTCAAATTAATGAACATTTTATGGGCTTTCTTGCAGCAGAGGAGTCAACAGGGGAAATTTGTCATCTCTCATCCTCAAAAGGCTGGAGGAGCTGAACATCCCCTTTGAAGACTGCAGAGGACAGTCCTATGACAACGGCGCCAACATGAAGGGAAAGAATAAAGGTGTTCAGGCTAGGCTGCTTCAACAGAACTCAAGAGCCTTTTTGTCCCATGTGGTGCCCACACTTTAAATCTGGTGGTAGCTGATGCTGCTAAGAGCTCACCAGATGCCATTGGCTACTTTGGATATTTAGTGAAATTATTCAAACTCTTCTCAGCCTCCACCCATAGAAACATGTCAAAACCACCCTGAAATCATGGTCAGAGACCAGGTGGGAAAGCAGAATAAACAGCATTCAGGCAGTAAGGTACCAGGCTGGGCAAGTCAGAGAGCTCTTCTGGAGGTGAGGGAAACTACTGCAGACCCTGTGGTGAAAGTTGAAGCCCAGTCTTTGGCTGAGGAGATTGGATCCTACCACTTTTCTATTTGCACAGTCATATGGTATGACATCCTCAACAAGATCCAGCATGTGAGTAAGCTGATGCAGTCACCCTCTATGCAGCTAGATGTGGCTGTCGACTTGCTGAAGAAAACCAGAGATTCCCTTAACTGCTACAGAAACACTGGATTTTCTGATTCACAGCAACTGCAAAGGAAATGTGCGAGGAGATGAACGTGGAGGCTGTACTCAAACAAAAGCGGTTGAGAACCACAAAAGGCACTTTGGTTATGAGGCTCCAGATGAGCCTATTGGTGATGCACTTCGAAAAATAGAAACCTCATTTTTTGATGTGGTAGTGGATACAGCCCTCTCTTCACTTGATGAGAGATTTCAGAGCCTGAGAGAGGTGAATGACAAATTTGGAGTGCTTCTCAACTTCCCCAACATGTCAAAAGAAGAGTTGCTAGAGCACTGTCAAACCCTGAGCACTGCTCTAAGCCATGACGGACAGACAGATATTGATGGCAGGGAACTTGATGTGGAAATGCAAAACTTTCCACATTTGCCATCAAAAAACTTGACAAACATGGAACTCTTGACCTTCCTGCATGAGAAGAAGCTGACAGAAATGTACCCCAATATGTGGGTAGCTCTGAGAATCACTGCCACTTTTCCTGTTACAGTGGCTGCTGTTGAAAGGAGCTTCTTTAAAACCTACCTGAGATCTAGAAGAATGTCTGTGGACTTTCCATCATTAGTATAAATCATGTGGTCTCACAACAGCTGTCTTATGATGATATCATAGATGACTTTGCTGCAAGAAAGGCAAGGAGAGTAAGGCTGTAAAAAGGACTCTGTAATATAGTTTTTTCATGCAATACTCTTATATTGTATTTTTATGTCACTAGTTTCTTTAATACTGTTTTTATTTTGTGGGGTTTTTTTGTTTCTAAAATAAAGAAATCTCAAAGACATAAAGCTATGCAGTTTCTGTGTGAGTGTATGGACACAATGATCGGTGGTGGAGTTGGCTGCGATGCAAGTGGCACCAGCTAAAATCTTCCCTAGGGCCCTGTAAACGAGTAATCCGATTGGATGTGAAACCAGTCATATGGCAGCAAACTAAAACATATGAACATATTTCCCACAGTAACGTTTATGAAATGCTGTGTCATTGTACAACCTTTTAACTTGCAAGGATGGGCAATCTCAAATGTTGTAATTATAGGCCACCCGACTTTCTATCATGTTAAATATTAGCCACTAACACCATCGACCATCAGTAGGCCTAATATCAACACATATTCAACTGTCAATTTCTTCTGTAAACTCCGTCACAGCCATGTGGTTGTTGTTGAGGATTAGTAGCAACAGTTGATAATATCAAAAAAAGACATGTAGGCTAATTCAATTGTTATGAAGTGGAGCGCAGACCAAGCCATAACCGTATGAACCCAACGCATGGCGCAATACTTGGCTGTGTCATCATGGTTAGTGCATGCAATAGATGAGGGTCTAGCCCAGACCAGGCGCCAGTATAAAGTGACTAAGGGGGCAGTTGAAATCGGCGAGGGGGCAAAATCTTGGGGGGTTCGTTCATTGGAATTATGCTGATATAATCACTCTATACAGCAATAAACATGAAGTTCAAATGCAGAGACCGAGATCATTGAGTGATTTTGAAATATGTAGCCTCTGTGATTGGCTGGGCCTGGCTCCCAGGTGGGTGGGCCTATGCCCTCCCAGGCGCAGTCATTGGTCCATAGATTAGGGCCTAATGAATTTCCTAATATGAACTGTAACTCAGTAAAAATGTTGCAATTATTGCATGTTGCTTTTATATTTTTGTTCAGTATAGATGTTGGCAAAATAACTCCCTGCACATTCTTAAGCCAGAAATGCAGATTATGAGCAGTTTGAGGGGTGTGTCTGTGTCCTCAATTTGTAGCAGGCACCCAAATCATGCAAGTGATTGGGTGAAATGATGAAGCAATGTACAGAGAAATACAGTTTCACTCTATCCAATCAGAGCAGCAGTATAAACGTACAGACCGCCCTTCTCTTTACATACAGACAGGCAAACTAGCCAGTTTAGTTATTTAGACCACTTAGAACCTCTACATGACTGACTAAAAGACAGTACATCATAGTTTAGAAACTCTGTGACTGACTAACATGAGAAAGATGCTTGCTTGCACCCAAAAATAAAACATGTTTTCGATCACGGATAATTACAAAAACTCGGTTCATAATCGTATCAAGAAAATTGCCCATATCAGTTATGATACTCATTTTGTCCGACTACTCGGCACACCCCTGCCTACTACCATACCCGTTCAAAGGCACTTACATCTTTTGTCTTGCCCATTCACCCTCTGAATGGCACTACCATGATTGATGTGGACCTAACAAGTGACATCAATAAGGGATCATAGCTTTCACATGGGCAGTCTATGTTATGGAAAGAGCATGTTTTGTATACAGTCGTGGTCAAAAGTTGAGAATGACACAAGTATTGGTCTCCACAAAGTTTGCTGCCTCAGTGTTGATGATGGCAATTTGCATATACTCCAGAATGTCATGAAGAGTGATCAGATGAATTGCAATTAATTGCAAAGTCCCTCTTTGCCATGAAAATGAACTTAATCCCCCAAAAACATTTCCACTGCATTTCGGCCCTGCCACAAAAGGACCAGCTGCCATCATGTCAGTGATTGTCTCGTTAACACAGGTGAGAGTGTTGACGAGGACAAGGCTGGAGATCACTCTGTCATGCTGATTGAGTCAGAATAACAGACTGGAAGCTTTAAAAGGAGGGTGGTGCTTGAAATCATTGTTCTTCCTCTGTCAACCATGGTTACCTGCAAGGAAACACGTGACGTCATCATTGCTTTGCACAAAAAGGGCTTCACAGGCAAGGATATTGCTGCTAGTAAGATTGCACCTAAATCAACCATTTATCGGATCATCAAGAACTTCAAGGAGAGAGGTTCAATTGTTGTGAAGAAGGCGTCAGGGCGCCCAAGAAAGTCCAGCAAGCACCAGGACCGTCTCCTAAAGTTGATTCAGCAGCGGGATCGGGGCACCACCAGTGCAGAGCTTGCTCAGGAATGGCAGCAGGCAGGTGTGAGTGCATCTGCACGCACAGTGAGGCGAATACTTTTGGAGGATGGCCTGGTGTCAAGAAGGGCAGCAAAGAAGACACTTCTCTCCAGGAAAAACATCAGGGACAGACTGATATTCTGACAAAGGTACAGGGATTGGACTGCTGAGTCATTATCTCTGATGAATCCCCTTTCCGATTGTTTGGGCCATCCGGAAAACACCTTGTCCGGATAAGACAAGGTGAGTGCTACCATCAGTCCTGTGTCATGCCAACAGTAAAGTATCCTGAGACCATTCATGTGTGGGGTTGCTTCTCAGCCAAGGGAGTGGGCTCACTCACAATTTTGCCTAAGAACACAGCCAGGTGATAACTAAGACAAAAGTGATAACTAAGTGGCTTGGGGAACAAAACATCGACATGTTGGGTCCATGGCCAGGAAACTCCCCAGACCTTAATCCCATTGAGAACTTGTGGTCGATCCTCAAGAGGCAGGTGGACAAACAAAAACCCACAACTTCTGACAAACTCCAAGCATTGATTATGCAAGAATGGCCTGCCATCAGTCAGGATGTGGCCCAGAAGTTAATTGACAGCATGCCAGGGCAGATTGCAGAGGTCTTGAAAAAGAAGGGTCAACACTGCAAATATTGACTCTTTGCATAAACTGAATGTCATTGTCAATGAAAGCCTTTGACACTTATGGAATACTTGTAATTATAATTCAGTGTACCATAGTAAATACTGACATAAAGATCTAAGAACACTGAAGCAGCAAACTTTATGGAGTCCAATACTTGTGTCATTCTCAACTTTTGACCACGACTGTACTCGTCACTCCTCACATTCTCTCTCTCAGGCCTCAGAGAAGAGCAACAGCTCTCATCAGACAGTAACAACATGTACAGTAGCTACAGTGCATGCAGAGAGGGTTGAAAAAAAGTTTTACTAGGCGTTTTGCCAGTGATTCAGTGGAGAAGGTGACACCGTGAAAGACAGTGGGAAATAATAAAGCAAGCAAGGAAGTACACTGTAAACCACAAGGCATTTCTAATTTAAATGCCTGTAGTAAGTTTTACTCAAAGTCAATGAAAAGTAATTATTACTTCAAATGTTTGTGGTACTGACTCAAAACAAAATGAGTCACAAAAATACTAATCCAAACTAAACTAATCCAATCATTGAATCTTTCACCACTGAAATGGTTGTTCCAGTTTAAATGGCTTCGGTAGTTTCCTCATTATGAATGCAGGTTGCGGGTTCCAATAGGAATCACTTTGCAAGCCGGCATAATGTGATTTACAGTTATTGTTGCAAAATTCTGGTAAATTTCCCAGGTTTTCCAGAAAATCCTGATTGGGAGAGTACTGGGAAGAATGGCCGAATTTTGCAAACCTACTTGCAGGCATTCTGTGTAGTCCCGTGTAGCTCAGATGGTAGAGCATGGCGCTTGCAACGCCAGGGTTGTGGGTTTGATTCCCACGGGGGACCAGTACGAAAACAATTATGAACGTGTATGCACTAACTAACTGTAAGTCTCTCTGGATAAGAACGTCTGCTCCATTACTTTGTATGTATTCAACAATAATCTCTCCGACACTAACAAATACAGTCATGGGTGGTAACGCTACAATAAATCGGCAAGGCACACTGACATTAGGGGTCGTTCGATGTACGTAATCCTTGTATCCGGGATCATTGGGGCGTATACACAATCTATTGAAGGCCCTCGAATAAAGGACAGCAACGTCTAGGTTAACAGCAGTTTATTTGTTGCGCACCGTCAAAGATGTTATAGCACAGGTAGCTAATTTTAACCAGAACGTTTGTGTAACCATCTACATTCACAGCATGGCTTGATTGATTTATGTAGTCAAGCGTACAGTACACGTGCCACGCTACTAGTTACATGAATTTTACCGGTGGTTAATCTAGCTAGCTAGGCGTTGTCAACATTTCAATGGTGCATATTTCACCCGTCTTTCAGCTTCAACTTTAGTGTAGTCATTTCGAGCCCACGAGAGCGAGGGTAAACTAGTTTAGAAACGACACCGTGGGTCGATCTCTGTTAAGTAGACAACAGAGCCAGAGATGGCTATCGCCCACGTCGCTACAGAGTATGTGTTCAGTAATTTCCTCCAGAAGGAGCCGGGTCAGACAAGATACTGCGCGGTGCGCACTGAGTTAGCCTTGGACAAGATGGTGACGTGCGTGGCGGTGGGACTCCCTCTCCTCCTCATCTCTCTAGCCTTCGCCCAGGAGGTCTCTGTGGGTGAGTAGGTAACGGGTGTGGGGGAGGTTACGTGTGTGATTAATGAATCACGAAATCATAAGTGATTATTCAGTGTGTATGTGTGTTTCTGTCTGTCTCCTAGGTGTTCAGATAAGCTGTTTCGCTCCAGCTACCTTTTCCCGGAATCAGGCCATGTACATAGACTCCTACTGCTGGGCAGCCCTAGACACTCACACGCTACCCTTATGGCTACACAAGGTAACACAGACATACTGTACACTTGCAGACTACCCTTATGGCTACACAAGGTAACACACAGGGAACTAATACTTAACCTTTCTCCTCTTTCTCTCTCTCTCTCGCCCCCCCCCTCTTCTCCTTCCTCTCGCCGTTGGTCCACCCTTCTTTCTCTCTCCCTTTCCCCTGCTCTCTCAGTTCTTCCCTTATATCCTGCTGTTGGTAGCAGTAAGTATGTCTATTCCAGCGGTTTTCTGGCGTTTCTCTGCCTCTCCTCTGCTTCAGTCAGACCTCAGCTTTATCATAGAAGAGCTCGACCGCTGCTACAACCGTGCTGTTACTCTGGCTAAACGCATGGCCACAGCTGGGGAACATGCAGACAGGTAGGCTAACTGGGTTTGTATTCATTAGGCACCGAACAGAAGAAACAGACTGAATGTCTGGAATGGAATAAATGGAACGTCATCAAACAGATGGTGAACGTTTGAAATGTTTGATACTGTTCCATTCATTCTATTCCAGCCATTACTATGGGCCCGTCCTCCACCACTGCTAACCCTCTCACTTTCTCTCTCTCCCACCAGTGGCGCGTTCGACCCTACTGAGGGGTGTTTCATGTACCCGGTGGTGGATCAGTATCTGCAGACCAAGAGGAGGAGTGTTGTGGTGTTGTGGCGCTACCTGCTGTGTCGAGGCCTCAACCTGCTCAGCTTGCTTCTGGCCTGTGTCTATTTGGGCTACTACCTCAGCTACGCTTCCCTCACTGACCAGGTAACTAACCCTGACCAAGTGGCTCTAGTCATAACTGACCCTAACGTATTGATCTTGTGTTGTGAGTTATCTGGCTAACTTATTGGTCCTACATTGTGATCCTCCCCACAGTTCGGCTGTTCCCTGCGCACCGGACTCCTGGCCAATGACACCTCAATCCCCGACCAATTACAGTGCAAGCTGGTCGCTGTGGGTGTGTTCACTTTGCTAAGGTTTTTATACCACCTTTTTAGCTTCTAGCCAGTCATTTTTCTTTGTTCCCTTTTTAAATAATGTTTACTGGATTGTGATTTCAGCTTTGTTAACCTGCTGGTGTACGCCATTCTGGTTCCCGTGGTGATATACTCCGCTCTTCGCCCCTTCTTCCAATCACACACCCATTTCCTGAAGTCCTACCAGTCACTGCCCACCATCAGTGTTCTGCCCCTCCCCCAGGGCCAATGGGATGACCTGGCGCTCTTCTTCCTCTTCCTGGAAGAAAACCTCAGCGAGCTCAAATCCTGCAAGTACATGAAGGTGTGTGTATAGCGCTGTGTTGTAGGTGGTGGAGTTAAGGTTTTATTGTCACATGCACAAGTTCAGTGAAACGCCTATCTTGCTCTTTCCCAACAATGCAGTAATGAATATCAGTAGAACAAAAACACATTAGAAATAAGAAGGTAAGTGTTTACAATGTGCAGGGATACTGGAGTGGTAGGGGTAGAGATATGGTGAAAAGGGTGTGTAGTCATCAGGATATACAGTGGCAAGAAAAAGTATGTGAACACTTTTGGAATTACCTGGATTTCTGCATAAATAGGTCATAACATTTGATCTGATTTCATCTACGTCACAACAATAGACAAACACAGTCTATTGTGTGTTATCTAAACTAATAACACACAAACAATTATACGTTTTCTCGTCTTTATTGAACACACCATGTAAACGTTCACAGTGCAGGGTGGAAAAAGTATGTGAACCCTTGGGTTTAATAACTTGTTGACCCTCCTTTGGCAGCAATAAGCTCAACCAAACGTTTTCTGTAGTTGCGGATCAGACCTGCACAACGGTCAGGAGGAATTTTTACAAAACTGTTTCAGTTCAGCAATATTCTTGGGATGTCTGGTGTGAACAGCTCTCTTGAGGTCATGCCACAGCATCTCAATCGGGTTGAGGTCAGGACTCTGATTGGGCCACTCCAGAACAGATATTTTCTTCTGTTGAAGCCATTCTATTGTTTATTTACTTCTGTGCTTTGGGTTGTTGTCCTGTTGCAGCACCCAACTTCTGTTGAGCTTCAATTGGTGGACAGATAGCCTTACATTCTCCTGCAAAATGTCTTGATAAACTTGAATTCATTTTTCCATCGATGATAGCAAGCTGTCCAGGCCCTGAGGCAGCAAAGCAGCCCCAAACCATGATTCTCGCTCTAACATACTTTACAGTTGGGATGGGGTTTTGATGTTGGTGTGCTGTGCCTTTTTCTCTCCACATATAGTGTTGTGTGTTCCTTCCAAACAACTCAACTTTAGTTTCATCTGTCCACATAATATTTTGCCAGTAGCGCTGTGGAACATCCAGGTGCTCTTTTGCGAACTTCAGACGTGCAGCAATGTTTTTTTTGGGACAACAGTGGCTTCTTCCGTGGTGTCCTCCCATGAACACCATTCTTGTTTAGTGTTTTATGTATCGTAAACTCGTCAACAGAGATGTTAGCATGTTCCAGAGATTTCTGTAAGTCTTTAGCTGACACTCTAGGGTTCTTCTTAACCTCAATGAGCATTCTGGCCAGTGCTCTTGCAGTCATCTTTGCAGGACGGCCACTCCTAGGGAGAGTAGCAACAGTGCTGAACTTTCTCCATTTATAGAAAATGTGTCTTATCGTGGACTGATGAACATCAAGGCTTTTAGAGATACTTTTGTAACCCCTTCCAGCTTTATGCATGTCATGAAGCTTGCATAAAGCTGGAGCGGCAGGTAGCCTAGTGGTTAGGGCGTCGGGCCATTAACCGAAAGGTTGCGTGGACTGACCGAAAGGTTGCTGGATTGAATCCTCAGCCTGATATGGCGAAATCAATAACCCATTGTTCACCGGTAGACTGTCATTGTAAATAAGAATTTGTTCTTAACTGGCTTGCCTAGTTAAACAAAGGTTAAATAAACAATTCTTAATCTTAGGTCTTCTGAGATCTGAGTAGTCATTAGCCTAGGGGTTCACATATTTTTCCAACCTACACAGTGAATGTTTAAATTATGTATTCAATATAGACAATGAAAATACAATAATTTGTGTGTTATTAGTTTAAGCACACTGTGTGTCTATTTTTGTGAGTTATATGAAGATCAGATTAAATTATGACAAAATTATGCAGAAATCCAGGTAATTCCAAAGGGTTCACATACTTTTTCTTGCCACTGTACATGATAAACAGAGTAGCAGTAGTGTATATGATTGTTTTGAGTGCGTGTAGTCAGTATGAATGTGTGTGTGAGAGAGCAAATTAATTGAGTGTATAGGGTGCATAGAGTTAGTCTGTGTGTGGCCATTTTATCAGCTATTTAGCAGTCTTATGGCCTGGGGATAAAAGCTGTTCAGGAGCCTGTTGGTGTCAGACTTGTTGCTCCAGTACTGCCGCGCGGAAGCAGAGAGAACAGTCTATGGCTTTGGTGGCTGGAGTCTTTAACAATTTTCCGGGCCTTCCTTTCACACCGCCTGATATAGATGTCCTGGATGGCAGGGAGCTCAGCCCAAGTGCAGTTGCCATAACAAGCAGTGATGCAGCCAGTCAATATGCTCTCAATGGTGCACCTTTTCAACATTCTGAAGGGGAAAAGGTGCTGTCATGCATTCTTCATGATTGTTTCTCTCTGTGTGTGTGTGTGTGTGTGTGTGTGTGTGTAACTGTATAGCTTTGTGTTGTAGGTGTTGGAGTTGCTGAGGATGAAGGGTGTGTGTGGGGGGGGGGACTTTGACACCATGGGACTGCTTCAGATGCTGTGTCTGGTGAAGACTGATGTTACGGACGGAAAGAGGAGCACCTCGGCTACCTCCAATGCAAATGCTAAAGCTAATGATAACCCTATTGCTAATCCTAACCCTGCCGCTGGGGAGGCCAGTAGCAAGGCCCCAGGCCCCAGCCCCCAGCCCAGCTTCCCCAGACCCATGCCAAAGTCATACCAGTGCCACTGAATTGACAGGTGAGTCTGGAAGAAATTGGAATGATGGGAAATGTAATGAAATTCAAAACTGTTCTACAAAGAAAACAATTATCTGATAAGTGAAATTCGTAATGTTCTGTCCCCCCTCCCCCCAGAATTCTCTGCTCTGTTGCCAGGCAACAGGTCAATGACAGGCGGAAGTTGGAGTGACGAAGGGGGCGGTCCGACAGCGAAGGATCTAATCGTTGCCAGGAACAGCCCCAGTGGGTTATGGGACACTAGGTACCAGAGAGGTTCTAAGACACAGAGACCCAACAAGTCTATCTAAACAACTCAGACTAAGGTGTAGCAGAGATGTCTTTATGGCAATGGGACAGAGTTGTATTGTAAATGCAGTGTAACTAGTAACATTTAGAGTCGATCTTATGTTATTCATGTTTTCATTTTTTTTGGGGGGGGGGGTGGTTTCTATAATAATTTATAAATTATACAGTTGTATAACATGAAGGCCCTTGAAAATTACAATAAAGTGCTTGAAAAAGTCATTGAATTTGACTTGCCAACGTCTTTATTTAACCTGCTTAAAGGCTCTATAGTCCTAGGCCTATGTTGTATAGGTGGAGTTATGGACCAATTTGCATAGATTCACTTTAATTACTCTAAATACACGTGATCCCAATGTCACACATTGTCCCCAGAACTGTTATTTTTACATGTGGGGCATGCTGAATGGAGAAGTCCTTTTTAGTCCAGAAATAAGCTTTTTGGACCTAGAAGCTGGCTTGTGATGCATCCGTGGGACAGACTGTCTGTACCCATACTCGGGACTCTGACATCTGATGCACATTCAGATGCCATACATCAGCATGGCAGAGCTCTCCCTGTCCTATGCTGTGCCTTGATTTTATTACTGTTGATAATATCTGGTAATGTGCATGTATACCCTGGCCCATCTACTGTTGCTAGCCCCAATTCTGACTTGTGCTCTGATATCTGCTTCATCTGCTTCGTAAAAGCCTGCGGTTTCAGCACGTTAACACTAGAAGCTTATTACCTAAAATGGATCAATTGAAGGTGTGGTTAAGGAAGAGTGTTTTGAATACTGATCAACTTTCTGGATATAACCTTTTTTAGGTGGGGGAGTGGCAATTTTTACCAATGATCATCTTCAGTTCGGTTGTCTCCTCAAGTCTGTCCCCAAACAATTAGATTTGCTGGTTTTAAGTATTAAACTTTCAAATAACTCTTTGTTGACTGTTGCTCGGTGCTATCGTCCTCCATCAGCACCGGCATGTACCCTACCTGCCCTAAGCTCTCTCTTGGCCCCTTACACGAAATCTTTCATTTGTCCTGCTAGGTGACCTAAACTGGGACATGCTTAAACCACAAGTCCTAAAGCATTGGGACTCCCTTAAATCTTTCTCAGATTATTAGCAATCCCACAAGGTATGACTCCAAACACCCAGAAAAGGCTACTCTTCTTGATGTTATCTTCACAAATAATCCTGATAGGTATCAGTCTGGTGTTTTCTGTAATGACCTTAGTGATCACTGTTTTACAGCCTGTGTTTGTAATGGCTGCTCAGTGAAACAACCAGTCCTGATTTGTCATCGACGCTTGCTAAACTTTAATGAGCAAGCCTTCCTTCATGACCTGGCCTCTGTAAATTGGTATAGAATCGGCTTGATCCCCTCTGTCGAAGAAGCTTGGACCTTCTTTTTTTGATATTTTCAGTGCTATTGTTAAACATGCCCCCATGAAGAAAATTAGAATTAAGAACAGGTTCAGCCACTGGTTCGACTGTGATCTCACAGAGTTACTCCACCTCAAGAATTGCATTTGGCGAAAGGCCCGGCACACACTTACTCAGGCTGACTGGCTCTCGTTCAGGCAAATGAGAAATAAGTGCACTCAGGCTATCCGGAAGGTCAAAGTTAGTTACTTTAAGGAAAAGTTCTCTCTCTGTCTAACCCCAAGAAATTCTGGGAAACTGTTAAAGACCTGGAGAATAAACCCTCTTCCTCACAGCTGCCCATGTCCCTTAAAGTTGATGTGGTTGTTACTGACAAGAAGCACATGGCTTAGCTCTTTAATCAACACTTAATTAAGTCAGGATTCCTATTTGACTCAGCCATGCCTCCTACCCCTGTCCAACATTTCCTCATTTGCCACCCCTTCTAATGCAACTATCCTGATGCTTTTCCCTCTATCCCTCTACAAAGTTTTCCCCTGGAGGCAGTTACTGAGTCCGAGGTACTAAAGGAGCTCCAGAAACCTGACCCCAAAAAACCATCTGGGTCAGATGGTTTAGACCCTTTCTTCTTCAAGGTTGCTGCCCCTAACATCGCCAAGCCTATCTCTGACCTTTTTAACCTCTCTTCGTTCTGGGGAGTTTCCCATTGCTTGGAAGGCAGCCACGGTTAGTCCTTTATCTGTGTTGGAAAAACTTGTCAATAATCAACTGACTGGCTTTCTTGATGTCTATAGTATTCTCTCTGGTACGCAATCTGGTTTCTGCTCAGGTTATGGATGTGCCACTGCAACCTTAAAGGTCCTCAATGATGTCACCACTGCCCTTGATTCTAAGCATATTTTTATTGACTTGGCCAAAGATTTTTATATGGTAGACCATTCCATTCTTGTGGGCCGGATAAGGAGTATTGGTGTCTCTGAGGGGTCTTTGGTCTGGTTTGTTAACTACCTCTCTCAAAGTGTGCAGTGTATAAAGTCAGAAAATCAGCTGTCTCAGCCACTGCCTGTCACCAAGGGAGTACCCCAAGGCTCAATCCTAGGCCCCACACTCTTCTTCAGGCAGCAGGAATCTCTCTCATCCATTTATATGCAGATGATAGTCTGATACTCCCTGGATTTTGTGTTAAATGCTCTACAACAAATCTTTCTTAGTGTCCAACAAGCTTTCTCTTGTTCTGAACACTTCCAAAACAAAGGTAATGTGTTTTGTTAAGAAGAATTCCCCTCTCCCCACAGGTGTGATTACTACCTCTGAGGGTTTAGAGCTTGAGGTAGTCACCTTATACAAGTACTTGGGAGAATGGCTAGACGGTACACTGTCCTTCTCTCAGCACATATCACAGCAGCAGGCTAAAGTTAAATCTAGACTTGGTTTCCTCTTTCTTAATCGCTCCTCTTTCACCCCAGCTGCCAAACTAACCCTGATTCAGATGACCATCCTACCCATGCTAGATTACGGAGACATAATTTATAGATGGGCAGATAAGGATGTTTTCGAACGGTTAGATGTTCTTTACCATTCGGCCATCAGATTTGCCACCAATGCTCCATATAGGACACATCACTGCACTCCTCTGTAAACTGGTCGCAAGACCCATTGGTTGATGCTTATTTATAAAACCCTCTTTGGCCTCACTCCCCCCATCTGAGATGTCTACTGCAGCCCTCATCCTCCACATACAACACCTGTTCTGCCAGTCACATTCTGTTAAAGATCCCCAATGCACACACATCCCTGGGTTGCTTGTCTTTTCAGTTCGCTGCAGCTAGCGACTGGAACGAGCTGCAACAAACAAAACTGAACAGTTTTATATCAATCTCAACTGACAGTTGTGGCTGCTTTGCATGATGTATTGTCATCTCTACCTTCTTGCCCTTTGTGTTGTTGTCTGTGCCCAATAATGTTTGTCCTATGTTTTGTGCTGCTACCATGTTGTTGTCATGTTATGTTGCTACCATGCTGTGTTGTCATGTGTTGCTGCCTTGCTATGTTGTCTTAGGTATCTCTTTTGGTATTGTTGTTTTGTCTCTCTTGTCGTGATGTGTGTTTGGTCCTATATTTATATATATTTTATTTTTAATACCAGCCCCCGTCCCCGCAGGACGTCTTTTGCCTTTTGGTAGGCTGTCATTGTAAATAATAATGTGTTCTTAACTGACTTGCCTAGTTAAATAAAGGTAAAATAAACAGAATAAAATATATTTGCAGCAGCATTGGCTGACATTAGTGATGTAACAGGAGGATTGGGAACCTAAAGGCAGTATAATAGCCTTTTGGAGAACGGGAGGGACTCACACAACTTTAAAGTTAATGTAGAAAAAAAACGTTAAATAAAGTAAATGGTAATTTGATGAACTCGGTGGGACAAAAAGCTATTGCTTCAAACGTTCAGTTAACGTATTAGAAAGCATTAGCTTGCATTTCTGCTATGTGGACACATAGCGTCTTCGTACACACTTGATACGCCTTAAAAGGTAGTCCTTCCTCCCCGTTGGGGAATTGAACCCCGGTCTACTACTGAGAAATAAATGTCCAAAGTGTAAATTAAAGCGAAGTCTGGCTTCACAAATTGACAATTCTACCAGGACAAGAGATTGCTGGATAGCATGGCTTGGGTGTCGAACACAGATTTATACCTCTGGGGATTGCATATTTATCAAAAGCTGTTGCATTGGCCGGGAATCGAACCCGGGCCTCCCGCGTGGCAGGCGAGAATTCTACCACTGAACCACCAATGCCTCACAGAGCTAGGGAGCGCAAATCGTATCAGAAAAGCAATTCCAAGCGTGTTTTCTGCTATGTGGATTTAGCGACAATTCTACCACTAAAACACCAATGCCTTGTAAGACTGAAATTGCCAGTCTGCATTTTAGATAAGCATTAGCTTGAATTCCAAGCGTGTTTTCTGCTATGTGGATTTAGCGACAATTCTACCACTAAAACACCAATGCCTTGCAAGACTGAAATTGCCAGTCCGCATTTTAGATAGATAGGTACTTTATTGATCCCCGGGGGGAAATTGCTTTATCATGGCCACGTTCAGATATAAATGTATGATGTAGAACAAATATACTTATCTGGTATGTAGAACAAGCAATGACATCAGTTCTAGTCATTTAATTTCTATCTGCAACGTTCCACAACGCTACAGTATCAGCTACTTGACGTAATGATCCGGAACACACCCCTTTACGAAAGTAGCACGGTCACGCTGCCTACAAGGGAACGAGCTGGTAAGGAAAAGTAGCAATCACGACGGACATATAAGTAATACAGATTTAAAACCAAGACTAGCCAGTAA
Source organism: Thymallus thymallus (assembly GCA_023634145.1). Classification (NCBI taxonomy): domain Eukaryota; kingdom Metazoa; phylum Chordata; class Actinopteri; order Salmoniformes; family Salmonidae; genus Thymallus; species Thymallus thymallus. The sequence goes on from CM042379.1 coordinate 9,427,508, forward strand.
TAAATGATAGCAAAGTGATATTTCAGCGACTCTTTCGTCTATTCAGTTTCAAAACTTGTTTGCGTCCACTTGCTAGAGTTCCCCAGTGTTTGGTCACGTGGACAGAAATACGATCTAATAATAATTCATAGGGTTAGAGTCACTTTAGGAATGTTTCCCACTAGATATGCGTATGTTTTAGAATAATACTTTATGTATCCATATTCCTTGGAGAATTGATCTCAAGTTCAAAATGTGCCTGCAGCAGCCGAGACACAACACCTGCCCTATGTCGTCGCCAGAGATCTCGTCCCTGTCCTGGGGACACATGAAGGTGAAGGGCTGCTCCTCTGCCTATAAGGATTTCTGGCGTTTCTCTGCCTCTCCTCTGCTTCAGTCAGACCTCAGCTTTATCATAGAAGAGCTCGACCGCTGCTACAACCGTGCTGTTACTCTGGCTAAACGCATGGCCACAGCTGGGGAACATGCAGACAGGTAGGCTAACTGGGTTTGTATTCATTAGGCACCGAACAGAAGAAACAGACTGAATGTCTGGAATGGAATAAATGGAACGTCATCAAACAGATGGTGAACGTTTGAAATGTTTGATACTGTTCCATTCATTCTATTCCAGCCATTACTATGGGCCCGTCCTCCACCACTGCTAACCCTCTCACTTTCTCTCTCTCCCACCAGTGGCGCGTTCGACCCTACTGAGGGGTGTTTCATGTACCCGGTGGTGGATCAGTATCTGCAGACCAAGAGGAGGAGTGTTGTGGTGTTGTGGCGCTACCTGCTGTGTCGAGGCCTCAACCTGCTCAGCTTGCTTCTGGCCTGTGTCTATTTGGGCTACTACCTCAGCCACGCTTCCCTCACTGACCAGGTAACTAACCCTGACCAAGTGGCTCTAGTCATAACTGACCCTAACGTATTGATCTTGTGTTGTGAGTTATCTGGCTAACTTATTGGTCCTACATTGTGATCCTCCCCACAGTTCGGCTGTTCTCTGCGCACCGGACTCCTGGCCAATGACACCTCAATCCCCGACCAATTACAGTGCAAGCTGGTCGCTGTGGGTGTGTTCACTTTGCTAAGGTTTTTATACCACCTTTTTAGCTTCTAGACAGTCATTTTTCTTTGTTCCCTTTTTAAATAATGTTTACTGGATTGTGATTTCAGCTTTGTTAACCTGCTGGTGTACGCCATTCTGGTTCCCGTGGTGATATACTCCGCTCTTCGCCCCTTCTTCCAATCACACACCCATTTCCTGAAGTCCTACCAGTCACTGCCCACCATCAGTGTTCTGCCCCTCCCCCAGGGCCAATGGGATGACCTGGCGCTCTTCTTCCTCTTCCTGGAAGAAAACCTCAGCGAGCTCAAATCCTGCAAGTACATGAAGGTGTGTGTATAGCGCTGTGTTGTAGGTGGTGGAGTTAAGGTTTTATTGTCACATGCACAAGTTCAGTGAAACGCCTATCTTGCTCTTTCCCAACAATGCAGTAATGAATATCAGTAGAACAAAAACACATTAGAAATAAGAAGGTAAGTGTTTACAATGTGCAGGGATACTGGAGTGGTAGGGGTAGAGATATGGTGAAAAGGGTGTGTAGTCATCAGGATATACAGTGGCAAGAAAAAGTATGTGAACACTTTTGGAATTACCTGGATTTCTGCATAAATAGGTAATAACATTTGATCTGATTTCATCTACGTCACAACAATAGACAAACACAGTCTATTGTGTGTTATCTAAACTAATAACACACAAACAATTATACATTTTCTCGTCTTTATTGAACACACCATGTAAACGTTCACAGTGCAGGGTGGAAAAAGTATGTGAACCCTTGGGTTTAATAACTTGTTGACCCTCCTTTGGCAGCAATAAGCTCAACCAAACGTTTTCTGTAGTTGCGGATCAGACCTGCACAACGGTCAGGAGGAATTTTTACAAAACTGTTTCAGTTCAGCAATATTCTTGGGATGTCTGGTGTGAACAGCTCTCTTGAGGTCATGCCACAGCATCTCAATCGGGTTGAGGTCAGGACTCTGATTGGGCCACTCCAGAACAGATATTTTCTTCTGTTGAAGCCATTCTATTGTTTATTTACTTCTGTGCTTTGGGTCGTTGTCCTGTTGCAGCACCCAACTTCTGTTGAGCTTCAATTGGTGGACAGATAGCCTTACATTCTCCTGCAAAATGTCTTGATAAACTTGAATTCATTTTTCCATCGATGATAGCAAGCTGTCCAGGCCCTGAGGCAGCAAAGCAGCCCCAAACCATGATTCTCGCTCTAACATACTTTACAGTTGGGATGAGGTTTTGATGTTGGTGTGCTGTGCCTTTTTCTCTCCACATATAGTGTTGTGTGTTCCTTCCAAACAACTCAACTTTAGTTTCATCTGTCCACATAATATTTTGCCAGTAGCGCTGTGGAACATCCAGGTGCTCTTTTGCGAACTTCAGACGTGCAGCAATGTTTTTTTTGGGACAACAGTGGCTTCTTCCGTGGTGTCCTCCCATGAACACCATTCTTGTTTAGTGTTTTATGTATCGTAGACTCGTCAACAGAGATGTTAGCATGTTCCAGAGATTTCTGTAAGTCTTTAGCTGACACTCTAGGGTTCTTCTTAACCTCAATGAGCATTCTGGCCAGTGCTCTTGCAGTCATCTTTGCAGGACGGCCACTCCTAGGGAGAGTAGCAACAGTGCTGAACTTTCTCCATTTATAGAAAATGTGTCTTATCGAGGACTGATGAACATCAAGGCTTTTAGAGATACTTTTGTAACCCCTTCCAGCTTTATGCATGTCATGAAGCTTGCATAAAGCTGGAGCGGCAGGTAGCCTAGTGGTTAGGGCGTCGGGCCAGTAACCGAAAGGTTGCGTGGACTGACCGAAAGGTTGCTGGATTGAATCCTCGGCCTGACATGGCGAAATCAATAACCCATTGTTCACCGGTAGGCTGTCATTGTAAATAAGAATTTGTTCTTAACTGGCTTGCCTAGTTAAACAAAGGTTAAATAAACAATTCTTAATCTTAGGTCTTCTGAGATCTGAGTAGTCATTAGCCTAGGGGTTCACATATTTTTCCAACCTACACAGTGAATGTTTAAATTATGTATTCAATATAGACAATGAAAATACAATAATTTGTGTGTTATTAGTTTAAGCACACTGTGTGTCTATTTTTGTGAGTTATATGAAGATCAGATTAAATTATGACAAAATTATGCAGAAATCCAGGTAATTCCAAAGGGTTCACATACTTTTTCTTGCCACTGTACATGATAAACAGAGTAGCAGTAGTGTATATGATTGTTTTGAGTGCGTGTAGTCAGTATGAATGTGTGTGTGAGAGAGCAAATTAATTGAGTGTATAGGGTGCATAGAGTTAGTCTGTGTGTGGCCATTTTATCAGCTATTTAGCAGTCTTATGGCCTGGGGATAAAAGCTGTTCAGGAGCCTGTTGGTGTCAGACTTGTTGCTCCAGTACTGCCGCGCGGAAGCAGAGAGAACAGTCTATGGCTTTGGTGGCTGGAGTCTTTAACAATTTTCCGGGCCTTCCTTTCACACCGCCTGATATAGATGTCCTGGATGGCAGGGAGCTCAGCCCAAGTGCAGTTGCCATAACAAGCAGTGATGCAGCCAGTCAATATGCTCTCAATGGTGCACCTTTTCAACATTCTGAAGGGGAAAAGGTGCTGTCATGCATTCTTCATGATTGTTTCTCTCTGTGTGTGTGTGTGTGTGTGTGTGTGTGTGTGTGTGTGTGTGTGTGTGTGTAACTGTATAGCTTTGTGTTGTAGGTGTTGGAGTTGCTGAGGATGAAGGGTGTGTGTGGGGGGGGGGACTTTGACACCATGGGACTGCTTCAGATGCTGTGTCTGGTGAAGACTGATGTTACGGACGGAAAGAGGAGCACCTCGGCTACCTCCAATGCAAATGCTAAAGCTAATGATAACCCTATTGCTAATCCTAACCCTGCCGCTGGGGAGGCCAGTAGCAAGGCCCCAGGCCCCAGCCCCCAGCCCAGCTTCCCCAGACCCATGCCAAAGTCATACCAGTGCCACTGAATTGACAGGTGAGTCTGGAAGAAATTGGAATGATGGGAAATGTAATGAAATTCAAAACTGTTCTACAAAGAAAACAATTATCTGATAAGTGAAATTCGTAATGTTCTGTCCCCCCTCCCCCCAGAATTCTCTGCTCTGTTGCCAGGCAACAGGTCAATGACAGGCGGAAGTTGGAGTGACGAAGGGGGCGGTCCGACAGCGAAGGATCTAATCGTTGCCAGGAACAGCCCCAGTGGGTTATGGGACACTAGGTACCAGAGAGGTTCTAAGACACAGAGACCCAACAAGTCTATCTAAACAACTCAGACTAAGGTGTAGCAGAGATGTCTTTATGGCAATGGGACAGAGTTGTATTGTAAATGCAGTGTAACTAGTAACATTTAGAGTCGATCTTATGTTATTCATGTTTTCATTTTTTTTGGGGGGGGGGGGGTTTCTATAATAATTTATAAATTATACAGTTGTATAACATGAAGGCCCTTGAAAATTACAATAAAGTGCTTGAAAAAGTCATTGAATTTGACTTGCCAACGTCTTTATTTAACCTGCTTAAAGGCTCTATAGTCCTAGGCCTATGTTGTATAGGTGGAGTTATGGACCAATTTGCATAGATTCACTTTAATTACTCTAAATACACGTGATCTCAATGTCACACATTGTCCCCAGAACTGTTATTTTTACATGTGGGGCATGCTGAATGGAGAAGTCCTTTTTAGTCCAGAAATAAGCTTTTTGGACCTAGAAGCTGGCTTGTGATGCATCCGTGGGACAGACTGTCTGTACCCATACTCGGGACTCTGACATCTGATGCACATTCAGATGCCATACATCAGCATGGCAGAGCTCTCCCTGTCCTATGCTGTGCCTTGATTTTATTACTGTTGATAATATCTGGTAATGTGCATGTATACCCTGGCCCATCTACTGTTGCTAGCCCCAATTCTGACTTGTGCTCTGATATCTGCTTCATCTGCTTCGTAAAAGCCTGCGGTTTCAGCACGTTAACACTAGAAGCTTATTACCTAAAATGGATCAATTGAAGGTGTGGTTAAGGAAGAGTGTTTTGAATACTGATCAACTTTCTGGATATAACCTTTTTTAGGTGGGGGAGTGGCAATTTTTACCAATGATCATCTTCAGTTCGGTTATCTCCTCAAGTCTGTCCCCAAACAATTAGATTTGCTGGTTTTAAGTATTAAACTTTCAAATAACTCTTTGTTGACTGTTGCTCGGTGCTATCGTCCTCCATCAGCACCGGCCTGTACCCTACCTGCCCTAAGCTCTCTCTTGGCCCCTTACACTAAATCTTTCATTTGTCCTGCTAGGTGACCTAAACTGGGACATGCTTAAACCACAAGTCCTAAAGCATTGGGACTCCCTTAAATCTTTCTCAGATTATTAGCAATCCCACAAGGTATGACTCCAAACACCCAGAAAAGGCTACTCTTCTTGATGTTATCTTCACAAATAATCCTGATAGGTATCAGTCTGGTGTTTTCTGTAATGACCTTAGTGATCACTGTTTTACAGCCTGTGTTTGTAATGGCTGCTCAGTGAAACAACCAGTCCTGATTTGTCATCGACGCTTGCTAAACTTTAATGCCTTCCTTCATGACCTGGCCTCTGTAAATTGGTATAGAATCGGCTTGATCCCCTCTGTCGAAGAAGCTTGGACCTTCTTCTTTTTTTGATATTTTCAGTGCTATTGTTAAACATGCCCCCATGAAGAAAATTAGAATTAAGAACAGGTTCAGCCCCTGGTTCGACTGTGATCTCACAGAGTTACTCCACCTCAAGAATTGCATTTGGCGAAAGGCCCGGCACACACTTACTCAGGCTGACTGGCTCTCGTTCAGGCAAATGAGAAATAAGTGCACTCAGGCTATCCGGAAGGTCAAAGTTAGTTACTTTAAGGAAAAGTTCTCTCTCTGTCTAACCCCAAGAAATTCTGGGAAACTGTTAAAGACCTGGAGAATAAACCCTCTTCCTCACAGCTGCCCATGTCCCTTAAAGTTGATGTGGTTGTTACTGACAAGAAGCACATGGCTTAGCTCTTTAATCAACACTTAATTAAGTCAGGATTCCTATTTGACTCAGCCATGCCTCCTACCCCTGTCCAACATTTCCTCATTTGCCACCCCTTCTAATGCAACTATCCTGATGCTTTTCCCTCTATCCCTCTACAAAGTTTTCCCCTGGAGGCAGTTACTGAGTCCGAGGTACTAAAGGAGCTCCAGAAACCTGACCCCAAAAAACCATCTGGGTCAGATGGTTTAGACCCTTTCTTCTTCAAGGTTGCTGCCCCTAACATCGCCAAGCCTATCTCTGACCTTTTTAACCTCTCTTCGTTCTGGGGAGTTTCCCATTGCTTGGAAGGCAGCCACGGTTAGTCCTTTATCTGTGTTGGAAAAACTTGTCAATAATCAACTGACTGGCTTTCTTGATGTCTATAGTATTCTCTCTGGTACGCAATCTGGTTTCTGCTCAGGTTATGGATGTGCCACTGCAACCTTAAAGGTCCTCAATGATGTCACCACTGCCCTTGATTCTAAGCATATTTTTATTGACTTGGCCAAAGATTTTTATATGGTAGACCATTCCATTCTTGTGGGCCGGATAAGGAGTATTGGTGTCTCTGAGGGGTCTTTGGTCTGGTTTGTTAACTACCTCTCTCAAAGTGTGCAGTGTATAAAGTCAGAAAATCAGCTGTCTCAGCCACTGCCTGTCACCAAGGGAGTACCCCAAGGCTCAATCCTAGGCCCCACGCTCTTCTTCAGGCAGCAGGAATCTCTCTCATCCATTTATATGCAGATGATAGTCTTATACTCCCTGGATTTTGTGTTAAATGCTCTACAACAAATCTTTCTTAGTGTCCAACAAGCTTTCTCTTGTTCTGAACACTTCCAAAACAAAGGTAATGTGTTTTGTTAAGAAGAATTCCCCTCTCCCCACAGGTGTGATTACTACCTCTGAGGGTTTAGAGCTTGAGGTAGTCACCTTATACAAGTACTTGGGAGAATGGCTAGACGGTACACTGTCCTTCTCTCAGCACATATCACAGCAGCAGGCTAAAGTTAAATCTAGACTTGGTTTCCTCTTTCTTAATCGCTCCTCTTTCACCCCAGCTGCCAAACTAACCCTGATTCAGATGACCATCCTACCCATGCTAGATTACGGAGACATAATTTATAGATGGGCAGATAAGGATGTTTTCGAACGGCTAGATGTTCTTTACCATTCGGCCATCAGATTTGCCACCAATGCTCCATATAGGACACATCACTGCACTCCTCTGTAAACTGGTCGCAAGACCCATTGGTTGATGCTTATTTATAAAACCCTCTTTGGCCTCACTCCCCCCATCTGAGATGTCTACTGCAGCCCTCATCCTCCACATACAACACCTGTTCTGCCAGTCACATTCTGTTAAAGATCCCCAATGCACACACATCCCTGGGTTGCTTGTCTTTTCAGTTCGCTGCAGCTAGTGACTGGAACGAGCTGCAACAAACAAAACTGAACAGTTTTATATCAATCTCAACTGACAGTTGTGGCTGCTTTGCATGATGTATTGTCATCTCTACCTTCTTGCCCTTTGTGTTGTTGTCTGTGCCCAATAATGTTTGTCCTATGTTTTGTGCTGCTACCATGTTGTTGTCATGTTACGTTGCTACCATGCTGTGTTGTCATGTGTTGCTGCCTTGCTATGTTGTCTTAGGTATCTCTTTTGGTATTGTTGTTTTGTCTCTCTTGTCGTGATGTGTGTTTGGTCCTATATTTATATATATTTTATTTTTAATACCAGCCCCCGTCCCCGCAGGACGTCTTTTGCCTTTTGGTAGGCTGTCATTGTAAATAATGTGTTCTTAACTGACTTGCCTAGTTAAATAAAGGTAAAATAAACAGAATAAAATATATTTGCAGCAGCATTGGCTGACATTAGTGATGTAACAGGAGGATTGGGAACCTAAAGGCAGTATAATAGCCTTTTGGAGAACGGGAGGGACTCACACAACTTTAAAGTTAATGTAGAAAAAAAACGTTAAAGTAAATGGTAATTTGATGAACTCGGTGGGACAAAAAGCTATTGCTTCAAACGTTCAGTTAACGTATTAGAAAGCATTAGCTTGCATTTCTGCTATGTGGACACATAGCGTCTTCGTACACACTTGATACGCCTTAAAAGGTAGTCCTTCCTCCCCGTTGGGGAATTGAACCCCGGTCTACTACTGAGAAATAAATGTCCAAAGTGTAAATTAAAGCGAAGTCTGGCTTCACAAATTGACAATTCTACCAGGACAAGAGATTGCTGGATAGCATGGCTTGGGTGTCGAACACAGATTTATACCTCTGGGGATTGCATATTTATCAAAAGCTGTTGCATTGGCCGGGAATCGAACCCGGGCCTCCCGCGTGGCAGGCGAGAATTCTACCACTGAACCACCAATGCCTCACAGAGCTAGGGAGCGCAAATCGTATCAGAAAAGCAATTCCAAGCGTGTTTTCTGCTATGTGGATTTAGCGACAATTCTACCACTAAAACACCAATGCCTTGTAAGACTGAAATTGCCAGTCTGCATTTTAGATAAGCATTAGCTTGAATTCCAAGCGTGTTTTCTGCTATGTGGATTTAGCGACAATTATACCACTAAAACACCAATGCCTTGCAAGACTGAAATTGCCAGTCCGCATTTTAGATAGATAGGTACTTTATTGATCCCCGGGGGGAAATTGCTTTATCATGGCCACGTTCAGATATAAATGTATGATGTAGAACAAATATACTTATCTGGTATGTAGAACAAGCAATCACATCAGTTCTAGTCATTTAATTTCTATCTGCAACGTTCCACAACGCTACAGTATCAGCTACTTGACGTAATGATCCGGAACACACCCCTTTACGAAAGTAGCACGGTCACGCTGCCTACAAGGGAACGAGCTGGTAAGGAAAAGTAGCAATCGCGACGGACATATAAGTAATACAGATTTAAAACCAGTAATAAATGATAGCAAAGTGATATTTCAGCGACTCTTTCGTCTATTCAGTTTCAAAACTTGTTTGCGTCCACTTGCTAGGGTTCCCCAGTGTTTGGTCACGTGGACAGAAATACGATCTAATAATAGTTCATAGGGTTAGAGTCACTTTAGGAATGTTTCCCACTAGATATGCGTATGTTTTAGAATAATACTTTATGTATCCATATTCCTTGGAGAATTGATCTCAAGTTCAAAATGTGCCTGCAGCAGCCGAGACACAACACCTGCCCTATGTCGTCGCCAGAGATCTCGTCCCTGTCCTGGGGACACATGAAGGTGAAGGGCTGCTCCTCTGCCTATAAGGATTGTAAGGTGTGGCCCGGGGGCAGCCGCGCCTGGGACTGGAGAGAGACTGGGACGGACGTAAGTTATGATGATACTAGGACGATAGGACATAGAGACGGAAATGGGCTGCGTCTCAAATGGCACCTTATATCATGATGATTATGTCACTCACTGTGTGTAGCATCACCCTGGAGTGCAGCCTGCAGATCTGGAGGAGGTGCTTCAGAAGGGGGTGGTGACTTTAGTCATAGGGCGGGGCATGAGTGAGGCGCTGCAGGTATGCCCCTATCCCCATACACACACTCTTCCCCTACTCCCTACACGTTTACATGACTTTCCCCAGACCTACACATTTATATTGTTTATTATATTGACAAGATATTAGTGACCACTCTAACAATGGAAATAAATCTGCTTAAAGATGCAAGGCAGGCGGGAGGAGGTGAGATCAGGTGGGACTATTCTAGCTAATGAGAGGGCAGATACGCGTGTGAACAATAGGCCATAGAGATATATAGAGGACTCATCTTTGTATCTGTGCAATTACAGAGTCTGTGACAACAATAGGCCATGCCATTGACGCTATCACCATTTTAAAGTACTGTTATTTTTCTGGCAGATTTTTTCCAACTCATAGGAATCCCCACGCAGTTGACTACTTTAAAATGCTGGAAGCCTTCAATGGCAATGTCCATTCTAAAATATATTATATCCAGGATGAATCCGCTATCTATCTCTATAACAGGCACAACTCCAATATAAAGTAGTTTTTGGGGAAGTTGCCAAAATGCATTGGTAACAACCTAACCATTACAAAACATATTTTAAATCAAATAAGAACAATTATAATTTTTGTTGACCAAATTCAACACTCACTGACCTCCATACAAGAATTCCTCACTTCGTGGGCTTATTTTCATGGACAGATTTCGGGCGGAGTAAAACCTCTCGCTTCCACTGTTTATCCTACCCTTCACTTTCCCTAGCCCCAACAAACATATTTTCACCAGCTCTTACACATTTACCTTACCCTTCCTCTGCCATACACTTTCCCTAGCCGCTACACAATTCCCGATTTCTCTCTCTGGCCATGTTCGAGAGCATCAAAACTGTGATGTACCATAGGTAAATTGTGAATGACTGATCTACAAATAATATTATTTATAATATTATAAATAATATAGTAGTTATTTATGAGGCAAGGTGATTTGTAGATCAGTCAGCCTTTACTCGCATTCAAAGCTCCACCCCAAAACAATATTTTTTGTATTTGTTTCATTAGTCCTTTGTTGTCAGTTCCAAAATGTGTTGCTTGTCAGCAATCAGGTTTTAAAGATATGTAACTTCCAAAATATGGAAATCATCCCTGTATGATGCAAAACCCAGAATCATATGATGCAAATTGCATCATATGGGGAAGATTTCTGTATTTTGAAAATTACATATCTTAACTTGATTGCTGACAAGCAAAACATGTCAACAATGGACTAATGAAAGAAATACAAAAATATTGTTTTTGGGTGGAGTTTTCCTTTAAAAGTTGGCTGCAATGTTGAACTCTGCTCTCTCTATAAAAAGGTCCCGTCCTCAACTGTGGACTTCGTGAGACAGAGAGGAGTGGAGCTAAGTGTGCTGCAGACAGAGAAGGCCGTCACAGAATACAACAAGCTGGTTGGCCAGGGAGCCAAGGTGGGTGGCATCTTCCACTCTACCTGCTGATTACATCACGCCAGAGGTGGCCAGTAGAAGAAGTCAAAGCCTGGTGCGATTCAACAGGGTCATATTCATTACAGCACACCGTTGCGTAACGTTTTGCAATGGATAACGACAATGGGCGTTATCCAGTCCATGTAGTCCCTCCCTGTTTTCTTCTTATTGGTGCCTGATGAACCCAACCCTGGGGTGCATTTAGTAAGGTGAAACATTCAGAACACCGTAATGAACAGAGCTGAAATGACTTGGTGTGAATAAAGGCTTGTTTTTGTCATCTGGTTTCTTTTATTGTCATTCAAAAATGCTTTTTTGTCCTTAACTATAGCAACTAGGAATAGCAACACACAGATAAGACAGGTGACCTCAGTGATACTCAGGCTGAATCCCAAATGGCACCCTATTTCCTTTACAGTGGTCAAAAGTAGTGCACTATATAGGGAATAGGGTGCTATTTGGGACGCATCCTCATTCTAGTTGAGCAGTCATCCAGGAGTGGCACACAGTCACACACTAACAATATAAACATATTGTTTAGTAAAAATGAACGCAGTAAGGAACAGCCAACTTTGAGGTCTGCTCCAATGGCTGAGGACTAGCAGGTCAGGGTTGGGAGAAGACAACAGACAAGATAGAACAGACTAGAGGAAAAGAAGGAGATAGAAAGCGAGATGGATGCATAAAGAGGTGTGTTTGGTGTCAGGTTTTCTGAAGGGAATGGTTCCCTCAGTGGCACCCTCTGCTGGCTGAAGGCCTTCAGTGCTGCTGTCGCTCGACGCCGCCTTCCAGAGACGAGATGAGCTGAGCTGTAGGCCAGCAGCAGCCTCACCTCGATCTGACATGCCTCAGAGAGAGAGAGAGAGAGAGAGAGACAAAGAGAGAAAGGGGCCGGGGGTCAGTTTGTGTCCTCACCGGTTCATGCAGAGTGAGACAGGTAGACCTGTGTGATGAGGCGGTGGCGGTGTGGTCCAGGACTCCTGAAGTCTCCAGGTTTAGGCTGAAGCACAGGAGACTGGCCGTCTGGATACAGCACCTGGAGAGAGAGACACAACGTGTGTGTGTGTGTGTGTGTGTAAAAGACAAAGCAAACTATTACAACTGGGACCAACACCATCTATCAGCAGAAGAGGAGAGGGCACAGCTTACATACCACTAGGGTCCTGGACTAAGGCTGCACTCTGATTCTCTATGTGTGTGTCTGTGTACCTGTTTAGGTAATTGAAGTTTTAAGAAGCCACTGTCTCAATATGGTCTGAAGGATCTTGACTAATTCTCCAGGCTTGCAGGCCGACAGCCTGGGACTCAAGTCCAACAGCTTCCCCACAACTTTCCTGGAGGTGGGGCAGCTCCACCACAAACAGCCTGGAGGCATATAGGTCAGGATTCATCAAAATCCAAAAGAGGTGTGCTTTCTGCAAGGGCAATGTTGCCACCTAGTGGCAATAAATTAAAACAATTCAGTTCCCCAATTCATTACAAATGCATCAGTTTCTGTTTATTGTCTTTTATAGGACAGATATTCAGTCTTTTTTGTTTTCAATTATATCAAAACTTGATGAAATAAAACAGATTAAATGACAGGTAAATTAAATGATAGTTAAAAAAAATAAAGATAATATACCTCTGAAAGGATTCTACATCCTGAACAAATTTCTCACAGACACAGATGTGGTGAGAGGGGTTGAGTTGCTTGACAGTTATAGACGGACAGGTGTGTGTGTGTGTGTGTGTGTGTGTGGGGGGGGGGAGGGTTGGGGGGGACACCAGTTTATATGTCTCCTCCAGCATCTACAAACACACACACACACACACCCAAAACATTACATTATATACACACAGCTCTGCACATCACATTACTGTCTAGGGGTGACGCCACTGGTTGAAGACACATATACAGTGAGTGTACAAAACATTGCTCTTTCCATGACATACTGACCAGGTGACCCTTATTGATATCACTTGTTAAATCCACTGATGAAGGGGAGGAGACAGGTTAAAGAAGTATTTTTAAGCCTTGAGACAATTGAGAGATGGACTGTGTATACGTGCCATTCAGGGAGAAGGGGCAAGACAGAAGATGTCAGTTGTGTCAAATTGTCTTGATGTCCTTTGGGTGGTGAATCATTCTTGATACACATGAGGGGAAGCAACTCAATATTATGATGTTTTGTACACTCAGTGTATATGCTGCTCTTCCCATCGGAAACTGGGGCTAAAAGCCCTGAATGTTGATTGGCTGACAGCAGTTTTAGACTGTATATAACACAGGTAACACTGCTCTAATTACATTGGTAACCAGTTTATAATAGCAATAAAGCACCTCAGGGGTTTGTGGTATTTAATTAAATTTATTTAACCTTTATTTATTTAACTAGGCAAGTCAGTTAAGAACAAATTCTTATTTACAATGACGGCCTGCCTACAGGGTCAGCCCCTAGAGCAAATGAGGGTTAAGTGCCTTGCTCAAGGACACATCTGACAGGTTCTTCACCTTGTCGGCTCGGGCATTCGAACCAGCAACCTTTCGGTTACTGGCCCAACGCTCTAACCGCTAGGCTACTTGCCGCCCCAATATACCAAGGCTAAGGGCTGTTTTTAGGCACAACGCAACGTGGGTATATTGGCCATATAGCACACCCCCTCTGACCTTATTGCTTAATAATGACACAGTGGGTCTCGACATAGATTTGTTGGTCTAGTGTCTGAAAGGGGTGGGTGTGTGTGTGTGTCTTACCCTTAGAGGAGGTACTAGGAGAGAGAGGTTGTCCCGTAGGTAGGTGTAGTGTCTAAAGGTGTGGTCTGAGAACAGAGCTCTCATGGTGGGACAAGACTGAGCTGCGTAGAACACCAGCACCAACACTGCAATATCTGTTACGCTAGGTCAGGAACACACAACACAGAGGTAGGTATAGGTGTGTGTGTGTGTGTGGGATACAGGCAGGGTCATCCATGTCTGGTTCAGGGGTGTGGAAGTAGGGGTGAGTACTGAGTAGCTCTGGAACCAGCAGTAACACCAGGGTAGGATGACGACAACCTAGAAACTTTAGACACCTAGAGAGAGAATGAGAGGGATAGAGAGAGAGAGTGAGAGAGAGACGAAGAGAGAGTTCGTTGAGTTTTAAAAGCTTTTTTATCGAATCACATGCAAAGTGACACACACACAGGCTTACTTCCAGACAGAGTTGCGGTCGGTGGGGTACTTGGTGAGGTTTTTCCAGAAGCTCCAACAGGGTCAGTTGGATACACTCTTTAGTTGATGCATTAGCGAAACACAGCAACTCATGTAGTGCCTGTCTGATGTCACGAGACGAGGCCTACACAGGTTACACATTTCAGTTGTTTAGGAAGTTTACATACACTTAGGTTGAAGTCATTAAAACTATTTTTTTAATTACATTTTTTCAACCACTCCACAGATTTCATGTTAACAAACTATAGTTTTGGCAAGTCAGTTAGGACTTGACACAAGTAATTCTTCCAACAATTGTTTACAGACAGATTATTTCACTTATAATTCACTATATGACAATTCCAGTTGGTCAGAAGTTTACAAACACTAAGTTGACTGTGCCTTTAAACAGCTTGGAAAATTCCAGAAAATGATGTCATGGCTGTGGAAGCTTCTGATAGGCTAATTTGCATAATTTGAGTCAATTGGAGGTGTACCTGTGGATGTATTTCAAGGCCTACCTTCAAACTCAGTGTCTCTTTGCTTGACATCATAGGAAAATCTAAAGAAATCAGCCAAGACCTCAGAAAAAAAATTGTAGACCTCCACAAGTCTGGTTCATCCATGGGAGCAATTTCCAAACGCCTGAAGGTACCACGTTCATCTGTACAAACAAGGACTTGTTTTATTGTGGATATAGATACTTTTGTACCTGTTTCCTTCACAAGGACCTTTGCTGTTGTTCTGGGATTGATTTACACTTTTCGCACAAAAGTACGTTCATCTCTAGGAGACAGAACGCGTCTCCTTCCTGAGCGGTATGATGGCTGTTGGAAGGTGAACCTTTTCCCCAGTCTGAGGTCCTGAGCAGGTTTTCATCAAAGATCTGTTTGTACTTTGCTCTGTTCATCTGTAACTTGATCCTGATTAGTCTCCCTGTCCCTGCCACTTAGAAACATCCCCCCAGCATGATACTGCCACCACCATTCTTCACCGTAGGGATGGTGCCAGGTTTCCTCCAGATGTGACGCTTGGCATTCAGGCCAAAGAGTTCAATCTTGGTTTCATCAGACCAGATAATCTTGTTTCTCATGGTGTGAGAGTCCTTTAGGTACCTTTTGGCAAACTCATGTGCCTTTTACTGAGGATTGGCTTCCATCTGGCCATAAAATACCTGATTGGTGGAGTGCTGCAGAGATGGTTGTTCTTCTGGAAGGTTCTCCCATTTCCACAGAGGAACTCTGGAGCTCTGTCAGAGGGACCAGCTGGTTCTTGTTCACCTCCCTGACCAAGGCCCTTCTCCCCCAATTGCTCAGTTTGGCCGGGTGGCCTGCTCTAGGAAGAATCTTGGGGGTTCCAAACTTCTTCTGTTTAAGAATGATAGAGGCCAATGTTTTTTTGGGGACCTTCAATGCTGCAGAAATGTTTTGGCTTGGTTTTTGCTCTGACATGCAATGTCAATCAAGTTGTAGAAACATCTTAAGGATGATCAATAGAAACAGGATGCACCTGAGCTCAATTTCGAGTCTCATATCAAAGGGTCTGAATACTTTGCGAATGCACTGTATACTGTATTACATTACATCTAGATTACATAGAGCTCCTTGGCCTGCTAATGAGCCATACATTTCATTTGAAATATACATTATTATAAATACATTTTTAAATAAAATGCTGTATGTTTCCTCTGAAGAGACATTTCACACACACACACACACACACACACACACACACACACACACACACACACACTCTACCTGGTCATATATGGTCTGTTGAATCTTCAGTCCCCTTTCATGTAGTTTTAGCTGAAAGGAAGAGCAGAACATTGAATAATCAATCTATCTAGCCTCTGGACACATGCCAATAGTCTAGAGAGGCTTCCTATATGTTTGGAGTAGGCATCCAGCTAACTTTCACCTGGCATGTGTTTTCATAGCAGTGCAGACTATCGTGAGGCCTCTCAATATCCACTCAATAGACTGAAGCATAGTTTTGGGCATGCATTCTAAGTGAGCATGCTAGTATGCAAATTGGGACGTAACAGGAGGAAGTGAGGTCATACCGTGGCTTTGATGGAAGCTGTGCGCACCCTTGGGTCCTGGTCGGCAAAGTAGTCACTGATGACGCTCTGCGTGTCTCTCACACACACTCCGCCAGACACCCCTGGAAGGAGGAGGAAGGGAGAGTGTAAAGTAGTCACTGACAACACACTGCTGCTACACATCCCACACACATACACATGATGATGTGATGAGGGGACAAGTCTACTTAAATTAAACATGTCATGTAGTAAATGTTTTTATTGTTGTGGACTCAACTTCCCTGGTTAACGCAAATAAATATACACACCTGGAGCACCGCCCCCAATCACAGCTGGAACTAATCCCTGTCCATCTTTATTTAGGGCGTGTCCACATTGCCCAGGCAACCCAGGAGTTGCAAGCATTTATTCCTCACGTGTCTGACAGGTGCTGAGAGAGAGAAATGAGAGGGGGGGTGAGAGAGATCGATGAGAGAGGGGGATGAGCGAGAGAGGGATGATGAGAGAGTGATTAAAAAGAAACCTGCAGACCACATCTCTGTGTGGGTTACCTTGCAGTCCACCTCTATAAGTCTGTGTCTAACAGTAGGGCTTTCTGGGAGCTGGGTGCCGATGACCAGCAGAGGGTCCAGCAGCTGAGCCAGGACCTGATGGGACTCTGGACACACACGGAGAAGAAAACACAGAGAGAGACATGGACTAGGTCAGAGAAGATATGAGATAGAGTGTGTACGATGTACTAAGTGTGTGTATCAGAGTGTAACTTACTCTCTGTGATGAATGTGTTGAGGGTGTCATCTAGGATACACTCAGGGTTGAAGTTCTGGGTCTTACTAAGCAGAGAGGCAATCTTCAGCCGCACCGAGTTATCCTGCTCCTACAGAGACATAGATACACACACAGTTATCAGTCTTCTACAGGAAGACACAGGAGCAAGGTGAGGGAAAGAAGGGAGTGAACGTGACAGTGCAAGGAGACAAGGAGCTCGTACCTAAAAGAGGGGCTACTTCGGTCGCATGGACGTGGTTTGGATATCAAAAGTCTGACATGGACCAGAAAACAGTCCTCTGCAAAATATGCCGCAGGCCGGTCCCGACAACAGGCTCAAATACCACTAACCTATTTTACCACCTACGCAAGAATCATGTGAAACAGTACGGAGAGAGTCTACGGATGAGAACAAAAAAAGTACAGTCGAGTGCTCAAAACAAACCCCCGACTCAGATGTTGCAAGAGGCATTGTTGCCAAATATCTATTTTGTTTGCGGCACTTTGGTTGTCATATAATGCTATAACTCAAACTTGAAGGAGTGTTTTGTTTACTTATTATATATTTATTGGTGAGCCTTATTTTGTAGCTATAGTTTAAACTTAAAAGTTTTCCATGTTTACATTTGGTATTTTATATCCCAATATTTGTCTGGCCTGTATTAATTTGTTTGCTGCTACAATTCAAACAGTTCTACTGTTAGAGTATTATACAGCGGGTGAAATAAGTATTGAACACATCACCATTTTTCTCAGTAAATACATTTCCAAAGGTGCTACTGACATGAAATTTTCACCAGATGTTGGTAACAACCCAAGTAATCATACATACAAAGAAACCAAAACAAATAAGTTCAGAAATTAAGTGTAATAATGTGAAATGACACAGGGGAAAAGTATTGAACACACTTACTGATACGTATTTAATACTTTGTACAAAAGCCTTTGTTGGTAATGACAGCTTCAAGACGCCTCCTGTATGGAGAAACTAGTCGCATGCATTGCTCTGGTGTGATTTTGGCCCATTCTTCCACACAAACAGTCTTCAAATCTTGAAGGTTCCGTGGGCCTCTTCTATGAATGTTGATCTTCAGTTCTTTCCATAGATTTTCAATGGGATTTAAGTCAGGTGATTGGCTGGGCCATTCTATCAGCTTTATTTTCTTTCTTTGAAACCAATTGAGAGTTTCCTTGGCTGTGTGTTTGGGATCATTGTCTTGCTGAAATGTCCACCCTCGTTTCATCTTCATCATCCTGGTAGATGGCAGCAGATTTTTGTCAAGAATGTCTCTGTAAATTTGCCCATTCATCCTTCCTTCAATTATGTGAAGTTTGCCAGTACCATTTGCTGAAAAGCAGCCCCACACCATGATGTTCCCACCTCCAAACTTCACTGTTGGTATGGTGTTTTTAGGGTGATGTGCAGTGCCATTTCTCCTCCAAACATGGTGTGTATTATGACATCCAAACAGTTCAATTTTGCTCTCATCTGACCACACTATATTCTCCCAGTATTTCACTGGCTTTTCCAAATGTTGTGCAGCAAACCTTAAACGAGCTTCAACATGCTTTTTTTTCAGCAATGGAGTCTTGCGTGGTGAGCGTGCATACAGGCCATGGCGGTGGAGTGCATTACTTACTGTTTTCTTTGAGACAACAGTACCTGCTATTTGCAGGTCTTTTTGAAGCTCTCCACAAGTGGTCCTTGGCTCTTGGACAACTCTTCTGATTATTCTTTTCGACCCTCTGTCAGAAATCTTGCGAGGAGCACCTGTTCGAGGCAAATTTATGGTGAAATGATGATTGTCTTTCCACTTCCGTATTATGGCCCCAACAGTGCTCACTGGAACATTCAGAAGCTTAGAAATGCGCCTATAACCAATGCCATCATTATGTTTTGCAACAATTAGGTTGCGAAGGTCTTGAGACAGCTCTTTGCTTTTACCCATCATGAGATGTGTTGTGTGACACCTTGGCAATGAGACCTTTTTGTAGGCCATCAGTTGGGACTGAACCAGCTGATATTAATTTGCACTGACAGGGGGCTGGATTGCTTTTTAATTACTGATAGTTTACAGCTGTTGTCTTGGCTTTCCATGCCTTTTTGCACCTCCCTTTCTTCATGTGTTCAATACTTTTTCCCTGTGTCATTTCACATAGCTTAATTTCTGAATGTATTTGTTTTGGTTTCTTTGTATGTATGGATTACTTGGGTTGTTACCAACATCTGGTGAAAATGTCATGTCAATAGCACCTTTGGAAATATATTTACTGAGAAACATGGTGACGTGTTCAATACTTATTTCACCCGCTGTATGTTTGGTTTTGATATTTTTTACCATATTGACATTTTAGGCCTATATTTATTTTGTTTGTAACTATAGTTGAAGTGTTTTCTATTTACCTTTTTAGATTTTATACAATTAATATTTTATATAATTAATATTTTATATTTTTTACATGCTTAATTGAAAATGTGCACAAAGGTTCTAAATAAAAGGAGAAATAATCAAATATTAGTAAGTACCTTTTATTCAAAATGTAATAAGAAATAGGCCTTTACATGTGGTAATTTTATATAAACTATTTATTAATTGAACTGACAGAAAATGTGCTATATCGTGATACGTATCATTATCGGGATATAAAACGACCTATATCGGGATATGAGATTTTGGTCATATCGCACAGCCCTACTTTCAATTGTATTGAGTTGCACAAAAACAGTCCTTGGGAAGCCAGAAGTTAAATCCATTTCCATTTCATCTGTGCCGGTAGGCAGAAGGGTTGGTCATTATGATGGGGGGAATTTGACATCAAATATCTAAATGATCGTATTATTAAACAGACTTTCCAAACGTTCTTCTCTGCTTACCTTATGTAAAAATTAAAGTTCCCCACAAGTTAATCCATTTTTGTCCACATATGGCTCACGTGCAGGACCTTTATTTTGACACGAGGTAGGCAGAGAGTACATTGGCACAGTAAGTTGAAATGTAATATTAGTGAGCAAGTTTGGCCGGGGTAGGCCGTCATTGTAAATAAGAATTTGTTCTTAACTGAATTGCCTAGTTAAATAAAGGTTAAATACAAAAATAAAAAATAAACTTTCAATTGAAAGCAATGATTGTGTATGTAAATACACCCGCATTCCTAAGAGCAGCTAGGGAGAGGAGGGCTGCTTAGATAGATAGGTACTTTATTGATCCCCATGGGGAAACTACTTTGTCAAGCAGCAACAAAAAACACAGGGCAGGTGCAAAATGCCAGAACTAAATACACAAAAGACAAATACACGATACATAGTGTGGCAGTATGAAAAAGTATAAAAATAGAAGAAGTCTGGAGTGCAAAAAGCAATAAAAAGGCATTGCATAGTATGAGTGAATGGCTGACTATGTACACTATACATTGTTAGTGTTAGGTGAAAAAATGATACAAATATTGCAAGTTGATATAAATAAATAAAAAATATTTGCATGGTTACCTATACTATACAGGTCGATGGTAGAGAAATATATTTACCTTGTAATAGTGTTCCAGGAGGAGAGAAGTGTGAGAGAAGTAGGGTAGAAAGAGAAGAGAAATGACGGAAGGAGAAGATGGAGGGATGGGAGGATGGAAGAAGAGATGGGAGGTTGGAAGGATTAAAGTCAGGGTCACCATACCTTGTAGTAGTGTTCCAGCAGTATGCGCACCTCCACACTCTGCCTCCGTGGAGCTGCGGGCGAAGTGCAGCAGGTACTGCAGGGCAGACGGAGATTCTTGGCTGGAGCCTCCTCTTGGGAAAGCTGTTTATCAACAGAGACAATGGATTACCTATTTTTTTTATATTTTTTTTATTCATTTCGTGATATGATACAGATCTGGACAGCCACACGGCATATCTAAAGCTGCAGGGATCGAAATATATAATGGATATAGACAAAGCTAGCCAGGTCCCAGATCTACTTGTGCTCTTGCCTACTCTATTGCTGTCCTTTTCATGATCATAACACAAACAGACTGGCACTCAGGCTAGAACAATATTGCAACTTTACACCAGCTAGTTAACTAGTTACCACAGGCAATTTGTTCAGATCCATGTGACCCAACGCAACGTAGCTAGCAACTTTTCTACGAGACCTATATAATATCTCTATCTAGCTAAAGTTAATGAAAGAGGATGCATAATGTTTTCAACAACTCTGTAATGTTCATGTGGGATGCAATACGTTAACAGTAGTTAGCTACGAAATACACAGTCTGAGTCTAACGTTAACTAGCTGGCATGCTAGTATTGAAAGAACAACGATGGTTATGTTTACCATGCGTCTACCAACCTGGACAACTTTGGAGAATTCTTCGTAAACTCGTTCTTTGAGATGTGCTGCCATTTCCAACGAACTAGCTAGCGCTATCAGCATTTTTTTGTTGAAAACACTATCGTCATCAAACATCGACGGAACTCGCAATTCTGGGTATAAATATACTTCCGGTTCTTGAAAGATTTCTTTCCTGTCAGTGGCCTCAGGCGAGATGGCGGTGCAAATCTCCAAGAAGAGGAAGGTTGGTTAACGTTTCGTACCAAAATGTTCTTCAAAACGGATTAATTTATAGCAAATTGGGATCCCATGTGTTAGCAACATGAATAAGGAGTTAATTGTAGTATTGATCGGGGTCTTCGTCCCCTAGTCTAAAGAGGATTGACACAGATGCTACCAGTACAAGGAATCCTCACTTCACTAGAGTACGTGCCATTCACCATTCAAAGTATGTAGATGGACGGCTGATTGGTGTGTATGTAGATTGGTGGTCAGTGTCTAACGTCACACAGGTGGCAGACTACTTTATTTTAACATTGGCGCTACTCCGTTCACCAACTCTTAACTTGCTGGCCAGTGTTACCTACTGTTGCAGGTTCACTAGCGGCTATGTGACTACAAGCATGTTCCCTACTTCCTAACTAACAATGTACTCAATTTTGTGCCCTTTTAGTTCGTCGCGGACGGAATCTTCAAAGCCGAACTGAACGAGTTTCTGACTCGCGAGCTTGCCGAAGATGGATACTCCGGTGTGGAGGTGCGTGTTACCCCAACCAGGACCGAGATCATCATCCTGGCCACAAGGTAACGCTACTGGTATGTTGGTAGCTAGTGGTGTTATTTTTTTAAGGCAAGTCAGTTAAGAACATATTCTTATTTACAATGATGTCCTACACTGGCCAAACTCTGACGACGCTGGGCCAATTGTGCGCTGCCCTATGGGACTCCCAATCACAGCCGGCTGTGATAGTCTGGATTCGAACCAGGTTGCCTTTAGTGACGGCACTAGTACTGAGATGCAGTGTCTCAAAGCCACTACACAACACATTAATGCACTATATTAGTGTCAAACAGTGCCCACAAACTTTTAGGGCCTACATAACGCAGCTCCAACACCTTACCACTGCTACCCCTATCAGATAAGCCTTGGCTGGCAGTGAAACAGTTCATTCAGCCTCATTTACTGCCTTTAAAAAAAACATACACTACCGTTCAAAAGTTTGGGGTCACTTAGAAATGTCCTTGTTTTTGAAAGAAAAGCTTTTTTTGGGCCATTTAGAATAACATCAAATTGATCAGATACATTGTTAATGTTGTAAATGACTATTGTAGCTGGAAACAGCTGATTTTTCTATGGAATATCTACATGGGTGTTCAGAGGCCCATTATAAGCAACATCACTCCTGTGTTCAAATGGCAAGTTGTGTTAGATAATCCAAGTTTGTCATTTGAAAAGGCTAATTGATCATTAGAAAACACTTCTGCAATTATGTTAGCACAGCTAAAAACTGTTGTACTAATTTTAAAAAAGCAATAAAAGGCCTTCTTTAGACCAGTTGAGTATCTGGAGTAATCTTTTCTTTTTATTGGCCAGTCTTGAGATATGGCTTTATCTTTGCAACTGCCTAGAAGGCCAGCCTCCCTCATTAGTGGTGGTGAGTTAAGATCCTAAATACCATCAGACATCCCCAAATGGGCACATTTGACCTACAGTCTATCGACCAAACAATCGACCTGGGGACAGCCCTACACCCCTGATGCGTTAGGTTGTATAGGTGGCTAGTTGGGTATGTGGTGGTTTAGGGTTGGTGAAAGTGGTCCGCTTTAGAAAGGGCCATATTGCCAGTGTGCTCATCATACTGAGAACACTGGTGCCTTCCAGCGTTGGTCCTGCGTGCTAGATACTGTCCTGCATCATTCAAACTAATCTGCATTTACTAACTCAAAAGGATCTATTGATTTGAATGAAACGGATGTGATTATTTTAATATGAAGAAACTGTTTTAAATACAGCTGGAACTATCAGGAGAACGACATGATTGATAACTGATTCCGTACATAGAGCAAATTTAGTAATGGCGTGTTATTGTTGTTTCAGGACCCAGAATGTTCTGGGAGAGAAGGGCCGTCGCATCCGGGAGCTGACAGCTGTTGTTCAGAAGAGGTTTGGCTTCCCTGAGGGCAACGTGGAGGTAAATGGACACTCGTACATGTACACATTAGACATACTCCCTAACCCCAACATCAGGGAGCTGACAACTGGTTCAGAAGAGGTTTGGCTTCTGAGGACCGTATGGAGGATAGAGTAAGATTATTGTGTGAAGTTTAACTGAAAATATCCACATATCTTTACATGGGGAATATTTTAAATGTGTTAATCAATGTAAAACAACCAACTTCTCTTAAATGTGTCTTAAGGTAGTCTATGACTGGAAAAGCTCTAGCTTTGCCTTTGCATTAGACTGTTAACCAGAAACACCTTTCCTTCAGTGATGATACGATGACGAGTCGGAACGGGATACAGTCTGTCTCTGGGGTCGCTGGGTCAGGGTCACGTTCTGTGTCTCTGCGTTCAGTTCCCCAGAGCAGCGTGTCTCTTTAATTGAAGACATCGAGGCATTTGTCTGAGAAGGGCTCAATCAGTACAGGAAATGTGTGGATTCAGAAGGTTTCTTTTTAGGAAGTCAGGTGACTAGTTGGGTAAGATAAAGGTAGTCAGCGATCTAGAGACTATTTCCACCCCAATTAATAATGTGAATTGCGAGGCTACACTTCTCTGCTGTGGTGGTTCCGTGACTATCACATTGCAGCACCCACACCAAGCTGTTGGCTGTGTAGCCTCTCCCACTCTCTCTCTGTATAAGGTTAACCTCTCCACTCTCTCCCTCTTTAGTTGTATGCTGAGAAGGTTGCAACCCGTGGTCTTTGTGCCATTGCTCAGGCTGAGTCTCTGCGCTACAAGTTGCTGGGAGGTCTGGCTGTACGTAGGTAAGCCTAACCCTGGCTCCTGCCCTCTAACCTGTTGCACCTAGACACTGATCTAAGGTCAGTTATGCATTAACCTGTAATGGTGCAGGTTTCACTATGTAATGGTACAGATTTGGATTTGGGAGGGTAAGCAGGTTCTAGATCTGTTCACGAGACTATTGCCAGAAAACTATTCTTAGTTTGTTCCACTTATCTTTGCTCTCGTCGATCACCCCAGACCGTTTGGAAGTATATTTCCATTATTTCGGTATCTTGGTTAGATCAGTGTCTCTAGGAATTCATTGAGCAGAACATGCCCCTGCGGTTACAGTCCACTTTCTTAAACTACCTTTCTCATGACATACAGTGGAATGTCTCCCTTCAGTGACGATACGATGACGAGTCGGAATGGGACAGTCTGTCTCTGGGGACACTGGGTCAGGGTCACGTTCTGTGTCTCCGGTTTCAGTTCCCCAGAAGAGCGTGTCTCTTCAGTTGAAGACATCGAGGCATTTGTCTGAGAAGGACCAGGAAAATAGCTCACAATGTCAGATATCAGATGTGATCTCACAGTCCTGTATAAGTTGACATTGTATTAAAACCATTTTCTTTCTCCTATCCCCTCCCCCCCCTTTTATCGCTCTACTCTTCCTCCTCCCCCCCTCTCCTTTCTTCCTCTCTCGCTCTTCTTTCCTCCACCCTCTTCACCATCGCGCTTTTTTCCTCCACCCTCTTCACCATCGCTCTTCTTTCCTCCACCCTCTTCACCATCGCTCTTCTTTCCTCTATCCCCCTCCCAGAGCTTGCTATGGTGTGCTGAGGTTCATCATGGAGAGTGGCTCTAAGGGTTGTGAAGTGGTGGTTTCTGGGAAGCTGAGGGGTCAGAGGGCCAAGTCAATGAAGTTTGTTGATGGCCTGATGATCCACAGTGGAGACCCAGTCAACTACTACGTAGATACCGCTGTACGCCACGTCCTGCTCCGACAGGGTGAGTACCAAGTTGACCACTAGACTCTACTAATGGATAGACCGTGAATACCAAATCAACCTCTACCCTACCCCTAGATTATTCTGCTCTGTCAAGGTGTCTCATCAACAGTAGAGTTTTTGGGCTGTAGCGTTTTTAAAGGTGAAATGTTTTCCTTCGGTGATGATACGATGACGAGTCGGAACAGGACACGATCAGTCTCTGGAGTCGCTGGCTCAGGGTCACGTTCTGTGTCTCTGGGTTCAGTTCCCCAGAGCAGCGTGTCTCTTCAGTTGAAGACATCGAGGCATTTGTCTGAGAAGGGCCAGGAATTACATTTTATGATCAACCTCTTTCTTGCTACACCACACATGGGCTAACCCTCATACTCTATATTATATGCTTCACTGTTCTACGTCTACATAGGCAGAAGAACCGTTGGGTAGAGGATCCGTCTAAACACTGTTTATGTATGGTTTTTTTTGTCTGTCTCAGGGGTGCTGGGCATCAAGGTGAAGATCATGTTACCGTGGGACCCCAGTGGTAAGATTGGCCCCAAGAAGCCTCTGCCAGACCATGTGAGCATTGTGGAGCCCAAAGATGAGACTATCCCCTCCACCCCTGTGTCGGAGCAGAAGGGGGCGAAGCCAGAAGCCCCAGCAGTCATGCCACAGACTCCTGTACCCACTGCATAGTAGACAGGTACTATAACCTAACACTAAACCAACCACTGCATAGTAGACTGGTACTATAACCTAACACTAAACCAACCACTGCATAGTAGACTGGTACTATAACCTAACACTAAACCAACCACTGCATAGTAGACTGGTACTATAACCTAACACTAAACCAACCACTGCATAGTAGACTGGTACTATAGCCTAACACAAAACCAACCACTTTATAGTAGAAATGTACTGTACTATAAATCAGTGGTTCTCAAATGGTTTTACCTCGGGACCCAAATTTAACCAGGTTGCCTCAGTCGTGACTGAAAATGTGCATGCAATCTGGAAACAGATTTTTATTGCTACATTGATAATGTAGTAATTGTAGAGGAGGCTTGTGATGGTGAAAGGACTCTCCATAGTTGTCTCATTTCAAATGTATATCTCAGGGTGTGACGCACTAAGTTTGTTTACTTTCAGGGCGACTATTAGTTTAGTGTTAGTTTACTCTTCCCTTCAGTGATGATACGATGACGAGTCGGAATGGGACACAGCCTGTCTGGGGTAACTGGGTCAGGGTCACGTTCTGTGTCTCTAGGTTCAGTTCCCCAGATCAGTGTGTCACTTCAATTGAAGACATCGAGGCATTTGTCTGAGAAGGGCTTCCTGACTTTATCAAATATCTGTATTCCAAATGCCACCCTATTCCCTTTTTATATTGTACTACTTTTGACCAGGAACCATAGGGCTCTGTTCAAGAGCAGTACACTGTATTGGGAATGGTGTGCTATTTGAGTCTACTATGTACTGGTGGCTGAATAAATGACCTTGTGCATGTTTCCAGACTGTGTTGAGCATGTAGCTAAGCTACTGTATGTTGTGTATAATTCAGAAGCTGTGATTCACGTATTCTGTATTTTTCTTCTCCAGGTGTCCACCATTGTTCATAGATGGAAGCAGGACCTTGAATTTTTCAGTACAAAAATAAAACCTGGAAAATACACCTTGTCTGTCAACTTGTGAAATATTCCTCTTCCCGACCAGCCAATTAAATAATTTGATAATAATTGGTTGGTTTATGGCACTTTTAGAATTGGAGAATGGTAAGGAGTCTAGGTAGCCAGATAAGGAAACACCACCTCTCAATAACTACTTAATAAAAAAAGTATCCCTTGGTTTTTGGAGACTAATATACCTTATAAAAACATTAAACTATTCATAACTTTGTTAGTTCCAACAAAGGACCTAGAGTTTTTTTTTTTTTATAAACTAGTCATGTTTTGACCATAGTCATGTTCATGACCTGCTGTCATGCAAGGTAATTCATTGATGTGTTATAGGACATTCAACACGTAACTATCCCCTATCTGAAAGACAACAGCACCCTCTTCTGATAATTAACCCGATCCTTTCCACACTTGTGTTGGGTTTATTTACTTGTTGCTAGTAGCTTATGTTATACTGAACAAAAATATAAATGCAAGTTACAAAGATTTGACTGAATTACAGTTCATTTGAGAATCGGTCAATTTAAATAAATAATTTAGGTTAATCTGGATTTCACGACTGGGAATACAGATACCTTTAAAAACGTGTCAGTGTTTCTGTCTTCAAATTGCCATCGATAAAAAATGACAAGCGTTTTGTGCTTGTCAATGTATGGGATCTTATTTCAGCTCATTATTTTCTTTTGCAATGGCATACACCACTGACGATCTGAAATGGTCCACCCACGCAGTGTGGTGAAGGTGCAACAGTGCCTCTTCAACATCAGCAGGCTGAAGAAATTCAGCTTGGCCCATAAAACCCTTAAACTTTTACAGTTGCACCATTGAGAGCATCCTTTCAGGCTGTATCACAGCTTTGTGCGGCAACTGTTCATTCCGCTACAATCCAGAATGCAAGGTCAGTATAGCTGCATCAAATCTGGGACCGAGACTGAAAAACTCCTATCTCAAGGACATCAGACTGTTCAATAGCCGGTAACCACCCAGTACCTTGCCCTGAACTTAGTCACTTTCACTAGCTTGCTACCACCCAGTTACTCAACCCTGCACCTTAGAGGCTGCTGCCCTATGTACATAGACATGGAATCACTGTTCACTTTAATAATAATTCACGTCCTGATATTTCTATTTCTTAATTACAATATTTTACTTTGATTTGTGTGTGTTAAGATACTACTGTACTATTGAAGCTAGGATCAAGCATTTCGCTACACCCGCAATAACATCCCCAAAGACAAAACCTCCTTTGGCCGACATTCCTTCCAGTTGCCAATGACTGGAACGAATTGCAAAAATTCTTTAAGCTAGAGGTTCCTATCTCACTAACTTTAAGCATCAGCTGTCAGAGCTGCTTATCGATCACTGCCCCTGTATATAGCCCACCTCACTACCTCATCCCCATATTTATTATTTTAGCTCATTTGCACTCCAGTATCTCTATTTGCACATCTGTCAGTCCAGTGTTAATGCTAATTTGTAATGTATTTCGCCACTATGGGCAATTTATTGTCCTACCTTCCTAACCTTACTGCATTTTGCACTACATTTGCACACTGTATATAGATGCTCTATTGTGTTATTGACTGTACGTTTGTAACTGTTTTTGTCGCACTGCTTTGCTTTGTTTCGGCCAGGTCGCAGTTGTTCTCAACTGGCCTACCTGGTTAAATAATGGTGAAATAAAATAAATAAAAAAATCTGCATGTGACTAAGAAAATTAGATTTGAAATATGGGACCAACACTATTTGTTGCGATTATTTTTATTTTTCAGTGTACTTTCCTTGAACTGCTCACCGTGAAAACCGTCACGCATGCCTACCGGGTACCTTGCCTGGAGAGGCGGAGACCATAGAAATAGTGACGGCTGAAACTCCGGATTTGACCGCGCCCACAGAAACGCCTCCGTGCCACTGAGGTAGTTCGATTACCGGGCTATGGCCCGAGACATGACCAGGCAGAGGAATGAGCGCCCTTCTCAAATGTAACACTAATCTGCACCACCCTATCCTATATAATTACCCCACGGCTTGACATACCTCACTGTTTTAAACAGATTTCGCCATCAGCTTTGACTGGTGTTATGATACTGATGGTTTGTATGATTGTGGCTAGATTGAGTACAGCTTCGTCTAGTTGTCAAATTGGGGATAAAAGTTAATTGTAGTTATAGTTAACCCTTGTAATTGTCTTAACCTAATTCTCCTAAACTGCTAAGTAAAGGCACTTCTGACCGTAGCTGGGTTAAGTTTAGCTAAAAAAAATGCTACAGTTGTCAACAAACCATCAGTATCACTACACCGGGCACCCCGGCTCATGCCCGGGAGGCAGCCTGATTCCAAAATACAATCACTTTTAACCCACCAAACTCCTCCTACCCGGTAAACCGGGCTATCTTAATCGAACCCCCTCACTCTCACTGTTCTCTGAGCTTGTCCTAAACTTGTCCCAGCGAGACGTTTTGACATCCCCCAAAACATTTCCCACAACAGCCAGGAAGGAAAATGAGTCTTCCAGACTCCAGATCGCCGGGCAAACAGTCTTCTCAGGTAAGAAAAGTTATTTGTGAACTAGTCATTCAGTACAAGCATATGGAATGTTTGGAGGAAGTTGCTTATTTGTTAACGTCTTCAGCTTCTCGATTACCTTCAGCATGAGACGGTATAAAAGTATCCAAAATGTTCTCTCTCTAGGTCATGGATACAGTCTGCTTTGTCAACTTTTAATGAGCTTGTTCTAAAATAGTAGCCTTTTGATGACAAATGTGTATACCACATTGCTGCGATATCACGCAAATCTGGGCCAGTATTCACGAAGCGTTTCAAAATAAGAGTACTACTCCAGGAACAGTTTTGCCTTTTATATCATAATTAATAGGATTATACGGGTGACCTGTTCCTAGAGTAGTACTCTTACTCTAAGACACTTTATGAATATGCTGTAAAAACGCCTTTACTTTTTAAAAGTTATTGGCTCTCATACTGACAAGTGTGGAGGGTGTTGCTGTTCTGCTGACCAGGCAGGTAGGCACATCCTTGAGACTACAGTATTTATCTACCGTGTAGCTGTAGCAGGTGGACTATTCCTTATCTCACACAGTCAGTCCACCTCTGGAGACAAATAGCTTAGAAATGGACCTGATGACTGTTTGCCAAATTATGTAGGCGGTGTCCCTACCTCTTTCATTACATTATTAAAAGCATTTTTTAAACTGTTTATTTGAAATAATTAATTTTAATGTTTATTTGTGCTTCATTGATGTGTACAGTCATGGCCAAAAGTTTTGAGAATGCCACAAGTATTGGGCTCCACAAAGTTTGCTGCTTCAGTGTTCTTAGATCTTTATGTCAGTAGTTACTATGGTACACTGAAGTATAATTACAAGTACTCTATAAGTGTCAAAGGCTTTCATTGACAATGACATTCTGTTTATGCAAAGAGAGATTATTTGCAGTGTTGACCCTTCTTTTTCAAGACCTCTGCAATCTGCCCTGGCATGCTGTCATTTAACTTCTGGGCCACATCCTGACTGATGGCAGGCCATTCTTGCATAATCAATGCTTGGAGTTTGTCAGAAGTTGTGGGTTTTTGTTTGTCCACCCGCTTCTTGAGGATTGACCACATCTGGGGAGTTTCCTGGCCATGGACCCAAAATGTCGATGTTTTGTTCCTGAGCCACTTAGTTATCACTTTTGCCTTATGGCAAGGTGCTCCATCATGCTGGAAAAGGCATTGGTCGTCACCAAACTGTTCTTGGATGGTTTGGAGAAGTTGCTCTCGGAGGATGTGTTGGTACCATTCTTTATTCATGGCTGTGTTCTTAGGCAAAATTGTGAGTGAGCCCACTCCCTTGGCTGAGAAGCAACCCCACACATGAATGGTCTGAGGATGCTCTACTGTTGGCATGACACAGGACTGATGGTAGCTCTCACCTTGTCTTCTCCGGACAAGGTGTTTTCCGGATGGCACAAACAATCGGAAAGGGGATTCATCAGAGAAAATGACTCTACCCCAGTCCTCAGCAGTCCAATCCCTGTACCTTTTGCAGAATATCAGTCTGTCCCTGATGTTTTTCCTGGAGAGAAGTGGCTTCTTTGCTGCACGTCTTGACACCAGGCCATCCTCCAAAAGTCTTTGCCTCACTGTGCGTGCAGATGCACTCACACCTGCCTGCTGCCATTCTTGAGCAAGCTCTGCACTGGTGGTGCCCCGATCCCGCAGCTGAATCAACGTTAGGAGACGGTCCTGGCGCTTGCTGGTCTTTCTTGGGTGCCCTGACGCCTTCTTCACAACAATTGAACCTCTCTCCTTGGAGTTCTTGATGATCCGATAAATGGTTGATTTAGGTGCAATCTTACCAGCAGCAATATCCTTGCCTGTGAAGCCCTTTTTGTGCAAAGCAATGATGACGGCACGTGTTTCCTTGCAGGTAACCATGGTTGACAGAGGAAGAACAAGCACCACCCTCCTTTTAACACTTCCAGTCTGTTATTCTGACTCAATCAGCATGACAGAGTGATCTCCAGCCTTGTCCTTGTCAATACTCTCACCTGTGTTAACGAGACAATCACTGACATGATGGCAGCTGGTCCTTTTGTGGCAGGGCTGAAATGCAGTGGAAATGTTTTTTTGGGATTAAGTTAATTTTCATGGCAAAGAGGGACTTTGCAATTAATTGCAGTTCATCTGATCACTCTTCATGACATTCTGGAGTATATGCAAATTGCCATCATCGACACTGAGGCAGCAAACTTTGTGGAGACCAATACTTGTGGCATTCTCAAAACTTTTGGCCACGACTGTAGTGAAAGTACACAGAATAGGTGGTTGGCCTTGACCTTACTCTATTCCTAACAGTTCCTAGCCCTTTCCCTAACAGTTTCTAGCCATAACTGTTCCTAACCTTAGCAGTCCCCTGTCCCCAGAGTTGTTCTGTAGTGCAGCTGAACGTGGGTGGTCATGTGTTCACCACGTCTCTGTCTACGCTGCGTAAACACCCCGACTCCCAGCTGGCCTCCATGTTCAGTAGTGGTCAGCAACCCAAACTGCCCACCGACGCCAAGGGACGCTACTTCATTGACCGTGACGGGACGCACTTCGGAGCCCTTCTTCAGTTCCTACGCACCCAGCGCCTGCCCACAGAGCATGTTCTGGAGGTTTGTTAAACACACAGACCCACACACACACACACACACACACACTAGCCCAAACGATGCAATTTGTTAAACTTTCTGCATATGTCAGAACCCTGAACCAATGAACTAGCCCGTCGTGCATTGTCATCTTCCCTGAGATCGGTCAGTAGTGGTTACGACACTTCATAATATGAGAGTCCTACGTGTGCTTGTGTGTGTTACAGGTTTACCAGGAAGCGCTCCACTATGACATTAGAACCCTGGTGAAGCAGCTGCAGGACTCAGCCCAGCTGTTTGGAGAAGCAGTGGGGAGGCAGCAGTTCATCTCCAGGGTCCCCAACTACCTGGAGAACCTGGAGGTAAAATGGCCCTGATATAATAACAATACCTAACCCCTGTGGCCTGGGGTGATCTGGCAGTCTAAGCCACTGTCTCTGGATTACATGTACTTAACTACCGTGGCGAGCATGGGTTTGAATCAGACCCACTGCTCTAGCACTCTCTCTGCTCCCATCTACTCTTATCTATCCTGTCCAGTAAACACAAAACATGTGAATGGAGTGGAACTGACCCAGTCCAGCCTCTACAATGTCACTGTCAAATAACTGATATCAATAAATGAGATATTATTTATGTTCTCTGTTATATGGCTACCAGGTGTTGGTGAGAGTGGCCCGAGCAGAAGCCATCGCTGCCCGTCACTCTGCTGTCATCGTGTGTGTTCTGAGGACCGAGGAGGACCTGGGTCGCTACGACAATGCCGTCAACAACCTGGAGGAACAGGAAGTGGTGCGGTTCGGACCGTGGAAGGTGTGTACCTGTACTGGGTGTCATGTTTTGGTGTGTGTGTACCTGTACTTAATAGTTGATGTATATTACTACTACCGATGCCACAAAGGCACTTTCAACTGGAAAAGTAGTTTTTTCACGACAGTTACTCTTTAATAGGGTGCTGGGGGTTCGAGGTTTTACCGACTGGATGTCACTGCACATACTGTCCTCATTGTTGGAGCCTCCGAGGGGTGATCATGTCAGACTGTGATACGAGAGTTGGGCATATCCCATAGTGAGACATCGAAACAAGTATTTGAAAGATCTCAAAGTTACTTGCGTAACCCTGGTTTTCTGAGAATATGAGTGATGTCTCACAGCATTTCCCTGCTCGTAAGAGTGCAATGAAGAGGCATGCTTGAGATTGACTAGAGGGTGGACGAGTGGCGTCTTATAAAGAGGGAGGGGCTCACCTCATTCGCCATTCAACCTATATGCCTCCGACAGACGTTGTGATTGGTTCTTCCGTAGTGATCCGCCTATCCAGTGAATCCTATAGTGAGACATCATTCTCACTCATATTCTCAGAGAACCAGGGTTACGCAAGTAACCTTGAGTTAGGTGTGATTAGTGTGTATGTGCGTTTCTCTCTAATTGTTTGCCTGTGTGTGTGTGTGCTACAGGCCCCTCCGACTGCCATTGACCTGTTGGACTGCATCAAGATGGATGTGGAGGCCAAGGGATACAAAGTGAGATACGAGCCTCACAGCTCAGACAGGAGCTTTCTGTTCAAGACCAATGATGGCTTCCTCTACAAACTCATCTTCACCTGGTGGTAACAGAATGACAGAAGAAGTGTGTGTGGTGTAGAACATCTCTACCCTTCTCCAGAAGTGCGAACACCTCTCATGCATTTAAAACAATTGGTTGGTGCAAACATGTCTAGAGGGTGTTTCCACCATATTCAT
The DNA here is from genome assembly GCA_023634145.1 of Thymallus thymallus. Lineage (NCBI taxonomy): Eukaryota > Metazoa > Chordata > Actinopteri > Salmoniformes > Salmonidae > Thymallus > Thymallus thymallus. The sequence continues at coordinate 9,461,366 of CM042379.1, forward strand.
TACACCAGTTCGTTCCTTTTAAATCCACAAGGGAGACTGTAGCAGTGCACAAATCATCCTTAAAGTTGCCCAGACAGAGATATGCTCAGAGATCCTATCAAATTACTATTATATTAGAATCTAATTAGAAATGAAGTTCTAATATGTAATTCTATGGAGATGTTTATGTATACAGTGCCTTGCAAAAGTATTTATCCCCCTTGGCGTTTTTCCTATTTTGTTGCATTACAACCTGTAATTTAAATTGATTTTTATTTCGATTTCATGTAATGGACATACACAAAATAGTTAATTGGTGAATTGAAATGGATTTTTTTTTCCTGTTTCAAGAAATTCAAAAAGAAGAAAATGGAAAAGTGGTCCGTGCATATGTATTCACCCCCTTTGCCATGAAGCCCCTAAATAAAATCTGGTGCAACCAATTACCTTCAGAAGTCACATAATTAGTTAAATAAAGTCCACATGTGTGCAATCTAAGTGTCACATGACACTTAGATTGTATTATATATACACCTGTTCTGAAAGGCCACAGAGTCTGCAACACCATTAAGCAAGGGGCACCACCAAGCAAGTGGCACCATGAAAACCAAAGAGCTCTCCAAACAGGTCAGGGACAAAGTTGTGGAGAAGTACAGATCAGGGTTGGGTTATAAAAAAATATCATAAACTTTGAACATCCCACGGAGCAACAATTAAATCCATTATTAAAACATGGAAAGAATATGGCACCACAATAAACCTGCCAAGAGAGGGCCGCCTACCAAAACTCACGGGCCAGGCAAGGAGGGCATTAATCAGAGAGGCAACAAAGAGACCAAAGATAACCCTGAAAGAGCTGCAAAGCTCCACAGCGGAGATTGGAGTATCTGTCCATAAGACCACTTTAAGCCGTACACTCCACAAAGCTGGGCTTTACGGTAGAGTGGCCAGAAAAAAAACATTGCTTAATGGGAAAAAATAAGCAAACACGTTTGGTGTTCGCCTAAAGACATGTGGGAGACTCCCCAAACATATGGAAGAAGGTACTTTGGCCATCAAGGAAAATGCTATGTCTGGTGCAAACCCAACACCTCTCATCACCCCGAGAACACCATCTCCACAGTGAAGCATGATGGTGGAAGCATCATGCTGTGGGGATGTTTTTCATTGACATGGACTGAGAAACTGGTCAGAATTGAAGGAATGATGGATGGCGCTAAATACAGGGAAATTCTTGAGGGATACCTGTTTCAGTCTTCCAGAGATTTGACGGAGGTTCACCTTCCAGCAGGACAATGACTTTAAGCATACTGCTAAAGCAACACTCAAGTGGTTTAAGGGGGAAACATTTAAATGTCTTGGAATGGCCTAGTCAATGCCCAGACCTCAATCCAATTGAGAATCTGTGGTATGACTTAAAGATTGCTGTACACCAGCGGAAGCCATCCAACTTGAAGGAGCTGGAGCAGTTTTGCCTTGAAGAATGGGCAAAAATCCCAGTGGCTAGATGTGCCAAGTTTATGGAGACATACCCCAAGAGACTTGCAGCTGTAATTGCTGCAAAAGGTGTCTCTACAAAGTGTTGACTTTGGGAGGAGGGAATAGTTATGCACACTTAGGATTTCTGTTTTTTTTGTCTTATTTCTTGTTTGTTTCACAATAAAAAATTATTTTGCATCTTCAAAGTGGTAGGCATGTTGTGTAAATCAAATGATACAAACCCCCCCAAAAATCTATTTTAATTCCAGGTTGTAAGGCATCAAAATATAAAAAATGCCAAGGGGGGTGAATACTTTCGCAAGCCACTAGATCTATTTAGATCTATACTCCAGCATTTGGATTTGAGATCAAATGTTTCTTATGAGGCGACAGTACAGAATTTCACCTTTTATTTGAGGGTAGTTTCATACATATTTAATGTTTTAGAAATGAAATCCCTTTATGTATCTAATCCCTCCATTTTGAAGTTGTGTAACAATGGTTAATGTAATAACACCAGTTAGCCTTAAGTGTCAACCTGATAAATGAATGTATATGAATGCTGTAAGTACATAAATTGTTTACTTATTGATGGTGACAACTCTATGGAGTTTTTTGGGGTATCTGTACTTTACTAATTATATATTTTACATCACTACATTCCTAAAGAAAATGATGTACTTTTTACTCCATGACACCCAAAAGTACTCGTTATATTTTTAATGCTTAGAAGGACAGAAAAATGGCCTAATTCACACACACTGACCCTGATCTAGCAGTAAACACATGCTTGGTTTGTAAATTATGTTTGAGCCCCTCACCATCTGTAAATTAAAAAAATTAAGACAATGATGCCATCTGCTTTGCTTTATATAAGGAATTTTAAATTATCTATACTTGTACTTTTGATACTTAAGTACTGTATTTTAGCTATTACATTGACTTTTGATACCTAGGTATATTTAAAACCAATACTTTTAGACATTCTCCTCAAGTAGTACTTTACTGGGTGACTGTCACTTTTACTTGAGTCATTTTCTATTAAGGTATCTTTACTTTAACTCAAGTATGACAATTGGGTACTTTTTCCACAACTGCTTTTAACGACTCTTGTGTATGTTGTGAGCGTCATAGAGCAAAACATTGTTGCTCTAACCATTCAGACTCTTGTCTCACAAACACGACTCTAGCGCAGCCATTCAGTACATACTACCCCATGTAGCTCAGTCGGTAGAGCATGGCGCTTGAAACGCCAAGGTTGTGGGTTTGTTTCCCACGGTGTACCAGTATGAAATGTATGTGCTCTGGATAAGAGTGTCTGCTAAATTACTTAAATGTAAATCAGTGGAATGGAATTTTGCCAAAATAAAAGTTGCAGTAGAACACATCGACTTATGCCAGGATTCAATCCGATCGCCCCTTTTCAGTTATTTACCATTAAAGCAGGCTATGGCAGAAGTGTCAATTTAAGTAATGAAGAATAATGTATTACATTTTAAATAATGTATTAAATTTGAAAATCACTTAAACAAAAAAAAATAAAAAAAAACAGTGTTTATCATATATATAACCATATCATGAAACAACCAAAGTCTAGGAGGAAGGGAAGGCCAGCCGATAGAGATGAGTCTTAAGGCCTGCTTTCAAGGCCCCAACTGTCTGAGCAACCCTGAGATTGTCAGGAAGGGAGTTCCAAAGACGTGGTGCTTGGGAGCAAAACAAACGGTCCTCCATTGTGCGGCGCCAGGTCCTGGGGGGCCTTGAGCTGTTTGGCGCGGCTTGAATTTAGGTTATGTGGAGGTTCATAGGGGGAGAGAAGGTCTGACAGGTAGGCGGGTCCGATGCCATTTAGGGCTTTGTAGACGAGGAGAATTTTTAAGTCAATTATTTGAGGGACAGGTAGTCAATGGAGATCAGCAAGTGAATAAAAGGTAAATGACAAGTCTGATTTTCACCATCCTCACCCCAATTCATTATTGTAACTATAAGTAACGAAACACACAAGTCACATCACAAAAATCTAACAATCAGGACAGAAAAGGTCACAGGAATGTTTAGCTTATGTTTTAGGGTACAGACCTACAGTTAGTATGTTTTTAAAAGCCTGTCTGATTTTAGCCCTTACTCCATACACAATAGTATTAAAAAGTGTCTGGCACATCAGAAAGTACACTGGTAACATAGTGTGTAGTACAGTTGGAACATTTCTCAGAGGCCTATCAAATCTACTCTGGAGCAAATTAAAAAAAACAGCCATAAGAGAAGTTGAGTAGCGAGGCCAGATGAGGAGAACAGGTGCTGAAAGCTTTCTGTCTGGTCTCGATGGAAGCAGTGCTTCCATACAACTCATTCACAAACAAACTGCACAGAAACAGATATATAGGTTCAGGAAGGCTTCTCTCTATACAAATAACCACAATAAGCACTGTGTTACCAAAAACTATGGAGATGTATTAAACAGTTATTACAATGAAATACAAGTACTTTAAGTGTCCATTATAACTATATCCAATGAGCATAAATTACGTGAATTGTGTTGAGTTTATCATTTTCCTAACGGTACCTATAAAAGTATTTGTAGATATTTAGTTCACAGGACAAGGATAACGGTGTCTATCAGGTAAAATGGATCAATTTCTGCTTAATTCTTAAAATGTATATTGATTATTAAGACGCATTGCATTATTGCCTTATTACTCTTCAGTGTTTAATCCCACAGGCATCACCATGGAAAAACATTGTTACCTGTGGCTGTAATCTTGACCATATCACGATTTTCACAGGTCAACATAGTATGATCAACAATGTGTTTGTAGTATATTTCCAGTGCAGCCAACTTCTTGTTAGGCCTAGTTTAATATTATTGCATCATTCACATCAGACCGGTCTGAAGGGAGGCCATTAAGCCTAATGCCATTGTGTACCTCCCTGGGACTCGTGCTTCAATTGGTCTAACGAGAGACAAGAGACAGCAACCCAGGGCTACCTCTGTTGTTGTTTCAGCTTTTCTGGTCTCACAGGTAGGTGTTGCTAAATTGTTTTCAAGGGAATTGAGAGATACAATGGACTAATGACCTGTTCTCTAAAGGCTGATGGTCAAATACAGTAAACATGTTTTCTTGCTCAATTGACCAGCTTCTACATACCCTAAGGCATGAGGATAATGGACAGGCCTTCAAGTAAAGTATTTTCTTAGCATCCCAATGTCTTTTTGTTTTTATGTGGTATACACTTTGTTATATCTCAAACACACAATATTACACACTGTATGATGTTTTAACTTCCCTTTAATAAATTACCATATAAACAGGGTGGCATTTCAAACCACTGAAACCCCAAAGGAGTTGTCTATGTAATGACTGTAATTTCAGGGAAGCAGTTAGCTTAGTGGTCAGAGCTTTGGGCCAGTAACTGAAAGGTTGCTGGATCGAATCCCCAAGCCAACAAGGTGAAAACCTGTCTGTGTCCTTGAGCATGGCACTTAACCCTAATTTTCTCCAGGGGCGCCGCACGACTATGGCTGTAGGTAGGCTGTCATTGTAAATAAGAATTTGTTCTTAACTGACTTGACTAGTTAAATAAAGGTTAAGATGGTCATACCATGGATCATTTAGCTATTTGATTTAGAATTTTAGGTATATGAAAACAAAAATATTGACAAATTATTTAATAAAATATTGAATTTGGCCTTTATTACTATAGCCCAAAGAAACCCATTGAATAACATTAATAAATGGCAAAAAATACAGTGTCTGTCCTGTATCTAGGAGATATAAAAAAGCTCAGGAAATATTTTAGTTTTTTTAACACATATTTGACCCCTTATTTTTGTTGGCACAAAACTACCTCCATTCGTTTGTATGGGTTACCTTCAGACGAAGGTAACTCAGACGAAGGTAACCCAAACTCGACTCCCGTCGAGTTTGTGAGAGTCTCCCCTTTCCATAGTGGGGTCATATTAGTTTGTAGCTCAAACGGTTTGGACGCTACAGACAGAAGTTGGAACATCAGCGTTATCGACTTCAGACGAGTCCCATGACACTTGTGGGTATATTCAAAGATATACATTTTGTTCATCAATGCCCCCTCAACATTTTGGGGAGGATGATGCCCCTGGCTGGTTAGGTTGTGCCAATCAAGAGGTCAGCTGCAATGAGGCCTGTAAACAGTCTGCTGGGGGTAGATAGATGATACGGACTTCTTTTTATTTTTGTAAACAAAACAAAAAAAAATGTTATACCCCTTTTTCTCAGTCTTGTCCCATCACTGCAACTCCCGTACGGGCTCGGGAGAAGCGAAGGTCGAGAGCCGTGTGTCCTCTGAAACACGACCCCGCCAAGCCGCACTGCTTCTTGACACAAAACTCGCTTAACCCGGAAGCCAGCAGCACCAATGTGTTGGAGAAAACACTGTACACCTGGCGACGAGTCAGCGTGCATGCTCTCGGCCCGCCACAGGAGTCGCTAGAGTGCGATGGGATAAGGACATCCCAGCTGGCCAAACCCTCCCCTAACCCAGACGACGCTGAAAAAATTGTGAAGGTTATAGCACTTTGTACAAAAACCGATATTTATATTCTCCGACAATATTTTACAGTGCATTTTGCAATAGATAATTTTTTCATTACATAATTTTGCTGAGCATTTTGGGGAAAGCCTTTAGAGACAAAGAAAAATTACCCTTGTGGTCCAAATATCAATAAGGAATTTGGCCTAGCTCTAAACAAGTTCTGTTCAAAATGTAGCAAGGTGCCAAAAAATATGTATGAACTTCAACAATATTGCTACATAAAGAAAATCCTGTTCTATCTACAGTATCTCATATCTCATCGCTTAATTGATCTTATTGACGTGGTCTCATTAGGAAGGTAACCTCCAGAGTGAGCAGTGTGTATCTGAGGGGTTTACCTGTCTGTTACTCCATACATTTCACGCATTGCTATGGCAGTTGAGATGCTTAGATACTGCCCCATAAATGAGTGGTGCGGAGAGTGGGAAGTGTCATACCTAGGTATGATCTGGTCTGCTTTGGCCCTCAGAACAGAGATACAGAGACCATACAAATACAAGGACCATACGAATGATCATCTTCAAGGAGAACTTTGAAGACTTTTAAATTATTTACTTTGTTTTGATTAATCATCTAACTAATTTAGTTTAATATTTTTTAGGGTTATTCCATAACTTTGAGTTAAATTGATTGAAGATTTGTGAAGATTGAAAAAAATGATATATATAATATTGCACAGCAGAATGTGATGCGGCTTGAATACCGGTCTGTGTGCTCACTGCATTGTACTTTAGGTGGGGGCTGAAGCTGGGTGGTTTTGGGTTGACTTGTCCTGCAATCAAAATAATGTTTGACATCTGAATACCAACGACACTGTTTGAAGGAGAGCTATCATTGTTGAGAGGCTGACCGAATGTCATCAAATAGTTAAAAAAAATACCAACCAACAAAACTTGGATAAACTGAACGTTCTCAGGTCCATGTGTGCCATGTGTGCCGGCTTTCAATGACAATGGAGTTCAACTCCTCCCAGCAGATAGTGTTTGTGCTGCATGGACTGAACGTGACACAGACAAACAAACACATCTACTTCGGATTTATTCTCATCCTATACCTCGTCACCATTTTTGTGAATTTGACACTGATCGTTACCATTGTTCTGGAGAAAATGTTGCATGACCCTATGTATATATTCCTCTGTAATCTGTGTATTAATGGTATCTATGGAGCTTCAGCTTTCTACCCAAAGATACTTTATGACCTTTTATTTGACTCTTATGTGATAACATACATTGGGTGCATGACCCAGATATTTGTCATCTACTCCTATGCTTTCTGTGAATTCACCAGCTTGACAGTGATGGCATATGACAGGTATGTTGCCATCTGCAAGCCGTTACAATACTACTCTATCATGACTATTCGAAAAGTGTGGACACTGCTTCTTCTTACTTGGTTTTTCTCATGGCTAGAAAGTAGCATAGGGATGGGAATAACAGCTAGGTTACCCCTCTGTGGCCTCGACATCGATAAACTCTACTGCTCAAACTGGGCCGTCGTGAAGCTCTCATGCGTTGACACCACTCTGAACAATCTCTACGGCTTTATTATCACGTTTTCTCATGTTTCTCAAACGATACTCATCCTGATTTCCTACATGAACATCATCAAAGTGTCTTTGCGTTCCCGGGCAGAGAGGAAGAAGTTCATGCAGACCTGTCTGCCTCATCTGATCACCCTGGCTAACTTCACCATATCCCTAACCTTCGATGTGATGTTCGCTCGCTACGGTAGCAACACCAGCCTGCTGGCCCTGAGGAATATCATGGCGGTAGAGTTCCTAGTTGTGCCTCCTCTGGTGAACCCTATCATATACGGGATGAAACTCACTCAGATTCGGAATAGAGTTAGACAGATGTTCAACCGTAAAGTTGCTGCCCTAAGGTAAATGTATTGTGGTGATGCACTTGTGTGTATGAACATTTATTTCTTGTTGATCTAAAAGTGTAATATGTTTAACATAAAACGATATTGACAATTTTCACGTGTTCTTTTTCATGGACATTAGGAAGGATAAGGTCCGACTCTCGCTCACAATTAAAATCTTGGTACTTTATTTATCTAAATATTAAAATCATGATGGTTTAGCAGTCAATGGCCTTTGTCAGAATTATTTTTCATGGACGTCGTGGAATAACATTGCCCCTCTTATTTGTTGTTTTAATGACTGAGATTCGGGTGTTTGGCTTCATGGAGGAATCTTGTTACCCTGACCAACTAGCTGAAAGTAGCTGTACATAGCCTACTTAATGTATGTACTGTATATATCCTACCCTTACACTCTTAGAAAAAAAGGTGCTATCTAGAACCTAAAAGGGTTCTTCGGCTGTCCCTATAAAATAACCCTTTAAATAACCCTTTTTGGTTCCAGGTAGAACCCATTTGAGTTCCATGTAGAACCCTTTCCAGAGAGTGTTCTACATGGAACCTAAAATACTTCTACTTGGAAGCAAAAAGGGTTCTCCTATGGGGATGGCTGAAGAACCCTTTTTTTTGAAGAGTGTATATTTGACTGAAGAAGAAATGTCCAGTCCTGTGGTGAATTGTTGTCTTAGGCCTACTGCTGATTCAATTTAGGGCTCTAGTCAATCAGATCCGTTTTAGCCGACATCCTCATAGCAGTTATTTTGCCGGTGTCGGATGTGGAACTGTGTTAGAGCTGTCAAATCAACAAGCGACTTCTGGCATTATACCTAAACTGGACATTGCCATTGGCTGCACAAAGTCACATTAACAGAAATCCCATGCAGCCTTGTTTACAAGTTCGAACACTGGAATGTGAGATGCAATGTACACCTCCATTAGGCTGATAGAAATCCTAATATTTCCTGGTTGCTAAAATTCTAATAGTTCGCCTAATTTCAGTTTATGTGACAGAACAACAAGGTACAGTGTGGAGAATCATTGTACCATCTAAACCACTGTGAAATATATTTTCTATAACCAAAAATATTGTTTGAAGCTAGTATACAAAACTGATCTATTGCTTCTTAGACTTTCTTTCAATGAGAATGGTACATTTCTATGTGAATCTTTAAAATGATTTTGTCGCGTCGCCCCAAAAAGTGGCATATTGCAGCTTTAATGATTTTCAATTTGAGCGTCATTATTTCTATATAGCCAAAACTTTCTCGTTGTAAACTTCTAATGCAAGTGGGATGGGTGTGGCTTCGTGGCAATGATCAAGAGCAGCTACTAACCAATTTGACAGCTCTAATGCAGTTGCACCTCTGACACGGCCAAAACATAAGCTTTGTGGGTGTCGGCTATCACCGGTAAACATTTGATCTGATTGAATCTAGGCCTTCATTTCCGCCCATTGTTGAAGCACTGACTTTAACATTGATCTTGTGTCTAATCTTCTCACTGATAAACAGGCGTGTACATATCTGGGGAGATTTACCCCAGCCATCAAGCCACCAGAGAAACAGTACCTTCCTCTCTCTCATAGGCCTGATTGCTAACTTCAGACATGCATCTTTCCCATTGACATAACGGCATGATTTAAGCAGTACTGATTGTATTTCTCAAGATATGCTCCCCTGATCACAACATCAGTACCATACACAACACTAAGGCCCTTATGTAAGGCAGTGAGGCCCAATCAATATAATCAATGCAAACAATCCTATTTAAGTTCAAATTGCATGATAATTGCATGATGATAGATTCACTTTTCCCAAAACCCTTCCATAAACTCTTCCCAAAACAGCTATCCTTTATTCTCCTCACTATTTGCACTAATGACATGTACAGATATAGGATCTTTATTTGATCACTCTTTTGTTGCTCTGCAGGAAATGCAGATGAGCTTTGTGATTTACATAAATTCACTAAGAACCCACTCTAACACAGAGTTATATTAACAGTTTTGCACTTTTCATGTAGCCTATTTTTGGTGCAGGTTGGGATTTATTGTAATGAGTCTTGTTCTGGAGGCAGCACTGCAGAGTGGTCACTAGCTGGCACAGCCACAAAGTCATAAAATCCAATTGTAAACCTTAAACCTAACCTTAACCCTAACCAAAAATGAAGACCAAAAAGCTAATGTTTTTTATAGGCAATTTTGCAGCTGGCTCATCTAGCGGAAATCGCTCAGTTCTGCCTCCAGGGCAAGATTCATGACAATTCATGACAATAAACGTCAACCTGCACTTTTGGCCAGCTAATAGCCTAATCACAGATCAAGCAACATTATTGACTAAATCTTCAAATCCTATTGCTGCAGGATTATTTTACTGTGACAATATAGGTCAAATCAAAATCCTGCATCTGTACCACCTATGGTTCACTATTTTCAAATATGCCCGGCTCTTTTCAATCCTATTATATTATGGAGTGAGGATGACCAAAATAAGACTGGTTTGTAAAAACATACTACGTCTACTACCCTAAAATATAAGATAATATTCTGATTGTTTCATTGTGCTATTGAATTATGTGGCTATTTACGTATAGTTACGTACAATCACTGACTGTTCAGATGGCAATGGAATTTCACTGTTGCTCAAAGACTATTAAACGTTTGCACAAGTTGATCAGTTTGTATTTAACATGTATTATATGCATTTTGCCACATCATCTTAATATTCAGACCCAGTAACATAATAAGGAACTCATCCACATATGACAATATTATTTCATAGTTACTAACAAATAGTTTATTGTTGTGTTGTTTCATTACTTTATAATGGCAAATTGTGTGCCAGTGCAGGCTGTGTCTGTGGACATTTCTGTTTCACACTGTGGGTCCACTTAGAATGTTATGCTGTACCACAGGTGATCTTCATGTTAAAACTGACACACCCCACAATCTTTTCCTCCCAGGAACAGATGTCATGGGATAGTGGTGTGAAACAACACCTGTGCTTGAATTACAGTGTGAACATAGGCCTCTCTCCCCCCCATCTGAGATGTCTGCTACATCCCTCCAACTCTACATACAGCACCTGTTCTGCTAAACATATTCAGTTAAAAATCCCAAAAGCCAGCACATCCTTGGGTCGGTCCAACTAAATTATCAACTTCTGTTACCATTGCCACATTCAAAAACAAAATTTCCAACACATTTACTGAAACCTGAAACTGCTTCCTGTGATGACGGTTCATTGTACTCCTGCCCAGAGGTCTTTCTACTCCAAACATGTTTGTCTTCTGGTGTATTGTTTTTTATATTGTCGGCTGCCAGGTCTATGTTTATCATGTATGTTTAGATCATGAGCTGTTGTCATGCTCTGCTGTCTGCATTTTTCTTTGAAGTTTAGTGTTGTTTTAATTGTGTAACATTTAATGTTTCTTGGTATGTTGCTTCATAGTATAGTGTTGTTTTTAATGTGATGGTTTTAATATTTCTTGTTAGCTGCTTCATGGTTTATTGCTGTTCTTATGTGTGCCGATGACTCCACCTCAGGAGCTGAGCTGGATGCCAGGTCCTGTCCGGACCCCTGCGCAGATGAAGGCTCCGGCCATGGAGCTGGGCTGGACGCCAGGTCCTGTCAGGACCCCAGCGCAGTGGAAGGCTCCGGCCGTGGAGTTGGACTGTACGCCGGGCCCGGACTGGAAACCGGCGCAGAGGGAAGCTCCAACCTTGGAGCAGGACTGGACACCGTGCCTGGACTGGGCACCAGCGCAGAGGAAGGCTCCGGCCATGGAACCGGGCTAGGAACTGGTACTGGAGCCACCGGGCTAGGAACCGGTACTGGCGCTACTGCGCTGGGGACACGCACGGGAGCTACCGGGCTAGGAACCGACACTGGAGCCTCTCGGGGCCATCTCCGGGGTCTGCCGACGTGGAGCCTATCGACGTCGCCGCTACCCTGGCTCGTGCTCCAGCTCCAGGGCTTTGGTCTGCCTGGTCTCGTGGTGGTGGGTTATTCTGTCACGACGAGTGGAGGACAGAACCCAAGGCGCAGAGCAGTGGTGGTTCGACAATCGAACTCAACAAAAACAAAAAACAATAAACCAAAAACAGCGCAACAGCCGCAATGTAGGTGCATAAGCATGCACACATACAATGACCCACACACACACGTGGGCAGGCAGCACCCTTAAATGGGATCCCCAATTAGAGGCAACACAGAGCAGCTGCCTCCAATTGGGGACCAAACAACTAAACTCACATGGAGTATTCCAGAGACCTCTCAGAACACTAATCCTGACAGCCTTGATGACAGCTTTAAACACTCTTGGCATTCTCTCAACCAGCTTCAACTGGAATACTTTCCCATCAGTCTTGAAGGAGTTCCCACATATCCTGAGCACTTGTTTGCTGTTTTTCCTTCACTGCGGTCCGACTCATCCCAAAAATCTCCAATTTGGACTCCAGACCAAAGGACAAAATTCCACCGGTCTAATGTCCATTGCTCATGTTTCTTGGCCCAAGCAAGTCTCTTCTTCTTATTGGTGTCCTTCAGTAGTGGTTCCTTTGCAGCAATTCGACCATGAAGGCCTAAGTCACACAGTCTCCTCTGAACAGTTGATGTTGAGATGTGTCTGTTACTATCAGCGTACAGGTGAGACCCAGGCGCAGACAACGTTGGAATAACAAATGTTTATTATACCAACAGGGGCAGGCAAAAGACAGGTCAGGGGCAAGCAGAGTTTGGTAATCCAGAGTAGTGAGGCAAAGGTACAAGACGGCAGGCTCAGGGTCAGGGCAGGCAGAGTAAAGGTTGAAACCGAGAAACCAAGAAAACACTTTAGAGAGACAGGAGTGAAGGGGGAAACCGCTGGCATGCTTGAAGAACAAAGCAAACTGGCAACAGCCAAACATAGAACACAGGGATAAATATACTGGGGTTAATGAGGAAGATGGGCGACACCTGGAGGGGGGTGGAGACAATCACAAAGACAGGTGAGACAGATCAGGGTGTGACAGTTACTTGAACTCTGTGAAGCATTTATTTGGGCTGCAATCTGAGACTGGTAACTCCCAGCGGTATATCTGGGTCTTCCATTCATGTGGTGGTCATGTGGTGGTCCTCATGAAGAATCTCAAATATAAAATATATTTTTATTTGTTTAACACTTTTTTGGTTACTACATGATTCCATATGTGTTATGTCATAGTTTTGAAGTCTTCACTTTTATTCTACAGTGTAAAAAATAGTGCAAATAAAGAAAACCCCTTGAATGAGTAATATTCCAAACTTTTGGCCCCCAGTGTATGTTCAGACCTAAATAATAATAATAATATACACCAATTGATTGTTGAAGAATATAACTTATGAATGCCTCATGAGCTTAGTCAACTGTCATACCCCATCAGAACCCAAAATATAAGCTTGTTTTACTCCATTGATTGTGAAGAATTTAGTTGTTAACGAACACTGTATGGGCTCAGGGTCCTTGTACATGAGGTTAATTCCTTTTTCCTGCATGGAGCAAATCGGCAACATGAAAACAACATGAAAACAAGGAAAAAGGCTTGTTTTTTTTGTTATCTTGTTTTTGCAAAAAACAAAAAACAGTTGAGTTTTGAAGAAAATTAAACTATGTCGAACTATCGCTGCGCTGCTCCTTGGTCTCTCCCTACACCCACTCGTGACAGAATGACCCACCACCAACGAAGGACCACAGCCCGGAACCTCCAGCGAAGGTCCGCAGCCCGGAGCCTCCAGCTTCTAGCCGTTCTTTTACCCTAGGCAAGACAAAGAAAATTGCTGCCCCCTACAAAACTAGAATAGTCCAATTAAAATGATGTTGAAAAAAACATCTAACGTATTTTCTAGACGTTGAAGTTAGGTTCACTTTCGGTTCTGAATGAAAGTTGAAAAGGCGTAATTTATAGATGTCTATGTTTGGGCCAAATCAAGCCTGGTCCAGACTGGACAAATCTGGACCAAACATACAGTAGATGTCTAATTAGCCTCTCAAAGCACTTCATGATGACAGGTGCTACGGGTCGATAGTAATTTAGTTCAGTTACCTTTGCTTTCTTGGGTACAGGAACAATGGTGGAGCAGGTGGGGATTGACTGGGACAGGGAGAGATTGAAAATGTCCGTAAAAACAACACTCCACTGTTTATATTCAACCATATTCCCAGTCACCTTGCCATGGTTAAATGTGGTGGTTTGCGCATTAAGTTTTCCGTGAATGCTGCCATCTATCCACGGTTTCTGGTTTGGGTTTTAATAATACACACCGTGGGAACAACATCCCCTATACACTTGCTGATGAACTCAGTTACCATGTCCGTGTAAGTGTCAATGTTATTCTCAGAGGCTAAAATGTGAACTTGCAACCACAACACTTCAACAACATTTGACATGAGATCCTCTCTAAGCTTTACAGGAATATGGCTCTGAACATATACAGCAACACCTCCCCCATATGAATTCCTGTGTTTTATGTAGATGTTATATCCTTGTATTGCTATTGCTGTATCATCAAAGGAATTGTCAAAGTTAGTTTCAGAGATGGCCAGTATATGAATATTATCCAACATTAGCAAGTTATTGATTCCATTAACCTTATTTCTAAGGCTACATACAGTGCATTCGGAAAGTATTCAGACCCTTTGACTTTTTAAACTTTTACAGCCCTATTCTAAAATGGATTAAAAAAAGAATAATCAATCTACACGCAATTTTTTTGCAAATGTATTCAGACCCTTTGCAATGAGACTCCTGTTTCCATTGATCATCCTTGAGATGTTTCTACAACTTGATTGGAGTCCACCTGTGGTAAATTCAATTGATTGGACATAATTTGGAAAGGCACACACCTATCTATATAAGGTCCCACAGTTGACAGTGCATGTCAGAACAATAATCAAGCCATGAGGTCGAAGCAATTGTCCGTAGAGCTCCGAGACAGGATTGTGTCGAGGCACAGATCTGGGGAAGGGTACCAAACAATTTCTGCAGCATTGAAGATCCCCAAGAACAAAGTTCTCCATCATTCTTAAATGGAAAAAGTTTGGAACCACCAAGACTCTTCCTAGAGACATACATACATACATACATACATACATACATACATACATACATACATACATACATACATACATACATACATACATACATACATACATACATACATACATACATACATACATACATACATACATACATACATACATACATACATACATACATACATACATACATACATACATACATACATAGATAGATAGATAGATAGATAGATACATACATACATACATACATACATACATACATACATACATACATACATACATACATACATACATACATACAGTGGGGAGAACAAGTATTTGATACACTGCCGATTTTGCAGGTTTTCCCACTTACAAAGCATGTAGAAGTCTGTAATTTTTATCATAGGTACTCTTCAACTGTGAGTGACGGAATCTAAAACAAAAATCCAGAAAATCACATTGTATGATTTTTAAGTAATTAATTTGCATTTTATTGCATGACATAAGTATTTGATACATCAGAAAAGCAGAACTTAATATTTGGTACAATTAATATTTGGTGCAATTACAGAGATCATACGTTTCCTGTAGTTCTTGACCAGGTTTGCACACACTGCAGCAGGGATTTTGGCCCACTCCTCCATACAGATCCTTCAGGTTTCGGGGCTGTCGCTGGGCAATACGGATTTTCAGCTCCCTCCAAAGATTTTCTATTGGGTTCAGGTCTGGAGACTGGCTAGGCCACTCCAGGACCTTGAGATGCTTCTTACGGAGCCACTCCTTAGTTGCCCTGGCTGTGTGTTTCGGGTCGTTGTCATGCTGGAAGACCCAGCCACGACCCATCTTCAATGCTCTTACTGAGGGAAGGAGGTTGTTGGTCAAGATCTCGCAATACATGGCCCCATCCATCCTCCCCTCAATACGGTGCAGTCATCCTGTCCCCTTTGCAGAAAAGCATCCCCAAAGAATGATGTTTCCACCTCCATGCTTCACGGTTGGGATGGTGTTCTTGGGGTTGTACTCATCCTTCTTCTTCCTCCAAACACGGCGAGTGGAGTTTAGACCAAAAAGCTCTATTTTTGTCTCATCAGACCACATGACCTTCTCCCATTCCTCCTCTGGATCATCCAGATGGTCATTGGCAAACTTCAGACGGGCCTGGACATGCGCTGGCTTGAGCAGGGGGACCTTGCGTGCGCTGCAGGATTTTAATCCATGACGGCATAGTGTGTTACTAATGGTTTTCTTTGAGACTGTGGTCCCAGCTCTCTTCAGGTCATTGACCAGGTCCTGCCGTGTAGTTCTGGGCTGATCCCTCACCTTCCTCATGATCATTGATGCCCCACGAGGTGAGATCTTGCATGGTGCCCTAGTCCGAGGGAGATTGACCGTCATCTTGAACTTCTTCCATTTTCTAATAATTGCGCCAGCAGTTGTTGCCTTCTCACCAAGCTGCTTGCCTATTGTCCTGTAGCCCATCCCAGCCTTGTGCAGGTCTACAATTTTATCCCTGATGTCCTTACACAGCTCTCTGGTCTTGGACATTGTGGAGAGGTTGGAGTCTGTTTGATTGAGTGTGTGGACAGGTGTCTTTTATACAGGTAACGAGTTCAAATAGGTGCAGTTAATACAGGTAATGAGTGGAGAACAGGAGGGCTTCTTAAAGAAAAACTAACAGGTCTGTGAGAGCCGGAATTCTTACTGGTTGGTAGGTGATCAAATACTTATGTCATGCAATAAAATGCAAATTAATTATTTAAAAATCATACAATGTGATTTTCTGGATTTTTGTTTTAGATTCCGTCTCTCACAGTTGAAGTGTACCTATGATAAAAATTACAGACTTCTACATGCTTTGTAAGTAGGAAAACCTGCAAAATCGGCAGTGTATCAAATACTTGTTCTCCCCACTGTACATACATACAGCGGATGAAATAAATATTGAACACGTCACCATTTTTCTCAGTAAATATATTTCCAAAGGTGCTATTGACATGAACGTTTCACCAGATGTTGGTAACAACCCAAATAATCAATACATACAAAGAAACCAAAACAAATAAGTTCAGAAATTAAGTTATGTGTAATAATGTGAAATGACACAGGGAAAACGTATTGAACACATGAAGAAAGGGAGGTTCAAAAAGGCAAGGAAAGCCAAGACAACAGCTGAAAACTATCAGTAATTAAAAAGCAATCCAGCCCCCTGTCAGTGCAAATTAATATCAGCTGGTTCAGTCCCAACTGATGGCCTACAAAAAGGTCTTATTGCCAAGGTGTCACACAAGACACATCTCATGATGTGTAAAAGCAAAGAGCTGTCTCAAGACATTCGCAACCTACTTGTTGCAAAACATAATGATGGCATTGGTTATAGGCACATTTCTAAGCTTCTGAATGTTCCAGTGAGCACTGTTGGGGCCATAATACGAAAGTGGAAAGACAATCATTTCACCATAAATTTGCCTCGAACATACATACATACATACATACATACATACATACATACATACATACATACATACATACATACATACATACATACATACATACATACAGTGGGGAGAACAAGTATTTGATACACTGCCGATTTTGCAGGTTTTCCCACTTACAAAGCATGTAGAAGTCTGTAATTTTTATCATAGGTACTCTTCAACTGTGAGTGACGGAATCTAAAACAAAAATCCAGAAAATCACATTGTATGATTTGTGATTAATTAATTTGCATTTTATTGCATGACATAAGTATTTGATACATCAGAAAAGCAGAACTGAATATTTGGTACAGAAACCTTTGTTTGCAATTACAGAGATCATACGTTTCCTGTAGTTCTTGACCAGGTTTGCACACACTGCAGCAGGGATTTTGGCCCACTCCTCCATCCAGATCCTTCATGTTTCGGGGCTGTCGCTGGGCAATACGGACTTTCAGCTCCCTCCAAAGATTTTCTATTGGGTTCAGGTCTGGAGACTGGCTAGGCCACTCCAGGACCTTGAGATGCTTCTTACGGAGCCACTCCTTAGTTGCCCTGGCTGTGTGTTTCGGGTCGTTGTCATGCTGGAAGACCCAGCCACGACCCATCTTCAATGCTCTTACTGAGGGAAGGAGGTTGTTGGCCAAGATCTCGCGATACATGGCCCCATCCATCCTCCCCTCAATACGGTGCAGTCGTCCTGTCCCCTTTGCAGAAAAGCATCCCCAAAGAATGATGTTTCCACCTCCATGCTTCACGGTTGGGATGGTGTTCTTGGGGTTGTACTCATCCTTCTTCTTCCTCCAAACACAGCGAGTGGAGTTTAGACCAAAAAGCTCTATTTTTGTCTCATCAGACCACATTACCTTCTCCCATTCCTCCTCTGGATCATCCAGATGGTCATTGGCAAACTTCAGACGGGCCTGGACATGCGCTGGCTTGAGCAGGGGGACCTTGCGTGCGCTGCAGGATTTTAATCCATGACGGCGTAGTGTGTTACTAATGGTTTTCTTTGAGACTGTGGTCCCAGCTCTCTTCAGGTCATTGTAGTTCTGGGCTGATCCCTCACCTTCCTCATGATCATTGATGCCCCACGAGGTGAGATCTTGCATGGTGCCCCAGACCGAGGGAGATTGACCGTCATCTTGAACTTCTTCCATTTTCTAATAATTGCGCCAACAGTTGTTGCCTTCTCACCAAGCTGCTTGCCTATTGTCCTGTAGCCCATCGCAGCCTTGTGCAGGTCTACAATTTTATCCCTGATGTCCTTACA
The DNA here is from genome assembly GCA_023634145.1 of Thymallus thymallus. Taxonomy (NCBI): domain Eukaryota; kingdom Metazoa; phylum Chordata; class Actinopteri; order Salmoniformes; family Salmonidae; genus Thymallus; species Thymallus thymallus. The sequence continues at coordinate 9,480,044 of CM042379.1, forward strand.
CAGCTCTCTGGTCTTGGCCATTGTGGAGAGGTTGGAGTCTGTTTGATTGAGTGTGTGGACAGGTGTCTTTTACACAGGTAACGAGTTCAAACAGGTGCAGTTAATACAGGTAATGAGTGGAGAACAGGAGGGCTTCTTAAAGAAAAACTAACAGGTCTGTGAGAGCCGGAATTCTTACTGGTTGGTAGGTGATCAAATACTTATGTCATGCAATAAAATGCAAATTAATTATAAAAAAATCATACAATGTTATTTTCTGGATTTCTGTCTCTCACAGTTGAAGTGTACCTATGATAAAAATTACAGACCTCTACATGCTTTGTAAGTAGGAAAACCTGCAAAATCGGCAGTGTATCAAATACTTGTTCTCCCCACTGTACACACACACACACACACACACACACACACACACACACACACACACACACACACACACACACACACACACACACACACACACACACACACACACACACACACACACACACACACACACACACACACACACACACACACACACACACACACACACACATACATATATACATACATACCTTAGATTTTACTTGGGTATACATAATATATTATATGTAGTGTTTTCAATAATACAATTACCGATCATGAGCTCCTTAATCCCACCCCTCAGCTACTCTCAGCCAATGTTCCCTCAATTTGTTTTGGGCACTGAGCAAATTTCTGGTCTACTGAGCTCAGACTTGAACGTTGTGAAAATTCAGTGACACTTCCAGTGCATTTACTGTGATCCATATCAGGCAATGGTCTGTTTGCATATGCGTCCCATGTAGCTCAGTTAGTAGAGCATGGCGTGTTCAACAGCAGAGTTTTGGGTTTGATTCCCACGGGGGACCAGTATGAAAATGTATGCAGTCACTACTGTAAGTCGCTCTGGATAAAATGTAAATATAGGCCCACTGCGGCTCTGATTGGTTATGCTGCACCGGTCTGTGTAGAGTTCAGGCTGAGTCATGCATGTCAATGCAATAGAATCCTACTCTGATGCATTCTGCCCACAAAAAAGGTGTCTTGCATAGTTTTGTTTCGGTATGTTGTATTGAAAGTGACTAATATTGCGTTGATTCGATTACAATTCCCACATTAAAGGGAAACGTTGATAGTGTTAACTAAGGAAGAACACTCTAGAAAGTTGAAAGTTCAATCTCGTGCTTCTCTGTTCAGGCTGATATTTCTTCTGCTGTGGCAGTCCAGGAGGAGCTGCAGGCAGCTTAGAGGGAGCATTGACCAAAAGTATGTGGACATCTCATTCCAAAATCATGGGAAATAATATGGAGTTGGTCCCCCCTTTGCTGCTATAACAGCCTCCACTCTTCTGGGAAGACTTTCCACTAGATGTTGGAACATTAATGCGGGGACTTGCTTCCATTCAGCCACAAGATCATTAGTGAGGTCGGGCACTGATGTTGGGCGATTAGGCCTGGCTTGCAATCGGCTTTCCAATTCATCCCAAAGGTATTCGATGGGGTTGAGATCAGGGCTCTGTGCAGGCCAGTCAAATTCTTCCACACTGATCTCAACAAATCATTTCTGGAGGGACCTCGCTTTGTGCAAGGGTGCATTGTCATGCTGAAACAGGAAATGGCCTTCCCCAAACTGTTGCCACAAAGTTGGAAGCACAGAATCATCTAGAATGTCATTGTATGCTGTAGCGTTAAGATTTCCCTTCCCTGGAACTAAGGGGCCTAGCCCGAACTATGAAAAACAGCCCCAGACCATTATTCCTCCTCCACCAAACTTTACAGTTGGCACTATGCATTGCGGCAGGTAGCGTTCTCCTGGCATCTTTGCTGAACGTCTGGCTGTTTATTTGTGATTCTTCAAGGCATATATGATACTGCACATCTTAAAACTATACTTTGCACTATTTTATTAGTTTATTTTCCAATATGTCCACCACTTTTCAATACAATTGTGTATGGTGTTAGGATGGCTTAAATCAGGCAGGCTTGTAAAAAGGTACTAGGCCTTAAACAAAACCCGATTTGTTTTTGTAATATTGAATTGTGTGTTTTGTTACTTATAGTTGCTATAATTGACTGTACAAATATGTGTCATTTTGGCATAATTTCTCTGTATCTCAAAGATTATTGTAAACATTGCATCAAGTTTAGCATGTATTGTCACTGAGAATGTTTTATTTCATTTTAGGTACCTGGTTTTTATAATTCACCAACTAAAAATAGTCTTTCCAAGGTTCTGTTCTAGGACCGGTTTTCTACAGTTTTCACTATTGGGTTGAAAAATGATATTTTGCTTGCAGAGGTTTGGAGTGGTTAATACAGAAATAGACTGAGTAAATAGAATCAAATTAGTTGCTTGCCATAAACTATACAGTTCCATCTCTATGGAGTGGTTACATGTTGACACTGAAACTACAATCCCATGTGAGCATACTCTACAATATATTTAGAGGCTAACAGGACAAGTTATTATAACAGTCTCCCTCTGTCAAGCAAGAAGACATTTAATGGACGCAAGTTTCTTTATTTCTTTCACACCTCAGAAGTCTGATAATGTACAGATATTATCGGGATCTTTTTTTTGTTTTTAAGAATAAGAGTCTGAGGAAGGATTTGTTTTGTTAAAACTATTGTGTTTAGTCTGAGCCTACACAGAACCAAAAAATACACACTCAAGCCTTATAAGGACTAAGAATTGCTGCCTTGACCAGATAAAGAAAATTAACAAAGGCTATGGAGAACTCAACGCAAGTCAAGTTCTTTTATCTATTTGGCTTAAAAGAGACATTTAACAACAAATCTGAATATTTTATCTTGTCTCTTATCACATACCTTCTCATCATCACCGTGAATCTGACTCTGATCATTACAATCATTCAGGAGAAAGGCCTCCATGAGCCAATGTATATCTTCCTGTGTAGTCTATGTGTCAATGGATTGTACGGAACTGCTGGTTTCTACCCCAAGTTCTTACTGGACCTTCAGTCAGATGTTCAGGTGATATCTTATGGTGGATGTTTGACTCAAGCCTATGTAATATACACATCTATCATGTGTGAAATTTCGATTCTAACAGTGATGTCATATGACAGGTATGTGGCAATATGCAGACCATTACTGTATCATACCATTATGACATCTTTAACAGTTAGAAAGTTACTCTTATTTTCTTGGGGTTATCCGTTATCTATAGCACTCATAACAGTTAGTTTAACTGTCAGAATTCCTTTGTGTGGATCTCGCATTGATAAAATCTTCTGTGACAATCCTTCAATACTGAAGCATTCATGTTTACCCATTACCATCAATCATATTTTGAGCTATTGTGTAATAGTTGTTCATGTTTTACAGATACTTTTCATAGCCTTTTCTTACTGTCAGATTGTAAGGACTTGTGTAAATTCAGCTGCGGGAAGGATTAAATTCACACAGACATGCGTGCCACATTTACTAACAATGGTTATTTTCATCACAGTGACCCTGTTTGACATTTTGCAAGGGTGGAATAGTAATGTAAATATTACGCTAAATATGCGTAATGCAATGGCTGTACAATTCCTTGTTATACCACCTGTCTTAAACCCTATCATTTATGGACTTAATCTCCAGCAGATTCGAAGGGCAGTTTTTAGAAGGTGTAATACACATAAAATCATTGATATGAGACGTTAGTTACATGATGTTATACAACAAGGAGAATTCCTTATATCATAAGTCATCAAAAATAAAGTTAAAATCTGCCAAAGCTGTATCAAGGTACCATAGTCCCTAATTTCTTGATATCTATTGCCCTCTTCTGGCAAAGTGATTTACTAATATTCCAAGAATAGAGTATTTGTATTATACTTCCTGAGCAGGAAAATGCCTGAATATGTTTCAAATGGCACCCTATTCCCTTTATAGTGCACTACTTTTGACCAGAGACAAAGTAGTGCACTATAAAAGGAATAGGGTGGAATTGATAGAACAAATATGTTACTTTATTTTGCTTTATTGTTAATACAGTCCCCACAAAAACTATGTCAATAATGCTTGTGGTTACAATTCTGTGATAATGCATATATGTGCTTATAGCCAGGTCTCTTCCTCAGTGTATCTCTGAAAATAAATGGATTTTCACGACCACTTTTGAAGGCAATTTATTGTTTCATTGCTACAATAACTATAATATTCATGTAACTAGAAAGTATGGTTGAATGTAGGCTACACATTTGGGGTGATGTAAATTGCATAAACAAGATACAAGAAATACTGAACAGAAATATCACATTTAGAATTTCCATTGAATCACTACATTTGTACTTTTATCCAAGTTGAACATACTGTATATTCTATATTCATATTCTGAAAAAAGGATGATGTATTTTACTGTTATGGTGGTATGAATTATTATTTTTTAGCAATGACACCATGTAGGCTATGTATAGCTTCAGGCAGTAAATCAAATGATTTACACTTGTCATTGGACAAACCTTGCATCTTGAGTTGGATTGACATATTGACAGTATGTGAAAGGGGAGGGAATGTAATGATTTACAAACAACATAATGTCTGAGAATGTGTTAATATGACCCACTAACCTAGCATGTGTACCAGTCTCTTTAGCTAACCCACTAACCTAGCCTGTGTACCAGTCTCTTTAGCTAACCCACTAACCTAGCCTGTGTACCAGTCTCTTTAGCTAACCCACTAACCTAGCCTGTGTACCAGTCTCTTTAGCTAACCCACTAACCTAGCCTGTGTACCAGTCTCTTTAGCTAACCCACTAACCTAGCCTGTGTACCAGTCTCTTTAGCTAACCCACTAACCTAGCCTGTGTACCAGTCTCTTTAGCTAACCCACTTACCTAGCCTGTGTACCAGTCTCTTTAGCTAACCCACTAACCTAGCCTGTGTACCAGTCTCTTTAGCTAACCCACTAACCTAGCCTGTGTACCAGTCTCTTTAGCTAACCCACTAACCTAGCCTGTGTACCAGTCTCTTTAGCTAACCCACTCCCTGTACTCCAGGTCATGTGCCAAAGTTATAAATTCTAATTCTAGTTTTGAGGCTCCACATGTTGTCATGGAAAATATGAATGTTATTTCCAACAACCAATGAGCAACGCCGCTCTAAATCCAGAGCATATTAAATGTTGAGATAGCCCGAAAGGCCAGTCTCTTTGGCAATGACAAGGAGTGGCAAGCGGAGGAATGTTAGCTAAAGAAACTGGCACAGACTACCACTAACCTGGTGTGCGGGACAGTGCTCCCTACTAATAGAGTCACTCTCTAACCCAAGGTCAGGGCCTGGCACCGTGTCACTGACCCAAACAGACCCGTCGTTGCCTGAAACAACAAACAATCTTGAGCCTTTCTACTCAACGCAAAAATAAAACTTGCAATGCAAGGATCACCTCCCCTGCAGGCCTTGATGAGGATAACTATGGGTTTGTTGATCAGGGCTTTGGAGTTCTGAGTGTTTATGTGTGTGAAGATGTTGTTGATCGGGAAGACGTAAGACGTAAGGTTTAGGTCCCCCTTCCTTGTAGTAGACACCCATGATATTTCCTAGCTCCCCAGGAGTCATGAGGACCACGAAGACACTTTCACAGCATCGTCTATCTCCTGCAAGAGCACACTAAAACTCAGTCATAAGGGACAAACCATAGACTACTGAGCATTCTTCTAGACCTTCCAGACTTTCTTCTAGAAGCAGGAAAGATGTTCTCACCGTGTACCTGTCCAGACAGGTTTCTGTGTTTTACCACGTTATCTCCCAGGTCACTGAGAAGCCTCTCCATGTTCTCTTCGTCCTTCTCCGCCCTACGTCTCAGCATGTTCTTATCATCAAACTCCACATTGTTTATGAGCATGGCCAGGTGCTTCCGACCACTCATCCATTGGAGGGTACATCTTATAGATCAAAGCAATGACAGGTGCAAAGTTTATTTAACAGTCATATTGCCTAGCAACAATTGAACTTGTCAGAATATGTAGGCAAATTGGTCTCACTTTACAAGTGGTGCTAAAACCACGGTGTAATAACAGTGTAGGCAGTGGTGGAAAGTACTTAAGTAAAAATACTTAAGTACTTTTTATGTAGTTTTTTGGAGTATCTGTACTTTACTTTACTATTTGTATTTTTGACAACTTTTACTTCACTACATTCCTAAAGATAATATTGTATTTTTAACTCCTTACATTTTTCTTGTTACATTTTGAATGCTTAGCAGGACAGGAAAATTGTCAAATTCTTGCATGTGGTCATCCCTACTGCCTCTGGCTTGGCGGACTCACTAAACAGTGTTTAGTGAGTCCGCCAAGCCAGAGGCAGTAGGGATGTTTAGTAAACACAAATGCATCTTTTGTAAATAAGGTCTGAGTGTTGGAGTGTTCATTTTATGCCCTGTACGAGAGAACGGAACATGCTGGACCATGCGTACACAAACATCCGGGACGTTTAGACAGCCACCCCCCGCCCCCATTTCGGGACAGTCAGATCACGTCTCGCTGTTTCTACTCCCTGAAGAGGGAGCCACCAACAGAAAGAATAATGAGACACTGGCCAGAGGGAGCTGATTCAATACTCCAGGACTGTTTTGAGAATACGGGACTCATCTTCCCATGAATAATCCACATACACTGAGGAATACATTGGACATTTTAGTCATTTAGCAGAAGCTCTTATCCAGAGCAACTTACAGTAAGTAGTGAGGACATACATTTTCATACTGGTCCCCCATGGGAATCAAACCCACTAGCCTGGCATTGCAAATGCCATGCTTTACCAACTGAGCCACACAGGGCCATCTTACACATCAATACATCTTACACATCAATACATCGTAAACATCAATACATCGAGGACATCAATACATCGTACACATCAATACACATCATCAGTCACAAGTTTCATAAAAACAATTGTTGATAATGTTGTACCCACAGAATCTGGACATACCCCAACCAAAAACCCTGGATGAACAGAGTGCCATGCTGAGAGCCAGTACTGCAGCATTCAACATCAGCAAAACAAAGCCTGATGACGCTACTGGCATAATGCGTACAAGGTGAGCATGTACGACTCTGGCAATCCATTAATGATGCAAAAATAATCACAATAAGACAGCTCAGACACACAACGTATGTGGCAAGGACTACAGGCCATCACGGACTACAAAGGCAAATCCAGCGGTGGGATTCCCACCGAGTCCTCCGTCCCAGACAAGCTCAACACATTCTATGCTCAATTTGAGGCCACCAACACGAGCCATCCAAGAGGGCTCTCGCTGCTCCGGCTAACCAGGTGCTTCTGCACTACGAGGCTGAACTGAGAAAAACTTTTAAGAGTCAATACTCACAAAGCCACCGACCCAGATGGCATCCCTGGCCACGTCCTCAGAGCGTGCGCCGACCAGCTGGCAGGTTTCTTCAACATGTCCCTGTCCCAGGCTGTAGTTCCTACCTGCTTTAAGGCAACCACCACCGTTCCAGTGCCCAAGAACACCAAGGTGACCTACCTAAATGACTCTCGCCCCATTGCACTCACCCCCGTGTTCATGAAATGCTTTTAGATGCTCGTCATGGCCCACATCATGGCCGGTATGCCAGACACACTGGACCGATTCCAATTTGCCTACCATGCCAACAGATCCACAGAAGATGTAATCTCCATTGCTATTCACACAGCCCTATACCATCTGGACAAGTGGAACACCTATATAAGAATGCTGTTCATTGACTATAGTTACATTAGATTACATTTTAGTCAGTTAGCAGACGCTCATTCAGCATTCAACACCAATGTTCCCTCCAAGCTTGTCATAAAGCTCAGGGCCCTGTCTCGAAACCACCCTCTGCAACTGGATCCTGGACGTGGTTACAGGGTTCATTCTGTGTGGTTATAGGGTCAAAACAGAAACAACTCAAAGGGTTAAGTTTAGGTATTTATTCTGAGTGATTAAGGTTAAGGCTATGGTTTGCGAAAAGCATAAAAAAAAAATAATGTGCCGTTTCCATTTAGTATCATCTACTGCAGCACCATCGAGAGCGTCCTGACCGGCTGCATCACGGCCTGTTACGGAAATTGATCAGTTCACGACCTCAAAGTCCTTCAGGTGGTGGTGAAGATGGCCCGGTACATAACTTGAATAGTTAAAGAAAGGTTCAATTTAAAACATTTTAAATAACTGTAGCCGTGCTCCCCACGACTCCACCTTACAGGACATATATTCCAAGCGGTGCTTGAGGAAGGCCCACAACATCATCAAGGACCCTGCTCACCCCAGGCACGGACTATTCACTCCTTTACCGTCTCGCAGATGGTACTGGAGCATTGGGTCCCGGACCTCCAGGCTCAGAGAGTTTCAGAGGTTTTACCCACAAGACATCAGACAGACTACTGAACTCTTGAACTGGAACTGACCGCTGGCACAACAACAGTTTTTTGCACTGACTCCCTGCACCTTACACACATGTACTCACTCACACAAATGCCTGAACACACACACACACACATACACACACACAAACAGCTACGCTATACAAACACTCCATGACTGCGGCTACTGGACTCCTACCGTATTTATAATACTGCACAATGTCTATTTATTATTACACAATTCCCCTGCACGTTTAAATATCCTACTTCAATTTGATTGAGTGACTTGTAGATATTTGTGCTAAATTTGGATCCTATTTTTTATACATCAAGCTATTCATTTTTTAAGTACTCTTTTATTCACTTAATTACTTTCCTATTGTTATAGCAAGTAAGCATTTTATTACACTGTGTACTCCACGTACATCATGTGTATATGAATAATAAACAAACTTGAACAGATCTAATGAAAATGGGGATCGACTGTGAGGTGCATTGTGCATGCCACGGGTCCAGGGCAGGCTCTAGCCTTTTCGGGGTCCTAAGCGGGATTTGGTGGTGGAGAGAAAAATGCTCAGCTTTTAAATACATTTTGCTATGGGGCCTAGAGAAAATGTTTCAGTTTTAAAGAAAATCTACTGCAATTCTTTACATTTTTTTGTCATGATGGCAGAGAGAACATTTTGCAGTTTTTTTTCTTTAGGTCAGAGTCCGCTAGCGGGGAGGCACTAAGCAGCCACTGATGCACTTATTGGATGAGCACTAACCCAACCACCCACGGGACGTCATTGGAGTTTGAGTAAACAAACTGCTATATACTGTATTTTTTTTCTTCATTTAAAAGGTATAAAAAGATCAGTGATGTGACAGACAATAGTTTATGTGGAATAGCCCACTGACACAGAACATACAGTAGGCCTATATCTACACCACAACAAAACATACAGCAGGCCTATGTCTACAACAGTCTGAAGAAAGATACCAGGTGATCTAGACTTACATACTTTATGAGACTTTAATCCTGTTTTTGTTGTTTTAGGAATTGTTTTATTCAGACAGTAAGGACATCAGAGGTGGAGACAGGTAAGTGGGAGAAAGAGTGAGATAGGTGGACACAGGGATTGAACTCTGGTCTCCGGTGGGGAGATGTATACATGACTTATGCTAGGGAGTTTTACCACCGAATGGGTCTGCACGACTAGCATCCTGTTTGACACACATTGATTGGAGTGTTTGTAAGTGTAACAGTAAAGCAAAGACGGGTAAGCTGAGACAGTGTGCCAATTGTATTTGTTATTTCAAATATGACAGTTATTAAAATACACTAGGGATGAACTATGTTTGCTGTATGTTCTACACAATGTCCATTACAGCCACAGGTAACAATGTATTTCCATGGTGATGCCTATAGGGTTAAATACTTTGAAGAGTAATACTATGGCAATAATGCAAAGAATCTAAGAATGAAGGAATATCAATAAGAGATACTCACCTGAATGACACTGTTATCCTTGTCTTGTGAACCAAATATATCTACAAATATTTCTGTAGGTACTATTACGAAAATGGAGAACTCAACGCAATTCACGTCATTTATGCTATCTGGATATAGTGACAATGGACACTTAAAGTACTTGTATTTCATTATAATAACTGTGTTATACATCTCCATAGTTTTTGCGAACACAGTGCTTATTCTGGTTATATGTATGGAGAGAAGCCTTCATGAACCCATGTATTTTTTTATGTGCAGTTTGTTTGTGAATGAGTTGTACGGTAGCACTGCTTTGTTTCCTGCTCTCATGACTCATTTGGTTTCAGATGACCATGAAGTTTCCACTGTGTACTGTTACCTACAGATGTTTTGCATATACACGTATGGATCTATTGAATTCAGCAATTTAGCACTCATGTCCTATGACAGGTACCTTGCTATATGTCATCCTCTACAGTATAATGTCGTCATGACTCCCAACAGGGTGTGTATTTTGGTTTGTGTAATATGGTTGTACTCTTTTTTTAAATTCATCATAACACTGTCTTTAACTATTCGTTTGAAATTTTGTGGGAAAGTTATAGACAACGTGTACTGTGACAACTACCTGGTAGTGAAACTTGCTTGTTCAACTTCAGATACAACAGTTAACAACATCTATGGACTCTACGGTGTTGTTTTGTCTGTCACTCTCCCTTTAATTACTATTTTGTACTCTTATATTAAGATTCTGACTATTTGTTTGAAATCTTCCATCGAGACCAGACAGAAAGCTTTCAGAACCTGTTCTCCTCATCTGGCCTCGCTACTCAACTTCTCTTTTGGCTGTTTTTTTAATTTGCTCCAGAGTAGATTTGATAGGCCTATGAGAAATGTTCCAACTGTACTCCGCGCTATGTTACCAGTGTACTTTCTGATGTGCCAGACACTTTTTAATCCTATTGTGTATGGGGTAAGGATGGCTAAAATCAGACAGGCTTGTAAAAACATGCTAACTGTAGGTCTGTACCCTAAAACATAAGTGTGACCTTAGTGTGACCTTTTCTGTCCTGATTGTTAGATTTTTGTGATGTGACTTGTGTGTTTTGTTACTTATAGTTACAATAATGAATGGCCGTGAGGATGGTGAAAATCAGACACCATCCTCACCATCCGTGAGGATGTGGAGGTTCCCCCTAAGAACCTCCACACTCCCTAAGTTGGCGCCAGGATCTGGATACACACAATGGAGGACCGTTTGTTTTGCTACCACGCACCACACATTTGGGACTCCTTTCCTGACAATCTCAGGGCTGCGGAGACTGTTGGTGCCTTCAAAGTAGGCCTTAAGAACCTTCCTTCTAGAATTTGATGGTTGCTTTCATGGTTTGGTTATATATATTTTTTACTCTTTTATTTGTTCATCTTTTATATTATGTACTTTGAGATGATTATATAAAAAAATATTAATGACTTTGAATTCCTTACTTAAATTGACAGTTTTGCCAGAGGCTGCTGTATCTAAGTATGTAACAGTGGATAAACCGATGTAAATGTGTAAAAGGTTAGCCACCTTAAATAGGCCCTGTAGAGTACATACAAGCTTGGGGATTGTTTGACATTTGGAGAAAGAAATCTAGGGAAATACTGTAGCATGAAAACAAAATACATTGTCTGAAATTTGGATTCATGTCATGTTTTCTGAGGGCCAGCTGTTCAATGTAACATGATATCTGCGTGCCAGCTATCTGACAGATGACTAGCTTTGGCATTACTCAGATATGTTGAGTCATACCAGAAAGGCAACAACCTGGGACACAAGAGAAACCTGTTGCCTAATTTAACACTTTAACATGGGGAAAGTAGAAGCCAATAACAAGTATAATAAACATGTTTATTGAGTCATTAGGTGCCTGGTCATTAGTCCACTCTATCACCTCGTTCCCTGGGAACCAATTAATGCAGCAATTAACCTGTAGAGACCTGAGGGGCTCCAGGAGAGGCACAGCTGGTCTTGACTGCACACCAAATGGTATCCTATTACCTACATTGACCAGAGCCCTCTGGTCAAAGGTAGTGCACTATACAGGGAATAGAGTGCCATTTGGGACGCACACCTTCTGTCATCGCCTCTGGGAGGATAGGCTCTGAAAGTGTACTGTAGGCCTAAGGAAGCCCATAGTGTCTATAACGGACCTCACTTTTGCCTGAGCAGGAAAGGCTTAGGTCCTAGGTTTTAGACTTTAGCTAGGACTCAGTGTCCTGAGTTATTCTCTGTTTTTCCTGGTTAGATCATATGGTCAGGAAAAACTACAGTGGCCTAACTATGTAGCCTGGGTACCAGTCTTTGTGCTATTATTCCACCCCTTGTCATGCCAAACATGACAAGGAGTTAGAATGATAGCACAAACAGATCTGGGGCCAGGCTACCAATGATGACCTCTCCTCAGACTGTTGTGTTGCGGATTCTCCATTGAAAGTGTGTTTTAGTCCAGGACTATACTTAATCTGGGTCCGGGAAACCGTCCATTTGTCAGAAGCTATGGATTGGTTTCACTGAACTATTTCTTTATTGTATATAGTGCACAATACAATTCACACAAACTCCTGCTTAACGGTTAATGAGAGAGCTGATAGCATTTCCTGCCCATCGCATTGGTGATGTTATATACTTCTTCTACATTGTAGAGTAACAGACTATAGGGTCCGCACACATACGTTGTTTTAACGCAGCCTGTTCAATAACATAAAGGATGTATATTCTTCTGATGTGCTGTACTATCTTATCAAACTGCTATTTTTATTTAGGAATGTCAATCTGGCCATGTGTAACAGTGTTGCTCCCGTCCCTCACCTTGCCCCAACCTGGGGTTTAACCAGGGACTATGTGAACACATCGACAACCGAAATGACCTGTCCTGGTGGTATTCTTTTATCATCAACGCCATCAATATCTCCCTGAGTTTGCGACTGCAATGTTGTGGTAATGTTCTAGACAGCGTGTATTCCGACAACTACTCGCCTGTTCAAATATTAAACAAAAATATAATATGGGGTCTTGTAACTGTGCTTTCTTTGGCTTGTACTATATTTCCTACAATATACTCATATGTACAAATTCTAGAAATATGTTGAAAGTCTTTTAAAGAGATGAAACAGAAAGCATTTAACCTGTACACCACAGATAGCCTCTTTGCTGAACTTCTTATTTGTCTGGTTATTTGGGATTCTATAAGGCAGATATGAAACTGCACATCTTCCACCTATCTTTCACCATTTTTAATTTGTTTATTTTCTAATTTGTCCACCACTTTTCAATACTATTATGTATGGCATTAGGATCATTACAATCAGGCAGGCTTTTAAAAAGGTACGAGTGTCACAATCGGGTGTGTTCAGAGACCAAGGCGAAGCGTAATCATAGTTCGACAATGTTTTATTAAACATAAAACTATACTTAGTCGGAACTATACAAAAGAACAAACATATATATGAATGAAAGAGAAACACACTTACTCTCACGATGACATCTAACAACACAGGTGTGGGATATGGCAACTTAAATAGAATCCCCGATCAGAGACAACGTCTCGCAGCTGTCTCTAATTGGGGATTCAACACAAAAAATAAAACATAGATCTAGGCCTTCTAGATCTGTCAGGCTCTGACCCTGGCTATCTAGAGGAGCCAAAGAGCTCCCTATGGCCTGAGCCTGTCATCGAGTCCTTAACCCTAAAACATTATATTTTTGTATTATTGAATGATGTGTTCTTTAAGTTGTTATAATTGACTATACAAATATGTGGCATTTTGGAATAGTTTCTCTGTAGCTAAAGATAATAAGGTTTATCATGTATTGTCACCAAGAATGTTTTTTGTCATATTAGGTATCTGATCTTTATAATTGACAAATTAAGTATGGTTTTCCTACAGGCTCTCTTCTAGGAAAGTTCTGTTTTATTACAGTTTTCAGAATTGTGGTGAAAAATTATTTTCTGCTGGCAGATGTTTGGATTGGTTCCCTGCAAACAAAAATGTGTCATTAGGACATTCCCGGAACGTCACAAAATGGTTTCCTAAAGTGGTCAGGATGTTGTGTCATGGTCCCCTGGAGGTTTTGTATAGTTCCCGGTTTATCCCGGGGGCTTCCCCAATTACTTTTTAGATTTTGTTTAATTTTTTTGGTATATTTAATGATCTTCTAATTGCATCTCTTCTGTTTGTTTTGTTCAGTTTGAAAAGAGCAGGGTTAATACTGAAGCAGATTTTTCCTTGTTGGTCTCTGAGTAGAAAAATCTAGCTAGCTCAGCCAGCCATTGCCTACGTCTTCAGAAGCTGGATGGCAGGTAGCCTAGCAGTTAATAGCATTGGGCCGGTAACCGAAAGGTTGCTGATTCGAGCCGGTAAGGTGGAAAGTGGTGCAACTGACTTGGTATCCCCCCAATCAGCTATGTAGTGCTAGTGCAAAAAACAAAACGTGCCCCCCTTGAGGTCCCTAGCACCGAGTTTGGGAAACACTGCCTTAAATGGACCTAATGAGAACATCGCCGAATGTCCTTAGGACGTCCCCTGTTTGCTAATACATAAATAGACTGTGTAAATAGAATAAAATTAGTTGCTTGCCATAAACTATACAGTTCCATCGCTTTGGAGTGGTTACATGTTGACACTGAAACTACAATCCCATGTGAGCATACGCTATAATATATTTAGAGGCTAACAGGACAAGTTATTATAGCAGCCACCCTTTGTCAAGCAAGAAGACATATAATGGACACAAGCTTCTTTATTTCTTTTACACCTCAGAAGTCTGATAAAGTACAGATATTATCTTTTTTTTAATTTTTTTATAATAGCCTGAGGAAGGATTTGTTTTGTTAAAACTATTGTGTTTAGTCCGAGCCTACACAGAACCAAGTACTTAAGTACTTTTTCCACCACTGGTCTATAGTAAACCGTATTCATGTTTACCCATTACCATCAATCGGATTTTGAGCTATTGTGTAATAGTAGTTCATGTTTTACAGATACTTTTCATAGCCTTTTCTTACTGTCAGATTGCAAGGACTTGTGTAAAGTCAGCTAAGGGAAGGATTAAGTTCACACAGACATGTGTGCCATATTTATTAACAATGGTTATTTTCATCACAGTGACGAAAGGGTGGATTAGAAATGTTAATATTATGCTAAATATGTGCAATGCAATGGCTGTACAATTCCATGTCATACCATCTGTCTTAAACCCTGTCATATATTGACTTAACCTCCAGCAGATTCGAAGGGCAATTTTTAGAAAGTGTAATCCACATAAAATGATTGATCTGAGACGTTAGTTACATGATGTTACACAACAGGGAGACTTCCTGATATCAGAAGTCAACAATAATAAAGGTAAAATCTGCCAAGGTTAAATTGCCCATAATTTCTTGATATTGATTGGCCCCTTCTGTGAAAGTGATTTACAAATATTCCAAGAATAGAGTAATTTTCTAGCACACTTCAGAGGGTGAATGTGTCCTCTGGAAAGAGGAGACAGAGGGCTGTGAGACAGAGGTTTAATCCTTGATACATGAAACCTGGGATGTATACGGAGGGTGCGGGGCTAAGGATCTTGGAAATGGGGAAAGGACCGATAAAACATGGGGAAAGTTTGTGGGACTCTACAAGGAGGGGCAGATCCCGAGTAGACAGCCATACCCTCTGCCCAAGACGATAGCGGGGAACTGGGGTACGGTGGCGGTCCGCCTGTTGCTGATACATGGAGGTGGTCTTGAGAATAGCGGACCAAGCTCTCTTCCAGGTACCCCAACAGCGGCGGACAAACATCTGGGCCGAGGGTATGTTGACCTCTTCCTCTTGGTCCGGGAAGAGCGGGGGCTGATACCACACGGAGCACTCGAAGGGCGGCCGAGTGGGGAAGGGTGTTCCGGTCGTACTCCACCCACACGAGTTGCTGGCTCCAGGTGGTGGGGTTTGCCGAGACAAGGCAGCGAAGAGTCTTCTCCAGGTCCTGATTGGCACGCTCCGACTGGCCGTTAGATTGGGGATGAAACCTGGAGGACAGGCTGGCCGGGGATATACGTGACCAGGGACGGTGAGGGACAGGCAGAGGTTGAAGGCCAGCTGGAGCTTGCCGAGGAGTCTTGTTCCGGCTGGGAACGCTGCACCTCATGGACCTGGTTCTCTATTCCCCAGACGAGGGTAGCCGCCAGGCACGAGGAAGGAAGAATGGTCTCTGTGTCCGAGGTGTAAAAGCTGGGCAATAGCGGCGTGAAAGCACGTCTGGCTTAACATTCTTAGACCCCAGGTGGTAGGAGATGGTGATGTTGTCCGAGGTGTAAAAGCTGGGCAATAGCGGCGTGAAAGCACGTCTGGCTTAACACTCTTAGACCCCGGGTGGTAGGAGATGGTGATGTTGAACCGGGTGAACAGTATTGTAGGTGACCTTGCCTATAGAGCGCCCATCCAGTGAGCTAACGTCCATGGGACTGGAGAGGGGCTGAGTGGGGATGCCCAGTTCA
This sequence comes from Thymallus thymallus, assembly GCA_023634145.1. NCBI lineage: Eukaryota > Metazoa > Chordata > Actinopteri > Salmoniformes > Salmonidae > Thymallus > Thymallus thymallus. The sequence continues at coordinate 9,496,395 of CM042379.1, forward strand.
GACACCAGGGTCGCGTCAATTAAACTCTCGTTGGCCGCAGAGTCAATGAGAACCCGAAGAGATTTAGACTGGTCGCTCCACAGCAGGATGGCATGGAGAGGGATGCAAGTAAGGGGAAAATTAAAATGATCCGTAAGGCCCACCAGAGTACTCGTACCTACTGATGAGCACAGTCTCTTTAAAGGACAGGTAGACACATAATGACCGGCAGTTCCGCAATACAGACAACTCCGGGTGTTAAGTCTGCGTAAGCGTTTAGCTGGAGACAGTCTAGCTCTGCTGAGTTGCATCGGTTCCAAAAAAGGAAATCGGCAGATCTCGGAGATTTGCAGGGACTTAGATGCTAGGGACTTCTGGAGTTCCTCTGAGGCAAGGTGGGATCCTTGAGCGAGCAATTGGAACCGGAATCAGACCTCCTCACCCTCCTACATTCCCGTAGCCGCCCAGCAATCCGGATAGTCAGGGCGATGAGCGAATCTAGATCCGTAGGCAGCTCCCGGGCTGCGAGCTTGTCCTTAACCTCCTCAGATAATCCATGAAGGAATGTGTCTAACAGGGATTCCAGGTTCCAGGCACTCCCCCGGATTGTCCGCCACACTGCGGGAGTCTTGGCAAAGCTTGAATAACTTCCGGGCAGCATCTCCCGGACAATGGAGAATCGAAAACCTTTTTCACCTCAGCCACAAACTCCTCCAAGCTGAAACAAACAGCATATTATTGTTACCACACCGCCTTAGCCCAGGCAAGAGCCCTCCCGGGCATTTGCGTTATGAGATACGCTATCTTCGAGTGGTCCGAGGGGAAGGACGAGGGCTGCCACTCAAAGATGAGGGAATACTGGGAGAGAAACGCCAGACTGGTTCCAGACCCTCCAGCGAAGCGTTCCGGAGGAGGTAAGTGGGGTTCTCGGGAAGCCTGGGGTGTTCTGGGGAGACGCACTGCTGACTGCGATGTTACTTGGAGGCTGGGAGGCTACTGTCGTGGCCGGCTGCCTCACAGATAATCAGCGGAATTGCTCCAGTAATGTCTTCAAGGCACAGTCATGGCGTTGTGACGTAACTCCTCGTGTCTCCCAATGGTGGCTCCTTGGGAGGAGATGGCGTTGCGGAGCTGGTCCGTGTCTGCTGGGTCAGTCATGGCCAGTTCGTACTATCAGACCTCAGGATAAGACCCAGATGCAGACAGTTTGAAGTAACAAATGTTTATACAACAACAGGGGGCAGGCAGAGGTCAGTAATACAGACCAGAGTCTGAAAGTTACAGAAAGGCAGGCAGGTGCAGGGTCAGGGTCAGGCAGAGGTCAGAAATCCAGGGCAGTGTCACAAGGTACAGAACGGCAGGCAGGCTCAGGGTCAGGGCAGTCAGAAAGGTCAAAACCGGGAAAACTAGAAAACAGGGATCAGAGAAAAAACAGGCGCACGGGAAAAACGATGGTGGGCTTGACGAGACAAAACGAACTGGCAACAGACAAACAGAAAACACAGGTGTAAATACACAGGGGATAATGGGGAAGATGGGCGACACCTGGAGGGGAGTGGAGACAATCACAAGGCAGGTGAAACAGATCAGGGTGTGACAACTACCACATATCTACAACACAAAATGTGTGTATAGTGTGTATGTTATCATGTGTGTGTATGCATGTGTCTGTGCCTATGTTTGTGTTGCTGGGAAGGGAGTAGTACACAGCGTTGTATGAGATCTTCAGTTTTTTTGGCAATTTCTCAAATGGAATAGCCTTCATTTCTATACTGTATTTCTGATCAATTTTTATTTGAATGGACAAATGTGCTTTTCTTTCAAAAACAAGGACATTTCTAAGTGACCCCAAACATTTGAACGTTAGTGTACATATTGTAGACACACTGGCTTTACTCAAAGCCAGTAGCATGTCGTTAGTAAAGATTGAAAAAAGTAACGGGCCTAGACAGCTGCCCTGGGATTCCTGATTCTACCTGGATTATGTTGGAGACTCTTCAATTAAAGAACAACCTCTGTGTTCTGTTAGACAGGTAACTCTTTATCCACAATACAGCAGGGGGTGTAAAGCCATAACACATACGTTTTTCCAGCAGCAGACTGATCTATAATGTCAAAAGCCGCACTGAAGTCTAACAAAACAGCCCCCACAATCTTTTTATCATCAACTTCTCTCAGCCAATCATCAGTAATTTGTGTAAGTGCTGTGCTTGTTGAATGTCCTTCCCTATAAGCGTGCTGAAAGTCTGCTGTCAATTTGATAACTGTAAAATAGCATTGTCTCTGGTCAAACATTTTTTTTATCCAAAACTTAACAAAGGGTTGGTAACAGGCCGATTGGTCAGCTATTTGAGCCAGTAAAGGGGGCTTTACTATTCTTAGGTAGCGGAATTGCTTTTGCTTTCCTCCAGGCCTGAGGGCACACACTAGTAGGCTTAAATTATAGATATGGCAAATAGGAGTGGCAATATCGTCCGCTATTATCCTCAGTAATTTTCCATCCAAGTTGTCAGACCCCGGTGGCTTGTTATTGTTGATAGGAAACAATAATTTTTTCACCTCTTACACACTCACTTTACGCAATTCAAAATCAAATGCTTGTCTTTCATGATTTGATCAGATATACTTGGCTCTGTAGTGTCTGCGTTTGTTGCTGGCATGTCATGCCTAAATTTGCTAATCTTGCCAATGAAAAAATAATTAAAGCAGTTGGAAATATCAGTTGGTGTGGCCCACAGCACGGGGGAAGAAACTGTTCAGGTGGCGGGAGGTTTTGGCCGTCATTGACCTGAACCGTTTACCAGAGGGGAGTCTTTGGAAGAGGGGGTAGAACGGGTCGGTGATGATTTTTCTTGCACGCTTTCTTGGCCTGGATTCGTGCAGGACCTAGATGGAGGGCAGGTGACAATCTTTTGCACTGATGGAGGAGGTGAGGATGGACTTGATGAACTGAATCAGTACACACAACATTCAAAGGAGGACTGAGGACAAAATAACACCAAACATTGCACTGAGGAAAACAGATTTGTTTTATAGTAATTGTCTGATTGGGAACAATCATTGTCTATTGGAAGTTTTATTGAATACATTCAGTAATATACAGCGGGTGAAATAAGTACTGAACAAGTCACCATTTGTCTCAGTAAATATATTTCCAAAGGTGCTATTGACATGAAATTTTCACCAGATGTTGGTAACAACCCAAGTAATCCATACATACAAAGACACCAAAACAAATAAGTTCAGAAATTAAGTTATGTGTAATAATGTGAAATGACACAGGGAAAAAGTATTGAACACATGAAGAAAGGGAGGTGCAAAAAAGCATGGAAAGCCAAGACAACAGCTGAAAACTATCAGTAATTAAAAAGTAATCCAGCCCCCTGTCAGTGCAAATTAATATCAGCTGGTTCAGTCCCAACTGATGGCCTACAAAAAGGTCTCATTGCCAAGGTGTCACACAAGACACATCTCATGATGGGTAAAAGCAAAGAGCTGTCTCAAGACCTTCGCAACCTAATTGTTACAAAACATAATGATGGCATTGGTTATAGGCGCATTTCTAAGCTTCTGAATGTTCCAGTGAGCACTGTTGGGGCCATAATACGGAGAGGAAAGACAATCATTTCACCATAAATTTGCCTCGACCAGGTGCTCCTCGCAAGATTTCTGACAGAGGAGTGAAAAGAATAATCAGAAGAGTTGTCCAAGACCCAAGGACCACTTGTGGAGAGCTTAAAAAAGCTCTGTTGTCTCAAAGAAAACAGTAAGTAATGCACTCCACCACCATGGCCTGTATGCACGCTCAACACGCAAGACTCCATTGCTGGAAAAAAAGCATGTTGAAGCTCGTTTAAAGTTTGCTGCACAACATTTGGAAAAGCCAGTGAAATACTGGGAGAATATAGTGTGGTCAGATGAGAGCAAAATTGAACGGTTTGGATGTCATAATACACACCATGTTTGGAGGAGAAATGGCACTGCACATCACCCTAAAAACACCATACCAACACTGAAGTTGAGGTGAGAACATCATGGTGTGGGGCTGCTTTTCAGCAAATGGTACTGGCAAACTTCACATAATTGAAGGAAGGATGAATGGGCAAATTTACCGAGACATTCTTGACAAAAATCTGCTGCCATCTACCAGGATGATGAAAATTAAACGAGGGTGGACATTTCAGCAAGACAATGATCCCAAACACACAGCCAAGGAAACTCTCAATTGGTTTCAAAGAAAGAAAATAAAGCTGCTAGAATGGCCCAGCCAATCGCCTGACTTAAATCCCATTGAAAATCTATGGAAAGAACTGAAGATCAAAATTCATAGAAGAGGCCCACGGAATCTTCAAGATTTGAAGACTGTTTGTGTGGAAGAATGGGCCAAAATCACACCAGAGCAATGCATGCGACTAGTTTCTCCATACAGGAGGCGTCTTGAAGCTGTCATTACCAACAAAGACTTTTGTACAAAGTTTTAAATAAATATCAGTAAGTGTGTTCAATACTTTTTCCCTGTGTCATTTCACATTATTACACAAAACTTAATTTCTGAACTTATTTGTTTTGGTTGCTTTGTATGTATGGATTACTTGGGTTGTTACCAACATCTGGTGAAAATGTCATGTCAATAGCACCTTTGGAAATATATTTACTGAGAAAAATGGTGACGTGTTCAATACTTATTTCACCCGCTGTATGAAATTATTTCAATTTGGCATTGGAAGTTTTATTGAATACAGTCAGTAATACAGCAGTCAAATCACATATGGAGTCTCATCACATCAGATGTTATCAGCAAGCCAAAACCATATGTGGAAAGAGCACAAGTAGATCAAAGATATTGCAAGCAGAATGTGTAATTCAATTTACAGTGCATTCAGAAAGTTTTTGCTCTGACATTCACTGTCAACTGTGGGTCCTTATATAGACAGGTGTGTGCCTTTCCAAATCATGCCCAATCAATTGAATTTACCACAGGTGGACTCCAATCAAGTTGTAGAAACATCTCAAGGATGATCAATGGAAACAGGATGTACCTGAGCTCAATTTCGAGTGTCGTAGCAAAGGGTCTGAATACAATGTAAATGTGTTCATTTTTATTTTATTTTGTATAAATTAGCAAACATTTCTAAAAACCCGTTTTTACTTTGTCATTATGGGGTATTTTGTGTAGATTTTAATCAATTTTAGAATAAGGCTGTAACAAAATGTGTAAAAAGTCAAGGGGTCTGAATACTTTCCGAAGGCACTGTAAGTTTCCACCTAAAATAATGACATGAGCTCTGTCCTAATTAATCTCTGCTCAACTCCCCGCTTCCTCTACTTGCATCCTTCTCAAAACCCATTAGAGGAGGCCTGAGGTGAGGAACCTTGGGTCGTCTCCTCCAATGGGGATTTAGAACGAGGCGCGATGGTCAGTCCTTGCATCCATAGATCTGTCTATGAATTTGAGAGTGCTTACATTTCTCCAACCCCATCCCTCAGCTTTTTAATGAAACAGGAGCGGGGAGTATGCTTTGTTGCCGTTTCAACAGCTGATTTCCACTTTAAGAAACACATAAATGAGCACAAAAATAATGGTTGAGCATACATGACTGTTGGGAGTGTTGTGCCATACCTTTAGCTCCCAGTTGCAGCAGAGCTGACACACCATAGATGAAGTTGCAGCAGATGTCTTGACCACCTTCTGGCTGTTCCAGGCAATGTTTGTGGCCACGTCACCTCCCTCAGAACCAGTGAAGATCTCCAGGTTCTTACAATCGGGCATTAGCATAATCTATAGAGAGGGCAGAACAACGCAGGAAATGGAATTAGATTTAGTATAGAGTTGAAGTCCCCACTTTAATTCCTTCTACAATCCATAGCCATTGGTTAAAAGGTAAACAAAAGTAGGGCACTGGAGGAGTTTTAGGATGGTGGAGCGATACATGTATGTGCTGAGTTGTGTTAGGCATAAGATGAGTTGCTGACCGGCTGGTTGATGTAGTCGTCCAGGGCGATAAAGTAGAAGCCTGTGTTTTAACATCTTACTGTTGCATTCAAGGTAACAGTCCATTACAAGACTGCTGTGGCTGTATCAAGAGGCAACTATGTATAATCATTTAGCCAAATAAGTGATAACACCCGAGCCCAGCTGAGCCCAGCTGTAGAGAAATTCCACGGTACAGAGTGATGCTGACACTCAGATTTTTCACTTTTAAATGTATGTCAAACAAAAAACTATGATTTCAAAGTGAAACAAACCATACAACTCAACAATACATACATACAATACAACATGCACAAAGACTACTTTTAACAATTTGCAATCATTGGTTAGTTTGACATATACACTGAAAATATATACATTTCAAAGATTTTACTGAGTTACAGTTCATATAAGGAAATCAGTCAATTTAAATAAATAAATTAGGCCCTAATCTATGGATTTCACATGACTGGGAATACATATACGCATCTGTTGGTCACAGATACAGAGTTCCAAGATGGCGTAACAGTGCAGACGTGTTTTTGTTTGTCCCGTCTCATGTAAATAGTTTGTAATTAGTCTGTCTTTCCATATATTTTTATTGTTCCCGATATACTTCTCCTGTAACCTCACCCAAAGTGAAACGGATCTAATACCTGCTAGCTAGCTTTCAAACTAGCTACTAGCCATTGCTAACCACTGCTAGCGGTCCTCACCACAGCTCTGCATGCATCAGCCAGCATTTAGTTCTGACAATTATCGGCCAGTCTGCACAGCGCGCTACCAACCAAGCGCATATCGGATTTCGTTCCCTTCCACTTCACCGGATTCTACCGATATCTCAGGGCCATCACACCGCATCATTGCAGCTAGCTAGCTACAATCGAGTGGCTGTTGTTGTTTCGGGTAGCACCATTGTCCAGATGCTACCATGAGCCACCCTCGAGCTAGGCCCATCTCCTGGACAGCCGACGTGTACTAGCTAACCTCCCGGGCTACAGTACCTTGTCAACCTGCCTGGACCTTCTACTGTCGACACGGAGCCCCGCCGAGCCACCGCGACTGGTCTGCCGACGTAATTGTCGGACGTGGTCTCATCGGATCCTATGATTACTCTGCTTCACAGCTGATGCCTACGGGACTGTTCGGTTATATGGTATTTCATTCTGTTTATCTGCTAGGCCCCAGGTCCTGTGTGTAGCACATCACATTTCTCTATCTGACCCTCTTTGTCCATACATCGCCATTACCCGTCGTTGTCTTAGCTCTCTTAATTAACTGTGTTTGTTTTTATGTCCATTTCTTTTTTCAATATGCCTTGTCTGCTGCTGTTTAGGTTAGCTATTATTGTTTTATTTCACTGTAGAGCCCCCAGTCCCGCTCAACATGCCTCTGATAGCTCCTTTGTCTCACCCCCCACACATGCGGAGACCTCACCTGGTTTAACTGGTTTCTCCAGAGATGCAACCTCTCTCTTCATTACCCAACGCCTAGATTTACCTCCACTGAACTCACATCCTACTATACCCTTGTCTATACATTATGCCCTCAATCTATTCCACCACGCCCAGAAATCTGCTCCTTTTATTCTATGTACCCAACGTACTAGACCCAACACCCACCCGTAGTATGCGCTCCAGCAGGTATATTTCACTGGCCACCCCCAAAGCCAACACCTCCTTTGGCCGCCATTCCTTCCAGTTCTCTGCTGCCAATTATGCACTCCAGTATCTCTTTTTGCACATCATCATTTGCACATCCATCATTTCAGTGTTAATGCTAATCTGTCATTTATTTCGCCACTATGGCCTATTTATTGTCCTACCTTCCTAACCTTACTGCATTTTGCACTACATTTGCACTCTGAATATAGATTTTCTATTGTGTTATTGACTGTACGTTTGTTTATTTCCCATGTGTAACTCTGTTGTTTTTTGTCACACTGCTTTGCTTTGTCTCTGCCAGGTCGCAGTTGTAAATGAGAACTTGTTCTCAACAGACCTACCTGGTTAAATAAATTTAAAAAATTTAATAAATAAAAAGATACCTTAAAAAAAAAAAGGTAGGGGCGTGGATCAGAAAACCAGTCAGTATCTGGTGTGATCACCATTTGCCTCATGCAGCGCGACACATCTCTTTCTCATATAGTTGTTCAGGCTGTTGATTGTGGCCTGTGGAATGTTGTCCCACTCCTCTTCAAAGGCTGTGAGAAGTTGTTGGATATTGGTGGGAACTGGAACACACTTTCGCGCACGTCAATCCAGAGCATCCCAAACAAGCTCAATGGGTGACATGTCTGGTGAGTATGCAGGCCATGGAAGAACTGTGATATTTTCAGATTCCAGGAATTGTGTACAGATCCTTGTAACATGGGGCCGTGCATTATCATGCTGAAACATGAGGTGATGGCAGCAGATGAATGGCACGACAATGTACCTCAGGATCTCGTCACGGTATCTCTGTGCATTCAAAAATACAATTGTGTTCATTGTCCGTAGCTTATGCCTGCCCATACCATAACCCCACTGCCACCATGGGGCACTCTGTTCACAACGTTGACATCAGCAAACCACTCGCCCACACAACACCCTACATCTGCCCGGTTAAGTTGCCCGGGATTCATCTGTGAAGTGCACACTCCAGCGTACCAGTGGCCATTGAAGGTGAGCATTTGCCCACTGAAGTCGTTTACGACGACGAACAGCAGTCAGGTCAATCCCGCAGGTGAAGAAGCCAGATATGGAGGTCTTGGGCTGGCATGGTTACACGTGGTCTGCGGTTGTGAGGTTGGATGTAGTGTCAAATTCTCTAAAACGATGTCGGAGGCAGCTTTTGTTAGAAAATGAACATTAAATTATTTGGCAACAGCTCTGGTGGACGGTCAGCATGCTAATTGCAAGTTCCCTCAAAACTTGGGACATCTGTGGCATTGTGTTGTGTGACAACATTCCACATTTTTTAGTGGCCTTTTATTGTCACCAGCACAAGGTGCACTTGTGTAATGATGATGCGGTTTAATCAGCTTCTTGATATGCCACATCTGTCAGATTGATGGATTATCTATGCAAAGGAGAAAGGTTCACTAACAAGGATGTAAACATATTTGTGCACATAATTTGAGAGAAATACGCTTTTTGTGCGTATGTACAATTTCTGGGATCTTTCTTTCAGCTCATGAAACATAGGACCAACACTTTACATGTATTTAGTTCAGTGCAATAATGAATTGGGGTGAGGATGGTGAAAATCAGACATGTAAAACATTTGCTAATTTGTGAAATATTGTAATTGATATTTTATTCACTTGCTGATCTCTATTTAAGATGTATTTTAAACTGTCATTTAAAATTCTCCTCCTCGTCTACTAGGCTCTAAATGGCATCGGACCAGCCTACCTGTCAGACCTACTCTCCCCTATGAACCTCCACGCACCCTAAGTTCAAGCAATGTCAAACTGCTCCATGCCCCCAGGACCTGGCTCCCAAAAGCGGTTGGGAACAAGACCAAGGGCTGGAATACAGGACCCAGATGAAGACTGGTCCTAGAATAACAAATATTCTCAAAGCAGAATCTCAATTAACAGTGTGTTTTATTCCAGGAGTGTACTTAATCTTGGTCCGGACAACCGTCCCTTTGTTAGAGGCTTTGGATTGGTTTCACTGAACTATTTCTTTATTGTACATGGTGCACTATACAAACTCCTGTTAAAATGTTAGAGAGATCTGATAGCATTGCCTGCCCAGCCCATTGGTGATGGGGTGGTAGGTAGCCTAGTGGTCAAGAGAGTTGGGTTAGTAACCAAAAGGTTGCTGGTTCGAATCCCCTACATGACTAGGTAATCCTAATTGCTCCTGTAAATTGCTCTGGATAAGAGTGTCTGCTAAAATGTAAAAATGATGTCACAGATTTCTACAGTGTGGAGTACCAGGATAGAGACTCCCCACACATACAGTACATTTTTTTAACAAAAGCCACAGCCCTTGCAGAGCAAGGGGAACAACTACTTCTTGGTCTCAGAGAGAGTGACATCACCGGTTGAACTCCAAACTAGCTAGTGACTTCACATCGGCTAGACATGCCCTGTTTAATCTACACTCTGATGTAAAGGTGCTATCTATAACCTAAAAGGGTTCTTCGGCTGTTTTGGTTCCAGGCAGAACCTTTTTGAGTTCCATGTAGAACCCTTTACACAGAGGGTTCGACATGGAACCACAAAGGGTTATTCCAAGGGTTCTTCTATGGGAATAGCCCGAAGAACCCTTTTTTTCTAAGAGTGTACTATTCTCTATGAATTACTGTATTTATTTTTATTTTTTTAAAGGCTTTGAACACCCTGGAGGGCCTGTGTTACAAAATGGTATCTGTTTTTCTCTATATGGTTTCCTTGACTCTGAAAATATCTAATTTTCCCCAGGTATTGATACATTTGCATATCACACCAATGGCAGGCTTTTCTTTTTTTTTTTTACTCACAAGTATAAGAATCAAGTGAGGAGTTTAGTTCAAGCAGTTAATCATGGACTACTGTACATGTAATCAATTCATTTGGCATTTTAATGTAATAAATAATATTAGTGCAGGATACAAAGCATAACATTATTTGATTTAGGCTGAATGATGTTATCAGGAGAAAATACATCTGTATTGGTGAGTATAGATGTGGGCAAATCTATCACTGTAACAAGAACAGGTCAAGTAATTCTCAATTTCGGTTGTTTGTTGTTCGTGATTTCATTGTTTCAATGTATATTTAAGCTACAGTACTATAGAGGATTATCTACTCTTCATCACAATTTGACATCACATCTCCCAGGACCATGGAGAACTCTACTCACTTCAAGGTCTTTAGGCTTGCTGCATACGGTGATATCGGACAATTGAAGTACTTTTACTTTGCTGTAGTAACTGTATTATATTTTGTCATCATTCTTGCCAATGCTTTGCTTATTGGAGTTATCTGCATTGAAAGAAGCCTTCATGAACCCATGTATCTGTTTCTATGTGCTTTGTTTGTTAATCAGTTGTATGGGAGCACTGGTTTGTTTCCTCCTCTCATGTTTTACTTGCTCTCTGACACACATGATATTTCCCTTCTTTATTGTTATCTCCAGATTTATGTGTTGTACACATATGGTTTAACAGAAATTTGTAATTTATCAATTATGTCCTATGACAGGTACATTTCTATTTGTTATCCTCTACGATATAACAATATTATGACACCTAAAATAATTTGTGGCTTAATTCAGCTGTCCTGGTTGTATTCTTTTATCATCAACGGCACCATTATCTCCCTGAGTTTGCGTCTGCAATTTTGTGGTAACGTTCTAGACAGAGTGTATTGTGACAACTACTCTGTAGTCAAGCTTGCCTGTTCAAATATTACGTTGAATAACATATGGGGTCTTGTTGTAACTGTGATTTATTTTTCTTGTACTATATTTCCTACCATTTACTCATATGTCAGAATTCTACAAATATGTTTAAAGTCTTCAAAAGAGACAAAACAAAAAGCATTTAACACCTGTATACCACATATAGCCTCTTTGCTGAACTTCTACTCTGGCTGGTTATTTGTGATTCCACAAGGGAGATATGATTCTACAGACCTTCCACCTATACTTCACAATATTTTATTAGTTTATTTTCTAATATGTCCACCACTTTTCAATCCTATTATGTATGGCATTAGGATGGTTAAAATCAGGCAGGCTTGTAAAAAGTTATTAGGCCTTTAACCTACAACATAACCTGATAGGTTTTTTTTTTGGTAATAATTAATTATGTGTGTTGCTACTTATTTTTGATTATTTTGACTGTACAAATACGTGGCATTTTTGGCATAGATATTTAAGAAATCGTATCTTTGATCATTTACTGTGACAGAGTAAAATGAATAAAAAACAGAAAACAAATTAGTCTTGATGGCAAAGGTCTTCACACCTTTTGTAAATTTAGGAGCAAATACGTTTGAGCCAAAAAAAGTTTAAATGTAAAACAGGCAATATCCGAGTCTCTAGCTCTGGTGTTATATTGGTGGACATCTCTAATGGAAGTTAAATAACTGGATAGGTACCTGGGAGCTAAGTTGGTAATAATTCAGTAGATCAGACCTAGTTGAATTAATATTACACTTTTCTCTACAGGTGAGTGCGAGGGGGTAATTTATGTACAATTCTCACCAGCTTGTTTTGGCTGGTCTGTAGCTTATTCTTTAGATGTGTGGGGATGCTGGTGAACCATGATGAGCATGCATCATCAAAGTGACACTGAATTAGTGCACCTGCCAGAGTCTTTAGGGTGTCACTATCAAGATATTTTGAAGTCTGAGCTAGGAATTAAAGTTTTGGGTTAATCTTTGGCGGTCATAGTCTCACCAGTCAGGTACCTAATAAATTCACACCCAATGTAGCTGACAGATTTTTGGGGTGTATCCTCTGAGTTGCCCACTTTGACACTCAAACCAGGGGACCTTGCAAGCTTTCCTCTGGAACCAAGATGCAGAGAAAGTTTTATCTGAAAGCCATTTACTCTTATTGGATAACTCTGCACTAAGCATCTCTTCTACTGAGGAGTTGTTCTAATTCATTAGGCCCTCATCTAAAAAGGATAAAATATTTTTTCCCCCCTCATCAATCTACACACAATACCTCATAATGACAAAGCAAAAACAGGTTTAGACATTTTTTTTAAATGTATCAAAATTAAAAACATTTACATAAGTATTCAGACCCTTTACTCAGTACTTTGTTGAAGCCACTTTTTGGCAGCGATTACAGACTTTAGTTTTCTTGGGTACGACGATACAAGCTTGGCACACCTGTTTTTCGGGAGTTTCTCCCATTCTTCTCTGCAGATCCTCTCAGGCTCTGTCAGGTTGGTTGGGGAGCGTCGCTGCACAGCTATTTTCAGGTCTCTCCAGAGATGTTCAATCGGCTTTAAGTACGGGCTCTGGCTGGGACACTCAAGGACTTGGCTGTGTGGTAAGAGTCGTTGTCCTGTAGGAAGGTGAACCTTCGCCCCAGTCTGAGGTCCTGAGTGCTATGGAGCAGGTTTTCATCAATGACTTCTCTGTACTTTGCTACATTCATCTTTCCCTCGTTCCTAACTAGTCTCCCAAAAAAATTAACAGTAAATAGCCACATAATTCAATAGCACAATTGAAAAAACAATCAGACAAGGGAAGATTCATTTATATTTTAGTGAATGGACCTACAGTCGTGGCCAAAGGTTTTGAGAATGACACAAGTATTGGTCTCCACAAAGTTTGCTGCCTCAGTGTTGATGATGAAATTTGCATACACTCCAGAATGACATGAAGAGTGATCAGATGAATTGCAATTATTTGCAAAGTCCCTCTTTGCCATGAAAATAAACATAATCCCAAAAAAACATTTCCACTGCATTTCATCCCTGCCACAAAAGGACCAGCTGCCATCATGTCAGTGATTGTCTCGTTAACACAGGTGAGAGTGTTGACGAGGACAAGGCTGGAGATCACTCTGTCATGCTGATTGAGTCAGAATAACAGACTGGAAGCTTTAAAAGGAGGGTGGTGCTTGAAATCATTATTCTTCCTCTGTCAACCATGGTTACCTGCAAGGAAACACGTGCCGTCATCATTGCTTTGCACAAAAAGGGCTTCAGAACAAAAACCAAGCCATGAGGTCGAAGCAATTGTCCCTTAGAGCTCCGAGACAGGCACAGATCTGGGGAAGGGTACCAAACAATTTCTGCAGCATTGAAGATCCCCAAGAACAAAGTTCTCCATCATTCTTAAATGGAAAAAGTTTGGAACCACCAAGACTCTTCCTAGAGCTGGCAGCCCAGCCAAACTGAGTAATCGGGGGAGAAGGGCCTTGGTCAGGGAGGTGACCAAGAACCCGATGGTCACTCTGACAGAGCTGCAGAGTTCCTCTGTGGGGATGGGAGGACCTTCCAGAAGGACACCCATCTCTGCAGCACTCCACTAATCAGGCCTTTATGAAAGAGTGGCCAAATGGAACCACAGTAAAAGACACATGGCTGCCCGCTTGGCACCTAAAGGACACTGAGACCATGGGAAACAAGATTCTCTGAAAATAACTCTGCAGCAACGCTCCCCATCTGTCAGGCTCTGACAGGTCTATTCTTTCTGTTTCTGGTGGTGGTTTGTATTGGATCTCTAATTAGAGGCAGCTGCAGTGCATTGTCTCTAATGAGATATCCTACATAGGTTTGTATGTTCCACACCGGGGTGTGGGTCATTATTTCGCAAGTCACGTTGAAAGTAAGTGTGCTACGTTTTTTCACGTTTGTTGTATCGTGTTTGTTCTGTTTGGTAATTCGTCATTGAGTTTGTGTTATACCTAGTATATAAAAAATGACGAACTACAATCCCTGCGCTGCGTCTTGGTCTCTCTCACTACCGACTCGTGACAGAATGACCCACCATAACGAGACCAAGCAGCGCAACTGGGGAGAGACGGAGAGAGAGGAAGTGCCGCGTTATGAACGGGGCTCGAGACGGCGAAAACCCCGAAGGCATCCCCAAGATAATTTTTTGGGGGGGCTATGGGGGTGGTCTGGTGTAGAGGAAGAGGCTGCAGTACCACTCTCCAGGTGGCATTCGCAGAGGCCGGAATATAAGTGGGGGGCGAAGTGACAGGAGGAGATGAGCGTGGTGGAATACCTAAAGAGGGAGTATAGGAGTATATGGGAGCTAGGCTGGCGTAAGATGGAGGAGTGTGAGAGCGAGAGGAGGGAGCTGGAGTTAGTGGTGCCCAAGGTGAGCACCCCCAGTCCGGGTCCGGTCGTCTACTCTACCCCCATGCCAGAGCAGTCCGCTCCACCGGTTCCCAGTCCGGGTCCGGTCGTCGGCTCCGCTCCCATGCCAGAGCAGTCCGCTTCACCGATGTCCAGTCCGGGTCCGGACCTCTGCTCTACTCCCCTCACCCGACCTCCAGTGCGTGCGCCCAGCCAGGTGCTTCCAGTGCCGGCTCCACGCGCCCGACCTCCGGTGCGCCTCCCCAGTCTGGTATGTCCCGTGCTGGCTCCCCGCACCCGACCTCCAGTGCGTGCGCCCAGCCAGGTGCTTCCTGTGCCGGCTCCACACACCCGACATCCGGTGCACCTCCCCAGTCCGGTACGTCCCTTGCCGGCTCTCCGTAACCCGGAGCCTACCGCGAAGGTCCGCAGCCCGGAACCTCCAGCGAAGGTCCGCAGCCCAAAGCCTACAGCGATGGTCCGTAGCCCGGAACCTCCAGCGAAGGTCCGGCCATCTGCTCCGCTCCAGTGCCAGAGCAGTCCGCTCCACCGGTGCCCAGTCCGGGTCCGGTTGTCTGCTCCACTCCCAGGCCAGAGCAGTCCACTCCACCGGTGCCTAGTCCTGGTCCGGTAGTCCACTCCACTCCATGGCCGGAGCTGTTTGTCCCACCGGTGCCCAGTCCGGGTCCGGTGATTTGCCCCGCTCCATGGCTGGAGCCGTTTGCCCCACCGGTGCCCAGTACGGGCCCGGTCATAAGGAAGGGGCATGGGAAGAAACTGTCTACTTAGCCGGAGCCAGAACCGCCACCAAAGAACTAATCTTCCCTCCCTAATAACCCCCTCAATGTATTTGTGTTTTTTGTTGGCGTCCGGGAGTCCGCGCCTTGGGGGCGGGTACTGTCAGGCTCTGGCCATTGAGAAGCCTATTGCTTCTCTGTGTAGCCATGGTCAGAGTCTGACAGGTCTATTCTTTCTGTTTCTGGTGGTGGTTTGTGTTGGATCCCTACATAGGTTTGTAAGTTCCACACCGTGGTTTGGGTCATTATTTCGCAAGTCACGTTGAAAGTAAGTGTGCTATGTTTTTTCACGTTTGTTGTATCGTGTTTGTTTTGTTTGGTAGTTCGTCATTGAGTTATATTAGGTTTTATTATACCTAGTATAATAAAAATCCCTGCGCTGCGTCTTGGTCTCTCTCACTACCGACTCGTGACACCATCTAACCTGACAGAGCTTGAGAGGATCTGCAGAGAAGAATGGAAGAAACTCCCCAAATACAGGTGTGCCAAGCTTGCAGCATAATACCCAAGAAGACTCGAGGCTGTAATCGCTGCCAAAGGTGCCTCAACAAAGTACTGAGTAAAGGGTCTGAATACGTTTTTTGAATTTTTATAAATGTGGACAAATGTCTAAAAACCTGTGTTTGCTTTGTCATTATGGGGTATTGTGTGTAGATTGATGAGGGGGAAAAACTATTTAATACATTTTAGAATGATGCTGTAACATAACACAATTTGGAAAAAGTAAAGTGGTCTGAATACTTTCTGAATGCACTGTATATATACACACACATAGACATACACACATACATATATACATACATACATACATACCTTAGATTTCCAGTGCATTTACTGTGATCCATATCAGGCAATGGTCTATTTGCATATGTGTCCCGTGTAGCTCAGTTAGTAGAGCATGGCGTGTTCAACGGCAGAGTTTTGGGTTTGATTCCCACGGGGGACCAGTATGAAAATGTATGCAGTCACTACTGTAAGTCGCTCTGGATAAAATGTAAATATAGGCCCACTGCGGCTCTGATTGGTTATTCTGCACCAGTCTGTGTAGAGTACAGGCTGAGTCATGCATGTCAATGCAATAGAATCGTACTCTGATGCATCAATCACAATTCCCACAGTAAAGGGAAACGTTGATAGTGTTAACTAAGGAAGAACACTCTAGAAAGTTGAGTGAAGTTCAATCTGGTGCTTCTCTGTTCAGGCTGATATTTCTTCTGCTGTGGCAGTCCAGGGGGAGCTGCAGGCAGCTGTGCAGCTTAGAGGGAGCATTGCTCTCAGCCCATCCCACCAATCACCATAGACCACCCTCATTTGGTTTCCATGTGCCATATATTTTTCAACTGTGTTGTGATGTTTTACATATATTTTTTGACCTTTCTTAATCGCATAGCATCTACAGATTGTGAGCTAAATCTGAAAACGTTTCCTTTGAGTATTATTATATTGTTGATTGATTTACTATGGCTTTCCAAATCACACAACACTGCTGTCTGTAGGGTGACTTTTAAATAAATGTTGTGAACAAGCTACATAGGGGCAATACCAGAATTAAATGATCTAATGATTTTGTCTCTTCTTAGCAAAATCTGCAGAGGTGAGATTGTTGGATACCCCATGTACAATACATGACCAAAAGTATGTGGACACCTGCTAGAACATCTCATTCCAAAATCATGGGAAATAAGGGGACTTGCTTCCATTTAGCCACAAGATCATTAGTGAGGTCGGGCACTGATGTTGGGCGATTAGGCCTGGCTTGCAATCGGCTTTCCAATTCATCCCAAAGGTATTCGATGGGGTTGAGATCAGGGCTCTGTGCAGGCCAGTCAAATTCTTCCACACTGATCTCAACAAACCATTTCTGTAGGGACCTCGCTTTGTGCAAGTCTGCATTGTCGTGCTGAAACAGGAAATAGCCTTCCCCAAACGGTTGCCACAAAGTTGGAAGCACAGAATCATCTAGAATGTCATTGTATGCTGTAGCGTTAAGATTTCCCTTCCCTGGAACTAAGGGGCCTAGCCCGAACTATGAAAAACAGCCCCAGACCATTATTCCTCCTCCACCAAACTTTACAGTTGGCACTATACATTGGGGCAGGTAGCGTTCTCCTGGCATCTTTGCTGAACGTCTGGCTGTTTATTTGTGATTCTTCAAGGCATATATGATACTGCATATCTTAAACCTATACTTTGCACTATTTTATTAGTTTATTTTCCAATATGTCCACCACTTTTCAATACAATTGTGTATGGTGTTAGGATGGCTTAAATCAGGCAGGCTTGTTAAAAGGTACTAGGCCTTAAATAAAACCCGATTTGTTTTTGTAATATTGAATTGCGTATTTTGTTACTTATAGTTGCTATAATTGACTGTCCAAATATGTGTCATTTTGGCATAATTTCTCTGTATCTCAAAGATTATTTAAAAAATTGCATCAAGTTTAGCATGTATTGTTACTGAGAATGTTTTATTTCATTTTAGGTACCTGGTCTTTATAATTAACCAAATAAAAATAGTGTTTCCAAGGTTCTGTTCTAGGACCGGTTTTCTACAGTTTTCACTATTGGGTTGAAAAATGATATTTTGCTGGCAGAAGTTTGGATTGGTTAATACAGAAATAGACTGAGTAAATAGAATCAAATTAGTTGCTTACCATAAACTATACAGTTCCATCTCTATGGAGTGGTTACATGTTGACACTGAAACTCCATGTAAGCATGTGCTATAATATATTTAGAGGCTAACAGGACAAGTTATTATAACAGTCTCCCTCTGTCAAGCAAGAAGACGTTTAATGGACACGTTTCTTTATTTCTGTCACGTTCGGGTGTGTAGAGAGACCAAGGCGCAGCGTATCAATAGTTCGACATGTTTATTGAACTAACTGACGAACTATACAAAATAACAAATACAATATATAATGAAAGGGAACACACGTAGCACGAACACGAGACAATATACAACAATGAACCACGCCAACGGAGTGGAACATAGACATATAAGTAAGATCCCTAATTAGAGGTAATGCATAGCAGCTGCCTCTAATTAGGGATCCCACACACACACAACACCAGACAGAAATAGAAATGATAGATCTGCCAGACTCTGACCATAGAAATATAGAGAAGCAAAGCTTCTCTATGGCCAGAGCCTGACAATTTCTTTCACACCTCAGAAGTCTGATAATGTACAGATATTTTTATTATTTTTAAGAATAAGAGTCTGAGGAAGGATTTGTTTTGTTAAAACTATTGTGTTTAGTCTGAGCCTACACAGAACCAAAAAATACACACTCAAGCCTTATAAGGACTAAGAATTGCTGCCTTGACCAGATAAAGAAAATTAACAAAGGCTATGGAGAACAACGCAAGTCAAGTTCTTTTATCTATTTGGCTTAACCCTCCCGTTGCCCTGTCTGGGTCAGGATGACCCTGCCATGTTAGAGTGTCAACCCTGGGCTAACACATGGCTGCTAACTTGTTAGAGAGAGTGGTAGTCACTGGAGCCGTTTGTAGGCTTGTTGTCTTACATGTATGTATGTATGTATGTATGTATGTATGTATGTATGTATGTATGTATGTATGTATGTATGTATGTATGTATGTATGTATGTATGTATGTATGTATGTATGTATGTATGTATGTCTGGCAAATAATAAAGTAAGTGTCAAAAGCGAACGTGTAAGGTTGTTGTTGTTATAAAAGGTAAAACCAAAGAGAAACTCTGGGTGTAGAGAGAGAGAGAGAGAGAGAGAGAGAGAGAGAGAGAGAGAGAGAGAGAGAGAACCACTTGACTTTTCTTTATGGTAGAAAAAGGTACATGGTGTGAAATAAATGCGACAGAGTTGGCTGAAAACAACATAGGTGTCGTTGAAAGTAGACACAATGTCCATGGGTTTGCGGAGCCGGGTTCCCCCCCCCAATAACGATGCCCATCTTCCTACTAGGCCATGGGCGGCGCGGCGGCTGGCTGGGAATTGTCACCGAAGGAAGGACACCTAGAAAGACAAGTGTGTCATCTGTGTTGTTTGACGCTGAAGCCAGTAGTGTTGAGGGAGGATAGGAAACGCTACATCTGCTGCTGCGTATCCTTGATAAAGTACGGGCTGTCGTCGTCGTCGTCGTGGTGGTGGTCCTTCTTCTTCTTCTTCTCCTCCTCAGGCCCCCAAGAGAACAGGGAGCACTCGCCAACCCGGTGGTGGCAGACGTCTAGCAGCTGACCGTTCTCGTCCAAAGACACATTGACCAAGTCTCTGCACGGTATCAAAGGGGATTTGTTGTTGTTGTTCCTGTCCGAGTTGCCTGCTGCTGCTGCTGCTACGCGTCGTCGTCGTAGTAGAGGATTGACAAAGTCTCTGCGCGGTAGTATCAAGGGGGATTTGTTGTTGGTGTCCGAGTTGCCTGCTGCTGCTGCGCGTCGTCGTAGTGGTAGAGGAGCAGCAGCAGCATTGGTACTGCGAGGCACGGGAGGCTCCTCATCGTCGACAACACCAACAAAGGACTCTGCGTCGTCGTCATTGCCAGGCACACGCGTTGAACGTTTGGGCCTCAGCAGCAGCAGGGAAAGACTATTTCGCTCAGGCTCATCAATGTCTGAGGCGCCCGGCGGGGCAGGTGGCTTGAAGTCATCGTCATCACCATCATCGAGGAGGAGCATGGAGAAGGCGCTGGCACACAGAGCCTCGATCCTGTCGAGCAGTTGTGCGTACCGCCCGACAAAGACATCCCCTAGGGCCTCGTACCTGTCCAAAGGCATGCGGATGAAACGGGTGAAGCTCATCTGGTGGTCGTCAACAAAGAAGCCGGCACACTGGCGCATTCCCATGGTCAGGGTCAAAACGACCCAGGGCAGGCAGGCAGGCAGGCAATGTGTTAGCTAGCTAGAGAGAGTGGTGGCGGCCAACCCAGCCGGGGCCCTGTCCTCTGAGGGTCAGAACGACCCAGGGCAGGGTCAAAACGACCCAGGGCAGGCAGGCAGGCAATGTGTTAGCTAACTAGAGCGAGTGGCCTGTGGCTGTGGAGCGCCACCAACCCCAGCCGGGGCAAAACAAAAACAATGTGTTTTACAGCAGCCAGAAGCTGCGGACGGACGGAGCAACGATAACCCTCAGTACCTTGTCCTCGGGTCAAAACGACCCCGCCGCCGCCGCTAACTGACTAACTAACTAAGTAACGAAGTAAGAGCCAGAGGCTTTTTCTTTAGCACGTCTTAGAGCAGCAGCAGCAGCAGCAGCAGCAGCACCACCGAGGCCAGCGTTATTATAGCAAAAGTGAGTGAAAGCGTCCCCTCCTGAGGGGTACGGCCAGGCCATCATGTAAGCCCCTAGGGGAAAAAAACAACAACAAGATACTACTAATAAAATATTGCAGCAGCAGCCGCAGAGGCCTGAGGCGGCGGCAGGACACAGCAACATCAAGACACGTCCCGACGTGGTGAGAGGTCTTTGGACTGGGCTCCCCAAGCCTAGGTTAGGTGCCTACTAAGCCATGAGTGTTCCTCGTCGTTTCACCGCCAAACAGGTCATAGAACAGATATTTTCCCAAGAAGAGTTTGACTGCGAAGAGGAGGAAGCTGAGGAGGCGTCAGAAGAAGAAGATTGTGAGGAATACAACCCGGCAGACGACGACGACGACACTGCCGAAGGGTTAGAAGAAGGAGAACGAGGAGCCTTAGGAGAACGAGACGAAGAAACAGAAGCAGAAGCAGAGCGAGACGAAGAAGCAGAAGCAGAAGCAGAGCGAGGAGACCGCAGCCGCCGCCGACGACAACACCAACAACAACAACAACATGACATCCCTTGAGTGGAAAGAGAGACTTTCGTGTCGAGAAACGGCCAAATCGAATGGTCCTCGGTGCCCTGCTGCGACGACGACGACTACGACGACGACGGCAATCAGGGCGGCGGGGCTTCACAATATAATAGGCCGCTTCCGCAGATGAGGCCGGGGCCTACAGAGCACGCCCTTGGCCAGGCCAGTGACATCCTCTCGACGTTCCGCCTGTTTGTCACACCCGAGATAGAAGACATCATCCTAGACATGACCAATCTGGAGGGCTTTCGAAAATACGGAGACGGCGGCGACGGCGGGAGGACCATTTTCCGCGCTACCATGCCGCTCAAAGTCTTTCACGCTTACTCGAGACTCCTTCGATTCGACGACCGTCGGACCAGACCCGACAGGCGAGCCTCGGACAAACTGGCCGCCGTCAGAGAGGTCTGGGACAAGTGGGTCGAGCGGCTGCCGCTCCTCTACAACCCCGGGCCCGACGTGACGGTGGACGAGCAACTGGTCCCCTTCAGAGGGCACTGTCCTTTCCGTCAGTACATTCCCAGCAAGCCGGCAAAATACGGCATCAAGTCCTTGGTGGCCTGCGACTCCAAATCCAGCTACGCCTGGAAGATGCAAGTCTACACCGGCAAGCCCGCCGCCGCCGCCGGAGGCCCCGAGAAGAACCAGGGGATGCGAGTCGTGCTCGATTTGACGCAGGGACTCGGCAGGGGTCACACCGTCACCTGCGACAATTTCTTCACCTCCTACGAACTCGCGTGCCAGCTCCTGCTGAGGAGGAACGTCACCCTGGTCGGCACCGTCAGAAAGAACAAGCCCGAGCTACCGCCCGCGCTGCTCGTCGCCTCCAAGGACAGCGAGAAGAGGAGCCTCTTCTCCTCCAATTTCGCCTTCACGCCCACCACAGCTCTAGTGTCATACGTCCCAAAGAAGAACAAGAACATGTTACTCCTCAGCACTCTGCACGCCGCCCGGGCTCACGTTAGCCGGCGCCACGACAAGAAGCCCGCCATCATCCTAGACTACAACAGCAACAAAGGAGGGGTCGACAACCTAGATAAGGTCATTGGAACCTACAGCTGCAGGAGGATGACTGCCCGCTGGCCCCTGGTCGTCTTCCACAACATCCTCAACGTTTCCTCCTACAACGCCTTTGTCATATGGAGAGAGATCAACCCCACTTGGATGCCCGGTAAGCGCAACAAGAGGAGGGTGTTCCTCGAGCAGCTGGGGAAGGCGCTCGTCACTCCCTTCATCCAAAGAAGGGCCCGACTCCCTCGCACCAAAGCCTCCACAGCACTCGTCAAAGCCCTTCAACAAAGCACGTCACTTCGTCCACCTCCTCAGGAGCCGTCTGCCCGCGCAGCAGCAGCCTCCCCAGCAGCAGCCCCAGCAGCAGCCCCAGCCACAGCCACCGCTCATCTGCAAGCAAGTAAGAGGAAGAGGTGTCAGGTCTGCCCGACGAAGAAGGACTGTAAAACACACACGTGCTCCAGGTGTAACAAATACATCTGCAAAGGCTGTTCACACGCCTACTGTCCCTCCTGTTCCAATTCGGCCTTTAGGCAGAGCGGGACACTTCGACCCGGAGGGCACGGCGAGTGCACTGACAGCCACAGCCAGAGCCAGAATAGCGGGACACTTCGACCCGGAGAGCACGGTGTGTACGCTGACAGCCACAGCCAGAGCCAGAATAGCGGGACACTTCGACCCGGAGGGCACGGCGTGTACGCTGACAGCCACAGCCAGAATAGCGGGACACTTCGACCCGGAGGCCACGGCGTGTGCACAGAATACCAGGACAACGGGAGGGTTATAAGAGACATTTAACAACAAATCAGAATATTTTATCTTGTCTCTTATCACATACCTTCTCATCATCACCGTGAATCTGACTCTGATCATTACAATCATTCAGGAGAAAGGCCTCCATGAGCCAATGTATATCTTCTTGTGGAGTTTATGTGTCAATGGATTGTACGGAACTGCTGGTTTCTACCCCAAGTTCTTACTGGACCTTCAGTCAGATGTTCAGGTGATATCTTATGGTGGATGTTTGACTCAAGCCTATGTAATATACACATCTATCATGTGTGAAATTTCGATTCTAACAGTGATGTCATATGACAGGTATGTGGCAATATGCAGACCATTACTGTATCATACCATTATGACATCTTTAACAGTTAAAAAGTTACTCTTATTTTCTTGGGGTTATCCGTTATCTATAGCACTCATAACAGTTAGTTTAACTGTCAGAATTCCTTTGTGTGGATCTCGCATTGATAAAATCTTCTGTGACAATCCTTCTATACTGAAGCATTCATGTTTACCCATTACCATCAATCATATTTTGAGCTATTGTGTAATAGTTGTTCATGTTTCACAGATACTTTTCATAGCCTTTTCTTACTGTCAGATTGTAAGGACTTGTGTAAAGTCAGCTGCCGGAAGGATTAAATTCACACAGACATGCGTGCCACATTTACTAACAATGGTTATTTTCATCACAGTGACCCAGTTTGACATTTTGCAAGGGTGGAATAGTAATGTAAATATTACGCTAAATATGCGTAACGCAATGGCTGTACAATTCCTTGTTATACCACCTGTCTTAAACCCTATCATTTATGGACTTAATCTCCAGCAGATTCGAAGGGCAGTTTTTAGAAGGTGTAATACACATAAAATCATTGATATGAGACGTTAGTTACATGATGTTATACAACAAGGAGAATTCCTTATATCATAAGTCATCAAAAATAAAGGTCAAATCTGCCAAAGCTGTATCAAGGTACCATAGTCCCTAATTTCTTGATATCTATTGCCCTCTTCTGGCAAAGTGATTTACTAATATTCCAAGAATAGAGTATTTGTATTATACTTCCTGAGCAGGAAGATTCCTGAATATGTTTCAAATGGCACCCTATTCCCTTTATAGTGCACTACTTTTGACCAGAGACAAAGTAGTGCACTATAAAAGGAATAGGGTGGAATTGATAGAACAAATATGTTACTTTATTTTGCTTTATTGTTAATACAGTCCCCACAAAAACTATGTCAATAATGCTTGTGGTTACAATTCTGTGATAATGCATATATGTGCTTATAGCCAGGTCTCTTCCTCAGTGTATCTCTGAAAATAAATGGATATTCACGACCACTTTTGAAGGCAATTCATTGTTTCATTGCTACAATAACAATAATATGTATATAACTAGAAAGTATGGTTGAATGTAGGCTACACATTTGGGGTGAAGTAAATTGCATAAACAAGATACAAGAAATACTGAACAGAAATATCACATTTAGAATTTCCATTGAATCACTACATTTGTACTTTTATCCAAGTTGAACATACTTTATTTTCTATATTCATATTCTGAAAAAAGGATTATGTATTTTACTGTTATGGTGGTATGAATTATTATTTTTTAGCAATGACACCATGTATGCTATGTATAGCTTCAGGCAGTAAATCAAATGATTTACACTTGTCATTGGACAAACCTTGCGTCTTGAGTTGGATTGACATATTGACAGTATGTGAAAGGGGAGGGAATGTAATGATAAACAAACAACATAATGTCTGAGAATGTGTTAATATGACCCACTAACCTAGCATGTGTACCAGTCTCTTTAGCTAACCCACTAACCTAGCCTGTGTACCAGTCTCTTTAGCTAACCCACTAACCTAGCCTGTGTACTAGTCTCTTTAGCTAACCCACTAACCTAGCCTGGGTACAAGTCTCTTTAGCTAACCCACTAACCTAGCCTGGCTACCAGTCTCTTTAGCTAACCCACTAACCTAGCCTGTGTACCAGTCTCTTTAGCTAACCCACTAACCTAGCCTGGGTACAAGTCTCATGGAAAATATTAATGTTATTTCCAACAACCAATTAGCAACGCCGCTGTAAATCCAGTGCATATTGAATGTTGAGCTTGTGCTCCCTCCTAATAGAGTCACTCTCTAACCCCAGGTCAGGGCCTGGCACCATGTCACTGACACAAACAGGCAGTGACATGGTCAACGCAAAAATACAAAAATAAAACTTGCAACGCAAGGATCACCTCCCCTGCAGGACTTGATGAGGATAACTCCCCAGGAGTCATGAGGACCACGGAGATGCTTTCACAGCATCGTCTATCTCCTGCAAGAGCACACTAAAACTCAGTCATAAGGGACAAACCATAGACTACTGAGCATTGTTCTAGAAGCAGGAAAGATGTTTTCACTGTGTACCTGTCCAGACAGGTTTCTGTGTTTTACCACATTATCTCCCAAGTTACTGAGAAGCCTCTCCATGTTCTCGTCGTCCTTCTCCGCCCTACGTCTCAGCATGTTCTTATCATCAAACTCCACATTGTTTCTGAGCATGGCAAGGCGCTTCCGACCAGACTCATCCATTGGAGGGTACAACTTATAGAGCAAAGCAATGACAGGTGCAAAGGTTATTTAACAGTCATATTGCCTATCAACAATTGAACTTGTCAGAATATGTGGGCAAATTGGTCTCACTTTACAAGTGGTGCTAAAACCAATGTGTAATAACAGTGTAGGCAGTGGTGGAAAGTACTTAATTAAAAATACTTTAAAGTACTTCTTAAGTAGTTTTTTGGAGTATCTGTACGAGCCATTCCCCTGCACATGTGTAAATATCCTACTTCAATTTGATTGAGTGACTTGTAGATATTTGTGCTAAATTTGGATCCTATTTTTTATACATCAAGCAATTCATTTTTTAGTACTCTTTTATTCACTTAATTACTTTCCTATTGTTATAGCAAGTAAGCATTTTATTACACTGTGTACTCCACGTACATCATGTGTATATGAATAATAAACAAACTTGAACTTGAACAGATCTAATGAAAATGGGGATCGACTGTGAGGTGCATTGTGCATGCCACGGGTCCAGGGCAGACTCTAGCCTTTTCGGGGTTCTAAGGGGATTTGGTGGTGGAGAGAAAAATGCTCAGCTTTTAAATTAATTTTGCTATGGGGCCTAGAGAAAATGTTTCAGTTTTAAAGAAAATCTACTGCAATTCTTTACATTTTTTTGTCATGATGGCTGAGAGAACATTTTGCAGTTTATTTTCTTTAGGTCAGAGGCCCCTAGCGGGGAGGCCCTAAGCAGCCACTTATGCACTTATTGGATGAGCACTAACCCAACCACCCACGGGATGTCATTGGAGTTTGAGTAACCTACCTTCCTAACCTTACTGCATTTTGCACTACATTTGCACACTCTGTATATAGATGTTCTATTGTGTTATTGACTGTACGTTTGTTTACTTCCCATGTGTAACTCTGTGTTGTTTTTTGTCGCACTGCTTTGCTTTGTCTTGGCCAGGTCGCAGTTGTAAATGAGAACTTGTTCTCAACTGACCTACTTGGTAAAATAAAGGTGAAATAAAATAAAAAAAATTAACAAACTGCTGTATACTGTATTTTTATTCATCATTTAAAAGGTATAAAAAGGTCAGTGATGTTGACAGAACGACAGATATACGGGACCCAAAAGCGGACACGGAGGCAGAGATATGATTGACTGTTTAATATGATATTTGGGGCAGGACAGGTTCGTAGTCAATGACAGGCAATGTTCGTAACCGGGGATCAGAAGGATGGTAGTACAGAGGAGTAGGCAGGCTCGTAATCCGTAATGCAGGCAGAGTTCGTTTGGCAGCAGATCAGATGGTCGAAGGCACATGAGGGGCTAGACAGGAACGTAATCCAACAGGCAGGTAGACGTCCAAATACCGGGAAACAGACTGGCAGAGTTAGTAATACAGGAGAGTGCTGGAAACGACTGACTAGGCAAGACGATCTGGCAAAACCCCAACAGAACCCAAGGGACTAAATACCCAAACTAATTAATGATGGAGATAGGGTGCACCTGGTGTGGGGAGGGGACAAACACAGACAGGTGAAACATATCAGGACATGACAGTACCCCTCCCCCTACGGGCGCCACCTGGCGACCGACCCGGGTGCATACCTGGCTGACCGGGATACCGTCGATGAAAGTCGGCAATGAGCTCCGGGTCGAGGATGTCCCTGGTAGAGACCCAAGACCGCTCCTCTGCGGTCTTAGCCCTCCCAGTCAACCAGATACTGGAAACCCCGGCCCCGGGGACGGACTCTCAGGAGGCGACGCACCGTCCAGGCAGGTTGGTTGTCAATAACCCGAGGAGGAGGGGCAGGCCTAGGAACAGGGGACAAAGGACAATGAGAGACAGGTTTTACATGGGAGACATGAAAGGTAGGATTAATGCGGAGGGACCGGGGCAACATGAGGCGTACAGCTGAGCGGTTGACCACCCGGGAGATCTGATAAGGACCGATGTATCGGGATGAAAGCTTGCGACTCTCCACCCGAAGGGGCAGATCTCGGGTGGACAGCCACACCCTCTGGCCCACACGATAGTGGGGAGCCGGGGTCCTGCGACGGTCGGCCTGCCGCCGATACCTGGCATTAGTGCGTAGCAAAACCGCCCGAGTCTTTCTCCATGTCCGACGACAGCGCCTGACGAACAGCTGGGCCGACGGGACGCCAACCTCCTCTTCTTGCTCCGGAAACAACGGAGGCTGGTAGCCCAAGGAGCACTCGAAGGGGGAAAGCCCCGTAGCGGAGGAAGGCAGGGTGTTGCGGGCATATTCCACCCAAACAAGTTGCCGGCTCCAGGTGGTGGGATTGTCAGAAACCAGGCACCGAAGCACAGTCTCTAGGTCCTGATTGGCCCGCTCTGATTGACCGTTAGACTCTGGGTGGAATCCTGAGGACAGGCTGATAGACGATCCAATAAGGGTGCAGAAAGCCCTCCAGAACTGGGAGGTGAACTGAGGACCCCGGTCGGAGACAATGTCAGTGGGTAGTCCGTGGATCCGGAAAACGTGCTGCACCATCAATTGGGCCGTCTCCTTGGCTGATGGCAACTTAGGCAGGGGAATAAAGTGTGCCGCCTTCGAAAACCGGTCTACAACGGTGAGGATGGCGGTATTGCCGTCAGATAGTGGCAGACCTGTGACAAAGTCCAGGGAGAGATGCGACCATGGACGATGAGGGACAGGGAGAGGCTGCAGGAGACCAGCTGGGGCCTGGCGGGACGTCTTGCTTCGGTTGCATACCGTGCAGGCCGAGACAAAAGAGGGGACATCCACCCCCATGGTGGGCCACCAAAATCGTCGCCGTATAAATGCCAGGGTCCGACGAACGCCGGGGTGGCAGGTCAGTCTTGACGAATGGCCCCATTCCAGGACTCTGGATCGAACAGGGTCAGGTACAAATAGGCAGCCCGGCGGACCCCCTCCTGGGTCAGGGCTCGACTGCTGCGCATTACGCACCGCCTCTTCCACGCCCCAGACCAAGGACGTAGCCAGACAAGAGACCGGAAGAATGCGTTCATTTCCTTGGACCGCAGCAGTAGGACTGAACACCCGGGAGAGGGCATCTGGTTTCGTATTCTTTGAACCAGGCCGATAAGACAGGGTGAAATCAAATCGAGTAAAAAACAGAGCCCATCTGGCTTGTCGGGCGTTGAGTCTCCTGGCTGAGCGTAGGTACTCCAGATTTTTGTGGTCTGTCCACACAATAAATGGTTGTTCCGCCCCCTCCAGCCAATGTCTCCACTCCTCCAATGCTGTCTTGACCGCCAGCAGTTCCCTGTTGCCGACGTCATAATTTGCCTCAGCAGGTGTCAGACGACGGGAGAGGAATGCACACGAATGCAGCTTTTGATCGTTGTCCGACCTTTGCGACAACACAGCCCCCACGCCGATATTAGAGGCATCCACCTCCACTACAAATTGCCGGGCTGGGTCTGGGTGAATCAAAATGGGGGCTGAAGTGAAGCGCTGTTTGAGGGCAGTGAATGCTTGGGCTGCTTGGGGTGACCACACAAAACTCACTTTAGTTGAGGTCAGGGCAGTGAGAGGGGCTGCCAAAATGCTGTAATTCCGAATGAATCGTCGATAAAAATTGGCAAACCCCAGGAAGCGTTGCAAATCCAGGCGTGAAGAGGGCTGTGGCCAATCAGTGACGGCTTGGATCTTGCCAGGATCCATCCGGATGCTACCCGCGGCCACTATGTAACCTAGGAAAGGAATGACCGAGCGATGGAACTCGCACTTCTCTGCCTTTACAAACAGCTGATTCTCTAATAATCGCTGGAGGACCTGACGTACGTGTGCTGTGTGTTCCTGGGCCGAGTGGGAGAAAATCAAAATGTCATCCAGATACACAAAGACAAAACGATTAATCATGTCCCGGAGCACATCGTTTACCAGAGCCTGGAAGACAGCGGGAGCGTTAGTCAACCCAAATGGCATCACCAGATATTCGTAGTGTCCACTAGCAGTGTTAAACGCAGTCTTCCATTCATCACCTTCTCTTATCCGTACCAAGTGGTACGCATTTCGGAGGTCCAGTTTTGAGAAGATTGTGGCTCCCTGGAGTAATTCAAAAGCGGAGGCCAGCAGAGGGAGTGGATATCGGTTCTTCACCGTGATGTCATTAAGACCCCGGTAATCAATGCATGGCCGAAGAGTCTTATCTTTTTTGGCTACGAAGAAAAACCCTGCGCCAGCAGAAGAGGAAGATGGCCGAATAATCCCAGCCCTGAGGGAAGTCTCCACATAATCTGCCATGGCCTTAGTCTCCGGACCGGACAAGGAATACAGACGTCCACGGGGGGGTGATGTGCCTGGATGGAGGTCTATGGCACAGTCGTATGGCCGATGGGGTGGTAGCGAGGTAGCCCGAGATTTATTGAAAACCTCCCTTAGATCCCAGTATTCGGGGGGAACAGATGACAAATCGATGTCCTCCGTGGCCTGTGAAACCTGTCTGGTTATAACATGAGGTGCAGCCTTCAGACAATGAGCAAGGCAAAAAGGGCTCCAGTTAATAACAGAACCGGTAGTCCAATCTATGTGAGGGTTGTGCTTAACAAGCCAAGAATGGCCTAACACAATTGGAGCATTAGGGGAATGTAGGGGCAGGAACTGGATCTCCTCCCTGTGGTTGCCAGACAGAATCAGAGTAACGGGCATCGATATCTGAGACACCTGCCCAATAGAACGACCGTCCAGGGCAGTGGCCTCGATGGGTGTGCTTAGAGGGCGTGAAGGAATGCCTAATTTGACCAGAAGGGAATTATCAATAAAGCAATCGTCAGCCCCTGAATCCATAAGGACATTTACTTTAAGGGTTTGGGAATCCCAAATAATGGTGGCAGGAAAAGGAAAACGAACCGGGGGTACCCATGGAGTTTTGATTTGACTCACCCGTATTCCTGCAGTTACAAATGAGCCCGCCCTTTTTAACGGACAACCGGCTGCATAATGTCCCTTCTTTCCACAGTAGAGACAGCTGCGACTGTCTATCCTGCGTTGACGTTCCTCGGCCGTCAGTTGTGTCCTTCCTATCTGCATGGGTTCAGATGTCAGGACTTCGGACTCACTCGATGGTTCTCGGAAGTATTCGGGTGGTGCCGTTACTCCCGGTGACGCTCTGCTACCCAATCCGCCGAAATGCGGAAGTGCCTGGGCAGGACGACGATTTTCTCTCTCCCGGTTACGTTCCTGAAGCCTACTGCCAATACGCATGGCAATGGCGATGAGGCTGTCTAAACTGGGAGGCACCTCTCGGGCGGCGAGTTCATCCTTGATGGGATCACATAATCCGTCGTAGAAGGCGTCCAGCAGAGCCTCGGAATTCCATGAGCACTCCGCTGCCAGGGTACGGAATTTAATGGAGTAATCCGACACGCTGCTAGTCCCCTGTTTTAGATGTAGCAGCTGACGTGCCGCTTCTCTTCCGGATACTGGAGCATCGAAAACTTTTTTTACCTCCGTAGTGAACGCTGCTAGATTGTCACAAACGGGAAGTTGCTGGTCCCATATCGGCGTAGCCCAGGCCAGGGCTCGCCCAGTCATCATGGTTATCATATAGGCGACCCGTGACTTTTCTGTGGGAAAAGAGGATGGCTGCAGTTCGAAGATACGCGAGCACTGGGACAAGAAAGGACGACAATAACTTGAATCACCAGAGAACCGTTCGGGGGCAGGCAAGTGCGGCTCTCTTAGGGACACCGGGGAAGGTGTTGGGTTGCTGGGTATAGGTGGGACAGGAGACGGGAGGGAAGCGCTCTGTGCCGGTAGTGCCAGTGTTAATCTCTCCAAGTGTTTGAGCAGGCATTCGGTGGCTCGCTGCTGGTTCTCTCTCTGCTCACTGAGTTCCTCTGCTATTGAACGTAGCACCTCCTCGTGTCGACCCACAACAACCCCTTGGTGGGCTATTGCGTTCTGCAGATGGGTCAACTCCGCTGGGTCCGTCATGGCCAGATCGTTCTGACAGAACGACAGATATACGGGACCCAAAAGCGGACACGGAGGCAGAGATATGATTGACTGTTTAATATGATATTTGGGGCAGGACAGGTTCGTAGTCAATGACAGGCAATGTTCGTAACCGGGGATCAGAAGGATGGTAGTACAGAGGAGTAGGCAGGCTCGTAATCCGTAATGCAGGCAGAGTTCGTTTGGCAGCAGATCAGATGGTCGAAGGCACATGAGGGGCTAGACAGGAACGTAATCCAACAGGCAGGTAGAGGTCCAAATACCGGGAAACAGACTGGCAGAGTTAGTAATACAGGAGAGTGCTGGAAACGACTGACTAGGCAAGACGATCTGGCAAAACCCCAACAGAACCCAAGGGACTAAATACCCAAACTAATTAATGATGGAGATAGGGTGCACCTGGTGTGGGGAGGGGACAAACACAGACAGGTGAAACATATCAGGACATGACAGATGTAACAGTCACAATAGTTTATGTGGAACAGCCCACTGACACAGAACATACAGTAGGCCTATGTCTACACCACAACAAAACATACAGCAGGCCTATGTCTACAACAGTCTGAAGAAAGATACCAGGTGATCTAGACTTACATACTTTATTAGACTATAATCCTGTTTTTGTTGTTTTAGGATTTTTTTTATTTTATTCAGACAGCAAGGACATCAGAGGGGGAGACAGGAAAGTGGGAGAAGGAGTGAGATAGGTGGACACAGGGATTGAACTCTGGTCTCCGGTGGGGAGATGTATACATGACTTATGCTAGGGAGTTTTACCACCATATGGGTCTGCACGACTAGCATCCTGTTTGACACACATTGATTGGAGTGTTTGTAAGTGCTGTATGTTCTACACAATGTCCATTACAGCCACAGGTAACAATGTATTTCCATGGTGATGCCTATAGGGTTAAATACTTTGAAGAGTAATACTATGGCAATAATGCAAAGAATCTAAGAATGAAGGAATATCAATAAGAGATAAAAGACTCACCTGAATGACACTGTTATCCTTGTCTTGTGAACCAAATATATCTACAAATATTTCTGTAGGTACTATTACGAAAATGGAGAACTCAACGCCATTCACGTCATTTATGCTATCTGGATATAGTGACAATGGACACTTAAAGTACTTGTATTTCATTATAATAACTGTGTTATACATCTCCATAGTTTTTGCGAACACAGTGCTTATTCTGGTTATATGTATGGAGAGAAGCCTTCATGAACCCATGTATTTTTTTATGTGCAGTTTGTTTGTGAATGAGTTGTACGGTAGCACTGCTTTGTTTCCTGCTCTCATGACTCATTTGGTTTCAGATGACCAGGAAGTTTCCACTGTGTACTGTTACCTACAGATGTTTTGCATATACACGTATGGATCTATTGAATTCAGAAATTTAGCACTCATGTCCTATGACAGGAACCTTGCTATATGTCATCCTCTACAGTATATTGTCGTCATGACTCCCAACAGGGTGTGTATTTTGGTTTGTGTAATATGGTTGTACTCTTTTTTTAAATTCATCATAACACTGTCTTTAACTATTCGTTTGAAATTTTGTGGGAACATTATAGACAACGTGTACTGTGACAACTACCTGGTAGTGAAACTTGCTTGTTCAACTTCAGATACAACAGTTAACAACATCTATGGACTCTACGGTGTTGTTTTGTCTGTCACTCTCCCTTTAATTACTATTTTGTACTCTTATATTAAGATTCTGACTATTTGTTTGAAATCTTCCATCGAGACCAGACAGAAAGCTTTCAGCACCTGTTTTCCTCATCTGGCCTCGCTACTCAACTTCTCTTTTGGCTGTTTTTATTTTTTATTTGCTCCAGAGTAGATTTGATAGGCCTATGAGAAAAGTTACAACTGTACTCCGCGCTATGTTACCAGTGTACTTTCTGATGTGCCAGACACTTTTTAATCCTATTGTGTATGGGGTAAGGATGGCTAAAATCAGACAGGCTTGTAAAAACATGCTAACTGTAGGTCTGTACCGTAAAACATAAGTGTGATG
Organism: Thymallus thymallus; assembly: GCA_023634145.1. Classification (NCBI taxonomy): domain Eukaryota; kingdom Metazoa; phylum Chordata; class Actinopteri; order Salmoniformes; family Salmonidae; genus Thymallus; species Thymallus thymallus. The sequence continues at coordinate 9,530,071 of CM042379.1, forward strand.
TGACTTGTGTGTTTTGTTACTTATAGTTACAATAATGAATGGCCGTGAGGATGGTGAAAATCAGACTTGTAAAACATTTGCTGATTTGTGAAATATTGTCACTTAGCTTTTATTCGCTTGCTGAATAAATGGAATTGGATCCGTCTGCCTGTCAGGCCTACACTCCCCCTAAGAACCTCCACACTCCCTAAGTTGCCGCCAGGATCTGGATACACACAATGGAGGACCGTTTGTTAGCCCACCTTACAGCCCACCTTAAATAGGCCCTGTAGAGTACATACAAGCTTGGGGATTGTTTGACATTTTGAGAAAGAAATCTAGGGAAATACTGTAGCATGAAAACAAAATACATTGTCTGAAATTTGGATTCATGTCATGTTTTCTGAGGGCCAGCTGTTCAATGTAACATGATATCTGCGTGCCAGCTATCTGACAGATGACTAGCTTTGGCATTACTCAGATATGTTGAGTCATACCAGAAAGGCAACAACCTGGGACACAAGAGAAACCTGTTGCCTAATTTAACACTTTAACATGGGGAAAGTAGAAGCCAATAACAAGTATAATAAACATGTTTATTGAGTCATTAGGTGCCTGGTCATTAGTCCACTCTATCACCTCGTTCCCTGGGAACCAATTAATGCAGCAATTAACCTGTAGAGACCTGAGGGGCTCCAGGAGAGGCACAGCTGGTCTTGACTGCACACCAAATGGTATCCTATTACCTACATTGACCAGAGCCCTCTGGTCAAAGGTAGTGCACTATACAGGGAATAGAGTTGTCAATAGAATGGTCAGAGTCTGGCAGATCTAGTATTTCTACTTCTGTGGTGTTGTGTGTGGGATCCCTAATTAGAGGCAGCTGCTAGGCATTACCTCTAATTAGGGATTCTACTTATATGTGCATGTTCCATTGCTAATGCGTGGTTCATTGTTGTATATTGTCTCGTGTCGTGCTACGTGTGTCCTCTTTATCATTATCATTTGTTATTTTGTATAGTTCGATGTCAGTTCGTTTATTAGTTCAATAAACATGTCGAACTATCGTTACACTGCGCCTTGGTCTCTCTACACACCCGAACGTGACAGAATGAACCACCACCCGACCAAGCAGCGTAAGGAAGGAGCAAAGGAGAAGAAAGGTAGACAGCGGCGTAATCGTGGAAACGGAGCCCGTAGTCAACCCCAGGAAAATTTTTGGGGGGGGCTATGGGGGTGGTCTGGTAACGAAGAGGACGCACCAGTACCACTTTCCATGTGGGATGCACTGTGCCCGACATATAAATGGGGGGCGCAAAGTAAAGAGGAGGAGGATTATTTGGAGAGAAATTTTGGAGACGTTTTGGAGGAGATGTGGGAGATAGCGGAGGAAGTAGAACGGGAAATGTCGGAGTGGAATGATCCGTGTCCAGTCGCCTACTCCACTCCCATGAAAGAGCAGTCCGCTTTACCGGTGCCCAGTCGGGGTCCGGCCGTCTGCTCTACTCCAATGCCAGAGCAGTCCGCTCTACCGGTGCCCAGTCTGGGTCCGGCCGTCTGCTACACTTCAGTGCGCCTCTCCAGCCCGATACGTCATGTGCCTGCTCCTCGCACTCGCCCTGAGGTGCGTGTCACCAGTCCGGTGCCATCAGTGCCGACTCCACGCACCAGTCCTTCAGTACGCCTCTCCAGTCCGGTACGTCATGTGCCTGCTCCCCGCACTCGCCCTGATGTGCGTGTGTCCAGCCAGGTTCCTCCAGTTCAGGCTCCACGCACCAGGCCTCCAGTGCGCCTCCCCAGTCCGGTACGTCCCGTGCCGACTCCCCGCACTCGACCTCCAGTGCGTGTGCCTAGCCAGGTTCCTCCAATTCCGGCTTCACGCACCAGGCCTCCAGTGCGCCTCCCCAGTCCGGTACGTCCCGTGCCGACTCCCCGCACTCGACCTCCAGTGCGTGTGCCTAGCCAGGTTCCTCCAGTTCCGGCTTCACGCACCAGGCCTCCAGTGCGCCTCCCCAGTCCGGTATGTCCCGTGCCGACTCCCCGCACTCGACCTCCAGTGCGTGTGCCTAGCCAGGTTCCTCCAGTTCCGGCTTCACGCACCAGGCCTCCAGTGCGCCTCCCCAGTCCGGTACGTCCCGTGCCGACTCCCCGCACTCGACCTCCAGTGCGTGTGTCCAGCCAGGTTCCTCCAGTGCCGGCTCCACGCACCAGGCCTCCAGTGCGCCTCTACAGTCCGGTACGTCCCGTGCCGACTCCCCGCACTCGACCTCCAGTGCGTGTGCCCAGCCAGGTTCCTCCAGTGCCGGCTCCACGCACCAGGCCTCCAGTGCGCCTCTACAGTCCGGTACGTCCCGTGCCGACTCCCCGCACTCGACCTCCAGTGCGTGTGCCCAGCCAGGTGCCTCCAGTGCCGGCTCCACGCATCAGACCGTCGGTGCGCCTCGACATCCCGGAGCCTCTCGTGACGATCGACAGCCCGGAGCCTCTCGTGACGGTCGACAGCCCGGAGCCTCTCGTGACGGTCGACAGCCCGGAGCCTCTCGTGACGGTCGACAGCCCGGAGCCTCTCGTGACGGTCGACAGCCCGGAGCCTCTCGTGACGGTCGACAGCCCGGAGACTCTCGTGACGGTCGACAGCCCGGAGCCTCCCGTGACGGTCGACAGCCCGGAGCCTCCCGTGACGGTCGACAGCCCGGAGCCTCCCGTGACGCTCGACAGCCCGGAGCCTCCCGTGACGCTCGACAGCCCGGAGCCTCCCGTGACGCTCGACAGCCCGGAGCCTCCCGTGACGCTCGACAGCCCGGAGCCTCCCGTGACGCTCGACAGCCCGGAGCCTCCCGTGACGCTCGACAGCCCGGAGCCTCCCGTGATGAGTCCTGGCCCGGTTATTTGCCCCGCTCCATGGCCTGAACTTATTTCCCCACCATTGTTGTTTCCAGGACCGGTGGGTTGCCCCTTTATATGGCCGGAGTCGCCTGTTACACCGGTGCCCAGTCCTGGCCCGGTTATTTGCCCCGCTCCATGGCCTGAACTTATTTCCCCACCATTGTTGTTTCCAGGACCGGTGGGTTGCCCCTTTATATGGCCGGAGTCGCCTGCCACACCGGTGCCCAGTCCTGGCCCGGTTATTTGCCCCGCTCCATGGCCTGAGCCTTTTTCCCCACCATGGTCATTTCTAGGACTGGTGGGTTGCCCCTTTATATGGCCGGAGTCGCCTGTTACACCGGTGCCCAGTCCTGGCCCGGTTATTTGCCCCGCTCCATGGCCTGAGCCTTTTGCCCCACCATGGTCATTTTCTGGACTAGTGGGTTGCCCCTTTAAATGGCCTGAGTCGCCAGCCACACCGGGGCCCAGTCCGGGCCCAGTAGAAATGGGGGAGGAAGCTATCCACTTCGCCGGGGCCGGAACCGCCACCTGCGATGGTGTGATGTTTTTTCCCTCCCTGACCCTTCCCTCATGGTTTTGTGTTTGTTTTTCTTGCGGCCGGGAGTCCGCGCCTTTGGGGGGGGGTACTGTCAGGCTCTGGCCATAGAGAAGCTTTGCTTCTCTATAGTTCTATGGTCAGAGTCTGGCAGATCTAGTATTTCTACTTCTGTGGTGTTGTGTGTGGGATCCCTAATTAGAGGCAGCTGCTAGGCATTACCTCTAATTAGGGATTCTACTTATATGTGCATGTTCCATTGCTAATGCGTGGTTCATTGTTGTATATTGTCTCGTGTCGTGCTACGTGTGTCCTCTTTATCATTATCATTTGTTATTTTGTATAGTTCGATGTCAGTTCGTTTATTAGTTCAATAAACATGTCGAACTATCGTTACACTGCGCCTTGGTCTCTCTACACACCCGAACGTGACAAGAGTGCCATTTGGGACGCACACCTTCTGTCATCGCCTCTGGGAGGATAGGCTCTGAAAGTGTACTGTAGGCCTAAGTAAGCCCATAGTGTCTATAACAGACCTCACTTTTACCTGAGCAGGAAAGGCTTGGGGCCTAGGTTTTAGACTATAGCTAGGACTCAGTGTCCTGAGTTATTCTCTGTTTTTCCTGGTTAGATCATATGGTCAGGAAAAACTACAGTGGCCTAAATATGTAGCCTGGGTACCAGTCTGTTTGTGCTATTATTCCACCCCTTGTCATGCCAAACCTGACAAGAAGTTAGAATGATAGCACAAACAGATCTGGGGCCAGGCTTCCAATGATGACCTCTCCTCAGACTGTTGTGTTGCAACCCTCATTCAGACTGAAATGATCAAGGTAGCCCCTAAACAATACCAAGATACCTGCCAGTGGTTGGGAACAAGAATAAGGGACGGATTCTCCATTGAAAGTGTGTTTTAGTCCAGGACTATACTTAATCTGGGTCCGGGAAACCGTCCATTTGTCAGAAGCTATGGATTGGTTTCACTGAACTATTTCTTTAATGTATATGGTGCACAATACAAAGCACACAAACTCCTGCTTAACAGTTAATGAGAGAGCTGATAGCATTTCCTGCCCATCGAATTGGTGATGTTATATACTTCTTCTACATTGTAGAGTAACAAACTATAGGGTCCGCACACATACATTGTTTTAACGCAGCCTGTTCAACAACATAGCATGAAGGATGTGTATTCTTCTGTTGTGCTGTACTATCTTACCAACCTGCTATTTTTATTTAGGAATGTCAATCTGGCCATGTGTAACAGTGTTGCTCCCGTCCCTCACCTTGCCCCAACCTGGGGTTTAACCAGGGACTATGTGAACACATCGACAACCGAAATGGCCTGTCCTGGTGGTATTCTTTTATCATCAACGCCATCAATATCTCCCTGAGTTTGTGACTGCAATGTTGTGGTAATGCTCTAGACAGTGTGTATTCTGACAACTACTCACCTGTTCAAATATTAAACAAAAATATAATATGGGGTCTTGTAACTGTGCTTTCTTTGGCTTGTACTATATTTCCTACAATATACTCATATGTACAAATTCTAGAAATATGTTGAAAGTCTTTTAAAGAGATGAAACAGAAAGCATTTAACCTGTACACCACAGATAGCCTCTTTGCTGAACTTCTTATTTGTCTGGTTATTTGGGATTCTACAAGGCAGATATGAAACTGCACATCTTCCACCTATCTTTCACCATTTTTAATTTGTTTATTTTCTAATATGTCCACCACTTTTCAATACTATTATGTATGGCATTAGGATCATTACAGTCAGACAGGCTTTTTAAAAGGTACGAGTGTCACGATCGGGTGTGTTCAGAGACCAAGGCGAAGCGTAATCATAGTTTGACAATGTTTTATTAAACATAAAACTATACTTAGTCGGAACTATACAAAAGAACAAACATATATATGAATGAAAGAGAAACACACTTACTCTCACGATGACATCTAACAATGACCCACACACAGGTGTGGGATATGGCAACTTAAATACAATCCCCAATCAGAGAAAACGTCTCGCAGCTGTCTCTAATTGGGGATTCAACACAAAAAAGAAAACATAGATCTAGGCCTTCTAGATCTGTCAGGCTCTGACCCTGGCTATCTTGAGGAGCTAAAGAGCTCCCTATGGCCAGAGCCTGACAGTACCCCCCCTCTAAGGCGCGGACTCCCGACCGCGATAAATACATAATAAAACAATTATAATAATTTAAAAAATGACATGGGAGGGTTGGGGAGGGACACTTCACCTCGGTGGCGGTTCTGGCCCCGGTGAAGTGGACACTTTCCTCCCTGACACAAGTCTGATGACCTGTCCTGGAATGGGACCTGGTCTGGCGAACGGATCCGGCCATGGAGCGGGGCAGACGCCCAGACCTGGACTGGGCACTGGTGTGGCAGGTGGTTTCCGTCTCAGGAGCTGGGCAGACGTCCGGACCCCGACTGGGCACCGGTGGAGCGGACTGCTCTGGCATGGGATTGGAGCAGGCGACCGGCCCCGGACTGGGCCCCGGACTGGGCCCCGGACTGGGCACCGGTGGAGTGGACTGCTCCGGCATGGGAGTGGAGCAGACGGCCGAGCCCGGACTGGGCACCGGTGTGACAGGTGGTTCCGGCTCTGGAGCTGGGCAGACGGCCGATCCCGGACTGGGCACCGGTGGAGCGGACTGCTCTGGCACTGGAGTGAAGCAGACGACCGGCCCCGGACTGGGCACCGGTGGAGTGGACTGCTCTGGCACTGGAGTGAAGCAGACGACCGGCCCCGGACTGGGCACTGGTGGAGCGGACTGCTCTGGCACTGGAGTGAAGCAGACGACCGGCCCCGACCACCCCCATAGCCCCCCCCCCAAAAAACTGTTTGGGGGTTCTTCTGGGCTCCTTCACCTTTCTGGCCCGTCGACCCTTTCCTTGACTATGGCACCATGGCTCCGGACACCAGCTCTCTTCCGTCGCACGCTGCTTGGTCTCGTTTTGGTGGGTCATTCTGTCACGATCGGGTGTGTTCAGAGACCAAGGCGAAGCGTAATCATAGTTCGACATTGTTTTATTAAACATAAAACTATACTTAGTCGGAACTATACAAAAGAACAAACATATATATGAATGAACGAGAAACACACTTACTCTCATGATGACATCTAATAATGACCCACACACAGGTGTGGGATATGGAATCCCCAATCAGAGAAAACGTCTCGCAGCTGTCTCTAATTGGGGATTCAACACAAAAAAGAAAACATAGATCTAGGCCTTCTAGATCTATCAGGCTCTGATAGAGGCTATCTTGAGGAGCTAAAGAGCTCCCTATGGCCAGAGCCTGACAGTACCCCCCCTCTAAGGCGCGGACTCCCGACCGCGATAAATACATAATAAAACAATTATAATAATTTAAAAAATGACATGTGAGGGTTGGGGAGGGACACTTCACCTCGGTGGCGGTTCTGGCCCCGGTGAAGTGGACACTTTCCTCCTTGACGCAAGTCTGATGACCTGTCCTGGAATGGGACCTGGTCTGGCGAACGGATCCGGCCATGGAGCGGGGCAGACGCCCAGACCTGGACTGGGCACCGGTGTGGCAGGTGGTTTCCGTCTCAGGAGCTGGGCAGACGTCCGGACCCCGACTGGGCACCGGTGGAGCGGACTGCTCTGGCATGGGATTGGAGCAGACGACCGGCCCCGGACTGGGCCCCGGACTGGGCACCGGTGGAGTGGACTGCTCCGGCATGGGAGTGGAGCAGACGGCCGAGCCCGGACTGGGCACCGGTGTGACAGGTGGTTCCGGCTCTGGAGCTGGGCAGACAGCCGATCCCGGACTGGGCACCGGTGGAGCGGCTGCTCTGGCACTGGAGTGAAGCAGACGACCGGCCCCGGACTGGGCACCGGTGGAGTGGACTGCTCTGGCACTAGAGTGAAGCAGACGACCGGCCCCGACCACCCCCATAGCCCCCCCCAAAAAACTGTTTGGGGGTTCTTCTGGGCTCCTTCGCCTTTCTGGCCCGTCGACCCTTTCCTTGACTATGGCACCATGGCTCCGGACACCAGCTCTCTTCCGTCGCACGCTGCTTGGTCTCGCTTTGGTGGGTCATTCTGTCACGATCGGGTGTGTTCAGAGACCAAGGCGAAGCGTAATCATAGTTCGACATTGTTTTATTAAACATAAAACTATACTTAGTCGGAACTATACAAAAGAACAAACGTATATATGAATGAACGAGAAACACACTTACTCTCATGATGACATCTAATAATGACCCACACACAGGTGTGGGATATGGAATCCCCAATCAGAGACAACGTCTCACAGCTGTCTCTAATTGGGGATTCAACACAAAAAAGAAAACATAGATCTAGGCCTTCTAGATCTGTCAGGCTCTGACCCTGGCTATCTAGAGGAGCCAAAGAGCTCCCTATGGCCAGAGCCTGACAACGAGTCCTTAACCCTAAAACATTATATTTTTGTAATATTGAATGATGTGTTTTTTAAGTTGTTATAATTGACTATACAAATATGTGGCATTTTGGAAAAGTTTCTCTGTAGCTAAAGATAATAAGGTTTATCATGTATTGTCACCAAGAATGTTTTATGTCATATTAGGTATCTGATCTTTATAATTGACCAATTAAGTATGATGTTCCTCGAGGCTCTCTTCTAGGAAAGTTCTGTTTTATTACAGTTTTCAGAATTGTGGTGAACAATATTTTCTGCTGGCAGATATTTGGATTTGTTCCCTGCAAACCAAAATGTGTCATTATGTTACGTTCTAGCTCCCAAAGGGAGGGGAGCCTGACAACCCACTGCTCGGGCCCACCGATGCCAACAAGGGAGGTACGGAGTCGTGGTGCGATAAAAGGACACAAACACCAAATACCGTACAAAACAGGGTTTATTTAGTCACGGTAATAATAATAACTTTCTGGGGAAAAGGGGAGGGCTGGACGGACCAAAGCAAAGAAATAAACAAAATTCCCCCGCCCCTAATCTGTACTAACCCGGCCCCAAATAGAATATACAATCCCTACACTGGCACACAGTCGAGGCGCCCTAACCAAACTTACAATTGGTGGTCCGCCCAGGTCTAGCTGGTGTTTCTAGACAAGGAAGTATACCTACGGGTGATGTATACCCCGGGGTAGCTCTAAATCTACTCCCCAATTCCCTGTGAACAAAAGAAGGGGAACAAATAATAATTAACCCAAAATTATTAAGATCCCAAGGATCCACAAACAAACATCTTGTTACCTAAGTTGCTACCAGTTAAAACCATGGAACACAACTTAGTTTTAACACACACAAAAAACAGTTAACGACTAACAAAGCATTTGAATGTAACTGTTATTCATAATCCCCACACAGGGTACAAACCAACCAGCAGCAGCAAAAAACAAAAACTTCCCAGCTAGTCCAAAAACTGGGCTTTTAAAAGAGAGCAGCCAGCTGTAGCCACTGACGAGTGGGCGGAGTTCCAATTCCCAATCAGCCGTTGAACCACCAATCAGCTGCCGGGACAGTCACACAGCCATCTTGCCTGATAGGGAAAAAACAAACAATACCAGACCAAAAATGACCCTAAAACGAACCCAGAATTCTGGGGACGTAACACATTAGGACGTCACAAAATGGTTGCCTAAAGTGGTCAGGATGTTGTGTCATGGTCCTCTGGAGGTTTTGTATAGTTCCCAATTACGTTTTAGATTTTGTTTAATTTTTTTGGTATATTTAATGATCTCTTCTGTTTGTTTTGTTCAGTTTGAAAAGAGCAGGGTTAATACTGAAGCAGATTTTTCTTTGTTGGTCTCTGAGTAGAAAAATCTAGCTAGCTCAGCCAGCCATTGCCTACGTCTTCAGAAGCTGGATGGCAGGTAGCCTAGCAGTTAATAGCATTGTGCCGGTAACCGAAAGGTTGCTGATTCGAGCCGGTAAGGTGGAAAGTGGTGCATCCCCTTCCCTGCCATTCAACTGTATTAGAGCAGAATTGTGATTTGCAATGGGTGGAACAAGTGTGTAGGCACATCACTACTGAGAGCACAAGAGCAAGCTGTAATCTTCCCACACTAGTAGCTAGTGCAACATTTGTTTACCTTTATTTAACTAGGCAAGTTAGTTAAGAACAAATTCTTATTTACAATGACAGCCTACCCTGGCCAAACCCTCTCCGGATGATGCTTGGCCAATTGTATAACGCCCTATAGTGCTCCCAATCACGATACAGCCCAGGATCAAACCCAGGTCTGTGGTGACGCCTCTAGCACTGCAATGCAGTACCTTAGACCGCTGCGCCACTAGGTCCCCTTGGTGACGACTGCTGCAGCAGCAGATATTATCAACTTCAAGGTGGATGATGTTGCAACATTTTTGGTATTTTTATTTAATTTTAAAACATTAATCCACCTGCAGTGAAGCTGCTCAACATTTGCATAGCATTTTAGTCATCTAGCAGATGCTCCCATCCAGAGTGACCCACAGGATCAACCATGGTCAAAAGCCCTGCTCAAGAGCACATTGACAGATCCCCTTGCTCCCAACCCCCAGGCATCAGATGTAACAACCTACCTTTTTAGTGTCATTGTTTTACCGTACTTTTACCCCTCACTCAGCAACTTCACTCTCACTCATCTCCAGTTCCAGATCCCATCCCACCTATCTCTGCTGGCCATTCCTTTCGGGTTTCAGCGCATTAAGTGATGCTATGTTGTCTGTTAATTTCTAGATTTTTTAAATTTGATTCAACGTAGGATACTGAAAGATTTTTGTTCCCTCTGAAGGCCTTGGTTCGATAGTCACGGTTCAAAACTACGTTTTGTTTTTTGCCCTAGCAGTACACAGCTGATTCAAATAAATCTACTAATCATCAAGTTTTGATTATTTGAATCAGCTATGTAGTGCTAGTGCAAAAAACTAAATGTGCCCTCCTTGAGGTCCCCAGGACCGAGTTGGGGAAACACTGCCTTAAAGGGACCTAATGAGAAGGGACCTAATATAACAACTGTACATTAATATGTATATACAGACCTGAATGAATAAATAAGTCCTGAGTGAATGAGTGATTACAGACCAGAGTTACTCACGGATGGATGCATAAATGTTGAACTAGGTCCTAACACCCCAACAGTTCCAGGTCTATGTTGCCGACGGCACAGCACCCCGGTGAGGCATTAAATAGTCTAATAGCCGGCGGCAGGAAGGACCTCCTGTAGCGCTCTCTGGCACACCGTGTTGGGATCAGACTGTGACTGAAGGTGCTCCTCTGCGTCATAACCATGGCATGCAGAGGGTGGGAGGCATTGTCCATGATGGCCAGCAGTTTGGCCAGGATCCGTGTCTCCGCCACATCCTCTAGAGTGTCAAGGCTAATCCCCAGAACAGAGCTAGCCGTCCTGATCAGCTTATTTACCCGAGAAGCATCACCAGCTTTTATGTTGGCGCCCCAGCACACCACTGCAAAAAAGATGGCACTGGTAGAAAGTATGCAGTAGTTTACTGCACACGTTGAAGGACCTGAGCATCCTGAGAAAGTAGAGTCGGCCTCTCTGCTACAGTTCATACAGTACATAACCAGTCCCACATAATAAAATGTAAACTGACATATGATAAACCAGCTACTCAGTTTAAAACATGTCAGAATCAGCTTTATTAGACAAATACATGTGCTTGTACAGTAATTTGACTCTGTGAAATGGTGCTGCCACAATAAACAGAATATACAGAATTTCCACAGATCCACATACAGCATGTACACTATGAACACTATAAGCTACATTATAAATAATGCATGTAAGAGATGTACAAAGAACAATATGGAGTTCTGGGATTTTTTTATTTTTTTTTATTTTACCTTTATTTTACTAGGCAAGTCAGTTAAGAACATATTCTTATTTTCAATGACGGCCTAGGAACAGTGGGTTAACTGCCTTGTTCAGGGGCAGAACGACAGATTTTTACCTTGTCAGCTCGGGGATTTGATCCAGCAACCTTTCGGTTATGGGCCCAACACTCGAACCACTGGGCTACCTGCCGCCTGATGATAGTGCAAGGTGCATAGTCTGTGGATAAATAGTGCGAAGTCCATGGATGAGAGGATCATCGTAGACCAGGTGGCCAGGCCCACAGCACGGGGGAAGAAACTGTTCAGGTGGCAGGAGGTTTTGGTCGTTATTGACCTGAACCGTTTGCCAGAGGGGTAGAACAGGTCGGTGATGATTTTTCTAGCACGGTTTCTTGGCCTGGATTCGTGCAGGACCTAGATGAAGGGCAGGTGGAAATCTGTTGCACTGATGGAGGAGGTGAAGATGGACTTGATGAACTGAATCAGTACACACAACATTCAAAGGAGGACTGAGGACAAAATAACACCAACAACATTGCACTGAGGAAAACAGATTTGTTTTATAGTAATTGTCTGATTGGGAACTATCATTGTCTATCAATTACAGAATCTCATGGAATGGAATTGGAAGTTTTATTGAATACATTCAGTAATATATGACATTATTTCAATTTGGCATTGGAAGTTTTATGGAATACAGTCAGTAATACAGCAGTCAAATCTCATTTGGAGTCTCATCACCTCAGATGTTATCAGCAAGCCAAAACCATGTGTGGAAAGAACACAAGTAGAACAAAGATATTGCAAACAGAATGTGTCATTCAATATACAGTGCATTCAGAAGGTTTTTGCTCTGACATTCACTGTCACTGTGGGACCTTATATAGACAGGTGTGTGCCTTTCCAAATCATGTCCAATCAATTGAATTTACCACTGGTGGACTCCAATCAAGTTGTAGAAACATCTCAAGGATGATCAATGGAAACAGGATGCACCTGAGCTCAATTTCGAGTCTCGTAGTAAAGCTATCCAGCTGCGCTCCTCAGGGCCGTATCCCGCCCAGTCCACCAGGTACTGGATCCGACCCCGCCGTAGCCGGGATTCCAGCACCTTCTCCACCCGATACGCCAGACCCCCAGCTATCTCCGTTGGGGGTGGAGCCGCCACTGCAGGGCCGGACCCGCCTAGTGGACCAGGAACCACCGGGAAATTAGTGTATGGTGGTGATAATCTCAACCTGAAGGTGACCTCATTAACTCTCCGGAGGACTGTGAACGGCCCCACATACCGGGGCTCCAGCTTATGACAGGGCAGGCGGAGCTGGAGGTTCCTCGTGGACAGCCAGACCTTGTTCCCTGGGTGGAATATCAGAGTCCCGCTCCGCCTCCTGTCCGCATGCGTCTTCTGCCATTGTACTGCCTCCCTCAGGTGGACTTAAACAGCAGACCAGACCCCCTCAGCCCTCCTAAACCACTCCTCCACCGCTTGTACTTCACTGGAACCCCTCCTCCAATGGGCACAGTGGTGATTGGAAACCCAGTAACACCTGGAAAGGGGTTAGCCCGGTGGAGGAATGGCACAGGGAGTTCTGAGCGTACTCCGCCCAGGGGAGGAAACGGGTCCACTCGCCTGGCTGTTCCATACAATAGGCCCGGAGGAACCTACCAAGCTCTTGGTTCGTGCGTTCCGCCTGCCCATTAGCCTGAGGGTGGTACCCGGATGTGAGGCTGACCGCGACCCCCAGCTTGGACATAAATGCCTTCCAGACACGTGACGTGAACTGGGGACCTCGGTCAGACACGATGTCCTCCGGAAGTCCATACAACCGGAAGACCTGCTGAAACAGCAACTCAGAGAACTGGAGAGCAGAGGGGAGGCCGGGTAGTGGCAGGAAACACACCATCTTAGAGAACCTGTCCACTACAACGGCGATGGTCGTCTTCCCCTCTGCTTGCGGTAGATCCGTTACGAACTCTACCGCGATGTGAGACCAAGGCCGCTGAGGTACTGGTAGAGGATGGAGCTTGCCCGTAGGAGCCGTTTTCGGCGCCTTGGACTGTGCACACACAACACAGGACAGTACATAGTGCAGAACAGTCCTTCCCATGCCTGGCCACCAATACTTCTCCCGGAGCGCCTCAAGGGTCCAGCTGATACCTGGGTGTCCTGTAGCGGGTGTAGTGTACACCCGCTAGTGGTCACCAACCTTCCCCGAACTCTCCGGGGCACATAGGTTTTCCCCGGGGGGCATGTAGCCGGGGCAGGGTCCCGCCTCTCCACCCGATGGATTTTGGCATCGATGTCCCAGGAGACGGGACCCATAATGCATGCTGGGGGCAGGATCGGAATATCTTAAGTCCAGCGGGGCTGACGGAGGTTAAGGCGCCGGGCTGCCCTGACGTACTCCAGGTTCTGATGATCCATCAGGACAGTGAACGGCTCATGAGCACCCTCCAGCCAATGCCTCCACTCCTCCAATGCCAACTTTACCGCCAGTAGCTCTTGGTCACCCAGTTCCTCTCCGCAGCACTCAGCTTCTTAGAGTAGTAAACACAGGGGTACAGCAGCGGCGGGTTCCCCTGTACCTGGGAGAGGACCGCCCCCACCCCCCCACCCCGCATTTTTCCTCCTTGACATACAGATTATTCTGTAGCAAGTGTTGGAGGACAGCACGAACGTGAGCCACATGTTCTGGGAATGTCGGGGAGTAGACCAGAATGTCATCAATATAGACCACCACATACCTCCCCGACATATCCCGAAATACCTCATTCAGAAAAGACTGGAATACCGATGGGGCATTAGCGAGTCCGTATGGCATCACTAGGTATTCATAGTGACCGGAAACTGTGCTAAATGCGTCTTCCACTCGTCTCCTTCCCGGATACGCACAAGGTTGTATGCGCTCCGGAGGTCCAGCTTGGTGAAGAATCGCACACCCCTCAGCTGCTCTATGGCCGCAGGAACGAGGGGCAGTGGATACCGGAACTTCGTGGTTACCTCATTTAGTCCTCGATAATCAATGCACGGCCTTAAACCACCGTCTCTCTTCTTCACGAAGAAGAAACTGGCTATGCGATCTGCACGCAAGACACCTACTGTGCCAACCTGCGCCCCCTGGCCACTTACCCCTTTCATGCGTCCTGCCTGGGTCGAGGGACACACCCTCCTGACGTGCCCTCTCTCCACAGTATAGGCACAGTCCCTGACGACTCCGCCGTTCTCTCTCCTCTGCGGATAGTCTCGTTATCCACAGCTACATCGTCTCCGATTCCGGCTCGGCGAACGGGAAGATGCGCGCAGCGTGCCAGCTGGTCACGGTCCTGAAGCTGCCTGTCGATGGCAATGGCCCAGGCGATGTAGGCATCCAGCGTCATGGACTGACTAACACAAGGCAGCTCCATCTGGACCTCAGTCCGCAGACCCCTGCGGAAAGCGGTCCTCAGAGCTGGCTCGTTCCACCCACTGGACGCGGCCACCGTCCGGAACAACAGCGCATACTCCGAGGACGTGCCCCGACCCTGAGCTAGGCGCATAAGACGCTCGCCCGCATCTCGCCCCTCCGCGGGATGGTCAAACACTGCTCGGAACTGAGCGATGAACCTAGGGACCGACCTTAACTCCTCAGCCCCGCTCCCCCACGTGAGAAGTGTGACCATCGTGTGCACCTTCTCCGAGTCCGACACCGGCTGATCGTCTAAATACAGTTCGCACTGGAGAACGGACTCACGACATTTGCCATCATATTTATCTGGAACGGCTCTCTGGAGTTCTCGTGTCGAGACTTGACACGATCGGGTGCTGGGGACGCTGAGGCTCCAGCTGAACCCACCGGGTGCTCCCCGCCCGATCGTGCTGCCATGAGGGACATCATGTCCCCGAGTGCGGTCACCAACCCGGCGACTTGTTCCTCCATGGCTCGGAGTCTCTCCTCCAGCTCAGGTGCCCGACCGGATAGCCCAGCTCCCTCTCCGCACCCGTCCATGGAGACCTAGGGAAAACGAGAAGGGAAAAGGAAAGACAAATACGAACTAGTGTAAAAATAAAAAAGGTGCCTCGGGTTGGGCGGGTTATTCTGTGAAATTGCGAGGGGTGAAAGTGAAAGAGGAGGCGAATAAACAGTTATGATGTGAAATACAATGAGATATTTTAATACGGAAGACAGCAATACACAATAAGGAAATAATAACCCGTGAGGGGTGAAACAAACACACAAAGCTATATGGTGACCCTGATGACCAAATGCGAAACAGGTGTGGATCATCAGGGTGTTACTGCCATCTTCCCACGAGGAGGAGCGCTGGAGAGGAGGAGGTCCCGCAGCTCTGTGGGGGGAATTCGTTACAGGGACATTTTCAGCTTCCAGGAATTGTGTATAGATCCTTGTAACATGGTGCCGTGCGTTATCATATTGAAACATGAGGTGATGGCTGTTGATGAATGGCACGACAATGTACCTCAGAATCTCGTCACGGTATCTCTGTGCATTCAAAAATACAATTGTGTTCATTGTCCGTAGCTTATGCCTGCCCATACCATAACCCCACTGCCACCATGGGGCACTCTGTTCACAACGTTGACATCAGCAAACCACTCGCCCACACAACACCCTACCGCTGTCTGCCATCTGCCCGGTTAAGTTGCCCGGGATTCATCCGTGAAGTGCACACTCCAGCGCACCAGTGGCCATTGAAGGTGAGCATTTGCCCACTGAAGTCGTTTACGACGCCGAACAGCAGTGAGGTCAAGACCCTGGTGAGCATGATGAGCACGGCAGATGAGCTTTGCTGAGAAGGTTTATGACAGTTGCAGAAATTCTTTGGTTGTGTAAACCCACAGTTTCATCAGCTGTCAAGGTGGCTGGTCTCAGACAATACCGCAGGTGAAGAAGCCAGATATGGAGGTCTTGGGCTGGCATGGTTACACGTGGTCTGCGGTTGTGAGGTTGGATGTAGTGCCAAATTCTCGAAAACGATGTCGGAGGCAGCTTTTGTTAGATAACAAACATTTAATTATTTTGGCAACAGCTCTGGTGGACGGTCAGCATGCTAACTGCACGTTCCCTCAAAACTTGGGACATCTGTGGCATTGTGTTGTGTGACAACATTACACATTTTAGAGTGGCCTTTTATTGTCACATCTGTCAGATTGATGGATTATCACTAACAAGGATGTAAACATATTTGTGCACAACATTTTAGAGAAATATGCTTTCTGTGCGTTTCTTTCAGCTCATGAAACATGGGACCAACACTTTACATGTATTTAGTTCAGTGCAATAATGAATTGGGGTGAGGATGGTGAAAATCAGACATGTAAAACATTTGCAAATTTGTGAAATATTGTAATTGATCGGTCATTTAAAATTCTCCTCCTCGTCTACTAGGCTCTAAATGGCATCGGACCAGCCTACCTGTCAGACCTACTCGCCCCTATGAACCTCCACGCACCCTAAGTTCAAGCAATGTCAAACTGGTCCGGACAACCGTCCCTTTGTCAGAGGCTTTGGATTGGTTTCACTGAACTATTTCTTTATTGTACATGGTGCACTATACAAACTCCTGTTAGAGAGATCTGATAGCATTGCCTGCCCAGCCTATTGGTGATGGGGTGGTAGGTAGCCTAGCGGTCAAGAGAGTTGGGTTAGTAACCAAAAGGCTGCTGGTTCGAATCCCCTACGTGACTAGGTAATCCTAATTGCTCCTGTAAATAGCTCTGGATAAGAGTGTCTGCTAAAATGTAAAAAATTATGTCACATATTTCTACAGTGTAGAGTACCAGGCTAGAGACTCCCCACACATACATTGTTTTAACAAAAGCCACAGCCCTTGCAGAGCAAGGGGAACAACTACTTCTTGGTCTCAAAGAGAGTGACATCACCAGTTGAACACCAGACTGGCTAGTGATTTCACATTGGCTAGACATGCCCTGTTTAATCTACACTCTGAAGTAAAGGTGCTATCTATAACCTAAAAGGGTTCTTCGGCTGTCCCCATAGGAGAACCCTTTGAAGAACCCTTTTTGGTTCCAGGCAGAACCTTTTTGAGTTCCATGTAGAACCCTTTACAAAGAGGGCTCTACATGGAACCAAAACGTGTTCTTCAAAGGGTTCTCCTATGGGAACAGCCAAATAACCCTTTTTTTCTAAGAGTGTACTATGCTCTATGTGTGAGGGCTTGGTTGTGGTAAGGCCTCTTACTCCCACCTAGGGGAGGAGAGAGGCACACAACCAAGCTCTCACACATTATTAGGGAGATTATCATCCCCAATCAGAGACAGCTGTATAGCGTTGTCTCTGATTGGGGATAGTATTTAATCCCCACACAAAGCCACCTGTGTGTGGATCATTGTTCGTGTCTGCCTTGTGTTTCAGCACGTGAGTTACTTTGCTTTGTATAGTGTTTTGTTAGTTTGTTTAAGTCATCTCCTTTTCTGTTATTTTGTGCCTTGTGAGGACATCTCCAAAATAAAAAGGAATGACGCTCCATCAGCGCTCCGTTTATCGTCCCATTACTCCGCATCGTGACACTATGAATAACAGTTTTCTTTGAACACCCTGGAGGGCCTGTGTTACAAAATGGTATCTGTTTTTCTCTATATGGTTTCCTTGACTGAAAATATCTAATTTTCCCCAGGTATTGGCACATTTGCATATCACACCAATCTCACAAGTATAAGAATCAAGTGAGGAGTTTAGTTCAAGCAGTTCATCATGTATTACTGTACATGTAAACAATTAATTTGGCATTTTAATGTAATTAATAATATGAGTGCAGGATACAAAGTTTAACATTATTTGATTTAGGCTGAATTATGATATCAGGAGAAAATACATCTATATTGGTGAGTATAGATGTGGGCAAATCTATCACTGTAACAAGAACAGGTCAAGTAATTCTCAATTTCGGTTGTTTGTTGTTTGTGATTTCATTGTTTCAATTTATATTTAAGCTACAGAACTATAGTGGATTATCTACTCTTCATCACAATTTGACATCACATCTTTACCATCTCCCAGGACCATGGAGAACTCTACTCACTTCGAGGTCTTTAGGCTTGCTGCATACGGTGATATCGGACAAAACGTTTACTTTGCTGTAGTAACTGTATTATATTTTGTCATCATTCTTGCCAATGCTTTCCTTATTGGAGTTATCTACATTGAAAGAAGCCTTCATGAACCCATGTATCTGTTTCTATGTGCTTTGTTTGTTAATCAGTTGTATGGGAGCACTGGTTTGTTTCCTGCTCTCATGTTTTACTTGCTCTCTGACACACATGATATTTCCCTTGTTTACTGTTACCTCCAGATTTATGTGTTGTACACATATGGTTTAACAGAATTTTGTAATTTAGCAGTTATGTCCTATGACAGGTACATTTCTATTTGTTATCCTCTACGATATAACAATATTATGACACCTAAAATAATTTGTGGCTTAATTCAGCTATCCTGGTTGTATTCTTTTATCATCAATGGCATCGTCATCTCCCTGAGTTTGCGACTGCAATTTTGTGGTAACGTTACCTCCAGCGAAGGCCAGCAGCCCTGAGCCTCCAGCGAAGGTCAGCAGCCCGGAACCTCCAGCGAAAGTCCACAATCCGGGTCAGTGCCAGAGCAGTCCGCTCCACCTGTACCCAATCCAGGTCCAGCCGTCTGCTCCGCCTCAGGGCCAGAGCAGTCCGCTCCACCGGTACCCAATCCGGGTCCAGCCGTCTGCTCCGCCTCAGTGCCAGAGCAGTCCGCTCCACCGGTACCCAATCCGGGTCCAGCCGTCTGCTCCGCCTCAGTGCCAGAGCAGTCCGCTCCACCGGTACCCAATCCGGGTCCAGCCGTCTGCTCCGCCTCAGGGCCAGAGCAGTCCGCTCCACCGGTACCCAATCCGGGTCCAGCCGTCTGCTCCGCCTCAGTGCCAGAGCAGTCCGCTCCACCGGTACCCAATCCGGGTCCAGCCGTCTGCTCCGCCTCAGTGCCAGAGCAGTCCGCTCCACCGGTACCCAATCCGGGTCCAGCCGTCTGCTCCGCCTCAGTGCCAGAGCAGTCCGCTCCACCGGTACCCAGTCCGGGTCCAGCCGTCTGCTCCGCCTCAGTGCCAGAGCAGTCCGCTCCATCGGTACCCAATCCGGGTCCAGCCGTCTGCTCCGCCTCAGTGCCAGAGCAGTCCGCTCCACCGGTACCCAATCCGGGTCCAGCCGTCTGCTCCGCTTCAGAGCCTGAGCAGTCCGCCCCACCGGTGCCCAGTCCGGGCCCGGTTGTTTTCCCCGCTCCATGGCCGGAGCCGTTTGCCCCACCGGTGCCCAGTCCGGGCTCGGTAAATTGCCCAGCTCCATGGCCGGAGCCGTTTGCCCCCCCGGTGCCCAGTCCGGGCCCGGTTGTTTTCCCCGCTCCATGGCCGGAGCCGTTTACCCCACCAGGGCCCAGTCCGGGCCCGGTTAAATGTTCCGCTCCTTGGCCGGAGCCGTTTGCCCCACCGGTACCCAGCCCGGGACCGGTTATAAGGAAGGGCATGGGACAAAACTGTCCACTTCGCCGGAGCCAGAGCCGCCCCCGAGGGACTAGTCTTCCCTCCCATTAACCCACCCTGTTTTGTGTTTGTTTCTTTTTGGCGCCGGGAGTCCGCGCCTTGGGGGGGGGGGTGGGGGGGGGGGGGGGGTGGTTACTGTCAGGCTCTGGCCATAGAGAAGCCTATTTGCTTCTCTATGTAGTCTGACAGTGTCGTTCTTTTCTGTTTCTGTGTGGGGGGGGGGGGTGGTTACTGTCAGGCTCTGGCCATAGAGAAGCCTATTTGCTTCTCTATGTAGTCTGACAGTGTCGTTCTTTTCTGTTTCTGTGTGGGGTTTGGGTTGGATCCCTAGTTAGAGGCAGCTGCAACGCATTGTCTCTAATTAGGGATCCCATATATGTTGAGTCTGTCCTTCACTCGGGTGTGGGTCGTTATCGATGTATGTTCAGTTTCCCTGCAGGCTGCATCACATCCGGCCGAATCCAGGCTGCATCACATCCGGCCGTGATTGTGAGTCCCATAGGGCAGCGCACAATTGGCCCAGCGTCGTCCAGGTTTGGCTGGGGTAGGCCGTCATTGTAAATAAGAATTTGTTCTTAACTGACTTGACTAGTTAAATAAAAGGTTAAATAAAATATATATATTGTTTGCTTATGGCCCTATACAGCTCGTTGAGTGTGGTCTTAGTGCCAGCATCAGTTTGTGGCGTTAAATGTACAGCTACAAAAAATATAGATGAAAACTCTTGGTAAATAGTATGGCCTACAGTTTATCAGGAGGTATTTTAACTCAAGCGAGCAGAACCTCGAGGCTTCTTTAACATTATAGCCACGTAATTCAATAGCCCAATTGAAAAAACAATCAGACAAGGGAAGATTAATTTATATTTTAGGGGATGGACCTACAGTAGTATGTTTTTACAAGCCTGTCTTATTTTGGCCGTCCTCACGCCATTCACAATAGGATTGCAAAGTGGTGGGCATATCAGAAAATTGTGAAGTACATGTCATTAGTGCAAACAGTGAAGACAAATGATAGCTAGTTTCCCAGTTTTGGGAAGAGTTTTCATGCAATTCTAACTTAAATAGGATTGTTTATGCTGATTATATTGATTGGGCCTTACTGTCTCACATAAGGGCTTAGTATTGTGTATGGGCCTGATGTTTTGATCAGGAGTGTATGGATAGAATCCAATCTTGAGAAATACATTTGCAACTTTGCAATTCTTTGCTTAAATCATGCAGTTCTGTCAATGTGCACTATACTTACAAAAGTATGGCTATTTCAGCCACACCCGTTGCTGACAGGTGTATAAAATCAGGTGAAGGCCCTTTCCTGTTTCAGCATGACAATGCCCCCGTGCACAAAGTGAGGTCAATACAGAAATGGTTTGTCCAGATCGATGTGGAAGAACTTAACTGGCCTGCACAGTGCCCTGACCTCAACTCCTCCGGAAACCCTTGGGATGAATTGGAACGCTGACTATGGGCCTAATCGCCCAACATCAGTGCCTGACCTCACTAATGCTCTTGTGGCTGAATGGAAGCAAGTCCCCGCAGAAATGTTACAACATCTAGTGGAAAGCCTTCCCAGAAGAGTGGAAGCTGTTATAGCAGCAAACTTGAATCAGTAGTAGGCCTTCAATCAAATATAAGAGCTGAATATATACAATAGGGGAGAGTGAGGTATGTTGAGAGCTGGGAAAAGTTGAGCCACACTTGTTTCTTGGAAACCATACACAAAATTGTTAATTTTAGCAAATATTTAGGAAGAGGTCATCATTTCATGGAGTCTTTGAAGAAAGAAACCAAATGAAAAAAGTGGCAAGCAAGTTGGGTCCAAAAAACTGATTTTTGTTAGAGGTTAGAGGTGTTAGAGGTTTAATGATGTTTGTATCTAAACCAATGTATATAATTGTAATATTGTTCTATACATCAGTTGGGGCCTCTGTAAGCTTCATTAGATCCTAAACATAACATGACAGTGCATCCTTGTAGTTGTGTGTGCTAATATAGTCAAAATGTTTGCCTTGGGGTAAGTTGAGCCATGGGGTAAGTTGAGCCATGGGGTAAGTTGAGCCATGGGGTAAGTTGAGCCAATGGCAAGTTGAGCAAATGTAATAGTTTTCTTCCCAGGCGTAATGCAAGACATTCTCGCTGGGATATGAGGCAATAACTGGGCCTGGCCTATGTTAAAAGGGTTTTCAAAAGTACAAAGGGTTTGTTAAGTGCTAAGAATGTGTTAAAAGACAAAAAAGTGTTTGTGATTGTTTTCAGTTGTGTTTTGGAAATTAACATATAGATATGGTTTTAAGAAGGTATTTTTCAGTACAGAAATGTGTAGGTGAGGCAAACTTACACTGACCGTTGCTTGGCACAAGATTTTACTCTTGTGCCAAGAGACCACATTTTCTTGGACAAACTAGGTTTTCAAAACTGTAATGTTTACATGAATTCTGATTATTTCCATACACGACATCCTGAAATATATGTAGACACTATATTTCCCTTGGAGTGATGCTGAATGTAAAACATGGCACAACTTACCCTACTCTCCCCCACATACAAAACACAAAACAATTAACACAATCAATCAAAAACAGGTTTTAGTACTGGTGAGGGAAAGGATCTCGGCATCAACCTTAACTTAAAATATACTTTCATCCAAGTAATACTTATCTTAGCAAAACCTAGACTTAGCTCTTCAAACCAAAATGTCTGCTTGACCGCTCTAACAACGGAAATACTGTACATGTTCTCAAAGATGGAAGGCAGGCGGGGGGATGCAAGATCAGGTGGGACCATTCTAGGCAAAGAGAGGGCAGATACGCGTGTGAACAATGGGCCATATAGATACAGTATATAGGACTCATCTTTTGTATCTATGCCATTATAGTGTTTGTGACAACATGGGCAGAACCATTGAGGCCATCTCCATTTTAAAGTGATACATTTTTTTCCGTCTTCATTGCCTGATGGCTCCCAACTCATAGGAATCCCCACCCAGTCAATTACCTTAAATGGTGGAAGCTCTCAATGACAATGTCCATGTTAAAACGGTTATATCCATGATGAGTCCTCCATCAATGTCTATGAAAACAGGCACAACTCTGATATAAAGTAATTTTTCCACAGTTTCTGAAATGCCACATGCGTCCAGTTACAGTATATCAGTGCATTCATAACCACCTAATGATTGCGAAACTTCTATTAGATCAAATAAGCCTCACATAGTAAATTAGCAATTACATTGTTTGTTGATCAAATTCGACAATCTCTCACTGACCTCCATACAAAAATTATTTTTCGTGGACAGATTTTGGGCGGAGTAAAACCTCTGTAAAGGGACATGGAACAACAGTTAGCTAATCACAGCAATAAGCGGGCCAAAGTTATTACACATGACGCCCTTGAAAGATTATTCTGACAAAGGTCATTGATGGATGAAACATCATGATTTTAATATATCAATAAATAACGTTTTTAATTGTGAACGAGTTGCATGTTTTCCTTCCTAATTTCCATTAAAAAGAATACATGCAAATGTCTAGCTTTATGTAAAATAGATTAAACAAGAAAGATATGTTAATACACACTACAGTACATCACCACAATAAATTAGGTCAGGGCAGCAACTTTACGGTTGAACATCTGTCTAACTCTATTCCGAATCTGAGTGAGTTTCATCCCGTATATGATAGGGTTCATCAGAGGAGGCACAACTAGGAACTCCACCGCCATGATATTCCTCAGGGCCAGCAGGCTGGTGTTGCTACCGTAGCGAGCGAACATCACATCGAAGGTGAGGGATATGGTGAAGTTAGCCAGGGTGATCAGATGAGGCAGACAGGTCTGCATGAACTTCTTCCTCTCTGCCCGGGAACGTAAAGAGGCTTTGATGATGTTCACGTAGGAAATCAGGATGAGTATCGTTTGAAAAACATGAGAAAAAGTGATAATAAAGCCGTAGAGATTGTTCAGAGTGGTGTCAACGCAGGAGAGCTTCACGACCGCCCAGTTTGAGCAGTAGAGTTTATCGATGTCGAGGCCACAGAGGGGTAACCTAGCTGTTATTCCCATTCCGAAACTACTTTCTAGCCATGAGAAAAACCAAGTAAGAAGAAGCAGTGTCCACACTTTTCGAATAGTCATGATAGAGTGGTATTGTAACGGCTTGCAGATGGCAACATACCTGTCATATGCCATCACTGTCAAGCTGGTGAATTCACAGAAAGCATAGGAGTAGATGACAAATATCTGGGTCATGCACCCAATGTACGTTATCACATGAGAGTCAAATAAAAGGTCATAAAGTATCCTTGGGTAGAAAGCTGAAGCGCCATAGATACCATTAATACACAGATTACAGAGGAATACATACATAGGGTCATGCAACATTTTCTCCAGAAAAATAGTAACGATCAGTGTCAAATTCACAAAAATGGTGACGAGGTATAGGATGAGAATAAATCCGAAGTAGATGTGTTTGTTTGTCTCTGTCACTTTCAGTCCATGTAGCACAAACACTACCTCCTGGGAGGAGTTGAAGTCTATTGTCATTGACAGCAGGCACACATGGCTCGTTTACACAGGATCAGTTAATCCAACTTTTGTTGGTTGGTCTATTTAAAAGCAGTTGTATGATATTCTAACAGTAACTGCCAACCATACAGCAGACTGTCAGCCTCTCAACAATGATATCTCTCCTTCAAACAGTGTCATTGGCATTCAGAGGTTGAACATTATTTTGATAGCAGAACAACACGCACCCGCCTAGAATACAGTAAAATGCAGTGAGCATACAGTCCGGTATTCAACATATATCACATTCTGGTGTGCATGAAGCATTATATATTTCTTAATCTTCACAAATCTTAATTTTACTCAAATTTAGGGAGTAACCTTAAAAAATATTGAACTGAATTAGATGATTAATCAAACAATGTCATTGTAAAGTAAGTTCCCCTTGAAAGATAATAATTTATAATCATTCATATGAATGATAAAAACAACAAATCAAGTTTTCCTTGAGTTCTTGTATTTGTATGGTCTCTGTATTGCTGTACTGAGGGCCAGACCACCTCCACCTGAGCAGACCAGATCATACCTAGGTATGACACTTCCCACTCTCCGCACCACTCCTTTATGGACAGTTTCTGAATATCTCAACTGCCATAGCAACGTGTGAGACGTATGGAGTGACACAAGTGAACCCCTCAGACACACACTGCTCACTCTGGAGCTTACCTTCCTAATGAGATGACACTCAATAAAACCGATTATGAGATTAGAAAAATTCCAAAACAGTATTTTGTTTATGTAACAAGGTAATTTTTTTTCAAGTTCATTATTCACGCTTTCCACCAATTTCTATGTTTTCAAGGTAATGTTCCAGTTTATTTGCCACCTTGCTTCATTTTGAACAGAACTTGTTTAGAGCATGGCCAAACGCCTACAGATGTTGGAACTTAATTGGTCATTCATGTAGCATAGAGTTTTCCTGCGCATCAGTAAATAAAAATGAGCCTCATGATAGAGATAGATTCAGTGAAAACCCACAGTTCTCCTTCTCTCCATGCAGGGATAGTCAACTCAGCACCAAATAGGTTACACTCGTACTCTTTAGCCTTTCCACGTTTTAGTTTCAAATATCCCTGCGTGAGTTTTCTTATGAGTGTGATGTCAGAATGCACTCACTGTTCCAAAATGTGATTGTAATGCAACAGGACAGTTAACCCGCATTGCCCTCAAACCAAGGCACTGTCAGGCTCTGGCCATAGAGAAGCCTATTTGCTTCTCTATGTAACCATGGTCAGAGTCTGACAGGTCTATTCTTTCTGTATCTGGTGGTGGTTTGTGCTGGATCCCTAATTAGAGGCAGCTGCTGCGCATGGTCTCCAATTAGGGATCCTACATAGGTTTGTATGTTTTCACACCGGGTTGTGGGTTATTACTTCTCCAGTCACGGTGAGAAGTAAGTGTGTTTACGTTCTGTGGTATCGTAGTTGTTTGTATAGTTCTGACGTTATCGTCATGTATCAGAAACGTAAGTGTGCTTCCGTTATTTGCTTCGTGTTTCATTTGGCATGGTTCGTCGTTTTGTTTGTATTTATCAACGATAATTAAAACATGTCGAATGTCAACTGCGCTGCACCTTAGTCTGTTTATGCACCCCTTCGTGACAGAATAACCCACCCGAACGAGACCAAGCAGCGCAACTGGGGAGAGACGGAGAAGAGCCCGAAAGCAACCCGAAGGTAATCTTGGGTGGGGGGCTATGGGGGTGGTCTGGCTACAGGGAGGAGGAGCCAATACCACCCCCCATGTGGAGCATGGAGAGGCCGAGGTACAATGGGGGGCGCAGAGCAAGGAGCAGGAGGAGTATTTGGAAGAGTATTTTGGTGGAGTTCTGGAGGAAATTAGGGAGATAGAGATCGAGAGGGAGATGGCGGAGTGGTCCAAACCAGGTCCAGCCGTCTGCTCCGCTCCAGTGCCTGAGCAGCACGCTCCACCGGTGCCCAATCCAGTTCCAGCCGTCTGCTACGCTCCTGAGCCAGAGCAGTCCGCTCCACCGGTACCCATTCCGGGTCCAGCCGTCTGCTCCGCTCCAGAACCAGAGCAGTCCACTCCACCGGTGCCCATTCCGGGTTCAGCCGTCTGCTCCGCTCCAGAGCCAGAGCAGTCCGCTCCACCGGTGCCCAATCCGGGTCCAGCCGTCTGCTCCGCTCCATGGCCGGAGCCGTTTACCCCACCGGTGTCCAGTCCGGGCCCGGTTAATTGCCCAGCTCCATGGCCAGAGCCGTTTGCCCACCGGTACCCAGTCCGGGCCGGGCTATAAAGAAGGGGCATGGAAAAAAACTGTCTACTTTGCCGGAGCCAGAACCGCCACCGACGGACTAATCTTCCCTCCCCTAATACCCCCCCCCCCCCCCCCCATGTATTTGTGGGTTTTGTTTGGCGTCCGGGAGTCCGCGCCTTGGGGGGTGGGGGGGTGGGTACTGTCAGGCTCTGGCCATAGAGAAGCCTATTTGCTTCTCTATGTAACCATGGTCAGAGTCTGACAGGTCTATTCTTCCTGTATCTGGTGGTGGTTTGTGCTGGATCCCTAATTAGAGGCAGCTGCTGCGCATTGTCTCTAATTAGGGATTGTTAAGGTTGCGTCAATTCAAATCTGGTATTGGAACAAAAGGATTACTACGCCGTTTAAATCATCTATGTATTTTATTCTAGCAAACCCTTAAATGGTAAACATGAAGTTCGTATATACAGGCTCACTGTGACACCACGCAGGGCAAACAGCAAGCAGCGCATGAGAAGAGAGAGAGAGAGAGAGAGAGAGAGAAAGCGCAAGAGAGCGCGAGAGAGAGTCAGCGAGCAGAGCTATAGAAGAGCGCCTAGAGAAGCGCATAGCCTAGAGAAGAGCGAGTCCTATCCTTTGTTCTTCCTTAAATACTCCGACAGAATAGTTACCGCTCCTTGCTGGCCTGTCGGAGTAGAGGCTAAGTGTGGTTTAAACTTACTCAGCCTATCGTTGGCGTGCAGGCTGGTCCCAGCCTCGTGACGCAATCCAGTTGACGGAAGCAGTTGTCCTCTCAGTAGATGTCCTGGTTTCATGTTACACCAAAATACAGTTCTATCGAGAAACCCCCCAGCTAGCACATTCTTTCCACATAGCTCCCCCCTACCCAAACCTACAGCAGTTCTAAAGATCTATGATCACACAATACATTCAGTTAATAACTCTTGTTGTAGATTAACATATTAATTAGCTAAACATGTATCAGCCCTTACAGGATCCTACATACAGTGGGGAGAACAAGTATTTAATACACTGCCAATTTCCCATTTACAAAGCATGTAGAAGTCTGTAATTTGTATCATAGGTACTCTTCAACTGTGAGTGACGGAATCTAAAACAAAAATTCAGAAAATCACATTGTATGATTTTTTTGTAATTAATTTGCATTTTATTGCATGACATAAGTATTTGATACATCAGAAAAGCAGAACTTAATATTTGGTTCTGAAACCTTTGTTTTCAATTACAGAGATCATACGTTTCCTGTAGTTCTTGACCAGGTTTGCACACACTGCAGCAGGGATTTTGGCCCACTCCTCCATACAGACCTTCTCCAGATCCTTCAGGTTTCGAGGCTGTCACTGGGCAATACGGACTTTCAGCTCCCTCCAAAGATTTTCTATTGGGTTCAGGTCTGGAGACTGGCTAGGCCACTCCAGGACCTTGAGATGCTTCTTACGGAGCCACTCCTTAGTTGCCCTGGCTGTGTGTTTCGGGTCGTTGTCATGCTGGAAGACCCAGCCACGACCCATCTTCAATGCTCTTATTGAGGGAAGGAGGTTGTTGGCCAAGATCTCGCGATACATGGCCCCATCCATCCTCCCCTCAATACGGTGCAGTCGTCCTGTCCCCTTTGCAGAAAAGCATCCCCAAAGAATGATGTTTCCACCTCCATGCTTCACGGTTGGGATGGTGTTCTTGGAGTTGTACTCATCCTTCTTCTTCCTCCAAACACGGCGAGTGGAGTTTAGACCAAAAAGCTCTATTTTTGTCTCATCAGACCACATGACCTTCTCCCATTCCTCCTCTGGATCATCCAGATGGTCATTGGCAAACTTCAGACGGGCCTGGACATGCGCTGGCTTGAGCAGGGGGACCTTGCGTGTCACTGCAGGATTTTAATCCATGACGGCGTAGTGTGTTACTAATAGTTTTCTTTGAGACTGTGGTCCCAGCTCTCTTCAGGTCATTGACCAGGTCCTGCCGTGTAGTTCTGGCCTGATCCCTCACCTTCCTCATGATCATTGATGCCCCACGAGGTGAGATCTTGCATGGTGCCCCAGACCGAGGGAGATTGACCGTCATCTTGAACTTCTTCCATTTTCTAATAACTGCGCCAACAGTTGTTGCCTTCTCACCAAGCTGCTTGCCTATTGTCCTGTAGCCCATCCCAGCCTTGTGCAGGTCTACAATTTTATCCCTGATGTCCTTACACAGCTCTCTGGTCTTGGCCATTGTGGAGAGGTTGGAGTCTGTTTGATTGAGTGTGTGGACAGGTGTCTTTTATACAGGTAACGAGTTCAAACAGGTGCAGTTAATACAGGTAATGAGTGGAGAACAGGAGGGCTTCTTAAAGAAAAACTAACAGGTCTGTGAGAGACAGAATTCTTACTGGTTGGTAGGTGATCAAATACTTATGTCATGCAATAAAATGCAAATTAATTATTTAAAAATCATACAATGTGATTTTCAGGATTTTTGTTTTAGATTCCGTCTCTCACAGTTGAAGTGTACCTATGATAAAAATTACAGACCTCTACATGCTTTGTAAGTAGGAAAACCTGCAGAATCGGCAGTGTATCAAATACTTGTTCTCCCCACTGTAGGTGTGTATGTTTTCACACCGGGTTGCGGGTTATTAATTCTCCAGTCACGGTGAGAAGTAAGTGTGTTCTGATGTTATTGTCATGTATCAGAAACGTAAGTGTGCTTCCGTTATTTGCATCGTGTTTCATTTGGCATGGTTCGTCGTTTTGTTTGTATTTATCAACGATGATTAAAACATGTCAAACGTCAACTGCGCTGCACCTTAGTCTGTTTATGCACCCCTTTGTGACAGGCACTCATTATCTATAGGCTATATTTCAACCTGTCAATTTCAAATTATTTTCTAACAAGTTTGATTTTCGAACAACAGTTTGAACTGAGGTGTGTTCCCCCCTCATTAATTCACATATGAAGAAGCTCATTTCACTGTTGCGGACAATTTACACTACCGTTCAAAATTTTAGGGTCACTTAGAAATGACCTTGTTTTTTTAAAGAAAGGCACATCTTGGTAGGCACAAATGGTAGGCACAAATAAGTATTGAACACGTCACCATTCTTCACAGTAAATATATTTCCAAAGGTGCTATTGACATGAAATTTTCACCAGATGTTGGGAACAACCCAAGTAATCCATACATACAAAGAAACCAAAACAAATAAGTTCAGAGATTAGGTTATGTGTAATAATGTGAAATGACACAGGGAAAAAGTATTAAACACACTTACTGATATTTATTTAATACTTTGTACAAAAGCCTTTGTTGGTAATGACAGCTTCAAGACGCCTCCTGTATGGAGAAACTAGTCGCATGGCCCATTCTTCCACACAAACAGTCTTCAAATCTTGAAGGTTCCGTGGGCCTCTTCTATGAATCTTGATCTTCAGTTCTTTCCATAGATTTTCAATGGGATTTAAGTCAGGTGATTGGCTGGGCCATTCTAGCCGCTTTATTTTCTTTCTTTGAAACCAATTGAGAGTTTCCTTGGCTGTATGTTTGGGATCATTGTCTTGCTGAAATGTCCACCCTCGTTTCATCTTCATCATCCTGGTAGATGGCAGCAGATCTTTGTCAAGAATGTCTCTGTAAATTTGCCCATTCATCCTTCCTTCAATTATATGAAGTTTGCCAGTACCATTTGCTGAAAAGCAGCCCCACACCATGATGTTCCCACCTCCAAACTTCACTGTTGGTATGGTTTTTAGGGTGATGTGCAGTGCCATTTCTCCTCCAAACATGGTGTGTATTATGACATCCAAACAGTTCAATTTCGCTCTCATCTGACCACACTATATTCTCCCAGTATTTCACTGGCTTTTCCAAATGTTGTGCAGCAAACTTTAAACGAGCTTCAACATGCTTTTTTTTAAGCAATGGAGTCTTGCGTGGTGAGAGTGCATATAGGCCATGGTGGTGGAGTGCATTACTTACTGTTTTCTTTGAGACACAGTACCTGCTAATTGCAGGTCTTTTTGAAGCTCTCCACAAGTGGTCCTTGGCTCTTGGACAACTCTTCTGATTATTCTTTTCACTCAGAAATCTTGCGAGGAGCACCTGGTCGAGGCAAATTTATGGTGAAATAATTGTCTTTCCACTTCCGTATTATGGCCCCAACAGTGCTCACTGGAACATTCAGAAGCTTAGAAATGCGCCTATAACCAATGGCATCATTATGTTTTGCAACAATTAGGTTGCGAAGGTCTTGAGACAGCTCTTTGCTTTTACCCATCATGAGATGTGTCTTGTGTGACACCTTGGCAATGAGACCTTTTTGACGGCCATCAGTTGGGACTGAACCAGCTGATATTAATTTGCATTGACAGGGGGCTGGATTAACTTTTTAATTACTGATAGTTTTCAGCTGTTGTCTTGGCTTTCCATGCCTTTTTGCACCTCCCTTTCTTCATGTGTTCAATACTTTTTCCCTGTGTCATTTCACATTATTACACATAACTTAATTTCTGAACTTATTTGTTTTGGTTTCTTTGTATGTATGGATTACTTGGGTTTTTACCAACATCTGGTGAAACTTCCATGTCAATAGCACCTTTGGAAATATATTTACTGAGAAAAATGGTGACATGTTCAATACTTATTTCACCCGCTGTACATATGAGATGAGTAATGCAAGATATGCAAACATTATTAAAGTGACTAGT
Organism: Thymallus thymallus; assembly: GCA_023634145.1. Classification (NCBI taxonomy): domain Eukaryota; kingdom Metazoa; phylum Chordata; class Actinopteri; order Salmoniformes; family Salmonidae; genus Thymallus; species Thymallus thymallus. The sequence continues at coordinate 9,561,319 of CM042379.1, forward strand.
GTTCCATTTCTTAAAGTGGCCAGTGATTTCAAGTCTATGTCTATAGGCAGCAGCCTCTAATGTGCTAGTGATGGCTGTTTAGCTGTCTGATGGCCTTGAGATAGAAGCTGTTTTTCAGTCTCTTGGTCCCAGCTTTGATGCACCTATACTGACCTCGCCATCTGGATGATAATGGGGTGAACAGGCAGTAGCTCGGGTGGTTGATGTCCTTGATAATCTTTTTGGCCTTCCTGTGACATCAGGTGCTGTAGTCCGTGTAGCAGTCCGCTCCACCGGTGCCAGTCCGGGTCCGGCCGTCTGCTACACTCCAGTGCCAGAGCAGTCCGCTCCACTGGTGCCCAGTCCGGGTCCGGCCGTCTGCTACACTCCAGTGCCAAGGCAGTCCGCTCCACCGGTGCCGGCTCCACGCACCAGGCCTCCTGTACGTCTCTCCAGTCCGGTAAGCTCAGTACCGGCTCCCCGCACTCGCCCTGAAGTGCGTGTCAGCAGTCCGGTGCCATCTGTGCCGGCTCCACGCACCAGGCCTCCTGGTGTTGTGTGTGTGGGATCCCTAATTAGAGGCAGCTGCATTGCATTACCTCTAATTAGGGATCCTACTTATATGTGTGTGTTCCACTCCCATGGCGTGGTTCATTGTCGTATGTCTCGTGATCGATAGAAGTGTGTTTTCCTTTCCATTTATATATTGCATTTGTTATTTTGTATAGTTTCCTTACTGAAATAAATGATGTCGAACTAACACTACGCTGCGCCTTGGTCTCTCTACACACCCGACCGTGACATTAAATAATAATGATGAGTGAGAAAGTTACAGAAGCCTCAATATCATAGCCCCCCCCCCCCCTGTTATTGTAATGGTGAGAGGTTAGCATGTCGTGGGAGTACGATATTTGTGCTTTTTTACAATTCATTCAGAACAATGGAACTTTGTTCCACAGCCTCATGCAAGTCAGGGTTTTCAACTCTATGTTATGCATACTTAAGAAACAAGTAAAGAAACAGACTCAATGCTGAGCATGACCTCAGAGTTGCACTGATTAGCCCAGAATAGAACTTCAAGCAGTCACACCTCTCATTAGGTGTGTGTGTGTGTGTTTTTCTGGTCTAAATATGTTTGATGTAATCAATCAGTTTATTCCAGTTCAGATTTAAAATGATTTGTTGTATTTTAACTGCAACAGTTCCAACCTATATTTTTTTTCAACAATACTTTCTATAGTAAGATGTACAGTAGGCCTGATCATTTTTCATTGGACTGTTACTTAGGGTTGTACTGTCAAACTGAGCCTGCGTGTGTTTTTAATGTGAAAAAATAAACATGAATAGATATTTATATGGGCATTTCATTTAATTGTTATTTGTTAATGGGCATACGGGCAATGAAATGTACCGATATTTACATATAGTTGCATGTTTTTGTAAGCTTGGGTCCCAGGAAAACACAGAATTTCTCATTTGGGTCCCTGTTTGATTGAAGAACCCCTGCACTATATATTTCAATTCCCTTTTTTAGCAACCTGTGAGACCAGAAAAGCTGAAACAACAACAGAGGTAGCCCTTGGTTGCTGTCTCTTGTCTCTCGTTAGACCAATTGAAGGGTGAGTCCCAGGGAGGTACACAATGGCATTAGGCTTAATGGCCTCCCTTCAGACCGGTCTGATGTGAATGATGCAACAATATCAAACTGGGCCTAAAAAGAAGTTGTCTGCACCAGAAAGATACTCCAAACACATTGTTGATCATACTATGTTGACCCGTAACCTGAGAGAATATAATGATCTGGTCAAGATTGTGAAATGATTTTCACTCTTGATTTTCACTCTTGATCTGCTAAGAGAATAGCTAATACAGACAGTGTAGTGGCTAAGGTTCCTAGATTCTAAAAGCCACTTCTATAGACTCAAAAATACAGGTTGGTTGCATACACATTTCCATTGATGAAAGGAGAGGTTGCTGATGCATTGAAATTATTTTTATTACTCACAATTGTCAATTGTTTGTCACATATTCTAGGTGGGTAATTGCTAAAAAAATATTTACAAATACTTCTATAGGTACCATTAGGAATATGATAAACTCAACACAATTCACATCATTTATACTAGTTGGATATAGTGAGAGTGGACACTTAAAGTACTTGTATTTCATTATAATAATATGTCTCCATAGTTTTTGGTAATACAGTGCTTATTGTGGTTATTTGTATAGAGAGAAGCATTCCTGAACCCATGTATCTGTTTCTGTACAGTTTGTTTGTGAATGATTTGTATGGAAGCACTGCTTTGTTTCCTGCTCTAATGACTCATTTGGTTTCAGATGCCCATGCAGTTTCCACTGTGTACTGTTACCTACAGATGTTTTGCATATACACGTATGAATCTATTGAATTCAGCAATTCATCACTCATGTCCTATGACAGGAACCTTGCTATATGTCATCCACTTCAGTATAATGTCGTCATGACACCCAACATGTGCATTTTAATTTGTGTAATATAGTTGTACCCTTTTGCAAAAAGCACCAAAACACTCTCTTTAACCATTCGTTTGCAAATGTGTGGGAACGTTATAGACAAAGTGTACTGTGACAACTACCTGGTAGTGAAACTTGCCTGTTCAACTTCAGACTTTACGGTGTTGTTTTGTCTGTCACTCTCCCTTTAATTACTATTGTGTTCCCTTTTATCAAGATTCAGAGTATTTGTTTGAAATCTTCCATCGAGACCAGACAGAAAGCTTTCAGCACCTGTTCTCCTCATCTGGCCTCGCTGCTCAACTTCTCTTTGGGCTGTTTCTTAAATTTGCTCCAGAGTAGATTTGATAGGCCTATGAGAAATTATCCAACTGTACTCCACACTATGTTATCAGTGTACTTTCTGATGTGCCAGACACGTTTTAATCCTATTGTGTATGGAGTAAGGATGGCTAAAATCAGACAGGCTTTTGAAAACATACTAACTGTAGGTCTGTACCCTAAAACATAAGCTAAACATTACTGTGACCTTTTCTGTCCTGATTGTTAGAGTTTTGTGATATGACTTGTGTTTTTTGTTACTTATAGTTACAATAATGAATGGGGGTGAGGATGGTGAAAATCAGACATGTAAAACATTTGCTGATTTGTGAAATATTGTAATTTACTTTTATTCACTTGCTGGTCTCCATTAGATATCTGTCCTTCAAAGAATTGACTTTAAAATTATCTTGTCTACAAAGCCCTAAATGGCATTGGACCCACCTATCTGTCAGACTTACTCTCCCCCTATGAACCTCCACTCACTCTGCGTTCAAGCCACGCCAAACTGCTCCTTGCCCCTAGTACCTGGCTCTGCACAATAGGGGACTTTGCTATAACTACCAAGCACCTGCCTTTTGACCTCCCCTCCTGACAATCTCAGGGCTGCTCAGACTGTTGGAGCATTGAAAGCTGGCCTTAAAACTAAACTCTATCGGCTGGCCTTCCCTTCCTCCTTCACGTTGATATCAGGATTATTTATATATATATATATATATATATATATATATATAGTATATACACAGTATTTGACTCATCATATTTTTTATTTTATACACTGAGATAAGTCCTGTATAATGTAATACAATTATTATTATTACTTAAAGATATGCAAAACTTTCTGGATCAATTGACAACAGTGAATAAATTGATTTAAATGTGTAAAAGGTAAGCCCACCTCAAGATGTTTTATTGTCCCTTACACTCCTCAAGTATTCAAATTAGCGATCTTTCGGTTAATGTCCCAAACTCTAGACGCTAGGCTTCCTGACACACTACTATTATTACATCCATCACTAATGGAAAATGGGGCAATGTAAGTTACATACAAGCTAGGTGATTGTGTGACATTTTGAGAGAGAAATCTAGGGAAATACTGTACCATGAAAACCAACTGAAAACATGACATGCATTTAGTTGGTTAAGGGCTAACTGTTCAATGTAACATAATACCTGTGTGCCAGCTATCTGACACATGACAACTAACTTTGGTTTTTCCTCTGAAAACTTATTTTGCCTTAAAAATGTCCATGTAATTCCTTTTATAATAACAAAAGGACTGTATATATTCTGTTTTTATTGAGACATCAGAGGACCAGATACTTTTTCTTGTTTTTCTGGGGTCACTGTGACCCAAATCATGCAGTAAAGATGATGTATTGTATTATTAAGACACATTGGTCATGTACTCCATCCATACCATACCCTGGGGAAAGCATAATAAACATGTTTATTGAGTCATTAGGTATCAGGTCATTAGTCCACTGTATCACCTCGTTCCCTGGGAATCAATTAATGCAGCTATTTACCTGAGGGGTTCATGGAGAGAAATGACTGGTCTTGGCGTCATCTCAAATGGTACCCTATTGCCTATACTGGCCAGAGCATTCTGGTCAAAAGTAGTGCACTATAAAGGCAATAGGGTGCAATTTGGGACTCACACCTTCTGTCATCCCCTCTGGGAGGATAAGCCCTCAAAGTGTACTGTAGCCCTAAGGAAGCCTAGAGTGACAGTAAGGGTCCTCACTTATCTGAGCAGGAAAAGCTATGAGCCTAGATTTTAAACTATTGCTAGGACTAATGCTCCTGAGTTATTCTCTGTTTTCCCTGATTAGATCATATGGTCAGGAAAAACTACAGTACCCTAACTACTGTATGTAGCCTGGGTACCAGTCTGTTCGTGCTATTATTCCACAAACAGTGGAATAATAGCACAAACAGATCTGTGGCCAGGCTACCAATGATGACCTCTCCTCAGACTGTTGTGTTGCAACCCTCATTCAGATTACTGTATAGCTAGAAAGGTAGTACCTCAACAGTACCCAGATACCTGCCTAGTGTGGTCGGGATCAAGACTAAGGGCCAAAGGTAAATAATGTACTTATGTTCAGTAATCTTGCTCTGATTTGTCATCTTGAGGGTCCCAGAGATAAAACGTAGCGTTATTTTGTTTGATAAAATCCATTTTATATCCTAACATAGAAACATCGAAATTCTGACTCGTTGAACATGCAACAAAACATTCAGTCGTAATATAAACGCTACACCTTGTTTCTGTGACGGTGTGAGGGTGGTGAGCACAAAAATGAAGAGGTTGAAAAGAAGGAAAACAAGAATGATTGAAATAGGCGTTACAGTACCCCCCCCGCCACTCGCCGGCACCTTGGACGAGCCAGTCCGGGAGGCGCTCATGGAACTTTCTCGTCAGAGACGGATTGCAAATGTCCACCACCCGGACCCAGCTGCGTTCCGCCGGACCGTATCCTGCTCAGTCCACTAGGTACCGGACCCAACCTGGCCGCAGATGAGAGTCCAGCACCGCTTCCACTCTGTACGCCGGACCCCCGTCCACCTCCAACTGAGGCGGAGGCACAGCAGCAGGACCGGATCCCCCCAGCGGACCAGGAACCACCGGCCTGAGGAGAGAGACATGGAAAGTGGGAGAGATGTTATTATTAGGTGGATGCATTTGGAGGGTTACTGAGACATCATTCACCTTCTGGAGAACCTTAAAGGGCCCCACATACCGGGGGCTTAGCTTACGACAGGGCAGGCGGAGGGGGAGGTCCCACATGGAGAGCCGGGCGGTAGTCCGGGGCCTCACCAAACTTCCTCCGCCAACCGGACCAGTCCTCCACAGCAGGCACATCACTGGGTTTGGTACCGGTCCAAGGACACAACAGAGGATGGGTTCAGCCCTGTGGAGGACTGGCGCAGGGAGTTCTGGGCATATTCTGCCCAGGGGAGAAAGCGTGATCACTCACCTGGCCTATCAAGGCAGTAGCTACGCAGAAACCTCCCCAGCTCTTGGTTGGTGCGTTCCGCCTGCCAGTTAGCCTGAGGATGGTACCAGAATGTGAGGCTCACCATGACCCCCAGATGGGACAGGAATGCCTTCCAGACCCGAGATGTGAATTGGGGTCCACGGTCGGAAAACAATGTCCTCCAGAAGTCCATAGAGCCGGAAGACCTGCTGGAATAGGGCCTCAGCGACCTGGAAGGCAGATGGAAGACCAGCGAGAGGGACAAAACAGATCATCTTGGAGAACCAATCTACTACCACCAGGATAGCCGTATGTCAACTGCCAAATGTGACCAAGGCTGCTGAGATACCGGCAATGGGTGGAGCTTACCCGCAGGAGCCTGTCTCGACACCTGTGCTCCCCATGCCAGGCATCTAGTAATTCACCCGGAGTGCGTCCATGGTCTGGAAATCCCTGGGTGTCCTGTTGCCGGGGATTGGTGAGCCCAGGTCACCAGCCTTCCACGCACCCTCCGCGGCACATAGGTCTTTCCCGGGGGGCAAGTCGCTGGTGGAGGGTCTCTTCTCCCAACCCGAACAATCTCCGCATTAACGTCCCAGGAGACCATCGGGGCCGTTTATACCCCCGGTCGTGCATGCGGGAGAGTGCGTCGGCTCTGCTGTTCTTGGTGCGTGGGTGGTACGTTAGGGAGAAGCGGAACCAGGCGAAGAACATTGTCCACCTGGCCTGACGGGGGTTGAGGCGCCGAGCAGCCCTGACATATTCCAGGTTGCGATGATCCGTCAGGACTATGAACGGCTCCGTGCGCCCTCCAGCCAGTGTCTCCACTCCTAAAGAGCCAACTTCACCGCCAGGAGCTCCCTGTCACCCACGTCGTAGTTCCGCTCTGCAGCAGACAGCTTCCATGAGTAATATGCACAGGGGTACAGTTTCGGGGGACTCCCGTGCTGCTGAGAGAGGACCGCCCCCACGCCGACCTCGGACAAGTCGACCTCCACGGCGAAAGGCAGGCGTGGGTCAGGATGGCATAGCAGAGGCGCTCTGGTGAACCTGCCTCGCCTTCTCCGCGCCTGGGGTCCAGTGGAGGCGCTGAGGATTTCCTTTCAGCAATGACGTGAGTGGCGCGCGATGGTGCTGAAACCTTGGATGAACCGGTGGTAAAAGTTGGCATATCCCAGGAAGCGTTGGAGTTCCTTTATCGTCTTGGGAACTGGCCATGACCTTACAACTTCTACCTTCGGTTCTTCCATCTCGACCCCTTCTGGAGAGATGTTATATCGCAGGAAGAGATGGTTGTTTGGTGGAAGACACTCCTTTGACGTATAGGTTGTTTTGCAGGAGACGTCTCAGGACAGCACAAAGGTGGGCAACATGTTCCAGGTAGGTGGGGTAGTAGATGAGGATGTCGTCGATGTAGACTATGACGTACCTCCCCACCATATCCCGGAACACTTCATCCAGGTAAGACTGGAATACCGCAGGCGCGTTGGCTAAGCCATACGGCATTACCAGATACTCGTAGTGGCCAGCTTGGTGAAGTACCGTGGGACGAGGAGCATTGGATACCGGAACTTGAGGAGGGAGAAAACCTTGTCGAGATCCGAGTACTCCCGTGGACCGTTGGGCTGAAGGATGCACTCTGGGCTCTCCACCGACGTGGACCCACAGGTGAGATTGAGGCAGTTCTTCTGACATCTGATTGACCAGTCCTGGATCTTCCTCTTGCTCCATGATATGTGAGGGTCATGCCGTTGGAGCCAGGGAAGACCCAGGATGACCGGATGGATGGATGATGTCATCACCATTAGTTCTAGTTTCTCAAGTCACCTGGGTAATGGACCCGCCCACTGGCTGGCCATCCAAAGCATTGATGGGAAGCGAGGACCTCAACCGGCGCACCGATAGTCAGAGAGTGGATACTAAGGACCGGTCAATGAAACTCCCCGCGGCCCCGGAATCGATCAGGGCTGTGGAGACATGAGGGTGAGTTCCTCCAGACAGTACAATAGGCACCTACCATGCCCGTCCGCACCGTCTGAACACGGCTCGGAACTGGGCGATGAACCTGGGGAATGACATCAGTTCCTCAGAACCGCTATTCCACAAAGCCACTACCCAGTCGAGGATGCGTCTGGTAAGGAGTGAAACATCGGTTACCTTCTCCCTGTCTGGGACCGATTGATCCCCAAAGTATAGATCACATTGGAGAAGGAAACCACGACAACCCTCCAGATCACCATCATACCGTTCCGGTAGGGCTCTTGCCAACCGGAACGCCGCTAGATACCCCACTCACGGGTGAGGAAGCTGCTGTTGCACCACGTGAATGCGACTGGGTCTCCCCACCTGATCGTGGTGCTACGTTGGACATGATCTTCCACAACATTCCCATGAGCTCTCCCATCTGCCCCTCCATGACGCAGTACCTATCCTCCGGCTTGGACAGCCGGCCATCCGGACCGGGTCCCCCATCGCGCTCTCCAGTGCTCATGGAGAGAGGAAAGGGGAGAGAAATAAAAAAAAAATGGAAGAAAGTGAAAAACGTGCAAAAAAACCTCCGGGGTGGTGGATTATTCTGTGACAGTGCAAGGGTGGTGAGCACAAAAATTAGGATGTTGAAATATAGGAAAAGAAAGATCGAAAACAGTAATCCACACGCACAGTGAGGGAAACGTATTCAGTGGGGAGAACAAGTAATTGATACACTGACGATTTTGCAGGTTTTCCCACTTACAAAGCATGTAGAAGTCTAATTTTTATCATAGGTACTCTTCAATTGTGAGTGACGGAATCTAAAACAAAAATCCAGAAAATCACATTGTATGATTTTTAAGTAATTAATTTGCATTTTAATGCATGACATAAGTATTTGATACATCAGAAAAGCAGAACTTAATATTTGGTACAGAAACCTTTGTTTGCAATTACAGAGATCATACGTTTCCTGTAGTTCTTAACCAGGTTTGCACACACTGCAGCAGGGATTTTGGCCCACTCCTCCATACAGACCTTCTCCAGATCCTTCAGGTTTCGGGGCTGTCGCTGGGCAATACAGACTTTCAGCTCCCTCCAAAGATGTTCTATTGGGTTCAGGTCTGGAGACTGGCTAGGCCAATCCAGGACCTTGAGATGCTTCTTACGGAGCCACTCCTTAGTTGCCCTGGCTGTGTGTTTCGGGTCGTTGTCATGCTGGAAGACCCAGCCACGACCCATCTTCAATGCTCTTACTGAGGGAAGGAGGTTGCTGGCCAAGATCTCGCGATACATGGCCCCATTCATCCTCCCCTCAATAGGGTGCAGTCGTCCTGTCCCCTTTGCAGAAAAGCATCCCCAAAGAATTATGTTTCCACCTCCATGCTTCAAGGTTGGGATGGTGTTCTTGGGGTTCTACTCATCCTTCTTCTTCCTCCAAACACGGCCAGTGGTGTTTAGACCAAAAAGCTCTATTTTTGTCTCATAAGACCACATGACCTTCTCCCATTCCTCCTCTGGATCATCCAGATGGTCATTGGCAAACTTCAGACGGGCCTGGACATGCGCTGGCTTGAGCAGGGGGACCTTGCGTGCGCTGCAGGATTTTAATCCATGACGGCGTAGTGTGTTACTAATGGTTTTCTTTGAGACTGTGGTCCCAGCTCTCTTCAGGTCATTGACCAGGTCCTGCCGTGTAGTTCTGGGCTGATCCCTCACCTTCCTCATGATCATTGATGCCCCACGAGGTGAGATCTTGCATGGTGCCCCAGACCGAGGGAGATTGACCGTCATCTTGAACTTCTTCCATTTTCTAATAATTGCACCAACAGTTGTTGCCTTCTCACCAAGCTGCTTGCCTATTGTCCTGTAGCCCATGCCAGCCTTGTGCAGGTCTACAATTTTATCCCTGATGTCCTTACACAGCTCTCTGGTCTTGGCCATTGTGGAGAGGTTGGAGTCTGTTTGATTGAGTGTGTGGACAGGTGTCTTTTATACAAGTAACGAGTTCAAACAGGTGCAGTTAATACAGGTAATGGGTGGAGAACAGGAGGGCTTCTTAAAGAAAAACTAACAGGTCTGTGAGAGCCGGAATTCTTACTGGTTGGTAGGTGATCAAATACTTATGTCATGCAATAAAATGCAAATTAATTATTAAAAAATCATACAATGTGATTTTCTGGATTTTTGTTTTAGATTCCGTCTCTCACAGTTGAAGTGCACCTATGATAAAAAAATACATATCTCTACATGCTTTGTAAGTAGGAAAACCTGCAAAATCGGCAGTGTATCAAATACTTGTTCTCCCCACTGTATAGGGAGTGTAATGAAGTGATAGAAAGCAGGTGTGTGCGCATGTGGAATCAGGCAATGGGAAGCAGGTGTGGGCGTGTTTGGCTGCCATCATCCTCATGCTGGGTCGAGGCAGGTGGAACAGACTTTAGTTTCACCCAGTCAAGTTTTTTTTTTCTGCAATCCTCAGATACTTTAGAAGGCAACCAAATGTTTTTTCATGATTCTGCATTATGTATTGGCTAAACAAAAGTTATTTTAGTCCACCAAGGATCGACATGATTACTCACCAATGAGACTAGCGGTGTTCACTTGAATGACTGTATCTTGGTCCAATGATCACCTTGATAGCCAGTGAGTTGGGCTTACATGAGTATGCGATGGTCCTTTGTCCGACAAACAGACATTTTGTAAGAGATGTGCGTATTATGGTTAGTTCCTTATATGAATCAGACATGGTGCGTGGTAGTTTACATTACGCATTGATTAGTTCTGTTCTACAAACTTTAGAAGCAGGAGAAGCAAAAACATAACAACCCAAGTAATCCATACATACAAAGAAACCAAAACAAATAAGTTCAGAAATTAAGTTATGTGTAATAATGTGAAATGACACAGGGAAAAAGTATTGAACACACTTACTGATATTTATTTAATACTTTGTACAAAAGCCTATGTTGGTAATGACAGCTTCAAGACGCCTCCTGTATGGAGAAACTAGTCGCATGCATTGCTCTGGTGTGATTTTGGCCCATTCTTCCACACAAACAGTCTTCAAATCTTGAAGGTTCTATGGGCCTCTTCTGTGAATCTTGATCTTCAGTTCTTTCCATAGATTTTCAATGGGATTTAAGTCAGGTGATTGGCTGGGCCATTCTAGCAGATTTATTTTCTTTCTTTAAAACCAATTGAGAGTTTCCTTGGCTGTGTGTTTGGGATCATTGTTTGCCAGTACCATTTGCTAAAAAACAGCCCCACACCATGATGTTCCCACCTCCAAACTTCACTGTTGGTATGGTGTTTTTAGGGTGATGTGCAGTGCCATTTCTCCTCCAAACATGGTGTGTATTATGACATCCAAACAGTTCAATTTCGCTCTCATCTGACCACACTATATTCTCCCAGTATTTCACTGGCTTTTCCAAATGTTGTGCAGCAAACTTTAAACGAGCTCCAACATGCTTTTTTTTCAGCAATGGAGTCTTGCGTGGTGAGAGTGCATACAGGCCATGGCGGTGGAGTGCATTACTTACTGTTTTCTTTGAGACAACAGTACCTGCTAATTGCAGGTCTTTTTGAAGCTCTCCACAAGTGGTCCTTGGCTCTTGGACATCTCTTCTGATTTATTCTTTTCACTCCTCTGTCAGAAATCTTGCGAGGAGCACCTGGTCGAGGCAAATTTATGGTGAAATGATTGTCTTTTCACTTTCGTATTATGGCCCCAACAGTGCTCACTGGAACATTCAGAAGCTTAGAAATGCGCCTATAACCAATGGCATCATTATGTTTTGCAACAATTAGGTTGCGAAGGTCTTGAGACAGCTCTTTGCTTTTACCCATCATGAGATGTGTCTTGTGTGACACCTTGGCAATGAGACCTTTTTGTAGGCCATCAGTTGGGACTGAACCAGGTGATATTAATTTGCACTGACAGGGGGCTGGATTGTTTTTTAATTACTGATTTCAGTAATTATTTCAGTTTTCAGCTTTTGTCTTGGCTTTCCATGCCTTTTTGCACCTCCCTTTCTTCATGTGTTCAATACGTTTTCCCTGTGTCATTTCACATTATTACACAACTTAATTTCTGAACTTATTTGTTTTGCTTTCTTTGTATGTATGGATTACTTGGGTTGTTACCAACATCTGGTGGAAATTTCATGTCAATAGCACCTTTGGAAATATACAGCGGGTGAAATAAGTATTGAACACGTCACCATTTCTCTCATTAAATAAATGCCGCTTCGCCACGAATTCTTCCATTAGATGGCTACAGGCTTCAGTTTTCCCAGTGTGCTTACGTCCTTAGCCATCAGGAGCAGTTCCACGTCAAGGCATTAGAGACAACCTACGAGATGTCACACAAAGTCAAGATTGCTACAAGGGAGCAGGTTAGGATCCTCTCCAGATGGGCACCGGACTGGGCACCGGTGGAGCGGACTGCTCCGGCACTGGAGTGGAGTAGACGACCGGACCCGGACTGGGGATGCTCACCGTGGGCACCACTAACTCCAGCTCCCTCCTCTCGCTCTCGCACTCTTCCCAATTACGCCTGCATAGCTCCATTATACTCCTATATACTCCCGTCAGGTATTCCTCCTCGCTCTCCTCCTCACGGCACTTCGCCCCCCACTTATACTCCCTCGGCGAATTCCACATGGGGAGTGGTACTGGCGCTTCCTCCTCGCAACCAGACCACCCCCATAGCCCCCCCCCAAAAAATGTATTGGGGTTGCCTTCGGGCTCCATTCCTTCCTGCTCCCCGATTTCGACGCTGTCCTCCCTTCTCCTTCTCTCCCGAATTGCGCTGCTTGGTCGATTGGTGGTTCATTCTGTCATGACTGGGTGTTAACACAGACGAAGATGCAGTGCCGTGATAGTTCGACATACTTTTAATAAAGGAATTACTCAACAATGACGAACTATCCAAATTAAACATGATTCAACAGAAGGAAACCACTTACGTATCGGACATGGAGACAGTGAACCACACCTAGGGTGTGGAACAAACAAACATAAGTAGGATCCCTAATTAGAGACAATGCAATGCAGCCGCCTCTAATTAGGGATCCAAAACAAAACACCACATAGATAACCTAACCTAGAACTGTCAGACTCTGACCAAGGCTACATAGAGAAGCAAAAGGCTTGACAGAGCCTGACAGTTGATTGGTGGATGCTGAAGACCCAGCAACAGATGAGTCATAAACAAGAAGAACTCGTCGATTGATGGCAGTGCCTGAACATAAAGAAAACCGTTTTAGTACAATATATTGTCCTTACATTCGGTCCATAATACAAAAAGTAAATAATGTTGAACAATTACAGTAATTACAGTAAAATCAAATAATATTCTCTATTAAGTATTGTATTTAATGAAGTTGTCCCTTACTGGTTTTCTTCGAGTAACATTTGTTTCAGAGGGATTGGTGCTTGTGACTCATATAAACTTGGTCTCTGCTGCCCACTCAATCATGTGCCAGAAGGCCATCAGGTGGGTGTAGCTTGCAAATCTAAAGACGGACCCAGAGTATTTGAATACCAAAAAAGCTCATTACTATTATTGTCCATCTTCTCTAAGCATCAAGTAGCACTAGACATGACCTAGCTGCTATTGTAGCCTATGTTTTTCACAGCAGCTATCATCACAGCAGTGAATTTGTTTAACATGTTCCATTATTTAACCAGGGAAGTGGACTAAGAACCAATTCATATTTGCAGCAATGACCTGTGAGCATTTTTGTGGGTTAACTGAAAACGAATGTAAAGACAATACATTCAATGTGCCTACTTATGCTAAGATATGCTAGCCTAGTTTTAAATAACAATTAACATGTTCTTAAAGGTAAGATGGACTTTGGGATAATAATAATAATTCATAGTAAATAATAATAAACAATAGTAATGCTGGATAATAATAAATCATTACTGTATCATCATCAGAACCAGCAAATCGCTTTAGACCAAAGCGGTGTTGTGCGGTCAGTTTCTCCAGCTTGGCTCGAAGCTCCTCAATTTCTCTTACGTGCTCATGGTTTGCCATTAGGGCCATGTCCAGGGCTGCGGGTTCAGGGACTGCACAGTAATCATATGTCTGGACTGGATCAGAGACGGCAGAGTCCATAGGCAGCGCAACTTGTTCTTCATCCTCCTCAGTCAGGGCAGGAGGTTTCTGTCTACTTTCCCAAACACCAGGTCTCTTTTGAATGTGTCAGTTCCACGCGAAGACTATAGGAACAACACTTATTTTTAGGTCTTGTCGCCCCCCAATCTTTCCCTCAACAAAGTCACTCTCGACGAAATGTGTACTACAGACCTTTGTGTGTTTGATGACAGTAAAGTTGTCACGACATACTGCCACCAACCACCTTTTTCTGAGCTCTACATCGACCATGGAAGCTCACAATAACATTACATTTTGAAGAAACGGAACACAGAGGCACTGAACAATGTTCATTACACCTCCTTCGCGGGACTGTAATTTCAGTCAGAAATGCATCGACGTCAGTTAGCTTGCTAGTAAGCTAATAGAAGTCAGCCCCCCCGGTAGGAAGTAAAATAGAATGTGCGGTATAATGCATAGAGCCTATTACACCTAGAATCCTATCTGAATATATGGCCTTTCTCTTACATTTAAAAAATGATGCAAAAAAATGTATAATAGAAAACACGTTTTTTTGATTGTATTATCTTTTACCAGATCTAATGTGTTATATTCTCCTACATTAATTTCACATTTCCACAAATTTCAGTGTTTCCTTTCAAATAGCATCAAGAATATGCATATCCTTGCTTCAGTATGTCATTTTAGGCGGAAATTGAAAAGAAGGGTCCGATCCTTAAGAGGTTAAGACTGTTCCTAGAATAAAACATATTCTCAATGGAGAATCTCAATTGACAGTGTGTTTTAGTCCAGGAGTGGTCTTAATCTGGATCCGGACAACCGTCCTTTTGTCAGAGGCTTTGGATTGGTTTCACTGAACTATTTCTTTATTGTACATGGTGCACAATACATTGCACACAAACTCCTGCTAAAACATTATTAGGCGTTGCCTGCCCTGCCCTGCCCAGCCCAGCCCAGTGACACGAGCCTACCAGATGAGCTAAACTACTTCAATGCTCGCTTCGAGGCAAGTAACACTGAACCATGCATGAGAGCATCAGCTGTCCGGACGACTGTGTGATCACTGTCTCCGTAGCCGATGTGAGTAAGACCTTTAAACAGGTCAACATTCACAAGGCCGCAGGGCCAGACGGGCCTTCCCCAGGTGGTAAGGGTAGGTAACAACACATCTGCCACGCTGATCCTCAACACAGGGGGCCCTCGGGTGCATGCTCAGTCTGCTCCTGTTCTCCCTGTTCACCCATGACTACATGGCCAAGCACGACTCCAACTACATCGTTAAGTTTGCAGGCGATACAACAGTGGTAGGCCTGATCACCGACAACGATGAGAAAGCCTATAGGGAGCAGTGTGGTTCTAGGATTACAACCTCTCCCTCAACGTGATCAAGACAAAGGAGATACATGAAAAAGGATGACCGAGAACGCTCCCATTCTCATCGACAGGGTTGTAGTGGAGCAGGTTGAGAGCTTCAAGTTCCTTCGTGTCCATATTACCAACAAACTATCATGGTCAAAACACAACAAGACATTTGCGAAGAGGGCACGTCAAATCCTATTGCCCCCTCAGGAGACTGAAAAGATTTGGCATAGGTCCTAAGATCCTCATCGAGTGCATCCTGACTGGTTGCATGGCAACTGCTCGGCCTTAGTGCGTATGGCCCAGTACTTCATTGGGGCCAAGCTTCCTGCCATCCAGGACCTTTATGCCAGCCAGTGTCAGAGGAAGGCCCAACAAATTGCTTTGTGTACTGTAATAGTAATTATTCTGTCCCCCACCTTGCCCTGACCTGGGCTCGAACCAAGGACCCTCTGAACACATCAACAACCGTCACCCACAAAGCATCGTTACCTATCAGTCCACAAAAGCCACAGTCCTTGCAGAGCAAGGGAAACAACTACTAGGTCTCAGAAAGAGTGATGTCACCGTTTGCTAGCCATTTCAGTTATACATGACCTGTTTAATTTACTGTTCACTATGATTTACTGCATTTTGTAAAGACTTTAAGAAAGGCTTATTTTTACAAAATGGTATCTGTTTTTCTCTGTATGTTTTCCATGACTCTGAGAATATCTTTAATTTTCCCCAGGTATTTGTGTAAATTTGCATATCACACCATGGCAGGTGTGTTTCTTTTTTTTCTTTTTCTCACCAGTATAAGAATCAGTTGAGGGGCTGAGTTGAAGCATTTCATCATGGATTAGAAATGGTCTGTCAAAATGTTGGATTTAGCATACTTTACAGGTAATTAATGTATTATTTAGCATGAGTACAGGCTACAAAGTATACAATTGTTTGATTTAGGCAATAAGTTATGTTATCAGGAGAATGTCAAGTTGTCAACCAGTCAAGGAATTTCCAATTTAGATTGTCTGTTTGTGATTTCAATATATATATTTATGCTACAGAACAAGTGAGCATTGGCTACTCTTCTTCAAACATTGACATCACATCTTTACCATCTCCCAGGACCATGGAGAACTCTACTCACTTTGAGGTCTTTAGGCTTGCTGCATACGGTGATATCGGACAATTGAAGTACTTTTACTTTGCTTTAGTAACTGTATTATATTTTGTTATCATTCTTGCCAATGCTTTGCTTATTGGAGTTATCTGCATTGAAAGAAGCCTTCATGAACCCATGTATCTGTTTCTATGTTCTTTGTTTGTTAATCAGTTGTATGGGAGCACTGGTTTGTTTCCTGCTCTCATGTTTTACTTGCTCTCTGACACACATGATATTTCCCTTCTTTATTGTTACATCCAGATTTATGTGTTGTACACATATGCTATAACAGAATTTTGTAATTTAGCAGTTATGTCCTATGACAGGTACATTTCTATTTGTTATCCTCTACGATATAACAATATTATGACACCTAAAATAATTTGTGGCTTAATTCTGCTGTCCTGGTTGTATTCTTTTATCATCAACGGCATCATCATCTCCCTGAGTTTGCGACTGCAATTTTGTGGTAACGTTCTAGACAGAGTGTATTGTGACAACTACTCCGTAGTCAAGCTTGCCTGTTCAAATACTACGGTGAATAACATATGGGGTCTTGTTGTAACTGTGATTTCTTTTTCTTGTACTATATTTCCTACCATATACTCATATGTCAGAATTCTACAAATATGTTTAAAGTCTTCAAAAGAGACGAAACAAAAAGCATTTAACACTTGTACTCCACATATAGCCTCTTTGCTGAACTTCTCCTTTGGAAGTTTATTTGTGGTTCTACAAGGCAGATATGAAACTGCACATCTTCCACCTATACTTCGTACTATTTTATTTGTTTATTTTCTAATATGTCCACCACTTTTCAACCCTTTAATGTATGGTGTTAGGATGGTTAAAATCAGGCATGCTTGTAAAAAGGTACTAGGCATTTAACCTACAACATAACATGATAGTTCCTTTTTGTAATGTTAAATTCTGTATTTTCTTACTTATAGTTGCTGTTATTGACTGGACAGATGTGTCATTTTGGCATAATATCTCTGTAGCCCAAAGATTATTGTAAAAAATTGCATCAAGTTTATCATGTATTGTAACTGAGAATGTTTTGTGTCATATTAGCTAGGTAACTGTATAACTACGGAGCATCAAGCAGAGATGCCCTCCCTACCTTCAGGTTATGCTCAAACAGATGCTAAGAGGGATCCTTGGGATGATCCTACACCCCAACCCGCAACCTCTGGTCTCTTGGCCCCGGGTTCTTGGTCTACTGTTGCATATACATTTCTGCAATGTATATGAATGTGTGCTTATGTTATTCTAGCATTGATGGCTTATGACAGGTATGTCTCCATTCGTAAGCCATTGCAATATCATAGCATTATGACCCCTTCTAATGTGATGATGTTAGCCGTGGTATATTTTATTCCCATAGCTCTTTTCAAATATATATTACTTCAAGGCTTCCTTTGTACAGGTACAACATCTAAGCTTTTTTTGTCATAACTTAGCAGTTGTTAAACTCTCCTATGTTGAAAATTGCACTGAGCAACCTGTATGGTATATGTATCATAGCAAGTCTAGTGGTTTTACCTTTTGTGTTAGTTGTGTTAATATGTACAAATATTACTTGTTACATTGATAGTCTCAAAGGAGTCACGGAAGAAGGCTTTTAATATGTGTGCTCCCCACTTGATCACTTTCATCAACTTCTCTACAGCAATCCTTTTTTTCTGTTGTTTACAACAGATACAGCACAGTTAACAAAGAGGTTCATGTATTAATATCAGTACAGTTCATTCTCTTCCCACCACTGGTACACCCTATCATATATGGTATTAGGACCATGACGATCAGGACATGTATTACAAAAATTATAAGAAGAAGAATCTTCATCATTTCCTCATCGAAAATCAGAACCTAAACTGGTACCAATTATGACTAGATGGTACAGCAGCAGGGCCAAGGTTGCCGGTTTGAATCCCAGGTCTGACAGGAACATCTTCCAGAACTGAATGCTTATACATTTGTTTTTATCATCAACCTAATCTATTGTTTCTCCTTTGTATTGTATTTTATTTCTTTGAATTCTTCAGCATTTAGTTAAATGTATTTTACTGTAGTAAAGTCAAATCAAGGATGCTGCTGTGTCGCTGACCGTATGTTCTTCTAGCATGTCAGTGGGCATGTATGTGTGTTTCAGGGGTGTTGGGGAAAGAGAAAAAAGATGTAAGGATGAAATAAGTTCTGTTTCCACAAAGGCAATAAAGTATTCTTCTAGTAGTGAAGGATCTAGCAGATCCTTTTGATATTTAGAAAAATCTGAATTAGCAAGTAAAATACACAAATAGTTTCCTGTAAAATAATTCCAATGCCTTTTTTTAAAGAGCTTCATGCACAATAGAGTACCACAGTATGAGTCATAATACCCATAAAACCTAGCAGTCAAATAGGGACATTTTTCAAAATTATTGGAATAATTTCCCTGTTTGACTGCTAGGTTTTATGGGTATTATGACACCTCCACTCTGGGACTCTATATGGTGTCTGTGAGAGCACTGGAAGCGCTATTGAGTTGGCAAACAAACTGGAATGGTACGATTTACTGCCACCTGCAGTTATGGAATGTTTGCTCACAAGTATAATTGGCTGATTCCTCATGGAATTATGTGATCCCGCCCATTTACTACTCTAGTGACTTTTGTCCACTTGAGTCCTCTATCTATCTCTAGGCTTGCAAACTTTTCAGACCGGCCGCCTGGCATTTGCCTAATTACCTGTCCAGTCTGTTTCTGCTTAATTCTTAAATATACTGTATGTTCACACCACAGGAGGTTGGTGGCATCTTAATTGGGGAGAATGGGTTTGTGTAAATGACTTGAGCAGAATAACTGGAATGGTATCAAATACATCAAACACATCGTTTCCAGGCGTTTAGTGCCATTACATTTGCATCGTTCCTGACATTATTATGAGCCGTTCATGTTACTGGGTCTGAATACAGTGGCTTGAAAAAATATGTGAACCCTTTGGATTTCTGCATAAATTGGTCATAAAATGTTATCTGATCGTCATCTAAGTCACAACAATAGACAAACACAGTATTCTAATCTAATAACACACAAAATATTGTATTTTCTTGTCTATATTGAATACATCATTTAAACATTCACAGTGTAGGTTGGGAAAAGTATGTGAACCCTAGGCTAATGACTTCTCCAAAAGCTAATTGGAGTCAGGTGTCAGCTAACCTGGAGTCCAATCAATGACACGAGATTGGAGATGTTGGTTAGAGCTGCCCTGCCCTATAAAAAACACTCACAAATTTGAATTTGCTATTCACAAGAAGCATTGCCTGATGTGAACCATGCCTCGAACAAAATAGATATCAGAAGACCTAAGATTAAGAATTGTTGACTTGCATAAACCTGGAAAGGGTTACAAAAGTATTTCTAAAAGCCTTGAAGTTCATCAGTCCATGGTAAGACAAATTGTCTATAAATGGAGAAGGTTCAGCATCGTTGCTACTCTCCCTAGTGACCGTCCTGCAAAGATGACTGCAAGAATGCTCATTGAGGTTAAGAAGAATCCTAGTGTCAGCTAAAGACTTACAGAAATCTCTGGAACATGCTAACATCTCTATTGACGAGATGTTAGCATGTAACAAGAATGGTATTCATGGGAGGACACCCTGGAAGAAGCCACTGCTGTCCCAAAAAAACATTGAAGTTCGCAAAAGAGCACATGGATGTTCGACAGCGGTACTGGCAAAATATTCTGAGGACAGATTCAACTAAAGTTGAGTTGTTTGGAAGGAACACACAACACTATGTGTGGAGAAAAAAAGGCACAGCACACCAACATCAAAACCTCATCCCAACTGTAAAGTATGGTGGAGGGAGCATCATGGTTTGGGGCTGCTTTGCTGCCTCAGGGCCTGGACAGCTTGCTATCATCGACAGAAAAATGTATTCCCAAGTTTATCAAGACATTTTGTAGGAGAATGTAAGGATATCTGTCCACCAATTGAAGCTCAACAGAAGTTGGGTGATGCAACAGGACAACAACCCAAAACACAGATTTAAATCAACAACAGAATGGCTTCAACAGAAGAAAACATACATTCCGTTCTAGGGAGTGACATCCCTAGAATATTGCTGAACTGAAACAAAATTCCTCCTGACCGTTGTGCAGGTCTGATCCGCAACCACAGAAAACGTTTGGTTGATGTTATTGCTGCCAAAAGAGGGTCAACCAGTTATTAAATCCAAGGGTTGACATACCTTTTCCACCCTGCACTGTGAATGTTGACACGGTGTGTTCAATAAAGACATGAAAACGTATAATTGTTTGTGTGTTATTAGTTTAAGCAGTCTGTAACGACTCCCTTCGAAGTTGCCTCATCCCCTTGTTCGGGCATGCTTCGGCACTCTTCGTCACCGGCTTTCTAGCCACTGCCGCTCCCTCTTTCATTTTCCATTAGTCTTGTCTAGTCATTACACACACCTGGTTATCATTCCCCCCAATTACTACATGTTATAGGTTCCCTCTGTTCACTCAGGTCCTTGTCGGTTATTGTTCATTTGTGTACGTGTCTTGACCTCTGTGCTTTTGCACCCAAGTTATTTATTATACTCGTGTTTTTGTCCGCTAGGCAGTTGCCGAGTTTATGTGAGCACATTAAGTTGTATACTGGCACGGTGGTGCTTTTTCCTGTTCTTTTGTGGATACTATTTTGTACGTATTATATGTTTGTTCCACACTATCTCCTGCGCCTGGCTCCCTTCACTCATTACACTCATCACACAGTCTGTGTTTGTCTATTGTTGTGACTTCGATGAAGATCAGAAGTTATGCAGAAATTCTGGTAATTCCAAATGGTTCACATACTTTTTTT
The DNA here is from genome assembly GCA_023634145.1 of Thymallus thymallus. NCBI lineage: Eukaryota > Metazoa > Chordata > Actinopteri > Salmoniformes > Salmonidae > Thymallus > Thymallus thymallus. The sequence continues at coordinate 9,582,555 of CM042379.1, forward strand.
TTTTGTCACTGTATAATAATGGTTAAATACAAACGGATCAACAGGACACAAACACTTTGGTGGAAAGCTGCTGCCATCTCATGTGACAAAAGCAGCTGTCGGATGTCTCTACAAGAGATAGATAGATAGATAGATAGATAGATAGATAGATAGATAGATAGATAGATAGATAGATAGATAGATAGATAGATGGAGTCTGACAGATCTATAATATATTTTCTATGTGGGGTTTTTGTGTGGGATCCCTAATTAAAGGCAGCTGCTAGGCATTGTCTCTAATTAGGGATCCTACTTATGTTTGTAGGGTCCACACCCTAGGTGTGGGTCATTATTTACAAGTCACGTTAAGGAAGTGTGAGTACGTTTGTATTACGTTGTTGGTTTGTTTTGTACAGTTCGTAATTCTACATTTGTTCGTCTAATAAATGGATGTGTCGAACTTCAACTGCACTGCGCTGCGCCTTGGTCTCTTGAAACGAGAATTTCTATCCCAATGTTCTAAATGAACTTTTTAACTCTATCTGTATCCTGAAGGTTGTAAATTCTTCAGTTTGTTTTAAATAATACAGAGAGAGATCCAGCTTTGCAAAATGGTCAGTCTTTATTCATAGAGAGCTCTGCCGAAAGGAAAACACAAAACACTTTTATACCATCCCTTCACAGTCAAGCCCCCACCCTGTTTTATGGCCTGCAAGTTCTCAGGATATGACTTCAAAAACACTGTCCTGTTATCTCAGGTCACTCCCTTCAAGACATTCTTCAGTTGCTAATGTTTACCCCTCAGGGACAAGACCCCCACTCTGATAGATGAGGGTGGTAAACTTTTATGGCTAATCTCCTGCTAGCCTAAGAACTACATCCTAACTCATTTACCAAATGGTAACATTCTAACCATTGTCTATGTAATTTCTAATACATATTACACAGTTTCAGGGTGAAACATCTTAGTCATTAACATTAAACATACAAATTCCTTTATCATCTCTCCACACACACGACTGTGTAAATAATGACCCACCAAGGGACCAAGCAGCGCTATTGGGGAGAGAAGGAGAGAGAGGTAGGACAGCGTCGTGAACGGGGCTCGAGAAGGCGTAAAGCCCGAAGGCAACACCAATAATTTTTTTGGGGGGGGCTATGGGGGTGGTCTGGTCGCGAGGAAGAAGCGCCAGTACCACTCTCCAGGTGGTATTCGCAGAAGCCGGAGTATAGGTGGGGGGCGAAGTGCCGTGAGGAGGAGAGCGTGGCAGAATACCTGACGGGGGAATATAGGAGTATAGTGGAGCTATGCAGGCGTAATTGGGAGGAGTGTGAGAGCGAGAGGAGGGAGCTGGAGTTAGTGGTGCCCAAGGTGAGCATCCCCAGTCCGGGTCCGGTAGTCTGCTCCACTCCCATGTCAGAGCAGTCCGCTCCACCGGTGCCCAGTCCGGGTCCGGTCGTCTGCTCCACCCCAGAGCCAGAGCAGTCCGCTCCACCGGGGCCTAATCCTGGTCCGGTCGTCTGCTCCGCTCCAGTGCCAGAGCAGTCCGCTCCACCGGTGCCCAGTCCGGGTCCAGTCGTCTGCTCCGCTCCAGTGCCAGAGCAGTCCGCTCCACCGGTGTCCAGTCCGGGTCCGGACCTCTGCTCAGCTCCCCGCACCCGACCTCCAGTGCGTGTGCCCAGCCAGGTGTTTCCAGTGCCGGCTCCACGCACCCGACCTCCAGTGCGCCTCCCCAGTCCGGTATGTCCCGTGCCGGCTCCCCGCACCGACCTCCAGTGCGTGCGCCCAGCCAGGTGCCTCCAGTGCCGGCTCCAAGCACCCGACCTCCAGTGCGCCTCCCCAGTCCGGTATGTCCCGTGCCGGCTCCCCGCACCGACCTCCAGTGCGTGCGCCCAGCCAGGTGCCTCCAGTGCCGGCTCCAAGCACCCGACCTCCAGGGCCAGAGCAGTCCACTCCAGTCCGGGTCTGGTCATCTGCCCCGCTCCATGGCCGGAGCCGTTTGTCCCACCGGTGCCCAGTTCGGGCCCAGTTATTTGCCCCGCTCCATGGCCGGAGCCGTAGTGCCCAGTCGGGGCCCGGTTATTTGCCCCGCTCTATGGCCGGAGCCATCTACCCCACCGGTGCCCAGTCCGGGCCCGGTTGTTTTCCCCGCTCCATGTCCGGAGCCGTTCGCCACATCGGTCATCAGAGGAAGGCCGGGGAGGAAGCTGTCCACTTCGCCAGGGCCAGAACCGCCACCGACGAACTAAGATTCCCTCCCTAACCCTCCCCCATGTTTGTATTTATTGTTTTGCGTTCGGGAGTCCGCGCCTTTGGGGGCGGGGTACTGTCAGGCTCTGGCCATAGAGAAGCCTTTTGCTTCTCTATGTAGTCATGGTCAGAGTCTGACAGATCTAGAATATATTTTCTATGTGGGGTTTTTGTGTGGGATCCCTAATTAGAGGCAGCTGCTAGGCATTGTCTCTAATTAGGGATCCTACTTATGTTTGTAGGGTCCACACCCTAGGTGTGGGTCATTATTTACAAGTCACGTTAAGGAAGTCATCGGCCCTGTGAGAGATAAGCTTGGTGCGCCTAGCAACATTTGACTCACTCTCCGGGGAGACCTACAAGCCCGCTGGTGCGAAACATACACAGACTCCTCGAGCCCGAAGGCTAACAGGGAGGGTTTCCGGTGGATGGACAAGACACAGACAACTAGGACAAACCCTCAGCTCCGGAATACTGGTCGACCAACCGAGTATCGCCCAGGTTGGTACACTGTCACAAGTAACTAAATACAAAGACAAAACCCAAACGAGATGGCACAAGCCAAACCGAGTGTTCTGCTAGCACAGACTGAAATATGTTCCGGGATTCATCCAATAGCATTGAGGAGTATACCACCTCAGTCATCGGCTTCATCAATAAATGCATCGACGTAGTCGTCCCACAGTGACCGTATGTACATATCCCAACCAGAAGCCATGGATTACAGGCAACATCACCACCGAGCTAAAGGCTAGAGCTGCCGCTTTCATGAGCGGTACACTAATCCGGATGCTTATAAGAAATCCCGCTACACCATCAGACGAACCAACAAACTGGCAAAGCATGAATACTGGATTAAGATTGAGTCCTTCTACACCGGCTCTGACTCTCTTCGGATGGGCAGGGCTTGAAAACTATTACGGACTAGAAAGGGAAACCCAGCCGCAAGCTGCCCAGTGACGCAAGCCTACCAGAGAAGCTAAATTCCTTTTAAGCTCGCATCGAGGCAAGCAACACTGAAGCATGCATGAGAGCACCAGCATGGCTATATAGAGAAGCAATAGGCTTCTCTATGGCCAAAGCCTGACAGTACCCCCCCAAAAGGCGCGGACTCCCGAACGCCAACCAAAAACACAAATACCTGGGGGAGGGTTAGGGAGGGAAGATTAGTTATTTGGTGGCGGTTCCAAACAATTGTTAACAGACAGATTATTTCACTTATAATTTACTATATCACAATTCCAGTGGGTCAGAAGTTTACATATACTAAGTTGACTGTAACTTTAAACAGCTTGGAAAATTCCAGAAAATTATGTCATGGCTTTAGAAGCTAATTGACATCATTTGAGTCAGTTGTAGGTGTACCTGTGGATGTATTTCAAGGCCTACCTTCAAACTCAGTGCCTCTTTGCTCGACATTATGGGAAAATCAAAAGAAATCAGCCAAAACCTCAGAATTTATTTTCTCCAAACGCCTGAAAGTACCACGTTCATCTGTACAAAATAGTACAAAATAGTAAGTAATTGCAAGTATAAACACCATGGGACCTCGCAGCCGGCATACCGTTCAGGAAGGAGACTTGTTCTGTCACCTAGAGATGAATGTCCTTTGGTGCGAAAACTGCAAATCAATCCCAGAACAACAGCAAAGGACCTTGTGAAGATGCTGGAAGAAACAGGTAAAAAAGTATCTATATCCACAGTAAAACGAGTCCTATATCGACATAATCTGAAAGGAAAGGCCTCTCAGCAAGGAAGAAGCCACTGCTCCAAAACTGCCATAATAAAGCCAGACTACGGTTTGTAACTGAACATGGGGATAAAGATCGTACTTTTTGGAGAAATGTCCTCTGGTCTGATGAAACAAAAATGGAAACTGTTTGGCCATAATGACCATTGTTATGTTTGTAGGAAAAAGGGTCAGGCTTGCAAGCCTAAGAACACCATCCCAACCGTGAAGCACGGGGGTGGCAGCATCATGTTGTGGGGGTGCTTTGCTGCAGGAAGGACTGGTAAACTTCACAAAATAGATGGCATCATGAGGAAGGATTAAACTATGTGGATATATTGACGCAACATCTCAAGACATCAGTCAGGAAGTTAAAGCTTGGTCGCAAATGGGTCTTCCAAATGGACAATGACCCCAAGCATACTTCCAAAGTTGTGGCAAAATGGCTTAAGGACTATAAAGTCGAGGTATTTGAGTGGCCATCATAAAGCCCTGATGTCAATCCTATAGAAAAGTTGTGGGCAGAACTGAAAAAGCGTGTGCGAGCAAGGAGGCCTAGAAACCTGACTCAGTCACACCAGTTCTGTCAGGAGTAATGGGCCAAAATTCACCCAACTCATTGTGGGAAGCTTGTGGAAGGCTACCCAAAACATTTGACCCAAGTTAAACAATTTAAAGGCAATGCTACCAAATACTAATTGAGTGTATGTAAACTTCTGTCCCACTGGGAATGTTATAAAATAAAAGCTTAAATAAATAATTCTGTCTACTATTATTCTGACATTTCACATTCTTAAAATAAAATGGTGATCCTAACTGACCTAAAACAGGGAATTTTTACTAGGATTAAATGTCAGGAATTATGAAAAATAGCTGCAGTTATACTGCTGCGCTTATACACTCTAAGATAAATTAGTTTTAATTTTCTTTCACAAATATGAGAAGATGAGAATTCCAGTTGATACTAATTATCACAGCACAGGAAAGACCCAGATTCAGACAGTTAGAATAACAGACATTTATTATATAAACAGGGGCAGACAAGGACAGGTCAAGGGCAGGCAGAGGTCGATAGTCCAGGGCAGAGTCCGTAAGGTACATAGTGGCAGGTTCAGGGTCGGGGCAGGCAGCGGTTGATAGTCCAGGGCAGAGTCCGTAAGATACAGAGTGGCAGGTTCAGGGTCGGGGCAGGCAGCGGTTGCTAGTCCAGGGCAGTGTCAAAAGGTACAGAGCGGCAGGCAGGCTCAGGGTCAGGGCAGGCAGAATGATCAAAACCGGGAAAACTAGAAAACAGGGCTCAAGAAAACAGGAGTACAAAAAACACGCTGGTAGGCCTGACGAGACAAGACGGACTGGCAACAGACAAACAGAGAATCCAGGTATAAATACACAGGGGATAATGTGGAAGATGGCGACAACTGGAGAGGGGTGGAGACAAGCACAAAGACAGGTGAAACAGATCAGGGTGGACATTTAATTTGACATGAAGCTCCTTTTTATATGTTTTCTCCATTCATAAGCATGCATGCCTTTGCAGAATATTTAATGCAATCCTCTCATTGGCAGAATTCATGTCTATTTACAACTCATTATTTGCATATGTAAAGCTAATGCTCAAAATCATCTGGGATAATCTTCACCTCATGAACCATATGTATAGCTATATTTCTGTTTGTGATTTATGTCTGAACTTGTTGATCATCTACACAAGCCTATACATTTTTGTTACACTTGGCTGTAAATGAAAGGTATTCAGTCTGTCCAAAGATCATTACATACTTCCTTATGGGAATCCAAGAAATCTCTCTTGGCTGTTTAATCCAAGTATTTTTCAGTAATGTCTATGCATATCTGATTCTAACAGTGATGGCCTATGATAGGTATGTCTCTATTTGTAACCCCTTGCCGTACCACACCATCATGACCCCTAATAAAGTTGACCTGTTGTTGGCAGTGGTATATATCATTCAAATTCATAGACAGAGCTATGGATGCAAGGACTGACCATCCATGATACCAACATAGTTCCCTTTCAAAAGCTACAATCGATGCTGCGCTGCTTAGCGCATTGGGAACGTCTTTAATCGTGACCCGCTGTGAATATAGTGTGTAAACACTTCAATGAAATCGACCGGAAGTAATATAGCCTCGGTCGGTGACGTCATCGGCGCGCACCCGGGACGCGAGGTTATAAATAGATGAGCCGCAGGTGCATCGTCAAGTTTTTTGTCTTCAGACCTCTCTTTGTTTGGTGTGCAAGCATTTATCTCCTCTCTATCTACTGCAGATCTTTGCTAGGAGTTATTTAGTTTAAGCTGACAGTGTGCAGATTTTCTCTTTCTCATCTCTTAACATTCTAAAAAGGAGCTTGGAAAAAGTAAGAGAAGGAGAAATGAGTCAACAAAAAGGTAAGCATTGTGTCCCTCCATGTTCTCGTCCCATGTCAGAACTGGATACACACGCTTACTGTTTTGTCTGTTTGGGGGAAGAGCATGCAGCGCTTGCGTTTGAGCAAGGCGAGTGCGAGCATTGCGAGTTGTTTACAATCAGGACGCTGCGCACTCGCCTTAGCTACTTCCAGACCGCACCCACATTACCAACGTGGGGCTCTCGCATGGATCTGGCTGACGAGCAAGAGACGGGTCCGTCCCTTTCGCTTGCTTTGTCACCAGATCCACGTACTCCCTCGCGTGATCCCGAAGCGCGCCCCGGTGCTTCTTCGGTTTATGCGGAGGATGATGAAATATCTCTTGGGTCTGCGGACTATGAGCAGCCAGCCTCTGAGCATTCCTCTCGCGAAGCTAAATCTGTTGAGGAATTGCTCGAGGTGGTTACTCGAGCGGTGGCCAGGTTACAGCTTGACTGGCCACGCGATCAAAAGATACCCAAACAGTCTAAGCTAGAGGATAGGTTTCTGTCCGGTGGCAGGGGGGAGGGACCAAAACACCAGTCTCTCCCCTTCTTCGAGGACCTCCATGACGAACTATCAAAATCATGGAGTAAAACATATACTTCCCGTGTCTTTGTGCCCTCAACGTCGACTTTTTCGACTATCGTGGGTGCGAAGTCGCGGGGGTATTCGGAGATGCCTCAGGTTGAAGAGACGCTCGCGAGCTATCTCTCACCCGTATCGGCATCTTCGATTAAGAGACCTACCCTCCCCACGAAGCCATGTAGAACAACATCAGCGCTCGTGGGAAAAGCTTATCAAGCTGCAGGTCAGGCTGGTGCTGCACTGCACACTATGGCAGTGTTGCAGGCATACCAGGCTGACTTGTTGAAGGACTTGAGTGTTGGCAGTACTATTGACAAGGAAGCCTTCTCCGAACTGCGTAGAGCCACGGATCTGTCTCTCCGTGCTACCAAACAGACGGCCCGTGCAATCGGCCGTTCTATGTCAGCTCTGGTTAGCACCGAGAGGCATCTGTGGCTGAATCTGACGGGAATTAAAGATAAAGACAGAGTTTTCTTATTGGATTCCCCAATCTCACCCTCTGGCCTGTTTGGCGACTCAGTCAACACCGTCGTCACCAGGTTCAGAGAAGTTAAAAAGCATGAGGAAGCATTTGTGCAGTTCCTTCCTCGCCGCACTCAAGGGGAGGGGCCATCAGCCACCCAACCTCTCCCCGGTCCTTCAAGAGCTAGGGAGGTTAAGAAGCAGAGCGTGGCGAGTCGCGCTCCCCCTCGTAAGGATGGGGGACCGGCTCGCCGCACTCAGCAGCCTCCCAGGCCAGACCTCAGGACTTTTTTCAATAAAAAGAGGAAGTCCTGATGGTCTGGCGCCCAGTCTGGTGGGGGTACCCCCCCACGGGATGGGGCGCGTATTATATCTGACCGCCCCTTCTCGTTACCCCCACGAAACCTCTCCATCCCCGCCACATCTGGTGCTTTGGGGGGCAGCGGTTTCCAGCGAAATATTAGTTGTTCCGATGTTTCCTGCTCTCATACAGGACACGGAACATATAACATCCCCTCAAAAGGAAGTGTTAAAGTTGATACCACTATCAGAGAGTCTGGCAGCGTGGAAACTTCTGCCAGGCATTTCTGCTTGGGTATTAAGCACAGTACAAGTAGGATACAGAATCCAATTTATTCATCGTCCTCCGCGTTTCAACGGAGTGGTATCCACTTCCGTGAGACCGGAGCTGATGCATGTACTGTCACAAGAGCTAGAAACTCTTCTGAACAAAGAGGCCATAGAACATGTTCCTCTTCCAGAGAGGGAGTTGGGCTATTACAGCAGATACATCCTGGTCCCCAAGAAGGACGGGGGGTTACGTCCAATCTTAGATCTTCGAGGCTTAAACCGTACAGTCAAAGCACTCAAGTTCAAGATGTTAACCGTCAAGACGGTCGTGTCGCAAATTCAACATCACGATTGATTCGTCACAATTGATCTGAAGGACGCATATTTTCACATACAAATATTGCCACAACACAGGAAGTTCCTGAGGTTCGCTTTTGGGGGCGAAGCATACCAGTTTCGGGTTCTTCCATTCGGCCTAGCCTTATCATCTCGCACATACACAAAATGCATGGATGCAGCACTGGCTCCATTAAGACTCCAGGGCATTCGCATTTTAAATTACATCGACGATTGGTTAATACTAGCACAATCGCAAGAGATGGCGCTTCAACACAGAGACATCATATTAGCTCATCTAGTTTCTCTAGGGTTGAGACTCAACACCAAGAAAAGTGTTCTTTCTCCTGCCCAGAGAACGACTTATCTCGGGATCATTTGGGATTCGATCACGATGCGGGCACAACTGTCCCCCGCTCGAATCGAGACCATTCGGCTAACCATGAGCAAAGTCAGGCTAGGCCAAGATCGCACTGTTCGTCAGTACCAAAAGATGTTAGGTTTCATGGCTTCAGCATCCACGGTGATTCCTTTGGGGCTGTTGCACATGAGACCGTTTCAGTTGTGGCTAAAAGCCAGGGGATTTCATCCAAGGGCCAATCCTCAAAGGCAAATAAAAGTGACGCGCCGCGGGCTTCGTACACTATCTCTGTGGCTCAGACCCCGGTTCCTCGCCTTGGGTCCCACTCTAGGGGCGCCTTGTGGTCGCAGATTGTTAACGACAGACGCCTCCCTGCTGGGCTGGGGAGCGGTCTTAAGTGGTCGTCCAGCTCAAGGGAAATGGGAGGTTCATCAGCTCGATTGGCACATCAACTGCCTCGAGTTGATGGCTGTATTTCTGGCCCTGAAATATTTTCTCCCCCAGTTGAGAGGTTGTCATGTCCTAGTGAGGGTGGACAACACAACGGCAGTCTCTTATATAAATCACCAGGGAGGTCTGCGCTCACGCAATCTGAACAGAATAGCGAGGCAGATTTTTCTCTGGGCCCAGGAAAAGTTCCTGTCACTCAGGGCAGTTTACATTCCGGGGTATCTGAATGTGGGAGCAGATTTACTGTCCAGACAGAAATTACACACGGGGGAATGGAAACTCTACCCAGATGTAGTAAAACAAATCTGGGCCAGATTTTTCGAAGCGGAGGTGGACCTCTTCGCCTCCCAGCAGACAGCGCAATGTCCCCTCTACTTCTCTCGGAGTCACCCAGCCCCCCTGGGTCTGGATGCGATGGCACACACATGGCCCAAAAATGCGCCTGTATGCGTTTCCTCATGTGGCTCTGCTCCCGGGAGTTCTAGCCAGAGTTCGCCAGCAAGGGTCTTGCCTCTTACTGATAGCGCCGCGTTGGCCGAACAGAGTATGGTTCTCTGAGATAATATCTCTCCTCGACGGCTCGCCATGGGCGATTCCGAAGAGGAGGGAACTTCTGTTCCAAGCGGAGGGCACGATATTCCATCCCAGGCCCGACCTGTGGAACCTTCATGTTTGGCCCCTGATGGGTACCAACTGAGGGGCACTGGGCTTTCGCCTGCCGTTATTGAGACCATTCTAAGTGCTAGGGCCTCCTCCACTAGAAAGATTTATACCAACAAATGGGGTGTTTTTGAAAGGTGGTGTGTTGTGCATAATGCAGATCCGGTCAACTGCCAGATTGCTTCAGTTCTGGATTTCCTGCAAGAAAAATTATCAACAGGCACATGCCCCGCCACTCTCAAGGTTTATGTGGCCGCTCTGTCGGCTTGCCACGCCTTGGTTGACGAGGTGCCACTCGGGAGACATCCTCTGCTCGCTCGCTTCATTCGTGGGGCCAGACGACTGAGGCCTCCCGTAAGAACCAAGATCCCTTCATGGGACTTAGCTATAGTCCTCGAAGGTCTGGTTGAGACCCCCTTTGAACCTCTAGAGTCAGCGTCTGACAAACATATGACCCTAAAGATGGTTTTTCTTATGGCTATAACCTCTCTAAAAAGAATCGGGGATATGCAGGCTCTGTCAATATCGACTTTGCCCCAGGAATGGTGAAAGTGATTTTGCATCCTAATCCTGATTACCTGCCTAAGGTACCTTTCTCGACTGTACATCCGGTCACTCTTGAGACCTTCTGCCCTCCGCCGTTCACAACGCCGGAGCAGGAGAGATCTCACAGACTGTGTCCAGTCCGTGCTCTTCAGACCTATGTCCACCGCACCAGCCAGTGGCGTAAGTCAGAGCAACTGTTTGTTTGTTATGGGGGCAGCAACAGGGGTGCTGCCGTCACCAAACAGACCTTGTCACATTGGGTCAGGGATGCTATTGCTCTTGCCTATGAGGCGCGTGGCCAAGCTTCGCCAACGGGTCTAAGGGCTCACTCCACCAGAGGGGTCGCCTCCTCTGCTGCCTTGGCAAGGGGGTGCCCCCTTGGAGTTTGTTTGTGATGCGGCAGGCTGGTCCTCTCCGCACACATTCATAAAATTTTATAGTTTGGATGTTCATGCCACTCCGGGCTCTCACGTCCTTGAGTCGACATCACAAGCTAATGTCTAGGGCTTTCCTGCGTTCTTGTGAGCACACCTACACAACCGTAAGGAGTCCAGACACCTCCAAGCACGGCGGCGTGGGCATTCTCGTTCCCAATGCGCTAAGCAGCGCAGCATCGATTGTAGCTTTTGAAAGGGAACGTTCCGGGTTACTTGACTGTAACCCTGTTCCCTGAAAAAGCGGAACGAGATGCTGCGCTGCATTGCCGTGCTGATGATGTCCCAGGACTGCTCTTCAGACAAAATATCCTGACGATGCACCTGCGGCTCATCTATTTATAACCTTGCGTCGCGGGTGCGTGCCGATGACGTCACCGACCGAGGCTATATTACTTCCGGTCGATTTGATCTACGTGTTTACACACTATATTCACAGCGGGTCACGATTAAAGACGTTCCCAATGCGCTAAGCAGCGCAGCATCTCGTTCCGCTTGTAGGTGTGCTCACAAGAACGCAGGAAAGCCCTAGACATTAGCTTGTGATGTCGACTCAAGGACGTGAGAGCCCGGAGTGGCCCGTAACGTTTTAACCATGTTTTGAGGTTATACAGTGTTTGTTTACAGTTAAATTGTTTTATGAACAATGGAGTGAAACAAGCTTATGTTTTGACAGTATTATGACAGTTGACTAAGCTCATGAGCCATTCACAAGTTATATTCTTCAAGAATCAATGAGTTTATATCATTCATTTAAAAGTCTGAAAATGTATTTAGCAAGCCTGCCCCTTTAAGTGAACCAAAAATAATACAGTCAAACAAACACATCAACACTTCCCTGATCTCAAATTAAGTCATCAAAATATATCCTTAATTAATACCAGAGGGTGACAACTCTCTAAGACATTGCTTTAGATTGGAAAAGACTCAAAATACTCATGTCAATCATGATGTGGTGGAAGATATAAAAATGGGCTAAAAAAGATTCATTCCAGCCAACATCTTACTCGGAAGACTGTTTATTTTAGAATGTTCTCATCTTTATCAAATTCATTCTTTCAACCCCTGACACCAACTCCAGTGTACTAACCTGATGGTAACTATTTTGAGGTTTGATAACTGCTGATTACAATTGTTTTTTACTCAGGAAATATGAGCCAAGCTGTTTTAAATACCACTTTATTTTTCACTGCATATGGACCTCCAGGCCCACTCAACTATGGAGCTTTTTTCTTAACATTTCTGCTTTTCTTAATTACAATATTTGCCAACCTCACTCTCATGCTTGTCATCTACTTAGAATCAAGCTTACACAAGCCCATGTACATATTTCTGTTCAACTTGGCGGTGAATGGACTGATTGGGTGTTTATCCGTCTGTCCTAAGATCATGGACAATCTTTTTAAGGACATAAAGGACATCTCTCACAAAGGTTGTATATTGCAGGTGTTTTTCTGCAATGTATATGCAACGTGTGCTTATGTTATTCTAGCAGTGATGGCTTATGACAGGTATGTCTCCATTTGTAAGCCATTGCAATATCATAGCATTATGACCCCTTCTAAAGTGAAGATGTTTTTAGCCTTGGTATATTTTATTCCCATAATCATGCTCGCTTTTCAAATGTTTATCACTTCAAGACTCCCTTTGTGCAGCTACAACATCAATAAGCTTTTTTGTGATAACCTAGCAGTTGTTAAACTCTCCTGTGTTGAAAGTGCACTGAGCAACCTTTATGGTATATGTATCATAGCAAGTCTAGTGGTTTTACCTTTTGTGTTAGTTGTGCTCTCATATGTCAAAATATTACTTGTTTGTTTGAAAGCCTCAAATCAGTCACGAAAGAAGGCTTTTAATACGTGTGCTCCCCACTTGATCACTTTCATCAACTTCTCTACAGCCATCCTTTTTTCTGTTGTTTACAACAGATACAGCACAGTTAACAAAGAGGTTAATGTATTAATATCAGTACAGTTCATTCTCTTCCCACCACTGGTACACCCTATCATATATGGTATTAAGACCAAGGAGATCAGAACATGTATTAAAAAAATTGTAAGAATGAGAATCTTTCCGAACTCTCTTGATTTTCCTCATCTAAAATCTGAACCTAAACTGGTAACAATGATGACTTTAGATTGTACAACAGCAAGCAAGACCAGGGTTGCCGGTTTGAATCCCAAGGACTGACTGGAATATCTGAATGTGAGCTGCCAGAACTGCTGCCAGAACTGAATGCTTATACTGCTTATTTGCTTTTATCATCAACCTAATTTTTTGTATTGCATTTTATTCCTGTAAATTCTTATGCATTCCTGTTAAATGTATTTTACTGTCATGCTACTGTAAAGCACTGTAGTAAAGTCAAATCAGGGTTTTTTTTTATTTTTTTTATTTCACCTTTATTTAACCAGGTAGGTCAGTTGAGAACAAGTTCTCATTTGCAACTGCGACCTGGCCAAGACAAAGCAAAGCAGTGCGACAAAAACAACACAGAGTTACACAGTAAACAAACATGGTCAAAAACACAATAGAAAATCTATATACAGAGTGCAAAATGTAGTGCAAAATGCAGTAAGGTTAAGAGGTAGGACAATAAATAGACCATAGTGGTGAGATAAATTACAGATTATCATCATTAACACAGGAATGAAGGATGTGCAAATTATGATGTGCAAATAGAGATAATTTAATATGGGGATGAGGTAGTAGTGTGGGCTATTTACAGAAGGGCTATATACAGGTGCAGTGATCGATAAGCAGCTTTGACAGCTGACGCTTAAAGTTAGTGAGGGAGATAGGAACCTCTAGCTTCAGTGATTTTTGCAATTCGTTCCATGCTGCTGTGTCACTGACCCTGTGTTCTTCTAGCATGTCAGTGGACATGTATGTCTGTTTCTGGGGGGTTGGGGAAGAACAAAAGGATGTTAGGATCCAATAAATTCTGTTTCCACAAATGGGCAATAAACTATTCTTCTAGAAGTGACGGATCTAGAAGATCCTTTTGATATTTTGAAGAAATGTGAATTAGAAAGTAAAATAAACAAATAATTTCCTGTTTAATAAAAGGGATTAATCAATTTTCTTGATCAAACGTTTATTAATTTAGTCATGCTACAATAAATACAAAATTGCGTTATGTATTGTTTATGTAAAATGAAAATAATTCCAATGCATTTTTGAAAGAGCTTCATGCACAATGAGGAAGACCAGCCCAATTCCCCAATTAACTACACTTCACCTAAAGACACCTCAGTTTGTGTTACAAACATTGATTTAGATAGACATGCATACAATCGGAGGTAAAGTGGCTGAGCAGCAGGATAAAAAAATAAATAGTATGAGTAACTTATGACGTGTGTTTGGAGAGAGTCATGTGAACAGAAGCACTGCATATAGTGCTCATAACTGGGAACTTGCCCCCAGTGATGAACTGGTCCGTCCGAACCACGCATGAACAAGGGAATCTATATTCAGAGAGCCTGTTTCTGTCCTGCCCTTGAATTTGGTGCAGGGCATGTGATGTCCATAGCCTCTTCGTAGAAAAACTCACTGATCTTCTCAAAAATATATGTTTGTCTAGCTGTGTCCAGTCCAGGTGGTGCTTGTACAGGCTGACCATCTATGGGAGGAAGGATGTCAGCATTGCGCAGCAGCTGAAACCTGGTCCCGACTGAGTCCGAACGCTACTTGGCGACAACAACACCAGGCCCCAGAGCATTGAAGCTGTAAAACAGGAAATAACTAAAAACATGTAGAAGACATTACAACCTTGCATAAGATCAATTCACCTCCCAAATTTGGATAAGAAGAATAACCTCATACAATGCAATGAAAACGATATTCACCTGAAGTGCTGGTACTGCTTGATGTGTTCTCTTTTCGACTCCCTCTGCTTTTGCAATCAAACGCCAGAATTGTAATCTCTTCTTATCATACTCTGCTTTAATCAAACATTCCACTGATTTCAAAACAATTTATTACGTGACAACATTACTGTTGATCGCCGTTTCTTCCCCATCACTGTCATCAGAAGACTCTACAATGTCTTCTTCAATGAAAATGTTTTTACCTAAATCAGGGATTTCCTCATCGTCTGATTCATTGTCAGAAAGAGTCAGCATAATATCGTTGTCCTCCTGAAAGTGGTCCATCACAACCTTGACCTTTCCCACTGACCTTTGTCGATAGCGCCTGATAAATTCAAGGCAGCAATGTTATTGATAGCATTAGCAACACATTTGCAGTTCTCCATGGCTAACGTTATCTTTAAAATCTTTCGATAAAACAGTAGTAGAAAGGATTAACGAGCAGCTCATTTTATAGACTGAAGCAAAATACACGGCAGACCAATCCCAAACTCTCAGTGGTAAGGTGTTGGGACTGCTGTTGGGACAGCTTTATGTAGGCCCTAACAGTTTGTGGGCACCTTTTGTCACCATTACAGTGCAAGTAATGTATTGTTTAGTGTTGTGTTGTGTAGCGGCTTTGCTGGCATGCATCCCACATTTTTTTGTTTGTTTGTCCCACCAAGACTTACATGCTAAAATCGCCATTGCTCGGAGGTTAAATCATTGTTTGAAATTCACTATCCAACTGAGGGATCTGACACAGACTGGATGTTATTCATAAATCATTTCTGCAAACCTCATTCAACAAATGTAAATCGTTTATGTATGCAGATGACTCTGCTCTACTGGTGTCCCATAAGAACAAAGCCTAAACGGAAGAGATGCTTAGTCTCAGAACAGAATCTATCTTATTTGGTTCCAGAGTAAAGCTTACAAGGTCCCCTGGTTTTACTATCAAAGTGGGCTATGTATTAACCAATCCAAATGTCTACCAGCAAAATATAATTTTTCATCCCAATAGAAAATCTGTAGAAAATCATAACAGCCCTAGAACAGAGCTTTTGGGAACACCATATTTAATTGGTGAATTATAAAGATCAGATCCCTAAAATGGCAAAAACATTTGCTGACGACCGGTCCCGGGCTGGGCACCGGTGTGGTGGAAGGCTCCGGCCATGGAGCTAGGCTGGACGCCCTCATTAGAGACCATCACGGGAGGCTCCGTGCTGTGGACCATCACAGGAGGTCGAGTGCGGGGAGCCGGCACAGGGCGAACCGGATTGGGGAGGCGCACCGGAGGTCGGGTGTGTTGAACTGGCACTGGAGGCACCTGGCTGGGCGCACGCACTGGAGGTCGGGTGCGGGGAGCCGGCACTGGGTGTACCGGATTGGGGAGGCGCACCGGAGGTCGGGTGTGTGGAGCCGGCACTGGAGGCACCTGGCTGGGCGCACACACTGGAGGTCTGGTGTGTGGTGCCGGCACTGGGCGTACCGGACTGGGGAGGCGCACTGGAGGTCGGGTGCGTGGGGCCGGCACTGGAGGCACCGGGCTGGGTGCACGGACTGGAGGTCGAGTGCGGGGAGCCGGCAATGGGCGTACCGGACAGGATAGGCGCACAGGAGGTCGGGTGCGTAGGTCCGGCACTGGAAGCACCGGGCTGGGCGCACGCACTGGAGGTCGAGTGCGGGGAGCCGGCACTGGGCGTACCGGACTGGAGATGCGCATTGGAGGTCGGGTGTGTTGAACTGGCACTGGAGGCAACGGGCTGGACTCACGCACTGGAGGTCGGGTGCGGGAAGCCTGCAATGGGCTTACCGGACTGGAGAAGCACACTGAAGGTCTGGTGTGGGAAGAAGACACAGGACGTACCGGATTGAAGGGTGGAGCGACATACAAGACTGACATACAAGACAATGAACCACACAAAGGTCCCCAATCAGAGACAACGCATAGCAGCTGCCTCTAATTGGGGACCCAACACAAAACTACACAGAACTAGAATACTAGATCTGTCAGGCTCTGACCATGGCTAAATAGAGTAGCAAAAGGCTTCTCTATGGCCAGAGCCTGACAGAGAGAGAAATACTATGCCAAGAAAACCAACTAAATGCATGTCATGTTTTCTGAGGGCCAACTGTTCAATGTAACATAATACCTGTGTGCCAGCTATCTGACAGATGGCCTCTAGCTTTGGTTTTCCTGTTGCCTAATATGGATAACTTATTCTGTCCTAAAAATGTCCAGGTAATACCTTGAAAATAAAAAAAAGACTGTATATATTTCATTTTATTGAGAAATAAGACCAGATACCTTTCTGTGAGATATGTTTGACCCCCAGAATGAAATAATCCAGTAAGTGTAATGATGATATATTGTATGTATGAGACATATTGGTCATGTACTGAATCCATCCTGTAAAAAGCTGTAAAAAATTACACCATTCATTTGTTTTACTCCATCTATTCTTTAACATGGGGAAAGCAGAAGCCAATAACAAGTATAATAAACATGTTTATTGAGTCATTAGGTGCCAGGTCATTAGTCCACTCTATCACCTCATTCCCTAGGAACCAATTATTGCAGCTATTAACCTGTAGAGACCCGGGGGGCTCCTCGAGCGGCAACATTGGTCTTGTCTGCATCCCAAATGGTACCCTATTTACTATATATATTCCCTATTTTCTATATTGGACAGAGCCCTCTGATAAAAAAAAACGGAACTATAAAGGCAATAGGGGGCAATTTGGGAGTCACACCCAGAAAGTGTACTGTAGGCCTAAGGAAGCCTAAAGTGACAATAAGGGTCCTCACTTTTACCTAAGCAGGAAAAGCTCTGGGCCTAGGTTTCCTGAGTCCTGAGTTATTATTTGTTTTCCCTGGTTAGATCATATGGTCAGGAAAAACTACAGTGCCCTAACTATGTAGCCTGGGTACCCGTCTGTGCTAACATTCCACTCCTGTCATTCCATACAGAAACTATGTGAGCTTATTACAGTATTATAGAAACTATATCCTGGGATTCCCTATGCTCTTCCATGTAGAAGAACCCCTTACCTTCCAACGACTCTTGTGTAGCTTGTGAGCCTCATAGAGCAAAGCATGTTGCATGCTTCTCAGCTTTTCATAGATAGCTTTTAATAGTTTGTAGCTCAAACCATTCGGACTCTACAGATGTTTTTGTAAAAAGTCCAGGTCCCCGGCCCCTTCGGGACCCACCCTTATCTCACAAACGCTGCTCTAGCTCAGTCCCTGCTAATCACACAGACTAAATCAAATATCATTTTATTGGTCACATACACGTGTTTAGCAGATGTTATTGCGGGTGTAGTAAAAGGCTTGTAGTAGAGTTTTCTAAGAGCTGGAAGCAGGCAGCCCTCTCTGTCGGCGCCATTTAAAGGCAAATAAGAATGCAGAAGAAACATACAAATCCAATGTTACTACCCAGAAATCTGTAGCTCAAAGATAATGTTTTAACGGGGTTAGAAGTCCAAAATGCGGCAGCATTACAGTGGGACTCATTGGGTTAATGATGTTTACACACATTGAAGAGTATACCTTATAAATGCGCCATGAGCTTGATTCAACTCACGTACCCTTACATTCAACTGTCAAACAACGTAATGGAAAAAAACACCGTTTAGCCTCAAAACATGGTTAAATCTATAATTGTTGCTATCATGGATGGTCAGTCCTTGCATATATAGCTCTGTCAATTAATCTCAAAGTGCTTACATTTCTCTAGGCCGATCCTTCAGCTTTTTAATTGTTTCAACTGCAGATTCTAACATTAAGGATGTGAATTCTTCTGATGTGCTGTACCATCCAACCAAAATACATTCTTTATTTAAGAATGTCAGTGTCACGATGTGGGTGTGGGAATGACGCAGGGATAGTAGTTCGACATATTTTTTATTTATACTATGTTCTAAAGTTATGTAGTACTATGTATAGACAAAAACACAAATGACAAACTACCGGACTAAACACGAATGGACGAAACGTCACGTTCACCAACACAAACACGAATGAACGGACGTAAACAAAAAGCACACTTACTTTCACCGTGACTGCAACATATAACGACACACACCAGAGTGAAGGACAGACCAAATTATATAGGATCCCTAATTAGAGACAATGCGGTGCAGCTGCCTCTAATTAGGGATCCAACCGAACACCCACACAGAAACAGAAAAGAAAGACACTGTCAGACTCTGACCATAGCTACATAGAGAAGCAAATAGGCTTCTCTATGGCCAGAGCCTGACAGTACCCCCCCCCCCCCAAGGCGCGGACTCCCGGACGCCAAAAAAAAAACACACAAATACAAGGGGGGGGGGTTAATAGGGAGGGAAGACTAGTCCATCGGGGGCGGCTCTGGCTCCGGCGAAGTGGACAGTTTTCTCCCATGCCCCTTCCTTATAACCGGGCCCGGACTGGGTACCGGTGGGGCAAAAGGCTCCGGCCATGGAGCGGGGAAAACAACCGGCCCCAGACTGGGCACCGGTGGGGCCAACGGCTCCGGCCATAGAGCGGGACCATTAACCGGGCCCGGACTGGGCACCGGTGGGGTAAACGGCTCCGGCCATGGAGCGGGGAAAACAACCGGGCCCGGACTGGGCACCGGTGGGGCAAACGGCTCCGGCCATGGAGCGGGGAAAACAACCGGGCCTGGACTGGGCACCGGTGGGGCAAACGGCTCCGGCCATGTAGCTGGGCAATTAACCGGGCCCGGACTGGGCACCGGTGGGGTAAACGGCTCCGGCCATGAAGCGGGGAACACAACCGGGCCCGGACTGGGCACCGGTGGGGCCAACGTCTCCGGCCATGGAACTGGGCAAATAACCGGGCCTAGACTGGGCACCGGTGGGGCGGACTGCTCAGGCTCTGGAGCGGAGCAGACGGCTGAACCCGGACTGGGTACCAGTGGAGCGGACTGCTCTGGCACTGGAGCGGAGCAGACAGCTGGACCCGGATTGGGCACCGGTGGAGCACATGATGTACCGGACTGGGGAGGCACTGTCAGACTCTGACCATAGCTACATAGAGAAGCAAATAGGCTTCTCTATGGCCAGAGCCTGACAGTCAGTTAGACCATGTGAAATAGTGTTGCTTCCTTCCCTCTTATTTCCTAAACTGGGCTCGAATCAGGTACCCTCTGAACATATCGGCAACCGTCACTAACGCACACGGCTAACTAGCTAGCCATGTCACATTGACTAGACGTGCCCTGTTTAATCTACTATTCTCTATGAATGACTGTATTTCTAGAGAACTTAAAGGAAAGATTCACCCATTTTGAATGTTATATTGTTTTTGTTTATCTCTGTGATGTTCTATCGATTCCATGGGTAATTTCATATTTTCATGTGTATCTGAGTTATTGCCGTTCAAGCAGGCAGAAATTTGGCCAGTATGACGTAGCATTGCGATAAAGCCGCTCTCACTACACCGGAAGTTAATAGGAATATGAATTCCGAGTCCGATTCTTGAAGATCAAGGGGTATAACATTTATTGGAATGACTGGAATTCTGATAGACTTTGGTATTCAATGTACAGATATAATTTAATCGTATTATTATATGTAGTAGAAAGCGATGGGTTAGAAGAAGCCTACATAACCAAACACGACCTGATTTTGCCAAGTGGGAGTTGTCCTGAGACCAATATCTTTATGATGACCCTGGGACAACAACTGCCTCAGCCAATCAACGTTTATGATGTCATCACCGTGTGCCCCGCCGTCGAGTCGCCCAAAAAATTTAAAAAATAAATTAAAAAATACACACCTCTTCCAAGACCAAGCGCACGATTTACAAGGTAAGACCAAAAGCTTTTTACATTCTATTAATTAACATGTGCCTTCTACCACGGCTGATGATGTTAAAATTCATATTTGTTTTTAGAATAGCATTTTTCCACCATCGAAGTAATAACGTTGACAGTATTAGCTTGGATTGGAGAGTTAATTGGCAGTTGCCAGCCAAAATTCATCAGCATCGCTGACGTTCTGGCAAAAGAAAAAAGAAAAAAGAAAAAGAAAATACTGTTTAGATGTTTATATTTTTTATAGTGACCATTATATGAATATGTTGACCTCAAGTCATCACTGATTTATTCTGTTACATGATGTTGTCCTCAGACCATCATATGAATATGTTGACCTCAAGTCATCACTGATTTATTCTGTTACATGACGTTGTCCTCAGACCATCATATGAATATGTTGACCTCAAGTCATCTCCTATTTCTTATGTTACATGATGTTGTCCTCAGACCATCATGTGAATATGTTGACCTCAAGTCATCTCCTATTTATTCTGTTACATGATGTTGTCCTCAGACCATCATATGAATATGTTGACCTCAAGTCATCACTGATTTATTCTGTTACATTATGTTGTCCTCAGACCATCATATGAATATGTTGACCTCAAGTCATCTCCTATTTATTCTGTTACATTATGTTGTCCTCAGACCATCATATGAATATGTTGACCTCAAGTCATCACTGATTTATTCTGTTACATGATGTTGTCCTCAGACAATATAATAAAATGTGTTCCAAAAATGGCTTTCCTGATGGTATAACCTCACAGTAGACCTATCTGTAAAATAATCATATTTATAATAAGTCTTTATCATTGCTTCTGTATTTAGGCTAAAGGACAACAAGTGGCAATAAGAGCACACAATGGAAGGTATGATTTTTACTTTATTTAATGTAATTTAACCATGTTCCATTTTTAACATGTTTTCAAATTTAACACAATGTATACCTTCACCTTGCTGGCGGTTGGGGGAGAGGCTGCTTCTTTGTAAGCTACAAGAGAAGCAACTTCTCACAGCATGTTGTTCTAAACATACATTTGCAATGTTATCAGATGGGCATTTTACATTTTATTGATTTGACAATAAAACATGTATTTATTTATTGACCATTTTAAAACCCAATGTACTTGCAAAATGTGTAATCTATTAATTATTCTTCATCTTTGTAGATGTTAAGGCATTAAGGTGTCTCCAAAATAAAAGGCCAAAGTTCACCATAGGAAGTGTGGGGCCATACAATCTACAAGTGGAAAGTTTCAAAACTTTAATGGAGGACAACAAGGTTTCTGACGAGGTAACTTAATATCCTTATAGTAAGCTATGTAAATTCTTACACTTTTGTCCTGTCCACTTACCCTACCACCAAAACAAACAACCATGGCCTCTGACTAGCATTTAGCCTTCAAATTTATTTTGAAGTTCTGCATGGTGTTCACGAAGACATTTCTTTGCTAGTCAGATGCAGAAAAACACTGAAATACATATAAACAAACTGGGAAATTAAGCCCAGAATGCATACAAATAAATAACATGCTTTGTGTGTTGGCTTTTGTCTAGCACCAAAACATGCCTCCAACATCTGGGCATTTTGTACCTTAAAGGTCCAGTCTAGAACAGGACTGATGATAAATGACTTATATCATTTCTATTTGACTTAAAATATAGAGCAGTTCAATTCTTTTACCTCACATTTTTCCTTGAAATTTTCAGGTCATGGATTCCATATGTAATGTCCTTAGCAAGGTAAGTGTAATTTTACCAGCAATAATTTGAATTATATTATACAGTATATATAATTGATTTGAAACATGTTTATTTCTTCAACTCTGTTAAAAAAGAAAATATGTTATCCCTTAAATCAGGATCGCCCAGGTGTTCTCAGGCACTCACAAAAATTCTGGAAGGATCAAAAAGGGCAAAGAGCCACTATTTTCTCAAGGTAAGGAAGATTAAATATTTTGTCACTGACCTGCATTTTTTTGTTAGGTATTATGTTAATGAATAGCTGCTGCTAGGTTTCAGTAAGCTTAATTAAACAGCATTTCTATTCTATTTCTCTGAATTTCAGAATTTTGAAAGGGGCAACAGAGATGTTTGGCGCTTATCTCGAGGGTGGCAATCACTGGAACTTTTTTGTGAGTCAAACCTTTTTAAGGATACATTTTTTTTCTATCTTTATACAAAAATCTTAATTATCTGCCAAATCACCTCTTCCAAATGTTTCTATTTTATGTAACAATGTGTCTTAAACACCACAAAACCCATGAAAGTTAACAAATCTGACTAAAATGTTATGCTAGCATCTTAAGTATTTTAAGATTAACATATTACAACTTTCAAGGCAAAATACAAAAAAACTATTTTTATTACATGCTCAAATTATGAATAAAAAAGATTGACTGTGATGAGCTGCATCTCACATTAGTTTGTTCATGTCCCTGGAACGCCTAGTAATTAAAAGTACTCCAAACTTCAAACTCTAGAGAGTCAGTATCATTTATTCTGGTACAATTTTCTGCTGGTATGAGGTGTTGGACCATGGAACTTGGAACATGTCAGGGCTAGAAGTATAAAAGAAGATAGAAAGTCATATAGAGTTTGCCACTCTGCCCCTCATGGCTATTGATAGGCATGGTACAGTACATCACTGATATTTAGGAAGCCCTGCTCTCATGCTTTGCATCTGTGACACTGTACTTGTTCATATAGGTTGGCAAAAAGATGTTCCACCCAATGTGCTGCAGCAGCCTAGAAAGGCGAAGACAAAACTGACAATATTCAGCACTTTAACAGAGGGAGAGGTGGAAGACCTAGCCAAGGGGTTTGGCATGGCACTGGCCAAACATGTTGAGAAAGAGAAACTACTTGCTGATATACCTGAAGAGGACATCCCAGCAACACTGTAAGTATGTCTGTGTAAGCCCCCTATCTGTATGTGGTGTCTTGTCTTAGAATATCTTAATGTCTACACCTTCATTTTATTTATACACCCTGAATCACTACTTGCTGGTCTCTGACTGTATATGTACTGACTCTATATCACAGTGTAGTGTCTAGGATTGCTGGCCTCTGAGGTCATATTAGGAAAATAGGTTAGCAGCGTGGATCAGGACAGATGTATTTTTTTCATTTTAAAGTACAAATGTAGGGTGCATTGACGTTCTAGAACTGTTTGTTCTGTTGACAGAAAATGCAGATGTCTTTGCCCGCAGTTAAACTTAATTGGCCTAATGTGCATTTTGTTCTAATATTACCATTTTACAAACTTTTTCAGCCTGCTGTCTAGTCCCTGTATCAAGAGGCCAATTAATCAACAAGAGAATGATAATGTCATGCGTATTGCAATTCCATATGATCCTCAAGTCTAGGTCACCTTCCTTCATTTATATAGGGCTTTTAACAATGTGGAGCTATGGTTATGATGCAACAGAGTAACAATCCCAGGTAGTAACATGAACATTTTAATTGATTTGCAGGAGGAGCATTGAACAAATGAAAAGTAATGTGGAAAACCTTGGTCCTGAATCTGAGCTGGATTTGGCCACCCACCGCTTTGGGCCTACGGCGGCTGAGGTTTTCTTTTCCTTTTTAGAGGACTCTTTGAAATGAACAGTACCCATGTTCCTGCACACATGTACTAATGTGGCTGCTATCAGCTTATTTCTAAACAAAAAAGAAAAGCTCAATTACTTTATTTGATATTTGACAAGGCTTTTATTTTCAGTCAATTGTTTTATAGTAACTTTTACTGGAGGACTCATAGTGGAGAACAAGTACAACGTTTGTTAAAATGGCAAAATTGCATTTGAATAAAAAGTACTTTTCAAACCTTATTTGTATTATCTTTTTGGACCACTGATTGCTCTGCGTTTTCTTCTTGATTTAATAGGAAAACTTGATGTGACATCTGTCCTCGTCTCTGAGGCAGTGTTTCTGTCAGTCTTTCTTTTTCTGTTTGCAAATAGTGGCCGTATTTTACGTGACTTGTCCTCATCACAAAGTCGCACAAATCTTTTAAAGTTTATATTTTCTTCCTTTGTTTGCACTTCTAGTTCATTGACTTTATGGGCAATGTCATCATGAATTTTCTCCCATGTCTGTAGAGTCTTCAGTATGCTTTCCAGTTTCCTGATAGTTGTACGACGCCTATCTTCATCTGCAATTTCATCCTGTATAGGCTCCACTGAAATGTTAATTGCATTTTTTGATGTTGTCTCACTCATCTCATTTAAAAGTCCCTTTGTAAGTAGTAGACAAGCAAATTTGTTATGATATGAGAAAGTACAGCAGTCACATACATTCGCCACTATACATGGTTTTGATACTGCTCTTCCAAATAAGCTTTCAACCTCTAGTGTTTTTTTTAGGCTTTGTAGAAATGCTATACTTATTCTTTTGAATCAAGTTATTGGCATGGGCTTGCAGTTGTGTGTCCATATCTGGAAAGGTTTCACCATCACCATAAGTGAGAAGACTTAATAAAATGAGATGCTTACATGTACGTCCCCTTGTACCAGGGAGACAACTGCAGAACTGCTCTGCAGGGCATACACAGTAAACTACATGTGGATTATTTTCAGATGGAACATTGTATATGTATGTTTCTGTTGAAGCTGCGGTAACTGCTGTGGCCCAACCGTTGTCTAGCATCCTCTGAGCAGACTTCTTTATTTCTTCCATTTTACATTCCAGAGGGTTAAAGACTCTCCCAGCAGACTGCAAATCCTGTATTATGTTGAAGTACTTGTCAGTCTTGTTCAATAACACATCAATCAAATGATCCAATCTACGATTCCGGATGCCACAGAGGAATTGGTATTTTAAACGGTGGAAGAAGCTATAAGGAAATAAAAGCAGAGAGATCAATTTGTTGAATGAGGAGCAGCAACAGGTTGGAACAATTACAATGTACTCTTTAACAAATTTAAAGATACTCAAAACACCATGCTAACTTTCAGTTATGATGACCATCATCAAGTGAACATGCATAAAAATGTATACTGTTCTATTAGATTGTTTGTTTCAGAGTCTCCATGCTTATAACATCTTCCGAAGTTAGACCACAGAGGACCAATTGGCTCCCAGTGGTTCCTAAAGTACTTGCAGACATCTTTTAAGTTCTTTAACTGGCAGTGAAACATCCCTATAAGGATATTAAGTTACCTCGTTGTCCTCCATTAAAGTTTTGAAACTTTCCACTTGTAGATTGTATGGCCCCACACTTCCTACGGTGAATTTTGGCCTTTTATTTTGGAGACACCTTAATGCCTTAACATCTACAAAGATGAAGAATAATTAATAGATTACACATTTTGCAAGTACATTGGGTTTTAAAATGGTCAATAAATAAATAAATGTTTTATTGTCAAATCATTAAAATGTAAAATGCCCATCTGATAACATTGCAAATGTATGTTTAGAACAACATGCTGTGAGAAGTTGCTTCTCTTGTAGCTTACAAAGAAGCAGCCTCTCCCCCAACCGCCAGCAAGGTGAAGGTATACATTGTGTTAGATTTGAAAACATGTTAAAAATGGAACATGGTTAAATTACATTAAATAAAGTAAAAATCATACCTTCCATTGTGTGCTCTTATTGCCACTTGGTGTCCTTTAGCCTAAATACAGAAGCAATGATAAAGACTTATTATAAATATGATTATTTTACAGATAGGTCTACTGTGAGGTTATACCATCAGGAAAGCCATTTTTGGAACACATTTTATTATATTGTCTGAGGACAACATCATGTAACAGAATAAATCAGTGATGACTTGAGGTCAACATATTCATATGATGGTCTGAGGACAACATAATGTAACAGAATAAATAGGAGATGACTTGAGGTCAACATATTCATATGATGGTCTGAGGACAACATCATGTAACAGAATAAATCAGTGATGACTTGAGGTCAACATATTCATATGATGGTCTGAGGACAACATCATGTAACATAAGAAATAGGAGATGACTTGAGGTCAACATATTCATATGATGGTCTGAGGACAACATCATGTAACAGAATAAATCAGTGATGACTTGAGGTCAACATATTCATATAATGGTCTGAGGACAACATCATGTAACAGAATAAATCAGTGATGACTCGAGGCAAATTTATGGTGAAATTATTGTCTTTCCACTTCTGTATTATGGCCCCAACAGTGCTCACTGGAACATTCAGAAGCTTAGAAATGCGCCTATAACCAATGCCATCATTATGTTTTGCAACAATTGCACTGACAGGGGGCTGGATTGGTTTTAAATTACTGATAGTTTTCAGCTGTTGTCTTGGCTTTCCATGCATTTTTGAACCTCCCTTTCTTCATGTGTTCAATACTTTTTCCCTGTGTCATTTCACATTATTACACATAACTTAATTTCTGAACGTATTTGTTTTGGTTTCTTTGTATGTATGGATTACTTGGGTTGTTACCAACATCTGGTGAAACTTTCATGTCAATAGCACCTTTGGAAATATATTTACCTGGCTGGTCTAGTCGACATTCAGAATTTTAACATGGCGATCGTCACCTCCACATTATCTTTGCATGTAGTTTTTACGTTAATAGAGTTGTAGTTCAATTTTGCCCTTTTTAAACGCATGGACACCAGTCCCAGCGTCATCTGGAAATGGGGTTGACTTTCGTCAACAGGCTTTTGTACTGGGGGAGAGAAGGGCATGTTTCATAGTTCTCAACCAATGTCTGTTCACTTGGGTGTGACCACTGACTTGGCCTAAGTTTTACTTGCAAACAAATCCTCTCCTTTAGAAGAGAGAAGCTGAGACAGCTTCAGTATTTATGAGAGAAGCTGAGAGAGCTTCAGTATTTATGAGGGCAATGTGGTTTATGACCCCCACCCGCCAACAGGGCAAGTCGTGACAGGTCCAATATTGACTATGCACCCAAGAGGGAAAGAAGTTGGGCCGTCCTAGAAATGTTTTAGAGCAATTTAATATATTACATTTAGCAGACTCTTTTATCCAAAGCGACTTAGTCATGTTTTACTTGCTATCTGACAAACATGATATTTCAATTATTTATTGTTATCTCCAGATTTATGTGTTGTACACATACATTGTAACAGAATTCAGTAATTTAGCAGCTATGTCCTATGACAGGTACATTTCTATTTGTTATCCTCTACAGTATAACAATATTATGACACCTAAAATAATTTGTGGCTTAATTCTGCTGTCCTGGTTGTATTCTTTTATCATCAATGCCATCAATATCTCCCTGAGTTTGCGACTGCAATTTTGTGGTAATGTTCTATTGTGACAACTACTCCGTAGTGAAGCTTGCCTGTTCAAATATTACATTGAATAACATATGGGGTCTTGTTGTAACTGTGATTTCTTTTTCTTGTACTATATTTCCTACCATGTACTCATATGTCAGAATTCTACAAATATGTTTAAAGTCTTCAAAAGAGACGAAACAAAAAGCATTTAACACTTGTACGCCACATATAGCCTCTTTGCTGAACTTCTCCTTTGGCTGTTTATTTTTGATTCTACAAAGCAGATATGAAACTGCACATCTTCCACCTATACTTCGCAATATTTTATTTGTTTATTTTCTGATATGTCCACCACTTTTCAACCCTTTAATGTATGGTGTTAGGATGGTTAAAATCAAGCAGGCTTGTAAAAAGGTACTAGGCCTTAACCCTAAAACATTACCTGATTGTTAATTATTCTTATTAATTATGTGTTTTGTTACTTATAGTTGATATAATTGCCTGTACAAATATGTGTCATTTTGGCATAATTTCTCTGTAGCCCAAAGATTATTTAAAAGTCAGATGAAATGTATTATGTATTGTAACTGAGAATGTTTTGTGTCATATTAGCTAGTTAACTGCATAACTATGTAGCATTAAGGGGAGCTGCCCTCCCTACCTTCAGGTTATGCTCAAACAGATGCTAAATGGGATTATAGGGACGACCCTACACCCCACCCCAATCTGCCACCTCTGGTCTCTTGGCCCATCTAACTTCAGGACAGCTGTGTCCCTGGCCATCTTCCTAAAACATCTGTCATCTTTAATATTTTTTTATGTTGTTTCAGTTTTCAATTTATTTTCCTGCAATTCTACAAATGTTTGCCATGAGGCAGAGATAAAGGTAATCTCTCAAGAAGGATGTATATTGCAGGTTCTTTTTGCAACGTATATGTAATGTACACTACTGTTCAAAAGTTTGGGGTCACTTAGAAATGTCCTTACTTTTGAAAGAAAAGCAAATTTTTTTGTCCATTAAAATAACATCAAATTGATCAGAAATACAGTGTAGACATTGTTAATGTTGTAAATGACTATTGTAGCTGGAAACGGCAGATGTTTTATGGAATATCTACATAGGTGTACAGAGACCCATTATCAGCGTTACCTCTGTTCCAATGACACGTTGTGTCAGCTAATCCAAGTTAATCATTTTAAAAGGCTTATTGATCAATTATGTTAGCACAGCTGAAAACTGTTGTGCTGATTAAAGAAGCAATAAAACTGGACTTCTTTAGAATAGTTGAGTATCTGGAGCATCAGCATTTGTGGGTTCGATTACACGCTCAAAATGGCCAGAAACAAAGAACTTTCTTCTGGAACTTGTCAGTCTATTCTTGTTCTGAGAAATGAAGGCTATTCCATGCGAGAAATTGCCAAGAAACTGAAGATCTCGTACAACGCTGTGTACTACTCCCTTCACAGAACAGCGCAAACTGGCTCTAACCAGAATAGAAAGAGGAGTGGGAGGCCCCACAAGTCCTCAATTGGCAGCTTCAATAAATAGTACACGCAAAACACCAGTCTCAACGTCAACAGTGAAGAGGCTGGCCTTCTAGGCAGAACAGTTTTTTCCAA
Source organism: Thymallus thymallus (assembly GCA_023634145.1). Classification (NCBI taxonomy): domain Eukaryota; kingdom Metazoa; phylum Chordata; class Actinopteri; order Salmoniformes; family Salmonidae; genus Thymallus; species Thymallus thymallus. The sequence continues at coordinate 9,611,880 of CM042379.1, forward strand.
TCTTCCTCTGTCCAGTGTCTGTGTTCTTTAGCCCATCTTAATATTTTCTTTTTATTGGCCAGTCTGAGATATGGCTTTTTCTTTGCAAATCTGCCTTGAAGGTCAGTCGCCTTGACGTTGAGACTGGTGTTTTGCGGGTACTATTTAATGAAGCAGCCAGTTGAGGACTGGCGTCTCAAACTAGAATTAAAAGTTCATCCATGTTTCTCAAACGTCAAATTTCGAAGTTTAGGCATTAACTCCGGTTTCAACGTCATCCCCCAATGTCTAAGACATGGATGGACGTTGAATACTGACTTGTATCACAGGTGACTTGGCTGGCATGGAAATAGGTTATATATTTTTTTTTTATTCAACCTCTATTTAACTAGGCAAGTCAGTTAAGAACAAATTCTTATTTACAATGACGGCCAAACTCGGACGACGCTGGACCAATTGTTCACCGCCCTATAGGGTGTAGTGATGTCTCTTGCACTGAGATGCAGTGCCTTAGACCGCTGCACCACTTGGGAGCCAGGCGCACCAGTTTGAGTGTGTCAAGAATCGCAACTTTGCTGGGGTTTTCCCGCTCAACAGTTTTCTGTGTGAATAAAGAACGGTCCACCACCCAAATGACATCTAGACAACTTGACACAACTGTTGGAAGTATTGGAATCAGATATGTTGATACACACAGGGGGAAAAGGTTTTTAACACAAGTGCATCACCACAATACATTTAGCTTAGGGCAGCAACTTCCAACTCTATTCCGAATCTGAGTTTCATACCGTATATGATAGGGTTCACCAAATGAGGCACAACTAGGAACTTCACCGCTATGAAATTCCTCAGGGCCAGCAGGCTGGTGTTGCTGCCATAGTGAGCGTAGATCACAACAAAGGTGAGGGATATGGTGTAGTTAGTCAGGGTGATCAGATGAGGCAGACAGGTCTACATAGAATTCTTCCTCTCCGTCCTGAAACGTAAAAATGCTTTGATGATGTTCACATAGGAAATCAGAAAGAGTATTGTTTGAGAGACGTGAGAAAACGTGAGAACGAAACCGCAGAGGTTGTTCAGAGTGATGTCAAGGCAGGAGAGCTTCACAAACTCCCAAGTTTGAGCAGTAGAGTTTATCGATGTAGACGCCACTGGGGGCAACCTAGCTGTTAGTCCCATGACAATACTACTTTCTAGCCATGAGAAAAGCCACGTCAGATAAAGCAGTGTCCACACTATTCGAGTTATCATGATATAGTGGCATTGTAACGGCTTACAGATGACAACTTATGTCATTATGCCATCACTGTCAAGCTGGTGAATTCACAGAGAGCATAGGAGTAGATATAAATATAAATATCTGGGTCATGCAGCCAACGTACATTATCACGAGAGTCAAATAAAAGGTTATAAAGTAGGTAGTAAACTGAAGCGCCATGGATACCATTAATACACAGATTACAGAGGAATATATACATAGGATCATGCAACATTTTCTCCAGAAAAATGGTAACGATCAGTGTCAAATTCACAAAAATGGTGACGAGGTATAGGATGAGAATAAATCCGAAGTAGATGTGTTTGTTTGTCTGTATTACGTTCAGTCCATGCAGCACAAACACTATATGCTGGGAGGAGATGAACTCCATTGTCATTGACAGCAGGAACACATGGCTCGTTTACACAGGACCTGAGAATGTTAAGTTTATCCAAGTTTTGTTGGTTGGTCTATTTTAAAAACAATTGGATGAAATTCTGACTAACTGCCAAACATACAGTAGCACTTTCAGCCTCACAACAATGTAGCACTCATTCAAACAGGGTTGTTTGTATTCTAATGTCAGTTGAACATTATTTTGATTGCAGGACAACCCAAAACAACCAGCTTCAGCACCCACCTACAGTACAGTACAATGCATTTACTTTTTACTTTTGATTCTTAAGTATATTTAATACCAAATACTCAAGTAGTATTTTAGTGGGTGACTCACTTTTACTTGAGTCATTTTCTATTAAGGTATCTTTACTTTCACTGGGTACTTTTTCCACCACTGCTGAACTGCCATAGCAACATGTGAGATGTGTGGAGTGACTGACAAGTGAACCCCTCAGACACACACTTCTCACTCTGGAGGTTACCTTCCCAATGAGAACAAGTCAATAAGACTATTATAATGAGATCGTTTCCTAAACAGCAGCAAAATAATATTGTTAAAGTTCATTTTCACGCTCTCTACAAAATGCAAAGATTAGTTCACATCCGTGCAATATTTATTTTTTTCAAGGTAATGTTGTTCAAGTTAATTTGCCACATTGCTATATTTTTGCTATATCCTAATTAGTTTTTGGACTCTAAACACTGTCCGCAAAATGCACAGATTTCAGCAAAGTTTAGCTTGCATTTGTGCAATTTTTATATTTTTGCCCTGTAAAATTCCAGGAAGTGAAACAGAGGAGAGCTGAACTTTGGAAGTAGAAAGTTTTTGCATGGATGGATTATTTCATTTGATTTAATGAAAACTGTCATGTCCTGATATGTTTCACCTGTCTGTGTTTGTCCCCTCCCCACACCAGGTGCACCCTATCTCCATCATTAATTAGTTTGGGTATTTAGTCCCTTGGGTTCTGTTGGGGTTTTGCCAGATCGTCTTGCCTAGTCAGTCGTTTCCAGCACTCTCCTGTATTACTAACTCTGCCAGTCTGTTTCCCGGTATTTGGACCTCTACCTGCCTGTTGGATTACGTTCCTGTCTAGCCCCTCATGTGCCTTCGACCATCTGATCTGCTGCCAAACGAACTCTGCCTGCATTACGGATTACGAGCCTGCCTACTCCTCTGTACTACCATCCTCCTGATCCCCGGTTACGAACATTGCCTGTCATTGACTACGAACCTGTCCTGCCCCAAATATCATATTAAACAGTCAATCATATCTCTGCCTCCGTGTCCGCTTTTGGGTCCCGTATATCTGTCGTTCTGTCAGAACGATCTGGCCATGACGGACCCAGCGGAGTTGACCCATCTGCAGAACGCAATAGCCCACCAAGAGGTTGTTGTGGGTCGACACGAGGAGGTGCTACGTTCAATAGCAGAGGAACTCAGTGAGCAGAGAGAGAACCAGCAGCGAGCCACAGAATGCCTGCTCAAACACTTGGAGAGATTAACACTGGCACTACCGGCACAGAGCGCTTCCCTCCCGTCTCCTGTCCCACCTATACCCAGCAACCCAACACCTTCCCCGGTGTCCCTAAGAGAGCCGCACTTACCTGCCCCCGAACAGTTCTCTGGTGATTCGAGTTATTGTCGTCCTTTCTTGTCCCAGTGCTCGCGTATCTTCGAACTGCAGCCATCCTCTTTTCCCACAGAAAAGTCACGGGTCGCCTATATGATAACCATGATGACTGGGCGAGCCCTGGCCTGGGCTACGCCGATATGGGACCAGCAACTTCCCGTTTGTGACAATCTAGCAGCGTTCACTATGGAGGTAAAAAAAGTTTTCGATGCTCCAGTATCCGTAAGAGAAGCGGCACGTCAGCTGCTACATCTAAAACAGGGGACTAGCAGCGTGTCGGATTACTCCATTAAATTCCGTACCCTGGCAGCGGAGTGCTCATGGAATTCCGAGGCTCTGCTGGACGCCTTCTACGACGGATTATGTGATCCCATCAAGGATGAACTCGCCGCCCGAGAGGTGCCTCCCAGTTTAGACAGCCTCATCACCATTGCCATGCGTATTGGCAGTAGGCTTCAGGAACGTAACCGGGAGAGAGAAAATCGTCGTCCTGCCCAGGCACTTCTGCATTTCGCCGGATTGGGTAGCAGAGCGTCACCGGGAGTAACGGCACCACCCGAATACTTCCGAGAACCATCGAGTGAGTCCGAAGTCCTGACATCTGAACCCATGCAGATAGGAAGGACACAACTAACGGCCGAGGAACGTCAACGCAGGATAGACAGTCGCAGCTGTCTCTACTGTGGAAAGAAGGGACATTATGCAGCCGGTTGTCCATTAAAAAGGGCGGGCTCATTTGTAACTGCAGGAATACGGGTGAGTCAAACCAAAACTCCATGGGTACCCCCGGTTCGTTTTCCTTTTCCTGCCACCATTATTTGGGATTCCCAAACCCTTAAAGTAAATGTCCTTATGGATTCAGGGGCTGACGATTGCTTTATTGATAATTCCCTTCTGGTCAAATTAGGCATTCCTTCACGCCCTCTAAGCACACCCATCGAGGCCACTGCCCTGGACGGTCGTTCTATTGGGCAGGTGTCTCAGATATCGATGCCTGTTACTCTGATTCTGTCTGGCAACCACAGGGAGGAGATCCAGTTCTTGCCCCTACATTCCCCTAATGCTCCAATTGTGTTAGGCCATTCTTGGCTTGTTAAGCACAACCCTCACATAGATTGGACTACCGGTTCTGTTATTAACTGGAGCCCTTTTTGCCTTGCTCATTGTCTGAAGGCTGCACCTCATGTTATAACCAGACAGGTTTCACAGGCCACGGAGGACATCGTTTTGTCATCTGTTCCCCCCGAATACTGGGATCTAAGGGAGGTTTTCAATAAGTCTCGGGCTACCTCGCTACCACCCCATCGGCCATACGACTGTGCCATAGACCTCCATCCAGGCACATCACCCCCCCGTGGACGTCTGTATTCCTTGTCCGGTCCGGAGACTAAGGCCATGGCAGATTATGTGGAGACCTCCCTCAGGGCTGGGATTATTCGGCCATCTTCCTCTTCTGCTGGCGCAGGGTTTTTCTTCGTAGCCAAAAAAGATAAGACTCTTCGGCCATGCATTGATTACCGGGGTCTTAATGACATCACGGTGAAGAACCGATATCCACTCCCTCTGCTGGCCTCCGCTTTTGAATTACTCCAGGGAGCCACAATCTTCTCAAAACTGGACCTCCGAAACGCGTACCACTTGGTACGGATAAGAGAAGGTGATGAATGGAAGACTGCGTTTAACACTGCTAGTGGACACTACGAATATCTGGTGATGCCATTTGGGTTGACTAACGCTCCCGCTGTCTTCCAGGCTCTGGTAAACGATGTGCTCCGGGACATGATTAATCGTTTTGTCTTTGTGTATCTGGATGACATTTTGATTTTCTCCCACTCGGCCCAGGAACACACAGCACACGTACGTCAGGTCCTCCAGCGATTATTAGAGAATCAGCTGTTTGTAAAGGCAGAGAAGTGCGAGTTCCATCGCTCGGTCATTCCTTTCCTAGGTTACATAGTGGCCGCGGGTAGCATCCGGATGGATCCTGGCAAGATCCAAGCCGTCACTGATTGGCCACAGCCCTCTTCACGCCTGGATTTGCAACGCTTCCTGGGGTTTGCCAATTTTTATCGACGATTCATTCGGAATTACAGCATTTTGGCAGCCCCTCTCACTGCCCTGACCTCAACTAAAGTGAGTTTTGTGTGGTCACCCCAAGCAGCCCAAGCATTCACTGCCCTCAAACAGCGCTTCACTTCAGCCCCCATTTTGATTCACCCAGACCCAGCCCGGCAATTTGTAGTGGAGGTGGATGCCTCTAATATCGGCGTGGGGCTGTGTTGTCGCAAAGGTCGGACAACGATCAAAAGCTGCATCCGTGTGCATTCCTCTCCCGTCGTCTGACACCTGCTGAGGCAAATTATGACGTCGGCAACAGGGAACTGCTGGCGGTCAAGACAGCATTGGAGGAGTGGAGACATTGGCTGGAGGGGGCGGAACAACCATTTATTGTGTGGACAGACCACAAAAATCTGGAGTACCTACGCTCAGCCAGGAGACTCAACGCCCGACAAGCCAGATGGGCTCTGTTTTTTTACTCGATTTGATTTCACCCTGTCTTATCGGCCTGGTTCAAAGAATACGAAACCAGATGCCCTCTCCCGGGTGTTCAGTCCTACTGCTGCGGTCCAAGGAAATGAACGCATTCTTCCGGTCTCTTGTCTGGCTACGTCCTTGGTCTGGGGCGTGGAAGAGGCGGTGCGTAATGCGCAGCAGTCGAGCCCTGACCCAGGAGGGGGTCCGCCGGGCTGCCTATTCGTACCTGACCCTGTTCGATCCAGAGTCCTGGAATGGGGCCATTCGTCAAGACTGACCTGCCACCCCGGCGTTCGTCGGACCCTGGCATTTATACGGCGACGATTTTGGTGGCCCACCATGGGGGTGGATGTCCCCTCTTTTGTCTCGGCCTGCACGGTATGCAACCGAAGCAAGACGTCCCGCCAGGCCCCAGCTGGTCTCCTGCAGCCTCTCCCTGTCCCTCATCGTCCATGGTCGCATCTCTCCCTGGACTTTGTCACAGGTCTGCCACTATCTGACGGCAATACCGCCATCCTCACCGTTGTAGACCGGTTTTCGAAGGCGGCACACTTTATTCCCCTGCCTAAGTTGCCATCAGCCAAGGAGACGGCCCAATTGATGGTGCAGCACGTTTTCCGGATCCACGGACTACCCACTGACATTGTCTCCGACCGGGGTCCTCAGTTCACCTCCCAGTTCTGGAGGGCTTTCTGCACCCTTATTGGATCGTCTATCAGCCTGTCCTCAGGATTCCACCCAGAGTCTAACGGTCAATCAGAGCGGGCCAATCAGGACCTAGAGACTGTGCTTCGGTGCCTGGTTTCTGACAATCCCACCACCTGGAGCCGGCAACTTGTTTGGGTGGAATATGCCCGCAACACCCTGCCTTCCTCCGCTACGGGGCTTTCCCCCTTCGAGTGCTCCTTGGGCTACCAGCCTCCGTTGTTTCCGGAGCAAGAAGAGGAGGTTGGCGTCCCGTCGGCCCAGCTGTTCGTCAGGCGCTGTCGTCGGACATGGAAAAAGGCTCGGGCGGTTTTGCTACGCACTAATGCCAGGTATCGGCGGCAGGCCGACCGTCGCAGGACCCCGGCTCCCCACTATCGTGTGGGCCAGAGGGTGTGGCTGTCCACCCGAGATCTGCCCCTTCGGGGTTTCCAGTATCTGGTTGACTGGGAGGGCTACGGGCCAGAGGAGCGGTCTTGGGTCTCTACCAGGGACATCCTCGACCCGGAGCTCATTGCCGACTTTCATCGACGGCATCCCGGTCAGCCAGGTATGCACCCGGGTCGGTCGCCAGGTGGCGTCCGTAGGGGGAGGGGTACTGTCATGTCCTGATATGTTTCACCTGTCTGTGTTTGTCCCCTCCCCACACCAGGTGCACCCTATCTCCATCATTAATTAGTTTGGGTATTTAGTCCCTTGGGTTCTGTTGGGGTTTTGCCAGATCGTCTTGCCTAGTCAGTCGTTTCCAGCACTCTCCTGTATTACTAACTCTGCCAGTCTGTTTCCCGGTATTTGGACCTCTACCTGCCTGTTGGATTACGTTCCTGTCTAGCCCCTCATGTGCCTTCGACCATCTGATCTGCTGCCAAACGAACTCTGCCTGCATTACGGATTACGAACCTGCCTACTCCTCTGTACTACCATCCTTCTGATCCCCGGTTACGAACATTGCCTGTCATTGACTACGAACCTGTCCTGCCCCAAATATCATATTAAACAGTCAATCATATCTCTGCCTCCGTGTCCGCTTTTGGGTCCAGTATATCTGTCGTTCTGTCAGAAAACATTTAAATTGCAAACTGCTTGTACAAAGTACTATAACTTTCATAAAGTATCACGTTTGAAGGTAAGACCCAGGCGCAGACAATGTCGGAGTAACAATGTTTATAATACCAACAGGGGTAGGCAAAAACCAGGTCTGGGGCAAGCAGAGTTCGGTAATCCAGAGTAGTGGGATAAAGGTACAAGATGGCAGGCAGGCTTGGGGTCAGGGCAGGCAGGAATGGTTAACACAGAGAAAACTAGAAGACAGTAACTATAACAAGGTTGGAGCAAAGGGGAAAAAACGCTGGTAGGCTTGACAAGCAAAACGAACTGGCAACAGCCACACAGAGAACACAGGTTAAAGTACACAAGGTATAATGGGGAAGATGGGTGACACCTGGAGGGTGGTGAAGATAAGCATACAGACAGGAAAAACAGATCAGGGTGTGACAAAGTTGATATTTGTCAGGCTCTGGCCATAGAGAAGCCTATTGCTTCTCTATGTAGCCATGGTCAGAGTCTGACAGGTCTATAATTTCTGTTTCTATGTGGTGGTTTGTGTTGGATCCCTAATAAGAGGCAGCTGCAGTGCATTGTCCCTAATTAGGTATCCTACATATGTTTGTAGGTCCCACACCCTAGGTCAGAGAAGTAAGTGTGTTTTACGTTATTTGGATCATTGTTCATTTGTATAATCCAAGTTTATCATTTTAAAAGGCTAATTGATCATTAGAAAACTTTTTTGCAATTATTAAAAGTCATCAACTGGCAGCTTCATGAAATAGTACCCGCAAAACACCAGTGAAGCGGGGACTCCGGGTTGCTGGCCTTCTAGGCAGAGTTGAAAAGAAAAAGCAATATCTTCCTCTGTCCAGTTTCTGTGTTCTTTTGCCCATCTTAATATTTTATTTTTTGGGGCCAGATATGGCTTTTTCTTTGCAACTCTGCCTAGAAGGCCAGCATCCCAGAGTCGCCTCTTCACTGTTGACGTTGAGACTGGTGTTTATAATTCCAAAAGAAAGAAAATTAGAAAAAGCATTAGTGAGTCCGCCAGATCAGAGGCAATAGTGATGACCAGGGATTTTATCTTGTTAAGTGCGTGAATTTAACCATTTTCATGTCCTGCTAAGCATTGAAATGTAACTACTACTTTTGGGTGTCAGGGAAAATGTATGGAGTAAAAAAACATTATTTTCTTTAGGAATGTAGTGAAGTAAATGTAGTAAAAAATATAAATAGTAAAGTAAAGTACAGATACCCCAAAAAACTACTTAACTTTAAAGTATTTTTACTTAAGTACTTTACAACACTGCCTGAGTGAATGTCATCCTTTGCTGTCGCAGTGCAACAAATTGGTTCCGAAGAGTTTGTTTTTGTATTTATTATGGATCCCCGTTAGCTGCTGCCAGCAGCTACTCTTCTTGGAGTCTATCAAAATTAAGGCAGTTAAACAATTTAAAAACATTACAATACATTCATAACAGATTTCACAACATGTTAAGTGTGTGCCGTCAAGCCTCTACTCTACTACCACATATCTATAACACAAAAGCCATGTCTACATGTGTGTGTAGATGTATTTTTATCTGTTTTTTAAATACAATTTTAATGCTGGCATGAGTTACTTGATGTTGAATAGAGTTCCATGTAGTCATGGCTCTGTAGTACTGTGCACCTCCCATAGTCTGTTCTGGACTTGGGGACTGGGAAGAGACCTCTGGTGGCATGTCTTGTGGGGTATGCATATGTGCCAGTAGTTCAAATAGACAGCTTGGTGCATTCAACATGTCAATGCCTCTCACAAATACCAGTAGTGATGAAGTCAATCTCTCCTCCACTTTGAGCCAGGAGAGATTGACATGCATATTATTAATGTTAGCGCTCTGTGTACATCCAAGGGCCAGACATACTGCCCTGTTCTGAGACAATTGCAATTTTCCTAAATCCCTCTTTGTGGCACCTGACCACACGACTGAACAGTAGTCCAGGTGCGACAAAACTAGGGCCTGTAGGACCTGCCTTGTTGATAGTGCTGTTAAGAATGCAGAGGAGCGCTTTATTATAGACAGACTTCTCCCCATCCTAGCTACTGTTGTATCAATATGTTTTGACCATGACAGTTTACAATCCAGGGTTACTCCAAGCAGTTTTGTCTCCTCAACTTGCTCAATTTCCACATTAGTCATTACACGATTTAGATGAGGTTTAGGGTTTAGTGAATGATTTTAGATTTTGAAATATTCACGACTAACTTATTTCTTGCCACCCATTCTGAAACTAACTGCAGCTCTTTGTTAAGCATTGCAATCATTTTGGTAGCTGACGTGTATGGTGTTGAGTCATCCGCATACATAGAGCATTTTTCAGTGACAGGGACTGGGAGACTAGTCAGGATCGAGCGAAAGATGAACGGAGCAAAGTACAGAGATGATACTTGATGAAAACCTGCTCCAGAGCGCTCAGGACCTCAGACTGGGGTGAAGGGTCGCCTTCCAATAGGACATCGATCCGAAGCACACAGCTAAGACAACGCAGGAGTGGCTTCGGGACAAGTCTATGAATGTCCTTGAGTGGCCCAACCAGAGCTCGGTCTTGAACCCGATCGAACATCTCTGGAGAGACCTGAAAATAGCTATGCCGCGACGCTCCCCATCCAACCTCACAGAACTTGAGGGGACATGCAGAGAAGAATGGGAGACACTCCCCAAATACAGGTGTGCCAAGCTTTTAGCGTCATAGCCAAGAAGACTTGAGGCTGTAGTTGTTGCCAAAGGTGCTTCAACAAAGTACTGAGTAACGGTCTGAATACTTATATAAATGTGATATTTCTGTTTTTAATTTTTTTATACATGGTTTTGTTACCTGGTTTTGTCTTTGTTATTATGGGGTATTGTGTGTAGATTGATAGAGGGAAAAAACTATTTAATACATTTTAGAATAAGGCTGTAACGTAACAAAATTTGGAAAAAGTCAAGGGGTAAGCAGTGCTTATTGCACCCTTTATAAAGCACAGTTATGCCACATTTATAAACCCTTTATAAAGTATGACATACAGTTATAGATTATTTGTTATTTAAATTATAGGAATGAGTGGTTTTGGGTGGATTTTTCCTTCAAGAAAGGCTTTGAACACCCTGGAGGGCCTGTGTTACAACATGGTATCTGTTTTTCTCTATATGGTTTAAATATTTAATTTTCCCCAGGTGTTGATGTCCATTTACATATCACACCATGTCCGGCGTTTTTTTTTTTTTTTATCTATCTCACAAGTATAAGAATCAAGTGAGGAGCTGAGTTTAAGCAGTTCAACATGGATTAGAAATTAGCTGTCTTCATTTTGGACTTTATTATTATTTTGCATTTGATTGTAATCAGTTACATGAGTGCAGGATACAAAATATAATATTGTTTGATTTAGGCTGAATTATGTTATCAGGAGAATATAAAGCTGTCTATATTGCTGAGTATACTGTAGATGTGGGCAAATCTATCACTGAATCAACAAGTCAAGGAATTATCCATTTAGGTTGTCTGTTCCTTGTGATTTCTTTGTTTTAACTTATATGAAAGCTACAGTAGGAGATTTTTTGCTCCTCTTCTTCAAACATTGACAGCACATCTTTACTAAATCCCAGGACCATGGAGAACTCTACTCACTTCAAGGTCTTTAGGCTTGCTGCATACGGTGATATCGGACAATTGAAGTACTTTTACTTTGCTGTAGTAACTGTATTATATTTTGTTATCATTCTTGCCAATGCTTTGCTTATTGGAGTTATCTGCATTGAAAGAAGCCTTCATGAACCCATGTATCTGTTTCTATGTTCTTTGTTTGTTAATCAGTTGTATGGGAGCACTGCTTTGTTTCCTGCTCTCATGTTTTACTTGCTCTCTGACACACATGATATTTCCCTTGTTTACTGTTACCTCCAGATTTATGTGTTGTACACATATGGTTTAACAGAATTTTGTAATTTAGCAGTTATGTCCTATGACAGGTACATTTCTATTTGTTATCCTCTACGATATAACAATATTATGACACCTAAAATAATTTGTGGCTTAATTCTGCTGTCCTGGTTGTATTCTTTTTTCATCAACGGCACCATTATCTCTCTGAGTTTGCGTCTGCAATTTTGTGGTAACGTTCTAGACAGAGTGTATTGTGACAACTACTCTGTAGTCAAGCTTGCCTGTTCAAATACTACGGTGAATAACATATGGGGTCTTGTTGTCTCTACGCTTTATGTTTTTTGTACTATATTTCCTACCATTTACTCATATGTCAGAATTCTACAAATATGTTTAAAGTCTTCAAAAGAGACGAAACAAAAAGCATTTAACACTTGTACGCCACATATAGCCTCTTTGCTGAACTTCTCCTTTGGAAGTTTATTTGTGCTTCTACAAGGCAGATATGATTCTGAACATCTTCCACCTATACTTCGTACTATTTTATTTGTTTATTTTCCAATATGTCCACCACTTTTCAATCCTTTTATGTATGGCATTAGGATGGTTAAAATCAGGCATGCTTGTAAAAAGGTACTAGGCCTTAACCCTAAAACATTACCTGATTGTTAATTTTTGTAATGTTGAATTATATAATTTCTTACTTATAGTTGTTTCTCTGTAGGTCAAAGATTATTTTAAAAATCACATCAAGATTATCATGTATTGTCACTGAGAATGTTTTGTGTCATATTAGCTAGTTAACTGCATAACTATGGAGCGTTAAGGAGAGCTGCCCTCCCTACCTTCAGGTTATGCTCAAACAGATGCTAAGTGGAATTATTGGGATGACCCTACACCCCACCCCATTCTGCCACCTCTGGTCTCTTGGCCGATCTAACTTCAGGACAGCTGTGTCCCTGCCTATCTTCCTAAAACATCTGTCATCTTAAATATTTGTTATGTTGTTTCAAATTTCAAGTTATTTTCCTGCAGTTCTACATATATTGGCATGAGGCAGAGATAAAGTGAATCTCTCACGAAGGTTGTATACTGTAGGTTTTTTCTGCAATGTATATGTAATGTGTGCTTACGTTATTCTAGCAGTGATGGCTTATGACAGGTTTGTCTCCATTTGTATTTTATTCCCATAACCATTTTCTCTCACTTAGCAGTTGTTAAACTGTCCTTTGTTAAAAGTGAACTGAGCAACCAGTATGGTATATGTATCATTGCAAGTCTATTGGTTTTACGTTTTGTGTTATTTGTGGTCTCATATGTCAACATATTACTTGTTTGCTTAAAAGCCTATAAGGAGTCACGGAAAAAGGCTTTTAATATGTATCCTCCCCACTTGATCCGCATCATCAACTTCTCTGTAGCCACCCTTTTATTCTGTTATTTACACAGATACAGCACAGTAAACAGAGAGGTTAATGTATTAATATCAGTACAGTTCATTCTGTTCAATAGCCGCGGGGGGAAAAAACACTATGCCCACGCCACAGAAGGCTATATCGGTCTGCTATTGCAGGACTAGTAAAGGCCCAGTGCACTATTTTTGTGAGAGAAAAACAATGTCATCCAAAAAGATTAATATTTGTTATTAATTCAGATTTTTCAGGGGGTGCTGCATCACCTTCAGCTTCCCTACTTCCCATGGCTATGTTCTGTTCCCACCACTGCTACGCCCTAGGATATAGGGATTAGGACCAAGGAGATCAGAAATCTGAACCTAAACTGGTACCAATTATGACTTTAGATGGTACAGCAGCAAGACCAGGGTTGCCGGTTTGAATCCCAGGACTGACTGGAATATCTGAATGTGAGCTGCCAGAACTGAATGCTTATACTGCTTATTTGTTTTTATCATCAACCAAATTTTTTGTATTGCATTTTATTCCTGTAAATTCTTATGTATTTCTCGTTAAATGTATTTTACTGTCATGCTACTGTAAAGCACTGTAGTAAAGTCAAATCAGGGATGATGCTGTGTCACTGACCGTGTGTTCTTCTAGCATGTCAGTGGACATGTATGTGTGTTTCAGGGGGGTTGGGGAAAGAACAAAAGGATGTTAGGATCCAATAAATTCTGTTTCCACAAATGAGCAATAAAGTATTCTTCTAGTAGTGAAGGATCTAGCAGATCCTTTTGATATTTTGAGGAAATGTAAATTAGAAAACTGATGGATTTTGTTTCTTGTCCTAGTAAAATACACAAATCATTTCCTGTAAAATAAAAGGGATGAATCCATTTGGTTGAGCAAATGGCTGTTTCATGCTTCATGTACTATGAGGAAGATCAGCCCAATTCCCGGCTCAACTACACTTCACCTAAAGACACCTCAGTTTACGTTACGAACATAGACTTGCTGGAAGGGGGGCCCCGAGTGAAAAAGTTTAAGGACCCCTGTTCTAAGTGACCCCACAGTGTGGTTCTACTTTATCTGAAATGGATTGAATTACTGCCTTTGTGCTGAAATAGTAACATTCACAGACACAGTCTGCACTAGCACTTAAGTGCATCTCCCCAGATACAAACATGCCTGTTTATCACTGAGAGGATTAGACACAAGATCAATGTTAAAGTTAGTGCTTCAACAATTGTGGGAAATGAACTTGAATTAGTAGTAAGCCTAAGATAACAATTCTGTCACATCTGTTCCTTCTACGCCCTCTGGTGCTCATCCGGTGTCTTCGTGACCTGCAGTTACTCCCCCTGTACACAGTTGGCCCAGCGTCGTCTGAGTTTGGCCGGTGTAGGCCGTCATTGTAAATAAGAATTTGTTCTTAACTGACTTGCCCAGTTAAATAAAGGTTAAATAAAAAATAAATAAAATAAGAGTAGGATATATACAGTTCATACTGTATACAGTAGGCCTATGAAAAACGATTTTCACGTAAAGGTCCAATGCAGCTGTTTTTATCTCAATATCAAATAATTTCTGTGTAACCACTTTAGTACCTTACTGTGATTGTTTTCAATTAAAGAAACAAAATTGCTTCTTAGCAAGGATGCAATTCCTCAAGCAAGAATTTAGTTTGGACTGTCTGGGAGTGGTCTGAGTGGTTAGGGGGAAACTGAAACCTAGCTGTTATTGGCAGAAGGTTTTGGAACCCTTATTTTTATTGGTCTAGTAACTATACTGAACAAAAATATAAACGCAACAAAGTGTTGGTCCCATGTTTCATGAGCTGAAAAAAAATATCCCAGAAATGTTCCATATGCACAAAAATATTATTTATCTCAAATGTTGTGCACAAAATGTGTTCACATCCCTGTTAGTGAGCATTTCCCCTTTGCCAAGATAATCCATCCAACTGACAGGTGTGGCATATCCAGAAGCGAAAAGCATGATCAATACACAGGTGCACCTTGTGCTGGGGACAATAACAGGCCACTAAAATGTGCAGTTTTGTCACACAACACAATGCCAAAGATATCTCGTTTTTAGGGCCTGTGCAATTGGCATGCTGACTGCAGGACTGTACACCAGAGCTGTTGTCAGAAAATGTTATGTTAATTTCTCTACCATAAGCTGCCTCCAACGTCATTTTAGAGAATTTGGCAGCATGTCCAACTGTTCTCACAACCGCAGACCACGTGTATGGCGTCGTGTGTGCGAGCAGTTTGCTAATGTCAACGTTGTGAACAGAGTGCCCCATGGTGGTGGTGAGGTTATGGTATGGGCAGGCATAAGCTACGGACAACGAACACATTTGCATTTTATTGATGGCCATTTCAATGCACAGAGATACCGTAACAAGATCCTGAGGCACATTGTCCTGCCACTCATCTGCTGCCATCACCTCATGTTTCAGCAAGGATCTGTACACAATTCGTAGAAGCTGAAAATGTCCCAGTTCTTCCATGGCCTGCATAATCGCCAGATATGTCACCCATTGAGCATTTTGGGGATGTTCTGGATTGACATACACGACAGTATGTTCCAGTTCCCGCCAATATCTAGCAACTTCCATTGAAGAGGAGTGGGACAACATTCCAGAGCCCACAATCAACAGCCTGATCAACTCTATGCGAAGGAGATATGTCACGCTGTATGAGGCAAATGATGGTCACACCAGATACTGACTGGTTTTCTGATCCATTAGGGCCTAATACATTTATTTCAATTGACTGATTTCCTTATATGAACTGTAACTCAGTATAATCTTTTAAACTGTTGCATGTTGCGTTTATATTTTTGTTCAGTATAGCTACAACGTTCGAGCTTCGACAAGTTGGCAGCACCACGACTAGCTCTTAGGAAACTATGCAGTATTTTGTATGTTTATATACTATGTTTTACGTTATTAGCTCAGGAATTGTTTTGTATCATTACATACAGACTGGAAGAACTATTGAATATTGGAGCGGCGGGAACTCACCTGAAATACCAGCATTACGACCAGGATTCCGACTTCCCTGGAGCAAAACCTTTGTTTGCTCTCTGAATTTTGTGATTTATTGTAAGGGCCTGACTGAGGCCAGGTCCCTGACTCCCTCTAGGGGGAGTGGGATGGCCACAGTCAGGTCCTGACACCCACACCCAGGTTTGGGTTATTGGTGATCCCCAATTAGAGACAGCTGTCTTGAGTTGTCTCTAATTGAGGATTCTATTTATGTGCACTGCACATCCACCTGCGTGTGGATCATTGTTTGTGTTTGTGCTCGTGTTCGTGTTCGTGTGCTTGCACTCACGCAACGGTAAAGTACGTTTGTTGTTTTTGTCAGTTTTATTGTGAAATAAAGCATGTTTGCACCGTCCTCTCGCTCTGCGCCTCGTTCCCTCAACATTCACCGTGACAGAATGATCCACCACCAAGGGAACCCGCAGCGAGAGGAAGAGGAGGAGTATCGGTGTTTCGACACCATGGGCTTCGTGAAGGAGCGTGGACAGCACCGGCGTTGTCAGCGGAGACGTCGGGGAGAGAGGACTGTGGAGGTTGCACAGCCACTGGTGGTGGGGAGCATTTGGGGCTTCTCGACACCTGCAGGGAAAGAGGAGCTCGTGGCTGGACCAGCGTGGGGGCTTGGGACAGAGCCCTTACCAACGGAGTTCGAGGAGAGGAAGGACCGACCGTGGACAGCCCCGAAGGTCCCCCATATTGAAGGTGGGGGGGTTGTGGGGTCCTTGGGACGCGAGGGACACGGAGGAGGAGAAGCGGCTGAGGAGGTATTTCGGGTGGGCCGAAGAGGACGATGAGAGGATGCGTTCTGTCTCCGGCCCCAGTACCAGATCTCCAGCGCGCTCCCGGCCTATCCGACCAACGCGCCTCCTCAGCCCTGTACGTCCAGTGACAGCTTCCCGCACCGGAGATCCAGTGAGTGTTCCCAGCCCATGGACCTCAGTACCAGCTCCACGCGACCAACTATCGGTCAGCCACCCCAGGTTGAAAGATCAGCTCCCACCACTTCCGCCTCCGACGGCCGAAAACAGGAAGACGCCAGAGGGGTTTTTCGATCGGTCGAAGGAAGAACAGGCGAAGTGGTGGAGAGCCTGGGTGGCCCTTCCTCGCTCGACAGAGCCCAACCCTCACGTTCGGGAGATCGAGGAGGGGGAGAGTTTTGAGGCCAGATTGGCTATCTGGAAGAAGTGTTTGGCTCACCTCTTTCCCGAGGAGAAGAAGGAAGAAGCCGGAGCTCCTTGCCAGGCCTGTGTCCAGTCCGGGACAGGCAGCCAGGTCGATTAAACAGCTGGAGCTGTCAGCTACACCGCTGCCTGGGCTGGGCACGGCAGCCGATCCGGCTTCAAAACTCTATTTGTCTCCCGGTCGAGGGTCCAGACCGACATCTCCCGTGCCTGCTCCTTACCCCAGACCACCGGTTCACCTCCACAGTCAGGTACGGCCCGTGCCTGCTCCTCGCACCAGAGCTCCAGTGCGTGTGACTAGCCCGACGTCTCCAGTGCTGGCTCCACGCAACAGACCACTGGTGAGCCTCCACTGCCCGGAGCCTCCAGCGACGGCCCCCAGCCCGGAGCCTCCAGCGACGGCTCACAGCCCGGAGCCTACAGCAACGGTTCATAGCCTGGAGCCTCCAGCTACGGCCCACAGCCCGGAGCCTCCAGCGACGGCTCACAGCCCGGAGCCTCCAGTGGCCAGCACAGCTCTGTGGCTGGAACCCTTCTCTGCGTCGGTGCCCAGGCCGGGCACAACGTACAGCCCCGCTTTGGAGCAGGAGCTCCTTAGTGTGCCGTTGCCCAGTCTGGGGCCGGCAGCCAGCCTAGCTACACGGCTGAAACTCACCTCTGCGTCGGTGCCCAGGCTGGGCACGGCTGCAGCCCCGCTTTGGAGCAGGAGCTCCTTAGCGTGCCGGTGCCCAGTCTGGGGCCGGCAACCAGCCCAGCTATGTGGCTGGAATACTCCTCTGCGTCGGTGCCCAGGCTTGGCACGGCGTTTAGTACCGCTTTGGGTCAGGAGCTCCAACAGACCACTGGTGCGCCTCCACTGCCCGGAGCCTCCAGCGACGGCCCGGAGCCTCCAGCTACGGCTCATAGCCCGGAGCCTCCAGCTACGGCCCACAGCCCGGAGCCTCCAGCGACGGTCCACAGCCCGGAGCCTCCAGCGACGGCCCACAGCCCGGAGCCTCCAGCGACAGCCCACAGCCCGGAGCCTCCAGCGACGGCCCACAGCCCGGAACCTCCAGCGACGGCCCACAGCCTGGAGCCTCCAATGACGGTTCATAGCCCGGAGCCTCCAGCTACGGCCCACTGCCCAGAGCCTTCAGCAATGGTTCATAGCCCGGAGCCTCCAGCGACGGCCCACAGCCAAGAGCCTCCAGTGGCCAGCACAGCTCTGTGGCTGGAACCCTTCTCTGCGTCGGTGTCCAGGCCGGGCACGACGTGCAGCCCCGCTTTGGAGCAGGAGCTCCTTAGCGTGCCGTTGCTCAGTCTGGGGCCTGCAACCAGCCCAGCTACGGGGCTGGAATCCTCCTCTGCGCTGTGGTCCAGGGTGGGCACGGCGTTCAGCCCAGCTCCAAGGAAGGGGCTGCACACGGGACCGGTTATCCGCTCCACCGGGGCTCAGTTCGGTTCCGGTCATCTGCTCCACTCCAGTGCCGGAGCAGTCCGCTCCACTGGCGCCCAGTCCGGGACCGGTGGTCTGCCCCTCTCCAGAGGTGGAGGTCCCCACACCAGGGTCCACACTGGACTTGGTGCGTCAGGGGAGTACTGGGGAGGTATCCATCACGCCGGGGTCCGGACAGGACCAGGCATGCCACTGGGAGGTAGAGAGGGAGCTGCCCTCATTGCCTGCGCCACGCCCGACGCCGGATCCGGAGCCCCCACCAACAACCTCCCCGGTACTCCGCCCTTTCCCCCCTGGTTTTGTGTTTTTTGATTGGGGGGAACATTGCGGTCGGGAGCCCGCGCCTTAAGGGGGGGGGGGGGGGGGTACTGTAAGGGCCTGACTGAGTCCAGCTCCCTAACTCCCTCTAGGGGGAGTGGGATGGCCACAGTCAGGTCCTGACACCCAGGGTTGGGTTATTGGTGATCCCCAATTAGAGACAGCTGTCTTGAGTTGTCTCTAATTGGGGATTCTATTCATGTGCACTGCACATCCACCTGCGTGTGGATCATTGTTTGTGTTTGTGTTCGTGTGCTGCCCTGGGTGTATTCTTTTTTTATCAACGCCATCATTATTTCCCTCAGTTTGCGTCTGCAATTTTGTGGTAACGTTCTAGACAGAGTGTATTGTGACAACTACGGTGCCACACTGGTGCCCATTCCAGGACCGGTCGTCTGCCCCGCTCCTTGGCCGGAGCCGCCTGCCACACCGGTGCCAAGTCTGGGCCCGGTCATCTGTCCCGCTCCAGAGCCGGAGTCACCTGCCACACCGGCGGAGCCGTTCGCCACACCAGTGCCCATTCCAGGACCGGTCGTCAGACCAGCTCCAGGGAGGAAGCTGTCCACTTCGCCAGGGCCAGAACCGCCACCGACGATATTTTCCCTCCCTAACCCTCCTCCCATATAATTGTGTTTTGTGTCTTGCAGTCGGGAGTCCGCGCCTTTGAGGGGGGGTACTGTCAGGCTCTGGCCATAGAGAAGCCTTTGTCTCCTCTATTTAGCCATGGTCAGAGCCTGACAGATCTAGTTTATCTAGTTCTGTGTGTTTTGTGTTGGGTCCCCAATTAGAGGCAGCTGCTATGCGTTGTCTCTGATTGGGGATCCTACTTTAGTTGTCATGTCCCACACCGTTGTGTGGTTCATTGTCTTTATGTCAGTCGTTGGAGGAGGAAGAAGTGTAAGTACTTGTTTTACTTTATTCTTGTTTTGAGTAGTTCTTCGTTCAGAATATTTATTTAATTATAGAATATGTCGAACTACCACTGCGCTGCGCCTTGGTCTACTTACACACCCAGTCGTGACAATGACAAGTAATTATTCCAACAATTGTTTACAGACAGATTATTTCACTTATAATTCACTATATCACAATTCCAGTGGGTCAGATGTATTTCAAGGCCTACCTTCAAACTCAGTGCCTCTTTGCTCGACATCATGGGAAAATCCAAAGAAATCAGCCAAGACCTCATTAAAAAAAAAATCACCTGAACCACGTTCATCTGTACATACAATAGTACGCAAGTATAAACACCATGGGACCACGCAGTCGTCATACTGCTCAGGAAGGAGATGCGTTCTGTCTCCTAGTGATGAACGTACTTTGGTGCGAAAAGTGCAAATCAATCCCAGAACAACAGCAAAGGACCTTGTGAAGATGCTGGAGGAAACCACAGTAAAACAAGTCCTATATCAACATAACCTGAAAGGCCGCTCAACAAGGAAGAAGCCACTGCGCCAAAAGATCATACTTTTTTGAGAAATGTCCTCTGGTCTGATGAAACAAAGATAGAACTGTTTGGCCATAATGGCCATTGTTATGTTTGGAGGAAAAAGGGGGAGGCTTGCAAGCCGAAGAACACCATCCCAACCGTGAAGCACGGGTGTCACGATGCTGAGTAATGGGACGGTAAACGGAGCGCTGATGGAGTGTCATTCCTTTTTTATTAAATGAGTTGGACTCACGAAGCATAAAATAACAAAAGGAGATGACTTGAACTACTAAATACTAACAAAACAAAGCAAAGTGACTTACTTTCTGAGACCCAAGGCAGACAAGTACAAACAATGATCCACACACAGGTGGATGTGTGTGGAGTCTAAATACCATCCCCAAATCAGAGACAGCTGTCTCTGATTGAGGATGTTCAACTCCCCTAGTTAGGGTGGATTGTGGCTCCTCCACTCCCCCTGGTGGGAGTCAGCGGCCTAACCACAATCCACCCCTTACAACGGGGGGTGGCAGCATCATGTTGTGCTGGTGCTTTGCTGCAGGAGGGACTGGTGCACTTATAAAATAGATGGCATCATGAGGATGGAAAATTTTGTGGATATATTGAAGCAACATCTCAAGACATAGCTAGCTAACAGTACCCTTTAGCTTGAAATTAAACCACTTTCTGTTAAAATTAGAAACGTGTCATATCTGAAAGTTTAGCTAGCTAGACTTAGGGCTGGGCGGTATACCGTTTTTTGCGATACCGGTATTGATGCACAGACCGTTTTGGGTTTTTACTTTACCTTCTATAAAGGTATTTGAATGTTTGGTTTGTTAAATGTGATACTCAGTGTGTAACGTCTGTTTAGGGCGGCAGGTAGCCTAGCGGTTAGAGCGTTGGAACAGTAACCGAAAGGTTGCTGGTTTGAATACCCGAGCCGACAAGGTGAAAAACCTGTCTGTGTCCTTGAGCAAGGCACTTAACCCTAATTTGCTCCAGGGGCTGACTCTGTAGGTAGGCCGTCATTGTAAATAAGAATTTGTTCATAACTGACTTGCCTAGTTTAAAGAAAAACGATTGTGACAATGTATTCCATTTACTGTACAGTGATTCAAATTGGGGGTATTTATAAGACCTTGGAACATGTAGAATGTAATGCAAATGTTACTTATATTAACAAATATGTATCACTTCTAATGTTTAAAAATGTAATACATTGTCACGATCACTGTGAAGAATAGACCAAGGCGCAGCGCGATTAACGTTCAGCATATTTCATTTAAATTAAATTAAATTAAATTTAATTAAATGCGACCGTGACGACGATATGCACCTAAACAAATACAATGACCCACATTGCAGGTGGGAAAATTAACACCCTAAATAGGGTCCCCAATTAGAGACAACGCAATGCAGCTGCCTCTAATTGGGGACCAACACAAATTACACAACATAGAGTCTGCTAGACTACTTAACCAGACTCCTAAACCTGTCAGCCCTAGAAATGCCTACATTAAAATGCCAAAATGAAACATTTGTTCACCCAAAAATATTGTTTTCACATATTAGTGTTATTTAAATTATAGGAATGAGTGGTTTTGGGTGGATTTTCTTTAGAAAGGCATTTTAACACCATGTAGGGCCTGTGTTACAAAATGGTATCTGTTTTTCTCTATATGGTTTCCTTCACTCTGAAAATATCTAGTTTCCCCCAGGAATTGGTGAACATTTGCATATGACACCATTGCAGTTGTTTTTTTTTTTTGTTTTTTTTTTAATCTCACAAGTATAAGAATCAAGTGAGGAGCTTAGTTTAAGCAGTTCACCATGGATTAGAAAAGAGCTGTCTTCATTTTTTGGATTTAGAATACATTAGAATGTATTATTTTGCATTTGATTGTAATAAGCTACATGAGTGCAGGATACAAAGTATAATATTGTTTGTTTTAGGCTGAATTATGTTATCAGGAGAATATAAAGCTGTCTATATTGCTGAGTATACTGTAGATGTGGGCAAATCTAACACTGAATCAACAAGTCAAGGAATTATCCATTTAGATTGTTTGCTCCTCTTCTTCAAACATTGACAGCACATCTTTACTAAACCCCAGGACCATGGAGAACTCTACTCACTTCAAGGTCTTTAGGCTTGCTGCATACGGTGATATCGGACAATTGAAGTACTTTTACTTTGCTGTAGTAACTGTATTATATTTTCTCATCATTCTTGCCAATGCTTTCCTTATTGGAGTTATCTGCATTGAAAGAAGCCTTCATGAACCCATGTATCTGTTTCTATGTGCTTTGTTTGTTAATCAGTTGTATGGGAGCACTGGTTTGTTTCCTGCTCTCATGTTTTACTTGCTCTCTGACACACATGATATTTCCCTTCTTTATTGTTATCTCCAGATTTATGTGTTGTACACATACAGTTTAACAGAATTTTGTAATTTAGCAGTTATGTCCTATGACAGGTACATTTCTATTTGTTATCCTCTACGATATAACAATATTATGACACCTAAAATAATTTGTGGCTTAATTCTGCTGTCCTGGATGTATTCATTTATCATCAATGCCATCAATATATCCCTGAGTTTGCGTCTGCAATTTTGTGGTAACGTTCTAGACAGAGTGTATTGTGACAACTATTCCGTAGTCAAGCTTGCCTGTTCAAATACTACGGTGAATAACATATGGGGTCTTGTTGTCACTATGCTTTATATTTTTTGTACTATATTTCCTACCATATACTCATATATAAAGATTCTACAAATATGTTTAAAGTCTTCAAAAGAGACTAAACAGAAAGCATTTAACACTTGTACGCCACATGTAGCCTCTTTGCTGAACTTCTTATCTGGCTGGTTATTTGTGGTTCTACAAGGCAGATATGAAACTGCACATCTTCCACCTATACTTCGTACTATTTTATTTGTTTATTTTCTGATATGTCCACCACTTTTCAACCCTTTTATGTATGGTGTTAGGATGGTTAAAATCAGGCATGCTTGTAAAAAGGTATTAGGCCTTTACACTAAAACATAACATGATAGTTCCTTTTTGAAATGTTGAATTATGTAATTTCTTACTTGCTATAATTGACTGTACAAATACTGTAGATGTCATTTTGGTATAATTTCTCTGTAGGTCAAAGATTATTTAAAAAATCACATCAGGTTTATCATGTATTGTAACAGAATGTTTTGTGTCATATTAGCTAGTTAACTGCATAACTATGGAGCATTAAGGAGAGCTGCCCTCTCTACCTTAAGACTATGCTCAAACAGATGCTAAATGGGATTATAGGGACGACCCTACACCCCACCCCAATCTGCCACCTCTGGTCTCTTGACCCACCTAACTTCAGGACAGCTGTGTCCCTGGCCATCTTCCTAAAACGTCTGACATCTTGAATATCTTGAAAGGTAATCTCAACCAGTGGGTTGTATACTCTAGGTTTTTTCTGTAATGTGTGTTTACGTTATTCTAGCAGTGATGGCTTATGACAGGTTTGTCTCCATTTCTAAGCCATTTGTATTTTATTCTCATAACCATTTTCTCTCACTTAGAAGTTGTTAAACTGTCCTTTGATAAAAGTTCACTGAGCAACCTGTATGGTATACGTATCATTGCAAGTCTATTGGTTTTACATTTTGTGTTATTTGTGGTCTCATATGTCATCATATCACTTGTTTGCTTAAAAGCCTATAAGGAGTCACGAAAAAAGGCTTTTAATATGTGTCCTCCCCACTTGATCAGTTTCATCAACTTCTCCGTAGCCACCCTTTTATTCTGTTATTTACAACAGATACAGCACAGTAAACAGAGAGGTTAATGTATTAATATCAGTACAGTTAATTCTGTTCCATAGCCGCGGGGGGGGAAAACACTATGCCCACGCTACAGAAGGCAATATCGGTCTGCTATTGCAGGACTAGTAAGTGAGAGAAAAACAAAGTCATCCAAAACTATTAATATTTGTTATTAATTCAGATTTTTCAGGGGGTGCTGCATCACCCTCAGCTTCCCTACTTCCCATGGCTATGTTCTGTTCCCACCACTGTTACGCCCAAGGATATAGGGATTAGGACCAAGGAGGTCCGAAATCTGAACCTAAACTTGGACCTATTTATGACTTTAGATGGTACAGCAGCAAGACCAGGGTTGCCGGTTTGAATCCCAGGACTGACTGGAATATCTGAATGTGAGCTGCCAGAACTGCTGCCAGAACTGAATGCTTATACTGCTTATTTGTTTTTATCATCAACCTAATTTTTTGTATGGCATTTTATTCCTGTAAATTCTTATATATTTCTCGTTAAATGTATTTTACTGTCATGCTACTGTAAAGCACTGTAGTAAAGTCAAATCAGGGATGATGCTGTGTCACTGACCCTGTGTTCTTCTAGCATGTCAGTGGACATGTATGTGTGTTTCAGGGGGGTTGGGGAAAGAACAAAAGGATGTTAGGATCCAAAAAATTCTGTTTCCACAAATGAGCAATAAAGTATTCTTCTAGTAGTGAAGGATCTAGCAGATCCTTTTGATATTTTGAGGAAATGTAAATTAGAAAACTGATGGATTTTGTTTCTTGTCCTAGAAAAAATCATTTCCTGTAAAATAAAAGGGATGAATCCATTTGGTTGAGCAAATGGCTGTTTATTTATTTAGTCATGCTATAATAAATAAAACATTGCATTATTTATTGTATATGTACATTTAAATAATTCCAATGCCTTTTGGAGCTTCATGTACTATGAGGAAGATCAGCCCAATTCCCAGCTCAACTACACTTCACCTAAAGACACCTCAGTTTACGTTACGAACATAGACTTAGATACATTGCATCAGTGTATCTGCCCTATTATGGCATCTGCGAGAGCACTTGCTGGAAGTGGGGCCCCGAGTGAAAAAGTTTCCCCACAGTGTGGTTCTACTTTATCTGAAATGGATTGAATTACTGCCTTTATGCTGAAATAGTAACATTCACAGACACAGTCTGCACTAGCACTCAAGTGCATCTACCCAGATACAAACATGCCTGTTTATCACTGAGAGGATTAGACACAAGATCAATGTTAAAGTTAGTGCTTCAACAATTGTGGGAAATTAACTTGAATTAGTAGTAGATAACAATTCTGTCACATCTGTTCCTTCTACGCCCTCTGGTGCTCATCCAGTGTCTTCTTGACCTGCAGTTACTCCCCCTGTACTCTCTCTCTCTCTCTCCCTCTCTGTGTGATTGTGTTGTTGGAGACAGTTGTGCTGGAGTCAGAGCAGATCCCTATCAGCTGCAACTCGTTCCATAATCAAGGCCTCTACAAATACTTGGTCCTGCCACTTCCACTCTGCCAGATTGTAATCTCTGTTTAGTCAGTTCATGATTCTTGCCATTTATGATTATTCAAGATCCTGTTACTCTGCTTTGCATGTTTCCCTGCCTGACACCGTTGATCCTCTCATTGCAGTAACCGCTCTGTCTCTGACTCCTGTTCCACATCTCACCACCCAACTACCTTGCTCTGGATTTCACTCACCACCACTACCTTGGATTCCCTTCCGGACCATTACCCTGTTCTACTCAGCTACAACCTCATTCTCCACCTGTGGTTTTTCCACAACCCCTCCGAGCTTCCCCGGATCTGTACTCCATATCTCTCTGTGTTACAATAAATATTTTGGTTCATTCAACCCTGTTTCCTCATCGGAGTCTGCACAGTCTCTCCACTTAACAAATTCTTCACAAGTGGAAATATCTTAAGTCAAATATAAGCAAATATATATTTTGGGCTGCCAAGTGGCGCAGTGGTCTAAGACACTGCATCTCAGTGCTGGAGGCGTCACTACAGACAACCTGGTTTGAATCCATACTGTATCACAACCGGCCGTGATTGGGAGTCCCATAGGGCGGTGCACAATTGGCCCAGCGTCGTCCGAGTTTGGCCGGTGTAGGCCGTCATTGTAAATAAGAATTTGTAAATAAGAATTTGTTCTTAACTGACGATTTTCACGTAAAGGTCCAATGCAGCTGTTTTTATCTCAATATCAAATAATTTCAGTGTAACCGCTTTAGTACCTTACTGTGATTGTTTTCAATTAAAGAAAAAAAATTGCTTCTTAGCAAGGATGCAATTCCTCAAGCAAGAATTTAGTTTGGACTGTCTCGGAGTGGTCTGAGTGGGTAGGGGGAAACTGAAACCTAGCTGTTATTGGCAGAAAGTTTTGGAACCCTTTTTTTTTATTGGTCTAGTAACTATACTGGACAAAAATATAAATGCAACAAAGTGTTGGTCCCATGTTTCATGAGCTGAAATAAAAGATCCCAGAAATGTTCCATATGCACAAACATATTATTTCTCTCAAATGTTGTGCACAAAATGTGTTCACATCACTGTTAGTGAGCATTTCCCCGTTGCCAAGATAATCCATCCAACTGACAGGTGTGGCATATCCAGAAGCGAAAAGCATGATCAATACACAGGTGCACCTTGTGCTTGTGAGGGCTTGGTTGTGGTAAGGCCTCTTACTCCCACCTAGGGGAGGAGAGAGGCACACAACCAAGTCCTCACACCCTAACTAGGGAGATTATGATCCCCAATCAGAGACAGCTGTTTAGCGTTGTCTCTGATTGGGGATAGCATTTAAGCTCCACTCTAATCCACCTGTGTGTTGATCAACGATGTCGCTCTTGCTGCTGGTGACTCTCTGATCCATCTCTACGCAGATGACACCGTTCTGTATACATCTGGCCCCTCTTTGGACACTGTGTTTCCTAACCTTCAAACAAGCTTCAACGCCATACAACACTCCTTCCGTGGCCTCCAACTGCTCTTAAACGCTAGTAAAACTAAGTGCATGCTTTTCTATCGAACGCTGCCAGCACCCGCCCACCGGACTATCATCACTACTCTCGACGGGTCCGAATTAGAATACGTGGACACCTACAAATACCTAGGCATCTGGTTAGACTGTAAACTCAACTTCCAGACTCACATCAACCATCTCCAATCCAAAATTAAATCCAGAATTGGCTTCCTATTTCGCAACAAAGCCTCCTTCACTCATGCTGCCAAACATGCCCTTGTAAAACTGACTATCCTACCGATCCTTGATTTCGGCGATGTCATTTACAAACTAGCCTCCAACACTCTACTTAGCAAATTGGATGTAGTCTATCACAGTGCCATCCGTTTTGTTACCAAAGCCCCATACACTACCCACCACTGCGACCTGTATGCTCTCGTTGGCTGGCCTTCATTATATATTCGTCGCCAAATCCACTGGCTCCAGGTCATCTATAAGTCATTACTAGGTAAATCCCCGCCCTATCTCAGCTCACTGGTCACTATAGCAACACCCACCCGTAGCATGCGCTCCAGCAGGTATATCTCACTGGTCACCCCCAAAGCCAACACCTCCTTTGGCCGCCATTCCTTCCAGTTCGCTGCTGCCAATGACTGGAACGAATTGCAAAAATCACTGAAGCTAGAGGTTCCTATCTCCCTCACTAACTTTAAGCGTCAGCTGTCAAAGCTGCTTATCGATCACTGCACCTGTATATAGCCCTTCTGTAAATAGCCCACACTACTACCTCATCCCCATATTTATTTTTGTTATTTTTCACAAATCTTGCACTCCAGTATCTCTATTTGCACATCATAATTTGCACATCCTTCATTCCTGTGTTAATGATGATAATCTGTAATTTGTCTCACCACTATGGTCTATTTATTGTCCTACCTCTTAACCTTACTGCATTTTGCACTACATTTTGCACTCTGTATATAGACTTTCCATTGTGTTTTTGACCATGTTTGTTTACTGTGTAACTCTGTGTTGTTTTTGTCGCACTGCTTTGCTTTGTCTTGGCCAGGTCGCAGTTGCAAATGAGAACTTGTTCTCAACTGACCTACCTGGTTAAATAAAGGTGAAATAAAAAAAAAAAAAAAAAAAAAAAAAAAAAATTGTTTGTTACTGTTTGTCTGCATGTGGCAGAACTCAGTCAGTCACCGTGTTTTGTTTGTTTAGTATTCGTTTAGTCATCTCCGTTCATTATTTTTGTGCTTCGTGATCACAACTCACATAATAAAGAAGGAATGACGCTCCACCAGCGCTCCGTGTATCGTCCCATTACTCCGCACCGTGACAGAATGATCCACCACCCTGGGACGCAACGGGGGATTACTTTGGGAGATATCCTCCTCGGTATGGGGAAAATTACCGAGGAGGAACACTCCTATTATCGCTCGGTGGAGGAAGGCTGGTGTCCGGAGCAGAGGCGCCGAAGACGGGGGAAACGTCACCGGGCGAAAGCGAAGGACCAGCCTGGAGCCCAGAAAAACCCCCAAACTGATTTTGGGGGGGGGCTATGGGGGTGGTCGGGGATCGAGGGAGAAGAGCCCCGACCACTGCACTCGTAGGGGTTCCAGGAGGAGCCCCTACAGCCGTGGGAGCAGGAGTACAGAGAGGAGTCGGAGGAAGACGACGACAATGTGCTTCTGTTCCCTCACTCGTGGGGGTTCCCGGAGGAACCCTCACAGGATGGGGATTGGCGGTGGAGTAGGGACGACAGGTACAGTCGTGCTCCAGCGCCAGTTCCCAGTCCGGTGCCTCCAGCGCCGGTCCAGAGTCGGAGACGGAGGAGACCGACTCAGCGCACCAAACCATCGGTGCGCAACAAAAGCCCGGTGCGACCCGTGCCAGCTCAGCGCACCAGCCAAACGGTGCGTCTGCCCAGTCCGGTACGCCCAGTGCCGGCTCCTCGCACCCGACCTCCAGTGAAGGTCAGCAACCCTGAGCCTCCAGCGAAGGTCAGCAACCCTGAGCCTCCAGCGAAGGTCAGCAACCCTGAGCCTCCAGCGAAGGTCAGCAGCCCTGAGCCTCCAGCGAAGGTCAGCGTCCCGCCACCTCCAGCGAAGGTCAGCAGCCCGGAGCCTCCAGCCAGAGCTCAAGGCCTGGAGCCTCCTCCACCGGTGCCCAGTCCGGGGCCCGTCGTCTGCTACGCTCCAGCGCCGGAGCAGTCCGCTCCACCGGTGCCCAGTCCGGGGCCGGTCGTCTGCCGTGGGAGCAGGAGTACAGAGAGGAGTTGGAGGAAGACGACGACAATGTGCTTCTGTTCCCTCACTCGTGGGGGTTCCCAGAGGAACCCTCACAGGATGGGGATTGGCGGTGGAGTAGGCACGACAGGTAAAGTCGTGCTCCAGCGCCAGTTCCCAGTCCGGTGCCTCCAGCGCCGGTCCAGAGTCAGAGACGGAGGAGACCGACTCAGCGCACCAAACCATCGGTGCGCAACAAAAGCCCGGTGCGACCCGTGCCAGCTCAGCGCACCAGCCAAACGGTGCGTCTGCCCAGTCCGGTTTGCCCAGTGCCGGCTCCTCGCACCCGACCTCCAGTGAAGGTCAGCAACCCTGAGCCTCCAGCGAAGGTCAGCAACCCTGAGCCACCAGCGAAGGTCAGCAACCCTGAGCCTCCAGCGAAGGTCAGCAACCCTGAGCCTCCAGCGAAGGTCAGCAGCCCTGAGCCTCCAGCGAAGGTCAGCAGCCCTGAGCCTCCAGCGAAGGTCAGCAGCCCTGAGCCTCCAGCGAAGGTCAGCAGCCCTGAGCCTCCAGCGAAGGTCAGCAGCCCTGAGCCTCCAGCGAAGGTCAGCGTCCCGCCACCTCCAGCGAAGGTCAGCGTCCCGCCACCTCCAGCGAAGGTCAGCAGCCCGGAGCCTCCAGCCACAGCTCAAGGCCTGGAGCCTCCTCCACCGGTGCCCAGTCCGGGGCCCGTCGTCTGCTACGCTCCAGCGCCGGAGCAGTCCGCTCCACCGCAAAGGAGAGGTAGGAGGGAAGCTACTCTCAAAGCCTGCGCCACGCCCGGAGCTGGAACTGGAGCCCCCACCAGCAACCACCTCAGTGCCCCGCTATGTCCCCCCTAGTTTTTGTGTATTTTTTTTTCAGGAGAGGGGGGGATATTGTGCGATCGGGAGTACTAGTAGGAGAGGGGGGGGTACTGTGAGGGCTTGGTTGTGGTAAGGCCTCTTACTCCCACCTAGGGGAGGAGAGAGGCACACAACCAAGTCCTCACAGTACCCCCCCCCTAAGGTGCGGACTCCCGATCGCACAATATCCCCCCCTCTCCTGAAAAAAAAATACACAAAAACTAGGGGGGACATGGCGGGGCACTGAGGTGGTTGCTGGTGGGGGCTCCAGTTCCAGCCCGGGCGTAGCGCAGGCTTTGAGAGTAGCTTCCCTCCTACCTCTCCGTTGCACGCCCGGTCCGGTCCGGACCCCGGCGCGATGGTTCCCCCCTCAGTACTCCCCCCATTCACCAAGTCCTGTCTCGACCCTGGAGAGGGGCTGATGTTTTCCCCCGGACTGGGCACCGGTGGAGCGGACTGCTCCGGCACTGGAGCGAAGCAGACGACCGGCGCCGGACTGGGCACCGGTGGAGCGGACTGCTCCGGCGCTGGAGCGAAGCAGACGACCGGCCCCGGACTGGGCACCGGTGGAGCGGACTGCTCCTGCACTGGAGCGAAGCAGACGACCGGCCCCGGACTGGGCACCGGTGGAGCGGACTGCTCCGGCACTGGAGCGAAGCAGACCACCGGCCCCGGACTAGGCACCGGTGGAGCGGACTGCTCCGGCACTGGAGCGAAGCAGACGACCGGCCCCGGACTGGGCACCGGTGGAGCGGACTGCTCCGGCACTGGAGCGAAGCAGACGACCGGCCCCGGACTGGGCACCGGTGGAGCGGACTGCTCCGGCACTGGAGCGAAGCAGACGACCGGCGCCGGACTGGGCACCGGTGGAGCGGACTGCTCCGGCGCTGGAGCGAAGCAGACGACCGGCCCCGGACTGGGCACCGGTGGAGCAGACTGCTCCGGCGCTGGAGCGTAGCAGACGACGGGCCCCGGACTGGGCACCGGTGGAGGAGGCTCCAGGCCTTGAGCTGTGGCTG
Organism: Thymallus thymallus; assembly: GCA_023634145.1. Classification (NCBI taxonomy): domain Eukaryota; kingdom Metazoa; phylum Chordata; class Actinopteri; order Salmoniformes; family Salmonidae; genus Thymallus; species Thymallus thymallus. The sequence goes on from CM042379.1 coordinate 9,643,108, forward strand.
GAGGCTCCGGGCTGCTGACCTTCGCTGGAGGTGGCGGGACGCTGACCTTCGCTGGAGGTGGAGGGACGCTGACCTTCGCTGGCTCAGGGCTGCTGACCTTCACTGGAGGCTCAGGGCTGCTGACCTTCACTGGAGGCTCAGGGCTGCTGACCTTCACTGGAGGCTCAGGGCTGCTGACCTTCACTGGAGGCTCAGGGCTGCTGACTTTCACTGGAGGCTCAGGGCTGCTGACCTTCACTGGAGGCTCAGGGTTGCTGACCTTCACTGGAGGCTCAGGGTTGCTGACCTTCACTGGAGGCTCAGGGTTGCTGACCTTCACTGGAGGCTCAGGGTTGCTGACTTTCACTGGAGGCTCAGGGTTGCTGACCTTCACTAGAGGCTCAGGGTTGCTGACCTTCACTGGAGGCTCAGGGTTGCTGACCTTCACTGGAGGCTCAGGGTTGCTGACCTTCACTGGAGGCTCAGGGTTGCTGACCTTCACTGGAGGTCGGGTGCGAGGAGCCGACACTGGGCGTACCGGACTGGGCAGACGCACCGTTTGGCTGGTGCGCTGAGCTGGCACGGGTCGCACCGGGCTTTTGTTGCGCACCGATGGTTTGGTGCGCTGAGTCGGTCTCCTCCGTCTCCGACTCTGGACCGGCGCTGGAGGCACCGGACTGGGAGAGAGGCACACAACCAAGTCCTCACACCCTAACTAGGGAGATTATGATCCCCAATCAGAGACAGCTGTTTAGCGTTGTCTCTGATTGGGGATAGCATTTAAGCTCCACTCTAATCCACCTGTGTGTGGATCATTGTTTGTTACTGTTTGTCTGCATGTGGCAGAACTCAGTCAGTCACCGTGTTTTGTTTGTTTAGTATTCTTTTAGTCATCTCCGTTCATTATTTTTGTGCTTCGTGATCACAACTCACATAATAAAGAAGGAATGACGCTCCATGTATCGTCCCATTACTCCGCACCGTGACAGTGCTGGGGACAATAACAGGCCACTAAAATGTGCAGTTTTGTCACACAACACAATGCCACAGATATCTTGTGTGCAATTGGCATGCTGACTGCAGGACTGTACACCAGAGCTGTTGACAGAAAATGTTATGTTAATTTCTCTACCATAAGCTGCCTCCAACGTCATTTTAGAGAATTTGGCAGCATGTCCAACTGTTCTCACAACCGCAAACCACGTGTATGGCGTTGTGTGGGCGAGCAGTTTGCTGATGTCAACGTTGTGAACAGAGTGCCCCATGGTGGTGGTGAGGTTATGGTATGGGCAGGCATAAGCTACGGACAACGAACACATTTGCATTTTATTGATGGCCATTTCAATGCACAGAGATACCGTAACAAGATCCTGAGGTACATTGTCCTGCCACTCATCTGCTGCCACCACCTCATGTTTCAGCAAGGATCTGTACACAATTCGTAGAAGCTGAAAATGTCCCAGTTCTTCCATGGCCTGCATAATCACCAGATATGTCACCCATTGAGCATTTTGGGGATGTTCTGGATTGACATACACGACAGTATGTTCCAGTTCCCGCCAATATCTAGCAACTTCCATTGAAGAGGAGTGGGACAACATTCCAGAGCCCACAATCAACAGCTTGATCAACTCTATGCGAAGGAGATATGTCACGCTGTATGAGGCAAATGGTGGTCACACCAGATACTGACTGGTTTTCTGATCCATTAGGGCCTAATACATTTATTTCAATTGACTGATTTCCTTATATGAACTGTAACTCAGTATAATCTTTTAAACTGTTGCATGTTGCGTTTATAGCTACCATGTTGCGTTTCTAGCTACCACGTTCGAGCTTCGACAAGTTGGCAGCACCACGACTAGCTCTTAGGAAACTATGCAGTATTTTGTTTGTTTATATACTATATTTTACGTTATTAGCTCAGGAATTGTTTTGTATCATTACATACAGCCTGGAAGAACTATTGAATATTGGTGCGGCGGGAACTCACCTGAAATACCAGCCTTACAAACAAGAATCCGACTTCCCTGGAGCAGATCCTTTGTTTGCTCTCCCCAGAGCAATCAAACTTATTCCAGAGGCCGATTTAGGAAGCAACACCATCCACCACTCTCGAGTATATTACTCGCTAATGTCCAATCTCTGGTAGATAAGGTTGACTAGGCGAGGGTTGCTTTCCAGAGAGACAGCAGGGACTGTAATATCCTCTGCTTCATGGAAGCATGGCTATCTCGTGAGAAATGACAGTCAAAACAGCCAGCTGGATTCTCAGTGCATCGCGCCGACAGGAAAAAACATCTATCCGGGGAAGCAGAAGGGTGGAGATATTTGTTTTATGATTAACAACTCATGGTGTAACTGTGATAACATACAGGAACTCAAGTTCTTCTGTTCACCCTATCTAGAATACCTCACAATCAAATGCTGACCACATTATCTCCCAAGGGAATTTACGTCAATAATAGCCACAGCCGTCTATATCCCCCCTCAAGCTTATACCACGACGGCCCTCAAAGAACGCTGCTAAGACACCTGACCATGAACTTGTCCGAAATGCATATAAGGCCCTCCCCCACTCTCGCTTCGGGAAATCCGACCACGATCAGGAAGGCTAGCTCTGTTCTGGCGATTAACCTTGACACTCTAGAGGAGGTGGTGGAGAGAAGGATCCTGGACAAACTGCTGGCCATCATGGACAACGTCACCCACCCTCTGCATGCCATGGTTATGACGCAGAGGAGCACCTTCAGTCACAGACTGATCCCACCACGGTGTGCCATAGAGCGCTAGAGGAGGTCCTTCCTACCAGCGGCTATTAGACTATTTAATGCCTCACCGGGGTGCCATGCCATCGGCAACATAGACCTGGAACTGTTGGGGTGTTAGGACCTAGTTGAACAATTAGTGATCCATCCATCCGTGAGTAACTCTCTGGTCTGTAATCACTCATTCACTCAGGACTTGTTCATTCAGCACTCATTCATTCAGGACTGTATGTACATATTCATATACAGTTGTTATATCATATCACGTGCAATATTGAACTTGTGTAGTCATTCACTCAGGACTGTATACTAGTATCCTGTCAGTGAGTTCTCCGTAGCCGACGTGAGTTCTTTTTTTCATTGCATTTAGTATATCGAAAGTGCAATACGTGCATTTATCTGTAATTAACCCTGTTCTAAGGACGGTATTTTCAGGGAATTAGTATTGTTACCCTAAATTATATCATACTGTCACGAGTCGGGACGGTGAGAGACCAAGGCGCAGCGCAATCATAGTTCGACATTTTTATTGAATTTATAAATAATCAGAACGAACTAAACAAACGAACAAACACGATCTACAAACGTAACGTAACAAAATGAAACGTGTTATACAAACAAAACGTAGCACACTTACTTGACCGGTGACTTAGAATACACATAATTACAATGACCCACAGCCCCGGTGTGGAAACATACACACATATGTAGAAAACCCTAATTAGAGCCAATGCACTGCAGCTGCATCTAATTTGGGATCCCACACAAACCACCACCAGACCCAGAAATGATAGACCTGTCAGACTCTGACCATGGCTACATAGAGAAGCAATAGGCCTCTCTATGGCCAGAGCCTGACACATTTGCACATTTAACTTTTTAAGTATCGCTTCATGTCATTTACCTGTACAGTTAATTTAACCATGCAATATTAATTTACCTGTACATTTAACCAGACTGTATATTAAGTAAACTATTATTACCCTCACTTAGATCATACGCGTATCTATCTATCTATCTATCTATCTATCTATCTATCTATCTATCTATCTATCTATCTATCTATCTATCTATCTATCTATCTATCTATCTATCTAGCTCCTCCCTTCCTATAGGCAGAAACTCAAACAGGAAGCACCCGTGAAAAGGTCAATGCAACGCTGGTCTGACCACGCTTCAAGATTGTTTTGACAGGGATATATTTCGGGTAGATTCAGAAAATAATATTAACACATATACAGATAGTGTCTGAGATTATCAAGAAGTGCATAGGAGATGTTGTACCCACTGTGACTATTAAAACCTACCGCAAACCGTGGATAGATGGGAGCATTCGCGCAAAACTGAAAGCGTGAACCACCGCATTTAACCAGGACAAGAAGTCTGGGAATATGGCAGTATACAAACAGTGTAGTTATTCCCTCCGCATAGCAATCAAGCAGGCAAAATGTCAAACAGGGACAAGGTGGAGTCTCAATTCAACGGCTCAGACACGACACGTATGTGGCAGGGTCTACAGACAATCACGGATTATAAAAGGAAAACCAGCCACGTCGTGGACACCGACGTCTTGCTCCAAGACAAGCTGAACAACTTCTTTGCTCGCTTTGAGGATAATACAGTGGCACCAATACGGCCCGCTTCCAAGGACTGTGGGCTCTCCTTCTCCGTAGCCGACGTGAGTAAGACCTTTAAATTGGTTAACCATCGCAAGGCTGCCGGCCCAGATGGCATCACTAGCCACGTCCTCAGAACATGAGCAGACCAGCTGGCTGAGGTGTTCACAGATATATTCAATCTCTCCCTGTCACAGTCTGTTGTCCCCACATGCTTCAAGATGGCCGCCATTGTCCCTGTACCTAAGAAAGCAAAGGTAACTGAACTAAATGACTATCGCCCAGTAGCACTCACCTCTGTCATCATGAAGTGCTTTGAGAGACTAGTCAAGGATCATATTACCTCCACCTTACCTGCCACCCTGGACCCACTTCAATTTGCTTACCGCCCCAAAAGATCCACAGACGATGCAAACGCCACCACACTGCATACTGCTCTATCCCATCTGGACCCTATCCCATCTGGACAAGAATAATACCTATGTAAGAATACTGTTCATTGACTATAGTTCAGTATTCAACACCATAGTACCCTCCAAGCTCATCATTAAGCTTGAGGCCTTGGGTCTGAACCCCGCCCTGTCAACTGGGTCGTCAAGTGGTGAAGGTAGGAAACAACACATCCACTTAGCTGATCCTCAACACTGGGGCCCCACAAGGGTGCGTGCTTAGCCCCCTCCTGTACTCCCTGTTCACCCATGACTGCGTGGCCAAGCACGCCTCCAACTCAATCATCAAGTTTTCAGACGTTACAACAGTAGTAGGCTTGATTACCAACGATGACGAGACAGCCTACAGGGAGAAGGTGAGGGCTCTGGGAGTGTGGTGCCTGGAAAACAACCTCTCACTCAACGTCAACAAAACTAAGGAGATGATCGTGGACTTCCACAGCAGGTGGAAAGGTGGAAAGCACCTCGGCGTACACATCACTGACAATCTGAAATGGTCCACCCACATAGACAGTGTGGTGAAGAAGGCGCAACAGCGCCTCTTCAACCTCAGGAGGCTAAAGAAATGTGGTTTAAGACCTAAAACCCTCAGAAACTTTTAAAGATGCTGCACTGTCGGAGCTAGAAGCACAAGCATTTCACTACACCCGCAATAACATCTGCTAAACACGTGTATGTGACCAATAAAATTTGATTTGATTTGAGCTATTAGCAAAGTCAGAGCTAGTAAGGGGGGAAAAAAGTCAACTGCCAGTTTTAGTTCTGGGGTGGGAGGGCCAAGAGACCAGAGGTGGCAGAACGTGTGCTCGGGTTGGGGTGTGTGTAGGGTTTGAGCACAGCCTGAAGGTAGGGAGGGGAAGTTCCTTTGGCTGCTCCGTAGGCAAGTACCATGGTTTGATATTGGATCTTGAAATTATGAAATGAAAATAGTCCTATGAATATAGATTACAATAACTTAAGTGTATAATTCTTATTAAGACGTTAGAATATATGAACTCATTCCAAAGACTAGGCTGCTATGCACAGATTTGGAGAAGATTGCTGCTGAACTGGTCGGGACGAATGAGGACAATGGTCAAGGTGTTAAGAGCTATTAGCATGTGTGAAGATCCAGGTCCTTCCAGAACTCATGACTTGGACTGGTGAAGTTCACAGAAATTCCAAACTCATGACTGTTGAGATCTGTCCTACTCTCTGAAAATCCTACTCTGTCTCACTCGCTCAGACGCTATAGCATTAATTGTATAAAAAAAATGTCCTACTGCTACTGTAGATCTAGGTCCTATTACTGCACAATGTATCTGAAATCCATCCATCCATATCAATAACCGTTGTTTTATATAGCTTAATAACAAGATAGATATCGTTCTCCACGACGACATACAAGTGTTTAATGTATTCGAAATGCAGCCGTCGGCTACACCTAAACTATACCCTACTGTAGCTTATCAAAACTAATCTAACACATGGGCATATAATATTAGATGTAGATGAAATTGAGAATAGTGCAGCCTGGTCTCATAGACTAGACGTAACATAGTCGTTACACTCAAATTTTTGTGACGTTTGGTATAGTTACATAAGACAAAAGGTTACTCAAGGCAAAAACAAAAGGAGGGTGGGTAGTTGGTTGGTTAGTATGGTAAGTTACAAATTGTAATTTGTAACATATCATATTAAATGGAGGTAGACAGATTTACATTTACTATGTTGCGTCTACCCCTGAGTCCAGGTTGAATAGTGAGGTAGCCTACGGAATGGAGAGCAATGCATGAAAGAGAGTGATTTTAATACAAACAAAAAACCAGACCATGATTTTTTTAAATCTATATATTATCGACAAAAATGACATCTTATGGTTTCTAGCAAACGTAAGGTTGCCAAACAATTGTTAAAAATGAGTTAAAACGAGTGAAGGCTTAACTAAATGTATAAGGGGAAATCAAGTCTGAAATTTTAAAGTGGAAATTCCAAACTTCAGTAGCCTTTTTAAACCTCAAATACACTACAATACACTACATATTTCTGTCTTGGGGTCATTGAAGATTGTTGCCGGTGTGGCCGTGAGATGGCGGACAGGAAAAAAAGGAGAAAAGTGGAACATATAAGTAAATATGGAATGGACAAGCCTTGTAGGAAGATCTGATGGAGAAGGAGTACAGCGGAGTGAATATGGAATGGTGGTTCACACATAACTGTGACAAAACGGGTCAGATTAAGATCCAACATCTGTAATTGGTATTTGGACCACAAGGGTTACACTTTCTTTGTATCTAAAGGCTTTCTGCAAAATGCACAGATCTCAGCAAAGTTTACCTCATCCGTGCAATTTTTATATTTTACCCCTGTTCAGCTCCAGGATGTCAATCAGAGGAGGGCTAGACTTTAGTAGCCATTTTTTGCATTAACAAATTATTTTGTTTTATTTAATGAAAAACATTTAAATTGCTAAATATTTTATTACACAACTGGTGTTTGTACAAAGTATTATAACCTTCATCATCCGTATCATCTATCTACCCCCAGTGAACTGCCTCATGGCCTTTTGATTGGGATAACTATTCCAGCCAGGGGCATCATACTGTCACGTGTGGGTGCATTGAGAGACCAAGGCGCAGCGCAGGGATAGTAGTTCGACATTGTTTTTATACTGTGTAATAATATACAACAAAATGACGAACTATTACAAAACCGAAAACCAGACACTATAGACAACAACGTCACGTTCACAAACACGAAACTGAACTGACGTAAAAAAAGGCACACTTACTTCACCGTGACTGCGACCTATAACGACAACATCAACAACGATCCACACCAGAGTGAAGGACAGACTCAACATATATGGGATCCCTAATTAGAGACAATGCGGTGCAGCTGCCTCTAATTAGGGATCCAACCCAAACCCCACACAGAAACAGAAAAGAACGACACTGTCAGACTCTGACCATAACTACATAGAGAAGCCAATGCTTCTCTATGGCCAGAGCCTGACAGTACCCCCCACCAAGGCCCTGAGGCGGAGCAGATGGCTGAACCCGGAATGGGTACCGGTGGAGCGGAATGCTCTGGCACTGGGGCGGAGCAGACGGCTGAACCCGGAATGGGCACCGGTGGAGCGGACTGCTCTGACTCTGGAGCGGAGCAGACGGCTGAACCCGGAATGGGTACCGGTGGAGCGGACTGCTCTGGCACTGGAGTGGAGCAGACGGCTGGACCCGGATTGGGTACCGGTGGAGCGGACTGCTCTGGCACTGAGGCGGAGCAGACGGCTGGACCCGGAATGGGCACCGGTGGAGCGGACTGCTCTGGCACTGGAGCGGAGCAGACGACTGGACCCGGACTGGGCACCGGTGGAGCGGACTGCTCTGGCACTGGAGCGGAGCAGACGATGGGAGGTTCCGGGCTGCGGACCTTCGCTGGAGGTGCAGGGCTGCTGACCTTCGCTGGAGGTGCAGGGCTGCTGACCTTCGCTGGAGGTGCAGGGCTGCTGACCTTCGCTGGAGGTGCAGGGCTGCTGACCTTCGCTGGAGGTGCAGGGCTGCTGACCTTCGCTTAGGTGCAGGGCTGCTGACCTTCGCTGGAGGTGCAGGGCTGCTGACCGAGGTTCCGGGCTGCGGACCTTCGCAGGAGGTTCTCGTCTGTCCATTAGCCTCAGCACTAGTACCCGTCGGCGCTCAAAGTCCTTCTCCTCCTCTATCTCCCGGAGGAGTAGGTCCTTCTGAGCCTCCAGCGGAAGCGCAACTCAGGCTCTCCACCACCTCCTCTGCTCCTCCTCCGGGTATTTATAGAACCCCTCGGGCTTCTCCCGATCCTGATCTGTGGGCAGACGAAGTGGTGGGCGATTCCCCGTCTTCAGCCTCTCCGGGCTCTGGCTGCGCACCGATGGTGTGGTGCTCGCAGCCACAACGGACCTTTGCTTTTCCATCCTCCTCCATTGCGCCAAAACCCTCCCACGGTCCTCAGGACTCACCCTAGGCCATGTCGGAACTGGTACTGGCGCTAACTCCTCTTGGTCCGTCTCTCCCCAGTCGCGCTGCTTGGTCTCGCTGTGGTGGGTCGTTCTGTCACGTGTGGGTGCATTGAGAGACCAAGGCGCAGCGCAGGGATAGTAGTTCGACATTGTTTTTATTTATTTATACTATGTAATAATATACAACAAAATGACGAACTATTACAAAACCGAAAACCAGACACTACAGACAACAATGTCACGTTCACAAACACGAAACTGAACGGACGTAAAAAAAGGCACACTTACTTCACCGTGACTGCGACCTATAACGACAACATCAACAACGACCCACACCAGAGTGAAGGACAGACTCAACATACAGTGGGGAGAACAAGTATTTGATACACTGACGATTTTGCAGGTTTTCCTACTTACAAAGCATGTAGAGGTCTGTCATTTTTATCATAGGTACACTTCAACTGTGAGAGACGGAATCTAAAACAAAAATGCAGAAAATCATATTGTATGATTTTTAAATAATTAATTTGCATTTTATTGCATGACATAAGTATTTGATCACCTACCAACCAGTAAGAATTCCGGCTCTCACAGACCTGTTAGTTTTTCTTTAAGAAGCCCTCCTGTTCTCCACTCATTACCTGTATTAACTGCACCTGTTTGAACTTGTTACCTGTATAAAAGACACCTGTCCACACACTCAATCAAACAGACTCCAACCTCTCCACAATGGCCAAGACCAGAGAGCTGTGTAAGGACATCAGGGATAAAATTGTAGACCTGCAAAAGGCTGGGATGGGCTACAGGACAATAGGCAAGCAGCTTGGTGAGAAGGCAACAACTGTTGGCGCAATTATTAGAAAATGGAAGAAGTTCTAGATGAAGGTCAATCTCCCTCGGTCTGGGGCACCATGCAAGATCTCACCTCGTGGGGCATCAATAATTATGAGGAAGGTGAGGGATCAGCCCAGAACTACACGGCAGGACCTGGTCAATGACCTGAAGAGAGCTGGGACCACAGTCTCAAAGAAAACCATTAGTAAAACACTACTCCGTCATGGATTAAAATCCTGCAGCGCACGGAAGGTCCCCCTGCTCAAGCCAGCGCATGTCCAGGCCCGTCTGAAGTTTGCCAATGACCATCTGGATGATCCAGAGGAGGAATGGGAGAAGGTCATGTGGTCTGATGAGACAAAAATAGAGCTTTTTGGTCTAAACTCCACTCGCCGTGTTTGGAGGAAGAAGAAGGATGAGTACAACCCCAAGAACACCATCCCAACCGTGAAGTATGGAGCTGGAAACATCATTCTTTGGGGATGCTTTTCTGCAAAGGGGACAGGACGACTGCACCGTATTGAGGGGAGGATGGATGGGGCCATGTATCGCGAGATCTTGGCCAACAACCTCCTTCCCTCAGTAAGAGCATTGAAGATGGGTCGTGGCTGGGTCTTCCAGCATGACAACGACCCGAAACACACAGCCAGGGCAACTAAGGAGTGGCTCCGTAAGAAGCATCTCAAGGTCCTGGAGTGGCCTAGCCAGTCTCCAGACCTGAACCCAATAGAAAATCTTTGGAGGGAGCTGAAAGTCTGTATTGCCCAGCGACAGCCCCGAAACCTGAAGGATCTGGAGAAGGTCTGTATGGAGGAGTGGGCCAAAATCCCTGCTGCAGTGTGTGCAAACCTGGTCAAGAACTACAGGAAACGTATGATCTCTGTAATTGCAAACAAAGGTTTCTGTACCAAATATTAAGTTCTGCTTTTCTGATGTATCAAATACTTATGTCATGCAATAAAATGCAAATTAATTATTAAAAAATTATACAATGTGATTTTCTGGATTTTTGTTTTAGATTCCGTCTCTCACAGTTGAAGTGTACATATGATAAAAAATTACAGACCTCTACATGCTTTGGAAAACCTGCAAAATAGGCAGTGTATCAAATACTTGTTCTCCCCACTGTATATGGGATCCCTAATTAGAGACAATGCGGTGCAGCTGCCTCTAATTAGAGATCCAACCCAAACCCCACACAGAAACAGAAAAGAACGACACTGTCAGACTCTGACCATAACTACATAGAGAAGCCAATGCTTCTCTATGGCCAGAGCCTGACACATACTGATATATTTGAATTTAGCTTGTTGCAAAGAAGTGTACAAGTTAATACTTATAATTAACTTGAAACCTTGGCATTGAAACCTTTCTTGCCTCACCACACAGGATCTTAATTTGACCAGTTTCTCACAGAAGGAAAATAATCCAGTAACAGGAAATGTGAATTATTGTGCAGACTATAATTAATGGACATTTTTGTACGGGTTGATACAATTTTAGGCAAATTAAATCTGAAACGTCAGTGGTAATTACAAACTTTAGAAGCCTTCTTAAACCTCATACACTACACTTTGCATTTCCTGCTGTGTAGGACATTTCCTGCAACAACAGGGTGATCAAATTAAGATCCTACACCTCTAGTACACAGGCCTGACTAATATTAAGCTTAGGGATGACTGAAACCCAATACCCTTATGCCTGCAACTTGACAGATGGCCACTTGTTTCAGTCTTTCTGGAAATTGCAGTCATTAAAGACCGCTCCTTTGGGGTTTCAGTGGTTTGAAATGGGTAATAGTCTGCCACCCTTTTATATGAGTATTTCTTCAAGGGAAGGTAAAAAATGATATGTAATATTGTGTGTTTGAGATATAATATAAAAGTGTATACCACATAGAAACGCAGAGACATTGGGATGTTAAGTAACGACTTGAATTCCTGTCCATTTAGAAGCTGGTCAAATGAGCAAGAAAACATGTTTACTGTATTTGGCTATCAGTCTTTAGATAACAAGTCATTAGTCCACTGTATCTCTCAATTCCTTTGAAAACAATTTAGTAACACCTACCTGTGAGACCAGAAAAGCTGAAACGAAAACAGAGGTAGCCCTTGGTTGCTGTCTCTTGTCTCTCGTTAGACCAATTGAAGGGTTAGTCCAAGGAAGGTGACGAACGGCATTAGGCTTAATGGCCTCCCTTCAGACCGGTCTGATGTGAATGATGCAACAATATCAAACTGGGCCTAACAAGAAGTTGGCTGTACTGGAAAAATACTACAAACACATTGTCATACTATGTTGACTTGTGACCTGAGGGTAAAAATGGTGATTAGGGCTGTTATGTGACCATATTACCGCCACACAGGTTGTCACGAGTCATTACCGCAGTCAAATTCCACGTGACCGTTTAGTCATGGTAACTAGGCTTGTCCAAGCTCTGATGCTACTGATGGTCATTAATAGCCTACCAAACTTTCTAACTGCCTGGTACTCTTAACTGTATTGTCCCTCTAATCACTCTGACATCAATGCAAAAAATTATCGAAAATCAAATCAAACACTTCATGAGAGCCCATAAGCTCATGTTGAGCAACATTTCTGTAGGCTATGCAATTGTGTGAGAAAACAGAGTTTTGATGGCCTCTATGAAAAAGAGGAGGATCTGACTTCCAGTGGGCCTTTTGGCAGAGATGCACGCGTAGTTCTGAGTACCGTCTCAAAAGTCCAACATCCATAATAAATTCCTGACAACTTGCCTCTAAACCTTCAAAATGCTTAACAACATGGACCTACGCGACCGAGGACACTCAACTAAGGCACAGGGGAGCCTAAAAGCATCCCAAACAAAGAAAGACACAGAGCCAACTAAGACTAGCAAGGATACATCCAACTCCTGGCTCTGAATCAACGACAATCTGGTAGATTTGTTAACTTGGGCTGAAAATGTTTTTACTAAATAAACAAAAATAAAAATAAAAATAATGAGGCTATATACAGGGGGTACCGGTAACAAGTCAATGTGTGGGTGTACAGGTTAGTCGAGGTAATTGAGGTAATATGTACATGTAGGTTGGGGTAAAGTAACTATGCATAGATAATGAACAGCGAGAAGCAGCAGCGTAAAAAAAAGAATAATAAATAAACAATGCAAATAGTCCGGGTAGCCATTTGATTAGCTATTCGGCAGTCTTATGGCTTGGGGGTAGTATCTGTTAAGAATACTTTTGGACATAGACTTGGCACTCCGGTACCGCTAACCGCGCGGTAGCAGAGAGAACAGTATATGACTAGGGTGACTGGAGTCTTTGGCAATTTTTAGTGCCTTCCTCTTACACCGCCTGGTATAGAGGTCCTGGATGGCAGGAAGATTGGCACCAGTGATGTACTGGGCCGTACACACTACCCTCTGTAGTGCCTTGTGGTCGGAAGCCGAGCAGTTGCCATACCAGGCGGTGATGCAACCAGTCAGGATGCTCTTGATGGTGCAGCTGTAGAGGATCTGAGGACCCATGCCAAATTTCTTCCCTCTCCTGAGGGGGAATAGGCGTGCCTTCTTCACGACTGTCTTGGTGTGTTTGGACCATGATAGTTTGTTGGTGATGTGGACACCAAGGAACTTGGAAGGTCTCAACCTGCTCCACTACAGCCCTGTCGATGAAAAGGGAGGCATGCTCAGTCCTCCCTTTTCCTGTAGTCCACAATCATCTCCTTTGTCTTGATCACGTTGAGGGAGAGGTTGTTATCCTGGCACCACACTGCCAGGTCTCTGACCTGCTCCCTATAGGCTGTCTCATCGTTGTTGGGGATCAGGCCTACCACTGTTGTGTCGTCGGGAAACTTAATAATGGTGTTGGAGTCGTGCTTGGCCATGCAGTCATGCGTGACCAGGGATTACAGGAGGAAATTGAGCATGTACCCCTGAGTGGCCCCAGTGTTGAGGATCAGCGTGGCAGATGTGTTGTTACCTACCCTTACCACCTGGGTCCAGGATTCAGTTGCAGAGGGAGGTGTTTAGTCCCAGGGTCCTTAGCTTAGTGATGAGCTTTGAGGGCACCATGGTGTTCCTTTTGTCCAGGTGGGAATAGGCCATATGGAGTGCAATAGAGATTCTGTCATCTGTGAATCTGTTGGTGTTGATGTGAGCCATGACCAGCCTTTCAATGCATTTCATGGCTACAGACGTGAGTGCTATGGGTTGGTAGTCACTTAGGCAGGTTACCTTAGTGTTCTTGGGCACAGGCACAATGGTGGTCTGCTTAAAACATGTTTGTATTACAGACTCAGCAATTGGTTGAAAATGTCAGTGAAGACACTTGCCAGCTGGTCAGTGCATGCCCGGAGAACACGTCCTGGTAATCCGCCTGGCCCTGCGGCCTTGTGAATGTTGACCTGTTTAAAGGTCTTACTCATATCGGCTATGGAGAGCGTGATCACACAGTCGTCTGGAACAGCTGGTGCTCTCATGCATGCTTCAGTGTTGCTTGCCTCAAAGAGTGCATAGAAGTCATTTAGCTTGTCTGGTAGGCTGGTGTCACTGGGCAGCTCGCAGCTGTGCTTCCCTTTTGTAGTCCGTAATAGTTTGCAAGCGGGATTTCTTATAAGCTTCCGGGTTAGAGTCCCGCTCCTTGAAAGCGGCAGCTCTACCCTTAAGCTCAGTGCGGATGTTGCCTGTAATCCATGGATTCTGGTTGGGGTATGTATGTACAGTCACTGTGGGGACGACGTCATAAATGCACTTATTGATGAAGCCAGTGACTGATGTGGTGTACTCCTCAATGCCATAGGAAGAATCCCGGAACATATTTCAGTCTGTGCTAGCAAAACTGTCCTGTAGCTTAGCATCTGCATCATCTAACCACTTAGATGATGCACCGGTAGTCCGCTCTACCGGTGCCCAACCCGGGTCCGGCCGTCCGCTCCGCTCCCGTGCCAGAGCAGTCCCCTCTACCGGCCCAGTCCTGGTCCGGTGGTCTGCTCCACTCCATGGCCGGAGCCGTTTACCCCACCGGTGCCCAGTCCGGGCCCGGTTGTTTTCCCCGCTCCATGGCCGGAGCCGTTTACCCCACCGGTGCCCATTCCGGGCCCGATTATTTGCCCAGCTCCATGGCCGGAGCAGTTTGCCCCACCGGTGCCCAGTCCGGGCCCGGTTAATGGTCCCGCTCCATGGCCGGAGCCGTTTACTCCACCGGTACCCAGTCCGGGCCCGGTCATAAGGAGGGGTCACGGGAGAAAACTGTCCACTTCGCCGGAGCCAGAGCCGCACCCGACGGACTAGTCTTCCCTCCCTATTAACCCCCACATCTATTTGTGTTTTTTTGTTGGCGTCTGGGAGTCCGTGCCTTGGGGGGGGGTACTGTCAGGTTCTGGCCATAGAGAAACATATTTGCTTCTCTATGTAGACATGGCAGAGTCTGACAGTTCTTTTCTTTCTGTTTCTGGTGGTGGTTTGCGTTGGATCCCTAATTAGAGGCAGCTGTAGTGCATCGTCTCTAATTAGGGATCCTACATAGGTTTGTATGTTCCACACCGGGGTTGTGGGTTGTTATCGTTATATCGTATATTTCGCAGTCACGGTGACAGTAAGTGTGCTACGTTACGTTTCATGATCGTGTTTGATTTTGTACGTTTTTGACGTTTGTTCGTTCGTGCCTGTTTGTTCTGTAGTTTTTTACACAGTAAATATATATTACATAGTATAATAAATTATGTCGAACTACTATCACTGCGCTGCGTCTTGGTCCCTCTATGCACCCTCTCGTGACATTATGTACGTTTTACTCCATACATTTTCCCTGACACCCAAAAGTACTCATTACATTTTTAATGCTTAGCAGGACAGGAAAATGATCTAATTCACACACTTATCAAGAGAACATCCCTGGTCATCCCTACTGCCTGTGATCTGGCAGACTCACTAAACACATGCTTTGTTTGTAAATTATGTCTGAGTGTTGGTGCATGCCCCTGGCTATCCGTTAAAAAAGAAAGAAAATGATGCCGTCTGGTGTCTTTCTTCTTAGACTTTTACTCAAGTACGATTTTACTGGGTGACTTTCACTTTTACTTGAGTCATTTTCTATTAATGTATCTTTGCTTTTACTCAAGTATGACAATTGGGTACTTTTTCCACCACTGTTTAAATGTATTAAATGTTTTTGAGTGCAGTGAGATATTTTTTTTTCGGCACACAGTGCTTTTGTCACCCAGACTTATTTTGCTTATCTTCCAAATGCTAAAACAGGAGTGGCCGATCTTCCTCCTGGAGAATTACTGGGTAACCTACTACCCAATACGCTTTTGTTCCAGCCCTGCTCTAAAACACACCTGATACTACTAATTAGCTGCTCATCTTGACTTTGATTAGCCGAATTAAGTGTAGTAGTGCAGGGATAGAACAAAATACTACATAGCTCTGCAGGATAATATTTTAATTAGCTGATGATAAATATTTTGTTGATGATAAAATAATATGTTAAACATAATAAGTATAAAATTAAAACATACTGATGATGATCTAAACAGAATTGTATACCAAACACTTTATCATGTATGGTTTCGTACAAGTTTTTTTTAACAATGTTCCTCCCTTATTCCTTCATTGTGAATGCAGTACAATTCATCAACCATCCCAACTAATCAGAGGCCTGGGAAGAGGTAGAAGTGCTTTGTTAGAGTGGCTCTGTCTTTGCTTGGCATCTGTCTGGGGAAATCTTCAAAGCGACCCATGACCTGTATGGAAGAAAATACAAACAGGTTATTGTAGCTCAAAGTTAATCAAAGCTGATCAGTCATTCCATACAGAACATTGTTAACTGTTCTGTTTCCAGATACTTGCCTTCCTGAACAATTCTTCTATATGATCAACACAGGCATAGGTGTTGAATGTATCCATGATGCGCTGGACAAAAAAGGTCCCCATCTTTGGATCTCTGTAGGACACAGTATCTGAAACGGGAGGGATTGTAATGATTTACAAACAACAGACCACGGCGCCACTCAACAGACACTGTATCTCAGTGCAACCTGGGTCGAATCCAGACTGTATCACAACCGGCCGTGATTGGGAGTCACATAGGGCGGCACACAATTGGCCCAGCGTTGTCCGAGTTTGGCCAGTGTAGTTCGTCATTGTAAACAAGAATTTGTTCTTAACTGACTTGCCTAGTTAAATAAAGGTTAAATAAAAAATTTATAAAAATAATGCCTGAGAATGTGTTAATATTACCCACTAACCTAGCCTGGGTACCAGTCTCTTTAGCTAACCCACTAACCTAGCCTGGGTACCAGTCTCTTTAGCTAACCCACTAACCTAGCCTGGGTACCAGTCTCTTTAGCTAACCCACTAACCTAGCCTGGGTATCAGTCTCTTTAGCTAACCCACTAACCTAGCCTGTGTACCAGTCTCTTTAGCTAACCCACTAACCTAGCCTGTGTACCAGTCTCTCTAGCTAACCCACCAACCTAGCCTGGGTACCAGTATCTTTAGCTAACCCACTTACCTGGTGTGCAGGACAGAAGGGAGATGAAGTCCTTCTCTTTATGCTCCCTCCTGATTGAGTCACTCTCTAACCCCGGGTCAAGGCTGGGTCCAGGCACCGCATCATTGACCCAAACGGACCCGTCCTTGTCTGAAACAACATGCAAATCCTCTTTAATATGGAGGCATTCTACTAAAATGTATGTTAGTATAAAAGGTTTACATACATTTAGAAAAAAATCTAAAAAGATATATAAATGAAAGGATCACCTCCCCTGCAGGCCTGAATGAGGATGACTTTGGGTTTGTTAATCAGTGCTTTGCAGTTCTCTGTGTTCAAGTGTGTGAAGATGTTGTTGATGGGGAAGACGTCAGGTTTAGGGTCCCCTTTCTTGTAGTGGACACCCATGATGGCTCCCAGCTTCCCGTGAGACATCATCACCACAAAGACGCTGTCTGACAATAAGTGCTCCTCACGTTTAGAGAACGCTTTCACAGCCTCGTCCATCTCCTACAAGAGCACACTGAGTCAGCCACAGAGGAGACAAACCATAGACTAGAAGCAGGAGAGATGTTCCCTCCCCCTGTGTACCTGTCCAGACAGGTTTCTGTGTTTCACCACATCAAATCCCAGATCCCTGAGAAGCCTCTCCATGTTCTCCTCATCCTTCTCTGCTCCTCGTCTCAGCAGGTTCTTATCATCAAACTCCACGTTGTTTATGAGCAGGGCCAGGCGCTTCCGACCAAACTTATCCATTGAATCGTAAATCTGATAGAGCAATGCAATGACAGCTGCAAAGGTTATTTAACAGTAATATAGCCTAGCAACAATTCTACTCAATCAAAATATGTGTGGAAATTGGTCACACTTTACAAGTCTTGCTAAAACCACTGGGTAATAACAGTGTAAGGTACACATTGTTACACAGTTATTGCAGTTTGTGAAATTACAAGTTGAAACTGTGATGGTTTGTTTACACTGTAGATCTATACATTCTTCACTCTTAGATTATTTTTTATTTTGTTTGTTTGAAGACTTTAGAGTAACTCAAATGACTGCGTTTCCTAAACTGTAACACATGTAACCCCACGGGTTCATAAGCATGCTTACTGGTCTAACAGGAAAACTATAAACTCAGAAGCTAAGTCTATTGGGGCACTCAGAAAAATTATACATGTACACTGATCTATCCTTTGACAAACAAGTAGAACTCAAACCTCGCAACCCTTCCTCTTAAGAATGTCCACCTTAAAGTCCCTGGTGCTGGGGATGAGTACAGAGGACTCCTGGCGCAACTCCTTCTGTGATAACTGGGATGATGATGGTGCTGCTGGGAAGATTCAGCATGTTACATTCAATTTACAGTATCTGCTAAGTTCTTACTGACTCTTATCAAGTCTAAGATAAGTTTGGGACTGTGACAGATGTAACTGAATGGTGTATCAGTTACACATACTCATCTGGGCAGGCTGCCTGGGGGCCAGAAAACATCTGTCATGAAGTCCAGGATCTCTCTCCTGAACTCGGGCAATCATCTTCCCACTGGCTTTGCCCCCTTTCTTCCGCACAATATCGATGAGGCATCGTGCCTGCTCTGCCCTAGCGCTGTGCTCCTCCGTCACTAAGTCTGTCTCTTCATCGTTCAGCACCTTGTCCCCCAAAAGGTCGTCCAGGAGCTGCTTGATCACTGGCTTCGACACACCGTCTATGAATATCTTCCGAGCATTGAAGAGCTCCTTGTCTGGTGAAAGTAAATAGGATTTAATCAGAGCTACAATTGAATCATTGTTGGAGCGATGTCTTATGCATCTGCTTTGTAATTGTGCATACAATTTATTCATTGTAATTCATCCTTTAAATGGGCAATCTGCACCTCGAACATTAAGAAAGTGGCCACCCCGCCACTGATTTGGTAAACAGCTGAGGGATGGGAGCTATGGATGCTCTCAGAGAGAGGCCCTCGTACAGAGGCAGTCTCTGAGAGGCCCCTCAACTCTTTATTCATGGTTCAAAATATTTTTGACGGCCCCTCCACACATTTTTGCAGGCCTCGGACCTTTAGTGGCCTCGCGGTGCCTTTTAGCCAGAGGCCCCTAGTGGTCGGAGGCCCCTGGGCCCAGGCCCCATTGGCCCGGTCCATAATACGGCGCTGCTGTTTTCTCAATCACATTCAAATTAGCATTGAAAAAAGGCGCAAGTTTATGTTTGTTCCACCTGAGCGAGTCTGACCACAAGTCAGAGACCACTACGATGGATCGCGAGAAAAGAGCAGAATAGGCTTTTGTAGGCTACAGTCCAAGCTATGTCTTCCAATGTTGCGACTGCTGTCGGCATCCAAAGATTATCCAATTTGAATAAATGTTTAGAGGTAAGGAGGACGGCGATACGGATATAATTTATTGTTGATCTACATAGCACATTGATGTGAATCACACTGCTGCTCTCTCATTTAGCTATTTGCGCCTTACTGATTGGGGTTGTTGTGGATGGCTGTTCGCAAATCGAAATGTGTATTTGAACCCAATAATGGTTGAATTCAATAAGTTTAAACTGCCTATCAATCACTGTTTTTGAAACCAGTGGACAGCCAGTGAAGAATGCGCTCTTGCAACAGCTGCATAGTGCGGATCCAAGCCTATGGAATAAAAGTGTGGCTTTTATTGCTCAAACTTTTGATAAACTTAAAAGGGAAATCTGTAGTTGCTACATCCATTTTTGCACTTATAAATTATATATACAGTACCAGTCAAAAGTTTGGACACCTACTCATTCAAGGGTTTTTATTATTTTTACTATTGTAGAATAATAATGAAGACATCAAAACTATGAAATAACACATAATGAATCATTATCAAAATATTATTCAAAGTAGCCAACCTTTGCCTTGATGACAGCTTTGCACACTCTTGGCAAAGCATGCCATTTCATGAGCGCAGCATTTATTTTTCAACTTGAATCAATGTGCCCAATCAGTTCTTCATGACAACAAAATCATAAACAAAAAAGTAGGGCTAGCTAGTAAGTCCTTAGTTTTGGGGTCATGCTCAGGTGAAACAATTTGGCTAATCTATGCTTCCATATTTCCAAGTCCTAGTCTTGAAAATCAAGTGGTATAACATTTACTGGAATGACTGGAACTGATAGACTTTGGTTTTTAATGTAAAGATATAATTTAATCGTATTATTATATGTAATAGAAAGCGATGGGTTAGAAAAAGATTACATAACCAAACAATAAATAAAAATGTAACATCCATATATGGCCAGCTATGTAAACTTTAACATTGATTTATCCTGCAATAGATGTGGTTCAATTTGTAACATACATGTTTGTCTTCTTCTAATGCCTCTTAAGGGGAAATTAATGGAATGTAATCAGATTACGTTACTGAGTTTGGGTAATCCAAACGTTACGTTACAGATTACAATTTTGGACAGGTAACTTGTAACTCTAACGGATTACATTTAGAAAGTAACCTACCCAACCTTGTCTATAAGTTATATTCTT
Organism: Thymallus thymallus; assembly: GCA_023634145.1. Lineage (NCBI taxonomy): Eukaryota > Metazoa > Chordata > Actinopteri > Salmoniformes > Salmonidae > Thymallus > Thymallus thymallus. The sequence goes on from CM042379.1 coordinate 9,663,713, forward strand.
CAAGAAAAAAATACTAAAAATGTACGTAGTAACTGCAGATTGCCCCTTAAATGATGCAAGAAGCCATGATACAGTTTTAAATGAATATTTTGGTTCATGGTTTACATGGCATGTTCACACGAACATATACACTGACACAGACAGACACACATAGCCCTAAAGGAGGCCGAGGGCTAAGATACACACACACACACAAAGATAGAAAAATAATCAAATCCACACACACGCACACATTGTTATCAAATTAACTGCTCCAGATAGAAAAAAACGGTGTCTCGACTGTGCATCGTGCGTGCACTGGTCAGTCTTGAGTTTGAGGGCTATAGCGAAAGTGAAAGTATGCATGCTGCCGAAGTGAGAAAAAAAACTTTCCTAAGTAAAACAACCGATCATGTTTGTACATATAACTTTGTATTATTTACCTGCCATTCCTTAGATTAGGTGGATTAAGCTATTCTCTTCTTTCTGACAGCTATTTCGCATAGAATAAAGTTATGCCTAGGCGTTTTCTTGATGATACTCGATCATTACGAGTTGTGTACCAAATACTTTTCTGCCTAGGCTACTGGAGTTTTCAACAAGTCATAAAAAGTCTTAGCAACTTCCCATATATTTTATACAGTAACCTGATAGGCTGGTTTGGTACATAGATTTACATAACAGGTTTGTTGGAACGTGATATGCATTGAAAAATATGTTATATTTTTCGGATTCACAAGAAGTACTTACAATGTACAATGTATAGCTAACTTATACCTGTAACTGTTTTTTGTTGTAGTGGGGACAGTAACATTAGTACTCTGGTGCCTGTAATAGAATAAAGTGTCAAAAATGAATTTATAAACTGCGTGGTTCGAGCCCTGAATGCTGACTGACTGTCATTGCATAAACTCAAATGCGACACAGAACTGTATACCACGGGTATTTTTTTATATATTTTTTATTTCACCTTTATTTAACCAGGTAGGTCAGTTGAGATTTACAACTGCGACCTGGCCAAGACAAAGCAAAGCAGTGCGACAAAAAACACAGAGTTACACAGTAAACAAACGTACAGTCAATAACACAATAGAAGATCTATATACAGAGTGCAAATGTAGTGCAAAATGCAGTAAGGTTAGGAAGGTAGGACAATAAATAGGCCATAGTGGTGAAATAAATTACAGATTAGCATTAACACTGGAATGATGGATGTGCAAATTATGATGTGCAAATAGAGATACTGGAGTGCAAAAATTGCGAAAATAATAAAATAAATATGGGGATGAGGTAGTAGTTTGGGCTATTTACATAAGGGCTATATACATGTGCAGTGATCGATAAGCAGATTTGACAGCTGATGCTTAAAGTTAGTGAGGGAGATAGGAACCTCTAGCTTCAATAATTTTTGCAATTCGTTCCAGTCATTGGCAGCAGAGAACTGGAAGGAATGGCGGCCAAAGGAGGTGTTGGCTTTGGGGGTGACCAGTGAGATATACCTGCTGGAGCGCATGCTACGGGTGGGTGTTGCTATGGTGACCAGCGAGCTGAGATAGGGCGGGATTTACCTAATAAAGACTTATAGATGACTTGGAGCCAGTGGGTTTGGCGACGAATATGTAATGAGGGCCAGCCAACGAGAGCATACAGGTCGCAGTGGTGGGTAGTATATGGGGCTTTGGTAACAAAACGGATGGCACTGTGATAGATTACATCCAATTTGCTGAGCAGAGTGTTGGAGGCTATTTTGTAAATGACATCGCAGAAGTCAAGGATCGGTAGGATAGTCAGTTTTACAAGGGCATGTTTGGCAGCATGAGTGAAGGAGGCTTTGTTGCGAAATAGGAAGCCGATTCTAGATTTAATTTTGGATTGGAGATGGTTAATATGAGTCTGGAAGTTGAGTTTACAGTCTAACCCGACGCCTAGGTATTTGTAGGAGTCCACGTATTCTAAGTCGGATCCGTCGAGAGTAGTGATGATAGTCCGGTGGGCAGGTGCGGGCAGCGTTCGATAGAAAAGCACGCATTTAGTTTTACTAGCATTTAAGAGCAGTTGGAGGCCACGGAAGGAGTGTTGTATGGCATTGAAGCTTGTTTGAAGGTTGGTTAACACAGTGTCCAAAGAGGGGCCAGATGTATACAGAATGGTGTCGTCTGCGTAGAGATGGATCAGAGAGTCACCTGCAGCGAGAGCGACATCATTGGTGTATATAGAGAAAAGGGTTGGCCCAAGAATTGAACCCTGTGGCACCCCCATAGAAACTGCCAGAGGATCGGACAATAGGCCCTCCGATTTGACACACTCTGTCTGAGAAGTAGTTGGAGAACCAGGCAAGGCAGTCACTTGAGAAACCAAGGCTGTTGAGTCTGCCAATAAGAATGCGGTGATTGACAGAGTCGAAAGCCTTGGCCAGGTCGATGAAGACGGCTGCACAGTAATGTCTTCTATCGATGGCGGTTATGATATCGATTTACAGTAAGTATATTAATCTTAAGGCAGCTAGATTTGGACAACCACATGTTACATTCATAGTAAGTAGCTATATAATAACGTCGCTTTTGATGTCAGACGTTTTCGGAAGATGGGCACGGACTCAGCTTAATGTCTACTTATTGCTTAAGTTGACATTAATAAATGCAGTTATATATCTTCCAAAATATTTTTTTTTTTACAATTGAGGAGTGCCTAGATGGCTGCGTGGTGGCTTTAATACAGTCCCCCTCTCTATGTCACCCAGGGTTTATACACATCATTGGTCAGGACCCAGTGGTCAGGACAGCTGAGTCCGTGCCCATCTTCCGAAAACGTCTGACATCAAAAGCGACGTTATTATATAGCTACTTACTATGAATGTAACATGTGGTTGTCCAAATCTAGCTGCCTTAAGATTAATATGCTTCCTGTAAATCGCTCTGAATAAGTACGCCTGATAAAAATGAATACAATTTTATAATGTCTCATTTGAAAGAGTACAGTGTTGCACAGGACTGCCTGTACGCCTGAAATGGTCTCAACAGCGCGCTCTTGTCTTGGATAACGTCAAGAAGGGTGACGCTACGTAAACAAACCGGTCTGTCAGGGGAGGGTAAGCAGATAGTACCAATGGGTGCATAAGAAACGAAATATATCCTCACTCAATAATCTTTCTGAAAAGGTAAGGAGTCGGAGAAGGTTGTTAGCTAGCTAACGATATTGTTGAATTACTGTCACCTTAGCTAGCTAACGTCAACTGCAAGTGCAAACTAGCTAGCCTATCGTCGATAGCTAGCTAATGTTAGCATCTAGTATGAACCAAACCCTAGTTCAGTTTATCTCTGGTAAGGACCCACTAGTCAGGTGGGTCAATTTTAGAATACTAAATTATGGTATTTTTGTAGCTAAGTTTAAAGGTTTATTGTTAATATTTAGCTAATAGAAGAAGCCTAGCTAGCTAATGTCATGTGTCATTGCGTCGCGTTGTTCGTGAAGTTAGAGCTAGCTAATGTTAGCTATCTGGTTAGACCTTACTAGTTAAGCCCATTGCATTGCTTGCAGCTATAAGGCAGTACACAGTAGTAGGGTTACTGTATTTTGTAGAAAAGTAGCTAGCGTGTTAATAAATCTGTATGGCTAGCTACCTACTAGTTGTAATGTGGCTTCAAACAAAGTCAAGTTTAACGTTACCTTCATTATTGGGACTTGACACCGCTTCCAGTAGAAAGGCCATGAATATGTTTTGGTGGTGTTGGTGGTCATCCAGTAAAGTCCTCCTGTGTTGATTTTCTTCTAATGTATTAACGTTACCAATATACTGTAAGTCAGTAGTCACAGTCATCAGACATGGTGAAATGGGCAGATTCTCAGGGGTTCAAACTCTTGTCAGATTTCCACTTTGGGTAACTTAATGTTAGGGTGGTAAAGGCGTAAACACTGCCGCTGTATGAAATTCTATTTTGATACACACTGGAATTCACTGAGATTTTCTTCAGTGTGGTTACCACTATTAAACATACATATTTTTTTTATCAAATACCTAGAGATGAAACGGTATGAACATGTAATATCACGATTATAGTGACCAAAATTATCACGGTTATCAGTATTATCGCGGTATTGTTAAAATGTGTTGGAAATGTTCAAAAAGTACTGATACGCACACACTGAAATCATTTCAACAAGTGTTATATTGAAAACCAATAAATAAAATTAGCAGCACTATGCACTTTAACATTAAAGATGGCACCATGTGGCCATGAGAGGTAAAAGTTTCCCTAGTGTAGGTTTTAATCAACACAACCTTAAGTAAGCAAATCAAATGTGAGTATAAAAGCAACACAAGTAAAGCAATGTGCATGTACAGTTGAAGTCGGAAGTTTACATACACCTTAGCCAAATACATTTAAACTCCTGACATTTAATCCTAGTAAAAATTCCCTGTCTTAGGTCAGTTAGGATCACTACTTTATTTTAAGAATGTGAAATGTCAGAATAATAGTAGAGTGATTTATTTCAGCTTTTATTTCTTTCATCACATTCCCAGTGGGTCAGAAGTTTACGTACACTCAATTAGTATTTGGTAGCATGGCCTTTAAATTGTTTAACTTGGGTCAAATGTTTTGGGTAGCCTTCCACAAGTTTCCTACAATAAATTGGGTGAATTTTAGCCCATTCCTCCTGACAGAACTGGTGTAACAGAGTCAGGTTTGTAGGCCTCCTTGCTCACACACGCTTTTTCAGTTCTGCCCACAAATTGTCTATAGGATTGAGATCAGGGCTTTATGATAGCCACTACAATACCTTGACTTTGTTGTCCTTAAGTCATTTTTCCACAACTTTGGAAGTATGCTTGGGGTCATTATCCATTTGGAAGACCCAATTGCGACCAAGCTTTAACTTCCTGACTGATGTCTTCAGATGTTGCTTCAATATATCCACATAATTTTCCTTCCTCATGATGCCATAGATAGATAGATAGATAGATAGATAGATAGATAGATAGATAGATAGATCATTTATTGATCCCTGAGGGGAAATTTCTTCGTCAAGCAGCTACGAAAAAACACAGGGCAGGTGTGTTAGGTAAAAATGATAAAAATATTTCAAGTTGATATAGATAAATAAGGAGTATTTGCATGGTTAACTATACTATACAGGTCGATGGCAGAGAAATAATTAAATGGCTAAAAGTGCGTATGATATAAGTGAGGGTAATAATAGTTTACTTAATATACAGACTGGTTAAATGAGCAGGTAAGTGAATATTTTGCATGGTTATTTTGTGAAGTGCACCAGTCCCTCCTGCAGCAAAGCACCCCCACAACATGATGCTGCCACCCCTGTGCTTCACGGTTGGGATGGTGTTCTTCGGCTTGCAAGCCTCCTCCTTTTTCCTCCAAACATAACAATGGTCATTATGGCCAAACAGTTCTATTTTTGTTTCATCAGACCAGAAGATATTTCTCCGAAAAGTACTATCATTGTCCCCATGTGCAGTTGCAAACCGTTGTCTGGCTTTTTTATGGCGGTTTTGGAGAAGTGGCTTTTTTATGGCGGTTTTGGAGAAGTGGCTTCTTCCTTGCTGAGCGGCCTTTCAGGTTATGTCGATATAGGACTCGTTTTACTGTGGATATAGATTATTTTACACCTGTTTCCTCCAGCATCTTCTCAAGATCCTTTGCTGTGATTGGGATTAATTTGCACTTTTCGCACCAAAGTACGTGTATCTCTAGGAGACAGAACGCGTCCCCTTCCTGAGCGGTATGAGCGCTGCGTGGTCCTATGGTGTTTATACTTGCGTACTATTGTTTGTACAGAAGAACGTGGTACCTTCAGGCATTTAGAAGTTGCTCCCAAAGATGAACCAGACTTGTGGAGGTCTACCATTTCTTTCTTGGCTGATTTCTTTTGATTTTCCCATGATGTAGAGCAAAGAGGCATTGAGTTTGAAGGTAGGCCTTGAAATACAAAGTGTAGGTTTATGTAAACTTCCGACTTCAACTGTACATCTCCAATTGACTCAAATTATGTCAGAAGCTTCTAAATTCAATTTTCTGGAATTTTCCAAGCTGTTTAAAGGTACAGTCAACTTAGTGTATCTAACCCTGACCCACTGGAATTGTGATATACTGAATTATAAGTGAAATAATCTGTTTGTTAACAATTGTTGGAAGAATTACTTGTCATGCACAAAATAGATGTCCTAACCGACTTGCCAAAACTATAGTTTGTTAACATGAAATCTGTGGAGTGGTTGAAAAATGAGTTTTAATGACTTCAACCTAAGTGTATGTAAACTTCCAACTGTAAGAACAATACAACCATAGGTAAACAAATCCAATGTGCAGGTGTTGACATTAAAATATCACAAAATATGTAAACAAATCAAATGAACAGCACTGAGTGTATGTCCGTTCTCTCCTTCATAAAGAAATAAGGTGCTGCTTGCCTAACATCCTGTATGTATGCATCTTTTTTCACTTAAGATTGAAATGTAAAAATGTATCATGTCCTTTGCAATGTAATATGAAAGGGCTGCAGTGAGGTCTTGAGCATTTTTTGATGTGGGTGCATAAGCAGCCTGCCTTTTTTAAATGCTTGCTCGAGTGTCTGTCACAACTGTAGATGATGAGGGACAAGTAGCATCACTGGGTTTGCCTGCTGCACACCCTCTCTGTAAACAAGAGAATAGCACATATATTATTATTATTGGTGTTACGTTATAATTATTATCACTCACTCACTCACTCACTCATTTACTCAGTATGGTCCTCAACCTGAATGTGGACCATAGTGTGTAGGCATTCAACCTTGTCAAAGTCCTGATAAATAAATAATAGCCATCAAGTTTGGTGTAGGCCTACTTCTGACTGCAGATCTTTCTACCATTCCATCATTCAGTCTTTTTCCTGTCATTCCCAGCAGTATCCTCACTAGCCGTAAGGGATGAGCCATCGGTCTGAACGTCGTGGGATCCATGTGGACCAGTCAGAGCTGCTTTGTACGAAGGGGTGTGGTTTCTATGGCAATGCAGCCTGGCAGGGCCTCTGCTCCAAGTGCTGGCGAGAGGAGTACCAACAAACCAGACACAAACAGATCCAGGAGGACCATGCACTGGCAGAGAGGTGTGTGTGGTTGTCTATCTGAGCAAGCTTGTTTTTGCAACGTCCCCCAGCTTTTGGCCGAGTGGGCAGAGTTAGCACTCGATTTTAAATCTAGAAACCTAGTGGCAAACACTGAATGCCCCACTCAAAATTGAGGGGTGGAGTCGAAAACAAAACGCAACAGTAACTTTTTTGATCATTGATCAACAAACATTTCAACAGCCATTTTCACAGAGGAAAATGGAACAGTGTCGTGTTGCTGTCTGTCATTAGTTGAAATTATTATGACATTTTTTTCCTTATCTGTCCTGTTTTAGTTAGGGACCACTGTGTCTGTATGTCTTCAGTATTGATCATGCGGTAGTAACAACATCTGTCTGTTCTATGTCCCAGATTACAGAGGGAGGAGGAGGCAGCGTATGCTAACAACCACCAGGGGGCAGCCCAGCCCCAGCCTGCCATCGCACCCTTCAGCAAGTTTGAAGAGAGGAAAACCAAGGAGAAGTCACGTAAAGTCAATACAGTGACTAAGTTTTTCACTCCCTCAGCAAAGACACCGCCCAAGAAAGGTAGGATCCATGTCTTTGAGATAGGGTTTATAGTGTTTTCTCTACCATTACTTGAGGGATGAGCAGATCCAAACCACCACTACTTCCCCTCTGCATAATGTTGGTGCACAGTTCCTCTTTTCCCTGTATTTCAGAATTCTGCAGGTCACATGGGGCATCCAGCTTAGATTTTAGTTCCCTAGATTTTCAACCTCTTCCTGACCGAGGCTGTAATAACTACAGTGCCTTCAGAAAGTATTCATACCCCTTGACTTATTCCAACAATTTTCAAGTCTTGCCATAGATTTTCAAGCAGATTTAATGCCTTGTGTTTTAGGTTATTGTCCTGCTGAAAGATACATTAATTTCCCAGTGTCTGGTGGAAAGCAGACTGAACTAGGATTTTTCCTGTGCTTAGCTCCATTTACATTTTTTTTATCCTGAAAAACTCCCCAGTCCGATTACAAGCATACCCATAACATGATGCAGCCACCACTATGCTTAACAATATGGAGAGTGGTACTCAGTAATGTGTTTTGTATTTGCCCCTAACATAACAAAGTTAACTGCTTTGTTACATTTCTTGCAGTATTACTTTAGTAATTAGTAATGTGGAGTAACTACAATGTTGATCTATCCTCAGTTTTCTCCTATCACAGCCATTCAACTCTGTAACTGTTTTAAAGTCACCATTAGCCTCATGGTGAAATCCCTGAGCGGTGTCCTTCCACTCCTGAAACTGAGGTAGGATGGACGACTGTATCTTTGTAGTGACTGGGTGTATTGATACAACATCCAAAGTGTAATTAATAACTTCACAAGGCTCAAAGCGATATTCAATGTTTACTTTTTTGCCCTATCTTCCAGTAGGTGCCTTTCTTTACGAGGCATTGTTCTTTGGGGTTGATTCTGTGTTTGAAATTCACTGCTTGACTGAGGGATCTTACAGATAAGTGTATGTGTAGGGTACCAACTTATTGTGTGACATGTTAAGCACATTTCCAAGGTAACCTGTCTAAATGTCTATTGCCCTGTAGCCGTGCACAACTCCAACACCATCATTAAACCAGCATTAAGTTTGCAGATTACACAACGGTGGTAGGCTTGATCACCGAAGACTGCTTGGCATCTGATCGCAAGGCGCTACAGAGGGTAGTGCGTACAGCCCAGTACATCACTGGGGCCAAGCTCCCTGCCATCCAGGACCTCTATACCAGGCGGTGTCAGAGGAAGGCCCAACACCTTGTCAGACTCTGCCACCCAAGCCACAGACTGTTCTCTCTGCTACCACACATCAAGTGGTACCAATGCAACAAGTCTAAAATCCAACAGGATCCTGAACAGCTTCGCTGTTTTGTTCTCCGTTTTGCTCTAGGACGCCCACAAGCCTTACAATACTTGTCTGAACGTAGTACAGCCACTTCTGCCAACTTTTGTCTGTGTCCGAGCTGAGACTCTCAAGAACTCGATGATGTTCTCCGTTTTGCTCTAGGACGCCCACAACTCGTCTGAAGGTCCCCGGTACCAGTTTAAAAAATTAATAGAAGTGTATATATTGAGATTAGTTAAGTGCCTAAAATAATGGGATAAATACATGTAAAACATTTTTTATATAGTTGCCTGATCTTATATCTCTCAGATATAGGCCAGACACTTCAGAACAAACTTCCTTTAAAAAAATGTGTTCCATGTAGTGAATCTGTTATTCAATGTGTTTCTATTGGTTAATAGCAGTAATGCCAAATTCAATGTTTCATCCAATCATTTTTTTATATATATACAGCGGATGAAATAAGTATTGAACACGTCACCATTTTTCTCAGTAAATATATTTCCAAAGGTGCTATTGACATGAAAGTTTCACCAGATGTTGGTAACAACCCAAGTAATCCATACATACAAAGAAACCAAAACAAATAAGTTCAGAAATTAAGTTATGTGTAATAATGTGAAATGACACAGGGAAAAAGTATTGAACACATGAAGAAAGGGAGGTTCAAAAAGGCATGGAAAGCCAAGACAACAGCTGAAAAATATCAGTAATTAAAAAGCAATCCAGTCCGCTGTCAGTGCAAATTAATATCAGCTGGTTCAGTCCCAACTGATGGCCTACAAAAGGTCTCATTGCCAAGGTGTCACACAAGACACATCTCATGATGGGTAAAAGCAAAGAGCTGTCTCAAGACATTCGCAACCTAATTGTTGCAAAACATAATGATGGCATTGGTTATAGGTGCATTTCTATGCTTCTGAATGTTCCAGTGAGCACTGTTGGGGCCAAAATATGGAAGTGGAAAGACAATCATTTCACAATAAATTTGCCTCGACCAGGTGCTCCTAGTAAATTTGCCCATTCATCCTTCCTTCAATTATGTGAAGTTTGCCAGTACCATTTGCTGAAAAGCAGCCCCACACCATGATGTTCCCACCTCCAAACTTCACTGTTGGTATGGTGTTTTTAGGGTGATGTGCAGTGCCATTTCTCCTCCAAACATGGTGTGTATTATGACATCCAAACAGTTCAATTTTGCTCTCATCTGACCACACTATATTCTCCCAGTATTTCACTGGCTTTTCCAAATGTTGTGCAGCAAACTTTAAACGAGCTTCAACATGCTTTTTTTTCAGCAATGGAGTCTTGCGTGGTGAGCGTGCATACAGGCCATGGCGGTGGAGTGCATTACTTAATGTTTTCTTTGAGACAACAGTACCTGCTAATTGCAGGTCTTTTTGAAGCTCTCCACAAGTGTTCCTTGGCTCTTGGACAACTCTTCTGATTATTCTCTTCACTCCTCTGTCAGAAATCTTGCGAGGAGCACCTGGTCGAGGCAAATTTATGGTGAAATGATTGTCTTTCCACTTCCGTATTATGGCCCCAACAGTGCTCACTGGAACATTCAGAAGCTTAGAAATGCGCCTATAACCAATGCCATCATTATGTTTTGCAACAATTAGGTTGCGAATGTCTTGAGACAGCTCTTTGCTTTTACCCATCATGAGATGTGTCTTGTGTGACACCTTGGCAATGAGACCTTTTTGTAGGCCATCAGTTGGGACTGAACCAGCTGATATTAATTTGCACTGACAGGGGCTGGATTGCTTTTTAATTACTGATATTTTTCAGCTGTTGTCTTGGCTTTCCATGCCTTTTTGAACCTCCCTTTCTTCATGTGTTCAATACTTTTTACCTGTGTCATTTCACATTATTACACATAACTTAATTTCTGAACTTATTTGTTTTTTGGTTTGTATGTATGGATTACTTGGGTTGTTACCAACATCTGGTGAAAGTTTCATGTCAATAGCACCTTTGGAAATATATTTACTGAGAAAAATGGTGACGTGTTCAATACTTATTTCATCCGCTGTATATTTTTTGATACCTTAAGGGGTCTTAAAATAAAATAGCTAAATAATCCTTGGTATGACCATCTTAAAACAACTTCAAATGTTAGCTTAGAACCCCCACCCCCCGGCCTAGACAGTGGAGGGTTTTAAGACGGAACTGTTCAGATAATACAGGACAAACCATGGTTGATGTATTTCATGTGGAACCGTGCATTTGAAGCGTAGCAAAAAGTAACTAGCTAAACATAGATTGCAGAAGGATGTTCTGTGAAATCACAACAAACTGCTGGTAAAGGATTAGATGAATAGAAGGCACATCCTTATTTTCTCTACTTCCCATCCAAAGGCAGGCCGAAAGCCTGTCTTTTATATCCAGCACCTAAGGAATATTGAATGTAAACACAGGTATACACAGGTATATCATTCCCTCCATCTGTATCCTTCCCCCTCACAGACTCCGTCCCTGGCGAGGCCCTGTCGACCCCCAGCCCCTCAGTGAGCCGTAAGCCCTTAGAGACGGACCGCGCCACACGAGAGTTCATCGACTTCCTCAAGACCCTGAAACCTGGCAGGGAGATCTTCAAACAGTGCCGAGCCTTCACAGAGAGCATGGCCTACAAGAGGGTGAGTACTACCACTACAATGCCACCAGGGGCTTCTGAATGTGGAGAGCCTGATGGGGGTTAATTCTATTAATTCACCCCTCCGGCTTTTGTTTGGACCATTTCACTTCCTCATCGTAGAACAGAAGGATGACAAAAACAAACGCTGAGTTTACTCCAAAGCATTGAGTGTGTTGTGTAAATTCTTACACAGGGACATTCAAAGTCAATCTTAAATTAATCGTTCTTTGTCAGCGCGATGGAGAGGTTCCAACAAACTCGACGCACCATAGTGAACGTCTGTTAGGAGCTCTAACAGGGCAGTCCCGTTAGTTCTCTTTATATACTGCAAACAAGTCATATTTCTATGATTTAGCTTATTCATAATTGATTAATCATTAACGTTTGCTTCATTCATGTGACCAACGAATACTGGGTCATGCATGTGACAGACCAATACTTCACAAGGCTTCTTCTCTCTAAGCTGAGACCTTGAAAATGCGATATCCCTTTCTCTAAACAAGGTTCTGGGCGTACTGCCAAGTTGAACGAATTCTCACTATCAGTGTCTACAATCAGTCACTTGCATGAACACAGAAATTGGTTTATAGAAAAGCACAAACATAGAACCCAGAAATGCATATAAAATAGAAAAGCACCGAAATAAAATGTTCCGTCACAAGTGAATAACCAAATGTGAACTCGCCCTTGAACTTGAAATTAATGAAAATATACGACAAACCCTTCAAGCTAATAGTGAGCTTGTTCCCCAGGACCTGGGTGCTGATGAGCTGTCTGAGTGTGTTCAAGATTTCTACCAGAACCTGTCAGACCGCCTGCACACACACTTCAAAGGTACACCTCACCTCTACTACTCTAATACTGGATCATTAGGGATATCCTGATGATAACGTTTCTGGTGACAATGATGAAGAAGAAGAAAGAACACGCTTCTTTCAGAGAGCTCTCTATAGGTAGGCCTTGAGTGACTCACATTTACTGTGTTCCCATCTGTGTCCGTGTTGACCCCAGGGTCGTCGGAGCGCGTAGAGAGTGTGATGGACGAGGTAGAGCGGTACATGATGACACGTCTCTACGAGGACGTCTTCTGTCCTGAGACCACAGACGATGAGAAGAAAGATCTGGCCGTTCAGAAGAGAATCCGGTAAAGACATTGAAACCGATATGATACTGAGTTTGAGCATTGAAGCTGCGATATGCCTCCTTGTACACCTGTTTTCTAAAGTGTGGGTGGGTTGCAGGGCCTTGCATTGGGTCACCATTGACATGCTGTGTGTCCCTGTGGATGAGGAGATTCCTGAGGTGTCTGATAACGTGGTCAAAGCCATCACAGGTCGGTCAGACTTGCAATGTATTCATTTGTGTTTTTAGTTTTTTTACAAAGAGACACAAACATTGACTAAACATGCATGTGTAATGTCATCATAGCACGTTGACTACCACTCTGTTCCACCTTGACCTCCTGTAGACGTGATCGAGATGGACTCAAAGCGTGTGCCCAGGGACAAGCTGACCTGCATCACACGCTGCAGTAAGCACATCTTCAATGCCATCAATACCACCAAGAAGGAGGCGGCATCTGCTGATGACTTCCTGCCCACCCTCATCTACATCGTCCTGAAGGCCAACCCTCCGCGACTGCAGTCCAACATCCAGTACATCACCCGCTTCTGTAACCCCAGCCGCCTCATGAGTGGAGAGGATGGATACTATTTTACCAACCTGGTGAGAGGGCTGTGTACTCAGACAGACAGACGAGCTGTACCAAACAAACTCAATTTCCGCGTACACCTATTAAGTATGTCATTTGTGATTCCCATAACTCCCCCCTCTCTCTCTCTATCTCTCTAAAGTGCTGTGCGGTGGCCTTCATAGAGAAGCTGGATGGCCAGTCTCTAAACCTGAGCGCTGAGGAGTTTGAGTTCTACATGTCGGGCCAGGCGTCCCCCCAGCGGCCCCAGGCTGCCCCTTCCCCCCCAGGTAGTGCTGCTTTCAGCCAGATGAACGAGCGTCTGGACCTGCTGACAGGGCTGGGCGTGAGGCAGGAGCGTGTCATGGAGGGGGCTCGCCGCCTGGAGAGTGACCTCATCGACTGGAGGGATGGGGTGGAGCACAAAGTGAAGGATGTGCTGGAGAGGTTCCCCCTGGGAATGCACCCCCCCGCCTCCACCGCCGCCTCTTCTGCCATAGACGCTGACAACGTGGAGAGCGAGCACCTGCCTCCTCCTCTCCAGCCCCAGTTGTTCGCCGGCTGACGCGCAACACCCCGCCCTCCTACCCTGACCCTCTGGACTTGTTACTCTGTGTCTCCACCCTGGAAAGTGGCTCCTGTCGTTATGCACATATAGGTTCCCTGTAATGGATCCAAGAAGTGTAACTCCAACCCTCCCCATTGTTTGCACACTTAAAATAGATGCTTGCAGTCGCCTGTACCCCTAGTACTCTTAAATAGCCAACTTTCTCGGTCTGTCTTCACCACTGATTTGGTAAGAGGACAAGATAGTTTGAAGGCATATTGCCTTCATCCATGGTCATGAAGGAAAGGAGTTGAGGAAAGGAAGCTTTTTAAGACAATTGGGACACAGACTATTGATCTTGTCCTCCTTTTTCCCCCCATATTACTCTTCCTGACTGAATCCAAGTCAGAGTACAGAAGCCCTGGTGAGAAGGATCTGTTGGGATCGCGTGTGTGAGTGTATGTAACCACAGCCCAATTTCCACTGAAGATGTCTATAAATATATAGTTTCATTCCCCTGCCAAATTCCCCTGCCTGTTCAGTCATGCTCTCAGTTTAGATAATTGATTTTATTTTTCTATTGTGTGGATATTAGTTATTGGATGCAATAAAGGCAATGTTTACATTTTGTTGTTATTCTAAATCGTATACGATAGTCTTGCATAGAGAACAGTTACATGAGTAATTGTATTATTTGTTTCAACATTTTAAAGATTTGTTTGAGGTGTTCAGGCTACAGTCTTCTGAGAGGGGATAATGATGTTTAGCCTATTAAAATGGCTAGATTGATACTGTAGCTCAAAGTTCACATTTTTTCTTTAAGAACTAAATGATTTGCCTTTTCAGAGTATAGGAGCTACTAACAGTCACTTCTCTCTCGTTTGACTGCGGAACATTGCTTCATCAGAAGAACAGAGAAAGGGTGCAGTGTTTCCCTTGCCATATTTAGTATGGTTGTATCTAAGAGAGTACTTTTAATAAGTTCTTTATATTATTATTTTACAGTGGTGTATTTTATTTGTACAAGTGTTTTTGGGGGTAAATGTTGCCAAACAGAATAGCCATAACAATGTTGATCTCCGCTCCATGTAATAACCATTCATTCAGGGTTAGATGGATACATGAAGGAACAGTAGACATTGCGTTGGATGAATAGTATCTTTGATGCAACAGAAAGGGCAATTTACATACTACCTATATATTTTCTGTTCTTTTATCTTGGTTAATTGTATCACATTTGTAGCTATTAAATCAGTGTACAAATGCTAGCCAAACCCTGGTTGCCAAAATCCATTAAATCCAATTTAAACACTAACTGAAATAACTAGGCATTGGTTAGCACACAGCAATCAATGATCAGGTATTTTTGAAAATAATGTAAAAAAAAAAATATATATATATCCATCTGTACAATGGAGTAAATCAACATTGTCTTGTATTTAAATGTAACTTATTGAGACAGTGTTGTTTTCTAGTGTCCATGGGTTTGTTGTATTGATGAATAAAATAACTCAAAACCCGTTCTGTGTCTAGAGGGCTTTGTCACCATGGCTACACTGTAACATGACTATGGTAAGTACAAAAAAAGTAGAGCAAGCAAAGGTGTCTTAGCAATGTACACTGAGTGTACAAAACATTAAGAACACCTGCTCTTTCTGTGACAATGACCAAGTGAAAGCTATGATCTGTTATTGATGTCACTTGTTAAATCCACTTCAATCAGTGAGGATAAAGGGGAGGGATGCATTGGATTCAACATGGACCAGAATCCCTGTGGATTGCTTTCAACACCTTGTAGAGTCCATGCCCTGAAGAATTTAGGCTGTTCTATCAAAAGGGGACTTAATATTAGGAAGGTGTTCCTAATGTTTTGTACACAGTGTATACTGTATATTGATCTGAGTACTGTGACACAGCTTCAAAATTATATACTTGCTGGGCTGGCAAACTTATTGATCATGAATTATGAAATCCAACTTTTTTGGTTTGATGCAAGGTTCATCCTTCTGGGTCATCCCTTTTGTACGTTTCTTATCTTGTATTTTGAGGCTATAGCATTATTTGAACATTTCACAAGTGCGTGCTGTGACTATATGTAAAAAAAAAACATGAGGTTGCCTCCCAGGGCCTTGGTATTATGCAATGAAGGGAAGAAAATTTGGAATCGAAACTGGAAACTAGTCCCATTTCCCCTGACAATATATAAAGATTGTACTGTAGTTATCCTCATCAGAAGCACTAACAGAACACTCAACATGAAGCTGTTACTGAGCCTCCTTGGTGAGTTCCTTTCAGTCCACTTAAAGAGATTACAGACCATTTTTTGTGTATAGATTATCAGTGATTTATTGTTCGACAGAATGATCACTGGTTTTATTTTTGGTTATTTTAATGATTAAGGGTTATTTATTGTTTCAGTTGTCTCAACACTACCTCCATGGGCTGTGCCACACGGTATGTAGTAAATACACTAATCTCTGGCTGCATTTACACAGCAGACTAATTCTGATAATTTACACAGCAGCCAATTATCATTCAAAAATATAAATTAGTTGGCAAAAGGTCAGAATTAGGCTGCCTGTGTAAACGCAGCCTCTGAGATTCAAATCCTTCTCTTCAAAACAGTTTTGTCCTGTGTAATGGCAACATATGAAATACAGTATGTAAATTGTCTATTTACTTAATAGTTATACACTACTGAACATTAGCTGTTCTTTGTCATGTTAGGTGATCATGTAAATAAGTCTGACTCTAGTAGGCTGCATTTACACAGGCATATCTTTTTTCACTAATTGGTCTTTTGAGCAATCAGATCAGCTCTGAAAAAGATCTGATGTGAAAAGATCTTATGTGATTGGTCAAAAGACCAATTAGTGGAAAACAATCTCAGAATCGGGCTGCCTGTGTAAACGTGGCTATAGCAGTCTACTCAAAACGTCAGAAAGACTTACCTGTCAACATTTCTTCACAGTTCTCCCCAGGAAGGCTCGGCAGACAGCCGTGGCTGAGCTAGTCAAGGGGGGACCCTGGATCTTCTCAGGAGAGAGCGTGCATCTGAAGTGCAGTGTTCCTGGGAATGTGTCGGCCGAGTGGAGGTACCAGTGGTTCAGTGGGGGAGAGCAGCTCCGGGAGTCTGAGAACTTTGTCCTGTGGAAGGCCAGGCCACAGCAGAGTGGGAAGTACTACTGCCGGGGCCTGAGAACCACATCGATAAGCACACAACACACCCTCCACAGCCTGCCTATAGTAATAGAGGTGGACGGTAAGAGAACTCCTATGAATATTGAGCCATGATGACATCTATACTGAACAAAAAATTGCGCACTCCCTCAACTTGAGACATCAGTGGCATTGTGTTGTGTGACAAAACTGCACATTTTAGAGTGGTCTTTTATTGTCCCCAGCACAAGGTGCACCTGTGTAATGATCATGCTGTTTTATCATCTTATTGATATGCCACACCTGTCAGGTGGATGGATTATCTTGACAAAAAAAAAAAAAAAAGCTTTTTGTGCATAAGGAACATTTCTGAAATTGTTTTTAAGTTCATGAAATATGGGACCAAAACTTTACATGTAGCATTTATATTTTTTTTCAGTAGTTTGGTTGACCTTCTGTTAGCAGTCTGTATTAGCCAACTCCTTTCTTGTTGTCACCCCAAACATGTGTGACCATAGCAAAAGAAGCAGAAACAGACTGACAATCAGGCTAAGTTACACAGTTAACACACTTGACCATAGAGGGTATCTGTCAACAGGCCAGACAGGGACTACACCATCCTGTTAACTAAAATCACTTACTGCTCTTTTCCCAGGTGGGTGGGCCATCCTGCAGGTCCCGCCCCTGCCCATGCTGGTTGGAGAGACAATGACCCTGACGTGTCGTGTCCGCAACAACCCCAGACTGATAGAGGTCATACTTTACAAGGACGGGGTGGAGCTTCAGAGACAGCCTGGCCCAGAGCTGAGTGTCACCAACCTTACCCTGCAAAATCACGGATCTTATTGGTGCAGAGCATCCTGGGATGGGCGGAGGGAAACCAACTCTGTGATCTCAGTGGCTACTCCGGTGTCCATCATAGGTGAGGTTGAGTGACAAGTGTGGTTTGTCGTTTTGAGTTTGTGTAGGGTGTGGAATCAAATTTCAAATGACATTTTCCCTAATCGTACCATTGTCATCACTATCATATCATATCTAATGGTAAATGAACACCAGTAGGTATGTGAGAAAAATGTGTCAGTATTAATGCTCTGTATTCACCCCTGCAGAGGTTCTGACAGAGCCCATGTTGGAGATTGTTCCCAATGACCCTCTGATCCATAAAGGCCGTATGCTCCTGGTGTGTCATGTCCAACTGAACGCCCGTGAGCCAGTTCCACACATCCACTACTACTTCTACCAGGATGGGCTGAGGCTGGGGCCTGCCTCCTCCCAGGACAGTGTCGCAGTACTGAGGGACTCAGGCCGGTACTGGTGCAAAGCCAGCGTTCCTACTCTGGGGCTGAAGAGGCTCAGCGAGCCCGTACCTTATGGGCGAGTGACAGGTGAACACTCAGAACACATGAGAAACCAGAAAATAATTTTGGTCTCGAGCTCTATACAGCCTTCTAAACCACCTACCTTCTCAGATGTATCCGGTGATTCTCCAAACACACTGGCCCCTGTTGTTGGTTCAGATGACAGGACAGTGGCGTGGAGGGACTTATTTTGAACAATACCAGAGCAATGTACATTACAACTATCAGTTTCATAATTAGACCCTTTCTTAGTTCCATTCCCAATTTACCCATTCATATGCCTCCAGAATGTAATGTTTTATAGCACGCCTTAGTAAATTCATTAATAATTAATACAATGTTATTTGTCTTTTAAGTTGTGAATGAAACAATGAATTGTATTTGCACTGTCAATTGTAAGATCAATGCAAATAAATCCAGTCAAAGTCAAACATTGACTTATTGATTTTATTTCAAAAGTGTACAAAAGCTCATTTTCAAAAAGCTCATAATACAGCGATACAATGTACTGATTAATTTAACCTAACCTGGGAAACATTATGTGATTAGTATTCCTCAAATAATAAACATTAAACTACTCCAGTGCTGTCAGTCTTACCAGATTGACAGTCTTGTAAAGATGTCTATATGTTGATGGGTCTATAGAGGGATGATGATGAGAGATGGGGTTGAGTGCTGCAATTCAGATCATATAGAGGTGTTTTACAGTCCCTGTGGTGGTATAGTGGGCTCCATTGTCACACGCTGTCTGTGTAGAGCAGAAGTACAGAGGGGCTGGTCTGTGGGGAACAGTATGGGTCGTATGGAGGAGTTCCAGTAGAGATTGTTTAGATATTGGGGAGGAACAGTAGAGTTATAGTGTAGATTGTATTAGATATCAGATCGTTTATCAGGGCTTGTCAGCGTAGAGCAGGAAGCCAGAGAAGGTGCTGTCGTCCTCACTGCTGGCGTAGACTCCGTTCCAGTCCCTCAGTGTTTCCAGCCAAACCTGGTCCCCCGTCACAAGCTGCAGCAGCACCAGGCTGGACGCCTGGTCGATATCCTGGCCATACAGAGAGTCCCGCGTCCGCACCTTCCTCACCCCATTGACTACCAGGGCGGCGCGTAGGGGCTTGTTCCGCACGGTGATGTGGTAGGAGAACACGTAAACCCCCCCGTGGGCACAGGTGAAGCTGTTGGAGGAGGCGTTGTAGTGGTTCTCTCCGTTGTAGAAGACCTTGTCGAAGCGGACGGGGAAGCCCGATGGAGGGAAGGACTTGCTGGGGGAGAGGCCCACACTGAAAGCTGAGCGTTTCTGAATCACCCCGTTACCCTTTGCCCCTCTGATTCCCCGAGGGCCCCTGTCCCCTCTCATCCCGGGGGGGCCTCTGTCACCCTTTGGCCCAAACATCCCCCTCCCTCCCTGGGCTCCAGGCAGCCCTCGCACCCCTGGCTCACCTTGAGCCCCTGGAGGTCCTGGATCCCCCTGGTCGCCCGCCACACCACGGGAGCCCTGCATGCCATCCACCCCAGGAAGGCCCACCTGTCCCTGAATACCTGGAGGCCCAGGGTCCCCTCTATCGCCCTTCAGTCCTCTCTCCCCAAATGTCCCACACTCCCCTTTGTCCCCCTTGTCCCCCTTCAGGTCTTGCGCCCCAGCCAGCCCCGGGGGTCCTGTTGGGCCTTCCATTCCAGGTTCCCCTCTCTCACCCTTAGTCCCATTTTGGCTTTCACCCTTCTCCCCCCGGTCACCTTTAACCCCAGGGGGCCCGCTGTTACCTTTTTCACCTTTGAAGCCAAATCCACCTGCAGGCCGCAGAACACAGTGTAAGTGAACCGTTTCAGCAACTAGGCCCAGACAGAATCTATGAGGAAGATATGATACGAATCGATTCTACATGTTTGATTTAATAATCAGTATATGGAGGCTTGAACAGGTACAGGTAGCCTTGTTTCATGATTTTATATGTTGTACCGATCACATGCCTATATGTGTTAAAAGGAATGGCTAGTTACCTCTCTCTCCTGGTTTCCCTGGGATACCCGGAGATCCTGCCATTCCACGGTATCCTTGGTCACCTTTAACTCCTGGGTAAGGGAGATAGAAAACAGACAACTTTGAATAATCAATACATCTACTGTTTGCTCATACAGCCAGTAAAGTGTACATGTTTATAATTTGTAAAAATTGTATTCACCTCTGTCTCCTTTTGGCCCCGTAGTTCCATTTGAACCAGCCAGTCCAGGAAAGCCTCTGGGTCCTCGCTCCCCTTCTTCTCCAGGTGAACCTGGGAGAAAATAGTTTCAACAAGACATCAAAATCCATGGATCACCACTACAGCAAACTGGTATGGTTAAATGTCCCTATGTTGTTATAGTGATTTCAATACCTGGTAGTCCTCTGTCCCCTTTTGGCCCTTGAGGGCCCCTCTCTGGTGGACAGCACTCACAAAAATTGAAGTAGCACTCGTTATAATCCAGGGTGTAATTATCATGCCCAACACCTGGGGGCCCTGTGGTTTCGGTATAATAATCCTGGTAGGCATCACTGGGGTAGGTTGTGGTCTCTGTGGTAGCCAGGGGGTAGGGGTCCATGGGATCTGATTTCTCCACTGATTTCAGTGTCTTAGGGATAATGGTGGTTAGGGGCTGCATGGTAATCTGGGGCTGCTCGCGGTAAGGCATGGGCTTCTTGGTGTATTGGTACTTTGGCCGCTGAGTGGTCTTCGTCGATACACTGGTCACTGTGAGTGACATCACTGCCAAGAGGGCCGAGTGATAGGGGAGCATCCTGATGTTTGAGAAGGATCTAATGAGGGAGAAATGGAGAAACTGTCACTCCTCCTACACTGATGTAGCATCACAGTATGTAAGAATATTACTTACTACAGCCTCTTCCAAGAGGTCTGGAGCTTTATGGCACAGGAGCTACGGAGTTTGCCCTGTCACTGCATGGTTTTTGGTTCAAACTCAGCTGTGTTGTTCTTCCTAAATCACTACACTGCTCTGCATATGGGGAAATAACAGTCGAGACTAAAGTAGGATTGGGGGGAAACTTTGCTCCAATGACTTTAGCGAGGCTCTCAGTAGCAGAATACTCAACCAAAGCCTTTTTCATGAGATGCTCACCTGTCCTGACCTGTAGAAAATGTATTATTTCAGAACTGATTATATTAGGTGAATTAATATTTACAGTAGCTCAAAAGGAACGTTTGTTCAACTCAGGGAAGTGGAAAATGTATGAGACCTCATAACAACAACAATCCTCCCCCAAAATATTGTATCATCTATCAAGACTTCTGATAAATTGAGTTTGACACCTCTTTTGCTCTCTTTTCCATCCATCTCTCTCTCTCTCCCTTCCTCTGTTTCTCTCTCTGTTGCAGACCATTGTATTTTATATGAAACACTCAATAACCACTCAATATATGAACCACTCACAGCACAGCCAGACATGACCTCATCACAAAGATGTTGATTAGGAACTTAGAGGCACTCAACTCATCACCTCACAATGGTTTGTCAAACAAAAAGGCCAAACAAAACAGAAACCGCTTATGGAACAGACCTCAGTATAAAGCAATAAATCCAAATGGACACTTACCTAATTATGACGGGCCCATCTAATCATTGATTCCCTGTCTAACAGTACCATGGAGACTGCAGCAGCATCAACACAGGACCTCTTGATATCTCTATAAGGCTTTGATGATGGACATCCCCACCAATGAGGAGTAGAGCTGTGAGCCCAGGGGGAGGTCTGAAACCCAACGACATGCTAATCTAGCAGAGCCTGGAGCTGGACCAAGCAGAACCACTGCACCGCATCGCGGCCCACTCTCTGTAACCGTTGTGTAAAATGTGCTTTTGTGACACTGGATACAGTGCCCGTGAGAAGCACTACCCCGGTGTGGGCCCGGGCGAGGGGAGAGGGGCGACGGGTCACCTGATATAGGAGGAATTCCTCCAGCAGCCACGCTCTTACTGGGGGACAAGTGCCAGGCTGGGAGGCTTCCAGTGGGCTCATAGTGGGGTTCATACACGTCTTACTACAGGTGGAGGGAGTGCAGCGCAACTCCAATACAAGAAGGTACATTTCTCCCGGCCATATTGGTCAAGTCATTGCGAGCTTGTGTAAAAGAGTATAGATGTAATAGTGATTACGGTTGTCTTCTTTAGCTACAGGTGCCCCACTCACAGGCCTGCTTAGCCCAAATCCTCCCTCTATAACTACCGCAGAACAAGGATCTGTATCATTACTATCTACTTGGTGATTGTCCAGGAAAAGCTTTAGTCTAAAGAGTACTGATAATCTCACTGTCTCACTCAACAGTTACTAAACCTGAGCTGTCGTCAAAGGAAACGGCTTAATTATCGAACCCTCTCTACAGGTGAAAACACAGCTACACTGCACAGTCACTGGGACCACGTATCTACACAGCCATGGAAAGACACAGTATACAGTAATTGCCAAAGACCATGTACATACATTATGGTATAGTAAGAGAAAAGGTTTACATCTCTAAGGATATGGGTTAGGGTTCGATTTCACACTTAGAAGAATGGTCCTCCTTTCCAAAAAATACAGCACCAGTCAAAGGTTTGGACACACCTACTCATTCAAGGGATTTTCTACATTGTAGAATAATAGTGAAGACATCACAACTATGAAATAACACATACGGAATAATGTAGTAACCAAAAAAGTGTTAAACATATCAAAATAAGATTCTTCAAAGTAGCTACCCATTGCCTTGATGACAGCTTTGCGCACTCTTGGCATTCTCTCAACCAGCTTCACCTGGAATGCTTTTCCAACAGTCTTGAAGGAGTTCCCACACATGCTGAGCACCGGTTGGCTGCTTTTCCTTCACTCTGCGGTCCAACTCATCCCAAACCATCTTAATTGGGTTCAGGTCGGGTGATTGTGGAGGCCAGGTCATCTGATGCAGCACCCCATCACTCTCCTTCTGGGTCAAATAGCCCCTACACAGCATGGAGGTGTGTTGGGTCATTGTCCTGTTGAAAAACAAATGATAGTCCCACTAAGCACAAACCAGATGGGATGGCGTATCGCTGCAGAATGCTGTAGTAGCCATGCTGGTTTAGAGTGCCTTGAATTCTAAATAAATCATAGACAGTGTTACCAGCAAAGCACCCCACACCATCACACCTCCTCCGCAGTTGGAACCAAAAATCTCAAATTTGGACTCATCAAACCATCAAACCACCGGTCTAATGCCTATTGCTTGTGTTTCTTGGCCCAATCAAGTCTCTTCTTATTATTAGTGTCCTTTAGTGTTGGTTTCTTTTCAGCAATTCGACCATGAAGGCCTGATTCACGCAGTCTCCTCTAAACAGTTGATGTCTGTTAATTTGGGCTGCAATTTCTGAGGCTGGTAACTCTAATGAATTTATCCTCTGCAGCAGAGGTAACTCTGGGTCTTCCTTTCCTGTGGCGGTCCTCATGAGAGCCTGTTTCATCATAGTGCTTTTTTTTGTTTTTTGCGACTGCACTTGAAGAAACTGTCAAAGTTTTTTAAATGTTCTGGATGTATTTACCTTCATGTCTTAAAGTAATGACGGACTGTCATTTCTCTTTGCTTATTTGAGACTGTTATTACCATAATACGGACTTAGTATTTTACCAAATAGGGCCATCTTCTCTATACCACCCTACCTTGTCTGCATTAATAAGGAAAGAAATTCCACAAACTAACTTTAAACAAGGCACAACTGTTAATTGAAATGCATTCCAGGTGACTACCTCATGAAGATGTTTGAGAGAATGCCAAGAGTGTGCAAAGCTATCATCAAGGCAGAGGGTGGCTACTTTGAAGAATCTCAAATATAAAATGTATTTTGATTTGTTTAACACTTTTTTGCTTACTACATGATGTGTTATTTCATATTTTTGATGTCTTCACTATAAGTATACAATGTAGAAAATAGTAAAAATAAAGAAAAACCCTTGAATTAGTAGGTGTGTCCAATCTTTTGACTGGTACTGTATATGAAACTCAATCTCACAGTGGTAACAGGACAGCTCACGGCTGATACAAATGAAACTACTACCAGCAGAGGTCATGGTTCAGTAGTTAAAGACCTCCAACTGAAGGATCTATTACCAGCTAAAAACATTTGCAGGAAGAGGGGAAATGAAGGAGGGAAATAGAGAGGGGAGGTGAGGGTGAGATGGAGGGAGAGGAATAGAGAGGGGGGGGGGGGGTTGATTCCAGGGGTAGTGAGGAAGAGCTTTGTGTGTACTTATATATTAAAGTTCTCCCACAATGTCACGTCTTGCCCTGTTGGGAGGTCAAAGCACTGTCTTATACGTCACGTCTTGCCCCCTTTTCTCTCTCCCTTTTCAGGTTTATGACCCTCTATAAATACCTTCTCTCTCTACAGTCGTGGCCAAAGGTTTTGAGAATGACAAAAGTATTGGTCTCCACAAAGTTTGCTGCCTCAGTGTTGATGATGACAATTTGCATATACTCCAGAATGTCATGAAGAGTGATCCGATTAATTGTAATTAATTACAAAGTCCCTCTTTGCCATGAAAATGAACTGAATCCCCAAAAAACATTTCCACTGCATTTCAGCCCTGCCACAAAAGGACCAGCTTCCATCATGTCAGTGATTGTCTCGTTAACACAGGTGAGAGTGTTGACGAGGACAAGGCTGGAGATCACTCTGTCATGCTGATTGAGTCAGAATAACAGACTGGAAGCTTTAAAAGGAGGGTGGTGCTTGAAATCATTGTTCTTCCTCTGTCAACCATGGTTACCTGCAAGGAAACACGTGCCGTCATCATTGCTTTGCACAAAAAGGGCTTCACATGCAAGGATATTGCTGCTGGTAAGATTGCACCTAAATCAACCATTTATCGGATCATCAAGAACTTCAAGGAGAGAGGTACAATTGTTGTGAAGAAGGCGTCAGGGCACCCAAGAAAGTCCAGTAAGCGCCAGGACGTCTCCTAAAATTGAATCAGCTGCGGGATCGGGGCACCACCAGTGCAGAGCTTGCTCAGGAATGGCAGCAGGCAAGTGTGAGTGCATCTGGCCTGGTTTCAAGAAGGGCAGCAAAGAAGCCACTTCTCTCCAGGAAAAACATCAGGGACAGACTATATTCTGCAAAAGGTACAGGCATTGGACTGCTGAGGAATGGGGTAGAGTCATTTTCTCTGATGAATCCCTTTTCTGATTGTTTGGGTCATCCGGAAAACACCTTGTCCGGAGAAGACAAGGTGAGCGCTACCATCAGTCCAGTGTCATGCCAACAGTAAAGCATCCTCAGACCATTCATGTGTGGGCTTGCTTCTCAGCCAAGGGAGTGGGCTCACTCACAATTTTGCCTAAGAACACACCCATGAATAAAGAATGGTACCAAGACATCCTCCGAGAGCAACTTCTCCCAACCATCCAAGAACAGTTTGGTGATGACCAATGCCTTCTCCAGCATGATGGAGCACCTTGCCATAAGGCAAAAGTGATAACTAAGTGGCTCGGGGAACAAAACATCGACATTTTGGGTCCATGGCCAGGAAACTCCCCAGACCTTAATCCCATTGAGAACGTGTGGAATGGCCTGCCATCAGTCAGGATGTGGCCCAGAAGTTAATTGACAGCATGCCAGGGCAGATTGCAGAAAGAAGGGTCACTGCAAATATTGAGTCTTTGCATAAACTGAATGTCATTGTCAATGAAAGCCTTTGACACTTATGGAATACTTGTAATTATACTTCAGTGTACCATAATAACTACTGACATAAAGATCTAAGAACACTGAAGCAGCCAACTTTGGGGAGACCAATACTTGTGTCATTCTCAAACCTTTTGGTAATGACTGTACTCTACTGAAATGAAGTTTGGAGAGAGACCCTTTGTTACCACAGAGAACGTATGGTAACATCAATAGTTGGGGCAATGGACAATATTTTCCTTTCTTTTCCAGGTTAAAGTGTCCATTGGTATTTAAATAATATTATGTCAAATCAGTTGTTTTCGAAAACATTAGACCTAGCCACAGGATGACATAATCCATATCTTGGATGTGTTAAGTGTAACAATTCTGGTTATCAGATAAACATGTAATTGTTGTGCAATTGATGTGTTTAAAGATGAAACTATTTGTGAAAAGATGAAAATGTAATTTCTAAGCTTCATGAATGAGAAAAGTGATTTCATGAGTAAACTCACATCATTCAGTAGCCACACCCAAGTGAGCAGACATTGGAGCTATGAAACACGCTCTTCTCCCCCTAGTACAAAAGCCCATTGACGTAAGTTAACGTTGTGTTCCCGATGATGCTAGGACTATGGTCCCTGCATAAAAAGGGCTAATTTCAACTTGGAGGTGAGGACTTTCCAGTTAGAATGGTGAATTTTGACAACGACCAGCCAGAATACAGTATGAGCTGATTGTGGCAAAAGGCTATGAACTTTGATTCACTAAAGAAGAAGTGATTAGATCTTAGTGGTCATGGTTATCAGACTGCAGTTGGTGAACTCGGGCCTAGGACGAACACGGACACTACAACAAGAAAGTCTCCCAAGGACCAGAGTCTTCCATCAATCGAAGCCAAGCTCAATCGTAAATATCTATAATTGCATTCACTTTCCAAATGGGCGGTTGTTAGTGCATGTGATATTGATGTTAGCCTAGCTTCAACCAGGTCGTATAGAGACTACCTTCCTTTGTCCTTCAATCTTTCCGCCCTTCCAAAACTCCACCTCTCCTTTCCTTTGCGTAACCAATCGTCATATTGGGGTAGCCCACTAGGGACTCTCCATGATATGATGAATAATCCATGTATAATCTATTGTATGTGTATATATGTAACTCTGTGTGATTCTTTAGCTAGTAAATAAATCATTAAGACAATTTGTATTGCTGATTCAACGTGATTCGCCAGGGTTCGTGCAGATTTAGATCTTACAATGTTCAGAATGAGACTGACTGATAATGAGATAACGATTAATAATTGACTGCTATTGATGTACAAGATCTTCAGATCTTTAAGAGTAGATTCAGGAGATACTACTCTATAAACAAACGTTCTTCCGTGGTGCCCCAGGTAATTAATTAGTTAATTGTTGCAGGATTTAATTCAATCACATCATCAATTAAACATTAACTAATTATTCAATAAAATAGCATGTCATCAATTTAGTCTAAGTCAAAGTTACGACAACAAAGACAACATTTGCATATATTCTATTTTCACCTGTTTCTTATTCTTCCTTCTTCCATATTTCTCCTCTCCTCCATACTCTTATTATCCCTCTCCTGCCCCCTGCTCTCCCTCCATCTCTCTCTCCCTTTCCTTCCAAGCAGTTTGATTGTGGTCCGTCCCTGAGATGGCCCGTTGTGGTTCCACCCCTCAGTCTCACTCCTTCATTCAGTCCACACAACAGAACTGGTCAGTTTGCTTGCCTCGCCACAGGGACCCAAGAGCCGCTCACCTGCCCACTCACTGCCCGTGACCCCAGGCACTCCCACAGTACCGCACCATGGGGAAAAACATATACAGACAGGAGTTAAGCAGCAGCAGTGGAGCAGGGACAGAGGCAGGATGTCTTGCATGGATACTTTACATGAACTAACCCTCTTCACGGAAAGAAGATCTCTAAGTGTCAGTATAGAGGAAACATTATTTTATTTTAAATGTTTTATTTAACCTTTATTTAACTAGGCAAGTCGGTTAAGAGCAAATTCTGCAGGAGTGCAAGTCAGAAGGTGTGTGGGGTGCATGTGTGTGAGTGGGGTGTATGTGTGTGAGTGTGTGTGGGGTGCATGTGTGTGAGTGTGTGTGAGGTGTATGTGTGTGAGTGTGTGTGGGGTGTGTGTGTGTGTGTGTGTGTGTGTGTGTGTGAGGTGTTTGTGTGTGAGTGTGTGTGGGGTGTATGTGTGTGAGTGTGTGTGAGGTGTATGTGTGTGAGTGTGTGGGGGGGGGGGTGTATGTGTGTGGGGTGTATGTGTGTGAGTGTGTGTGGGGTGTATGTGTGTGAGTGTGTGTGGGGTGTATGTGTGTGAGTGTGTGGGGTGTATGTGTGTGAGTTTGTGTGTGTGTGTGTGTGTGTGTGTGTGTGTGTGTGTGTGTGTGTGTGTGTGTGTGTGTGTGTGTGTGTGTGTGTGTGTGGGGTGTATATGTGTGAGTGTGTGTGGGGTGTATGTGTGTGAGTGTGTGTGGGGTGTGTGTGTGTGAGTGTATGTGTGTGAGTGTGTGTGGGGTGTATATGTGAGTGTGTGTGGGGTGTGTGTGTGTGAGTGTGTGTGGGGTGTATGTGTGTAAGTGTGTGTGGGGTGTGTGTGTGTGTGAGTGTGTGTGGGGTGTATGTGTGTGTGTGTGTGTGTGGGGTGTATATGTGTGAGTGTGTGTGGGGTGTATGTGTGTGAGTGTGTGAAAGATCAGAAAGTTGTTTTCCTCCTGGGTGAACATTTCCTTTTAGCTTTAGTGAGTAGGATGACGGTTGAAGTAAACCATTATCAAAATGTCAGCCTTAGTTTCTGATTGACGCAGAGAACAAAATGCCCGCTACCAAAACACCAGTTCATTTTCCTCTCAGATTATCCCCTGGTACACTAACCTGACCATAGACAGCTTCTTGTTCTGCAGCCCAGCCTGCCTTATCAAGTGAAATCTAGAGACCTTGGAATTAGCAACTAATGACTTTGGCACTTGAAGTCTTGGCAAAGAAATATATGCCTCTTATGTAGTGAGACCAAGCAATACCTTCATATTATCATATTATTATATTATTCATGAGTTGTTCAATACTGAAATGGAAATATCAATCTAGAACATGTACAACCTATTTTCTTAAGAGATCTTGGTTGTTTGTTTGCCATTGAGCGTTACTGAAGAAGTCAGCGTAAAAAAGGATTTGCTTTTTTCACTCAAGCACAAAGCCTAATTGTTTTGTGAGATGGAAGCTGAAGCATTGCAAGGGTATCAGAGACCGAGGCGGACTCCCCAGAGACACAGAGGGGTGTCTGTATGAAGAGAGACCCCAGGAGAGTGATCCCTGAGTAGGGGGTTGAGGGGCTGAGAGATGGAGTGTGGGGAGTAAGGAGCCCAGGGCTACAGGGGGTGGGGGTAGTGGGGGAAAACAGGGTCCGGGGGTGGGTTACAGGGGAGAAAGAGAGAGAGAGAGAGGGTCATGGTCAGGTGAGTGCAAGGGAGATGGGGGGGGGCAGGTAAAGGGGGACAAGTGGAACAAGGTAAAAGTGCTCTGGCACCACCCACTTGTTTCCCTCCACCTCCGTTCTCCACCTGTCCCCTAGCCCCGGCTCTGACCCCGTCCCACGGTAGAGGTAGACTGTGATCAGGTGTAGAGCTCCTAATGGACTTCTCTATGACCCCGTGGAGAAAGGACATGCTTTAAGTCCTCAATGAACCATTAGAAAAGCTTTTAAAAACCACCTCACTTTCACTCGCTCTCTCTCTCTACAACACACAGGGTTTGGTGTTCTATCCATTGCTTTTAGGCCTACATCTTACTAATAAAGAATAGCTGGAAAAAATGTATAGCAACACACATTTTCCAGAGAATATGCCAAAACTTCATATTTTACAGAAGTTTAAGAAATGTAGGGCTGGAATTCAATGCAAGGCCTTCAGAAGAGTTAATTCAGGCAAACATTCTACAACTATTCAAATATCCATTACTTACATTAAGAAATTGTTTTAAAATGTTTTTAAAAAGTTAAGATTTCTTTATCATCAAAACGCAAATGGTTAGTATAAAGGTCTAGTTCACCTAAAAAGAAATGTAGACATATTCCACTTCAACATAGAGATGCAATATTAACTTACAAGCATGATTTAAGAATTGCCTCAATATCTACAGCAGGACGATAAAAATACACATTTACCAGCATCAGGTGTTGGCCTGTCTTGTGTCCGGACAGTCTGGCGGGCAGTATTCACTGTTGATGGAAAAAAGGAGAGAACGAGAAATGGAGCAGATGAGAGGAGGGCTGAAAACACTGGGAAGGAGAGAGAGATTTTTCTATATGGTCAAATGATGCTTGTATATGTCACATTAGGAGTATGTCTTTGAGAACAGATTGACAGGGTGGACCATAGGTTATGGTTGAGCAGTCAGCTCTACCATCATCCATAATGGAACACAGTGATGTCAAGCCAAATACTTACTGATGGTAACCCTGACCTACAAACCTGACCTCTCCCCTGGGCTCCTCTGTGTGCAAAACCTGCTCCTTCTCTACCCCCCCCCCCCCCCCCCCCTCTCTCTCTCTCTCTCACTGACGTTAACACCCTGTTCCTAACGTCCCATAACCACTAGGTGACAGTGTTGTTTGATAAAATAAGTCACTTAGGCCCCCCCATTCGTGTACATGTGATACACAACATGGAACAACAGGACCCAAAGCTTGTCTGTCCTGATCTACTCCTGTTTATTTACCCATCATAACATTGATAGGTCTGCAGTGTGACACACCATGATTCATATTGATTTATCTGCCGTTAGAGGTTTTATCTAAAGGCAGAGAACAATCTCATTATCTGATGGTGTATGACAGAAAGACAAGAAGTGGAACTGGGGAGGCAGTTTTAACCCTAACCATCTCTCCACATGCATAACCATATAAATGGTGACATGTCCACTTCATCTTCTACTTGCTTGACTAAACTAGTCTAATGCAGCCTCATTTGCCTAATCTGTGTGTGGTGTCGTCATGTACATACTGCACTTTGTACTGAAATGAATTTACAAACCAACCCTTCTGGGGGTGACTATCGGCAGTGGTGTAAAGTACTTAAGTAAAAAATACTTTAAAGTACTACTTAAGTCGTTTTTTGGGGGTATCTGTACTTTACTATTTATATTATTGCCTACTTTAACTTTTACTTCACTACATTCCTAAAGAAAATATGTACTTTTTACTCCTTACATTTTCCCTGACACCCAAAAGTACTCGTTACATTTTGACAGGAAAAAGGTTAAATTCATGCACACTCAAGAGATCCCTACGGCCTCTGATCTGGCGGACTCACTAAACACAAATGCTTTGTTTGTAAATAATGTCTGAGTGTTGGAGTGTGCCCCTGGCTATCTGTAGAACAAATAAATGTTTTTTTAGCAATTCCATTTACTTTTGATACTTAAGTATATTTAAAACCAAATACTTTTAGACTTTCACTCAAGTAGTATTTTGCTGGGTGACTTTCACTTTTACTTGAGTCATTTTCTATTAAGGTATCTATATGAGAATTGAGTACTTTTCCCACCACTGACTATCGGTCACACTCTCCCATGCCTCTTTCTTTTCTCCTTAGTCTGAAGATCCCTTGCTCCATGGTCAGTCTATTCACCTAGCTCACCAGGTCTCTGGAGGGGAGGGCACAGCAGGGAGGGGTGTCCAGCTGTCCACAGAAACAGGTGCTTACCTTGATCCCCTCCATCTTTGCATTGTAGAAGGGAGATGTAAACCTGTTCAACCAAAAATGACCCTTTCTTTCTTTCTCCCACAAACACACAGCAGTCTTATGACTGACCTCAATGATCTCTCCACCCAACCTGGTTAAAGCAAACACAGCACCCTCAAAACCAACAGTAAAAATGACATTAGGCTTTCTTTGCTGTCTGTGATTGTGTGTGTCTATCTGAGAGGACCAGAACACACCCAAAGAGATGAAATTGAACAAAGAAAACAGATAGATTCACTAATAAAAGAATGATCCATGAACAAACTCTCATTGTGATTTACATGGCTTTAATAGAACATCTGTATTGTGTTTAGATGTGGCTTTCTTCCTCTCTGTGAGTGAATGAAATTGGCTCCCTCTGCTCCTTGTCAATCACAGTTCTGACTAAACAAAAGCTTTGCTTATTACCAAGGGGACAATGTTAGCAATGCCACACCCCTACACTTGACTAAAACTTAACAAAGCAGCATGTGTGTATGAGTGAGTGTATAGAAAGGTGGAATTACATCAGGGTTTTGATTTTTGCCCTAGACTGAGTTTGGGAAACGCTGAGTTACAGACTCTTAGGGTGCTCTAAAATCTGTGTTGTTGGGGCATTTTGCCAGTCCCCACAGGGAAAAAATTATATTTTAGGCTTAGGTTAGGTTAAAGTCTAGGGTTAGAATTAGGGTTTGGGGTTAGGTTTAGGGGTTAAGGTTAGGGTTAGGTTAAGTGTGTGTGTGCGTATGTGTGAGATACTAATAATTTTCCTGTAAGAAGTAGCAACAAAGCAAGCCAAGAGAGGTGAGAGGTTCAAACGTAAACAGCTTTACTTAACGTTGGGCCCGTTGTGGATGTGTTTACTGAGTCAGCGTCAAGACAGATAGCTCTCTTTTTTTACATTTGCTCATTAGATAAGGGAGTTCTGATTTCATGAATTAATGCTGTTATTTTTTATCTGAAAACAAAATACAAATTAAATAAAAATAATAATAAAGTAGATGCTTTTACAACTTGGAACCAGCAGGTTCGCTCGACCCTATTCATGGTTCCCTTGCACGTAAAGATGGTGGAATTATTAGGGAATTAAGTCCAGGTCTGAATACGGCATATCTGTAGACACATACAAGAAAGCCCACTACGACCTCCGACGAGACATCAAACACGCAAAAGGACAATATAGGAGGAAAGTGGAATCCTATTACACTGGCTCCGACGCTCGTCGTATGTGGCAGGTCTTGCAGACGATAACGGATTACAAAGAGAAACCTAGCCATGAGTTGCCCAGCGATGCAGAATTCCCAAACGAGCTAAATTCCTTTTATGATAGCTTCGAGAAATATAACACTGTGCCTTGTGTGAAAGCCCCTGTGTTTCCGGATGACTGTGTGATCTCGCTCTCTGTGGCCGGTGTGAGTAAAACGTTGAAACAGGTTAACAATCACAAGCAGGGTTGGGGAGTAACGGATTACAAGAGGGATTACAAAAAAAACGGTAACTAATCCGTTAAATTACCAGCAAATATTTTGAAATCAGATTACAGATACTTTTGAAAAACTAGATGATTACTTTGAGGATTACTTTTACATTCAGAAAGGATGTTTGTGGAAAAAAACATTTGACACTTCTCTGTTTTATCAATGACATTCAAATCATCATTGAAAAAATGCGCAAATTTAAATTTGTTCAACCTGAGCGAGTCTGACCACAAGTCAGAGACCACTGCTCTTTCATTTAGCTATTTGCGCCTTACCGATTGGGGTTGTTGTGGATTGCTGTTCACAAATCTAAATGTGTATTTGAACCCAATAATGGTTGGCATGGGCCCTTGGCTGTGGTTGAAAAAGTATCCAACGTCATACTTGAGTAAAAGTAAAGATACCTTAATACAAAATGACTAAAGTAAAAGTGAAAGTCACCCATTAAAATACTACTTGAGTAAAAGTTAAGTATTTGAGTTTAAATATACTTAAGTATCAAAAGTAAATGTAATTGTGAAAATATACTTAAGTATCAAAAGTATATTTACGGATAGCCAGGGGCACGCTCCAACACATAATTTTAAAACGAAGCATTTGTGTTTACTGAGTCTGCTAGATCAGGGTCAGTAGGGATGACCAGGAATGTCCTCTTGATAAGTGTGTGAATACGGCAATTTCTTGTCCTGCTAACCATTCAAAATGTAACGGTTACTTTTGGTTGTCAGGGAAAACAGAGTAAAAAGAAGATCATTTTATTTTGGAATTTAGTGAAGTAAAAGTAGTCAAAAATATAAATAGCAAAGTACAGATACAATTTCCCCCATAGAGAAAATACACTTTTGTGTTCCAAAATCCTGGAAGAAATAGGGTGGGGTGTCAGTTCCAGGTTATGAAACAGCAACTGAGCCAGCCTCTTTAATAACAGGAACATAAATGTTTTCAGTTTCTTTCACCCTTCATCCTTTTCAACCCTCATAATACAGACTGGGGTCATTTAGGTTTATTCAACTCTTCCAATTGTTTTATGCCTTTGTCAGTCAACTTGTTCTTAGCGAATCTAAATCATTGTTTAGTGTTTCTGTATCAATATGGATTAAAAAAGTCAAGTCCTTTGGGGTCATTTTGACAACAGACAAAAACGTCTAATTCCACCTATAGTAATTTGATAGATACTTGGTTATAAAGTAATTCATAACACCAGAGGGTGGAGAGTGATCTGTATCAGTGATTTTGACCAGATAATCTGCAGAGATACAGCTCCCCGTGTACTTGCTTAAGATTGCACTTTTCTATACCACATATTGTATGACTATGTACAAAACCAAAATTACCTTATTTTAAAAGAATCTGCCAATGGTATACAACCAATGGGGTGTAGAAAATCAAAATGAACTCAGATATATGCTTAGTTGCAGTCAAAACAGCTCATAAAATCTGTCAGTGGTATGAATACTTGGTAGAACTGTAATATCTACCCTCTGAATGTACACATGGTGCTGTATTGCTGTGTATTCTCCAAACATTTTTAATTTATGGACAATTTTAAATAAATACCTGAATTCCTATAATAGGATATGTGCCACTTGTAATTAAGTTGATATTTTGCTATTATTGTTGCTTTATGATTGTATGATCAGTAATCCATGTATGTAAAATACAGTATATTGATAGTATGAGGGTTAAATGTCACAATCCTTTTTAAGTGACATGAATGATATATTTTCATTGTCAGGTTGGTGTCTTGTATTGGGTCTTTTACATTTGTTTGCATTTGTCACATTTCAGTCTAGAGTAGTAGGCCTGGTCATAAAACTTCTCTACATATTTGCTGGGTTTTCAGGGTTTTTTGGTCAACACAATACTTTCCATTGTCTACGGTTCGATACATCACATCAGAGAATATGTACATGTGACATTATTTAAAAGTGACATTAACAGATATATAGGCAGAGGGAGAAAAGAGAGAGAGAAATAATCATTTTCTGTAATATAATATACTGTACACAAATATATTCATACAAAACCTCTTTTTTTTTATTTATCTATGGCCAATATACCACGGCTAAGGGCTGTATCCAGGCACTCCGCAACTTAAGAACAGCCCTTAGCTGTGGTACATTGGCCATATTTAGTACTTAAATTTAAGTATTTAGTACTTAAATATAACATAGGTATCAATACATGTCTGAGGCCACACAGTGATCCACTGTCCTAATGCAACTCTGTGATCAAGCCATTAGAAATGTCTCGACCACTAAGGATTAGGCTTACTGAAATTATATAAAAGCACTTTAATTTGAGAAAAAACAACATATTCAGTATTGTACAGTTTATGTTGGAAGTTTACATACACTTAGGTTGAAGTCA
This sequence comes from Thymallus thymallus, assembly GCA_023634145.1. Classification (NCBI taxonomy): domain Eukaryota; kingdom Metazoa; phylum Chordata; class Actinopteri; order Salmoniformes; family Salmonidae; genus Thymallus; species Thymallus thymallus. The sequence goes on from CM042379.1 coordinate 9,699,312, forward strand.
TTAAAACTCATTTTTCAACCACTCCACAGATTTCATGTTAACAAACTATAGTTTTGGCAAGTCGGTTAGGACATCTACTTTGTGCATGACACAAGTAATTCTTCCAACAATAGTTTATAGACAGATTATTTCACTTATAATTCACTATATCACAATTCCACTGGGTCAGAAGTTTACATACACTAAGTTGACTGTGCCTTTAAACAGCTTGGAAAATTCCAGAAAATGGTGTCATGGCTTTAGAAGCTTCTGTCTAATTGACAGGTGTACCTGTGGATGTATTTCAAGGCCTACCTTCAAACTCAGTGCCTCTTTGCTCGACATCATGGGAAAATCAAAAGAAATCAGACCTCCGAAAAAAATGTGTAGACCTCCACAAGTCTGGTTCATCCTTGGGAGCAATTTCCAAACGCCTGAAGGTACCACGTTCATCTGTACAAACAATAGTACGCAAGTATAAACACCATGAGACCACGCAGCCATCATACCGCTCAGGAAGGAGACGGGTTCTGTCTCCTAGAGATTAACGTACTTTGGTGTGAAAAGTGCAAATCAATCCCAGAACTGCAAAGAACCTTGTGAAGATGCTGGAGGAAACAGGTGTAAAGGTATCTATATCCACAGTAAAACAAGTCCTATATCGACATAACCTGAAAGGCCGCTCAGCAAGGAAGAAGCCACTGCTCCAAAACCGCCATAAAAAAGCCGGACTATGGTTTGTAACTGCACATGGGGACAAAGATAGTACTTTTTATAAAAAATGTCCTCTAGTCTGATGAAACAAAAATAGAACTGTTTGGCCATAATGACCATCGTTATGTTTGGAGGGAAAAGGGGGAGGCTTGCAAGCCGAAGAACACCATCCCAACCGTGAAGCATAGGGATGGCAGCATCATGTTGTGGGCGTGCTTTGCTGCAGGAGGGACTGGTGCACTTCACAAAATAGATGGTATCATGAGGAAGGAAAATTATGTGGATATATTGAAGCAACATCTCAAGACATCAGTAAGGCTCAAATGGGTCTTCCAAATGGACAATGACCCAGAGCATACTTCCAAAGTTGTGGCAAGATGGCTTAATGACAACAAAGTCAAGGTATTGGAGTGGCCATCACAAAGCCCTGACCTCAATCCTATAGAAACTTTGTAGGCAGAACTGAAAATGCCTGTGCAATCAAGGAGGCCTACAAACCTGCTCAGTTACACCAGTTCTGTCAGGAGGAATGGGCTAAAATTCACCCAACTTATTGTGGGAAGCTTGTGGAAGGCTACCCGAAACGTTTGACCCAAGTTAAACAATTTAAAGGCAATGCTACCAAATACTAATTGAGTGTATGTAAACTTCTGACCCACTGGGAATGTGATGAAATAAAAAATTAAGAAATGTCACATTCTTAAAATAAAGTGGTGATCCTAACTGACCTAAGACAGGGAATTTTTACTAGGATTAAATGTCAGGAATTGTGAAAAATTGAGTTTAAATGTATTTTGGCTAAGGTGTATATAAACTGTATATGGCCACAAGAGAAAACAACCAGTTTCAGTAATTGACATTGTAACCAGCCAAGCTTAACCAGAGCATATAAATATCTATTTAAATATAGTTACAAACCATATACAGACTAAATCAGGAAGCTCTTAAGCATATATATGTTATCACCAGAACAAATACCTGTTAACATATCTTCTAGTGCATGCAGTGATAAGTACTAGGCTTGTGTTTTCTTCTCTCAGAAGTTACAGTTCAACTGTAGGATCAGAAGAGAGAAGAGGGTGGGTTGACCACACAAAGCCATCGCTTTTCATTCAGGTCACTTTGACTGTTTTTGATTCATATAATGCCATTCAGCTCTATGCGTTCTGAAGAATGATGGTTGATCAAGCAAAGTCAATGACAAAGCAAAGCCTGAACCAGAGAGCAAATTTTTGCTCTTGCTCAACATCGGCCTTCCTGGCATAGCAACAGTGAAAACACTGCAGATAGGGACAGGGCTGTGCACACAAGGATATAATTGTTCAGTTTGATCAATGTATGCATTGAGAAATCATCAGATAAATGTAGGGTTGGGAGGAAAACGTCACAACCTTGCAATCTTTGACAGGACTCCATATCTCTGATTAGATTGTATAGCAGGAGACTCTAGTCTTGGGAAATATTAGCTTAATGACTCAGTAATTGGAGTGCAAGACGCCAGCCATTGGTCAATGGTCATCATTAGCATTGTCCAGTGGGTTTAAGTGCATGTACTGTAAATGTGTTGGGACCAGTAATGTCTCCTTCTGTATCAGACAGCCATCAACAGCCAGTGATAAGTGGCATTACCTGCAGGCAAATGAAAAACACAGAGACGTGATACGCACTCACACAGGAGACCTGGCCTATTATCGATTGAGAAACATTTCCTGGAAAAACAAGGCTTTTCACAGCAAAGGTGTGACTAGTGTACAGTGATGTACAGTAAAATACCGTGGGTAAGGAGGGTAAAGGGAGGTATTCTCCCAGAATATTTCACAGAAACACCCTAAACTCAGCCTTATTTTGCTGAGTAGGTAGTAGAGTATTGTGGTTCGGGAGAGTCGTGGGTGACTGTGTGTGGGTTAGGGCGGTGGGAGAGACCTGAGGGGTCAAACGGCCTTTGAGTCAAGTGAGATCAAGGTCAAAGGTCAAGATCTTAGATAGGGGACGGGTCCTCCCTTCTCATTCCCAATCTCCCTCCCCGCCATCCATCCATCCCATCCACTGCTTAGTTTATCAGTGCCATGGTGCTCTCTGGCTGTTCCCCGCAGATCCCGGAGAAGAACTCGAGTGCCAGACGCACGTGGACAGGCACAAAGACGTAGGAGGTGTAGATGGCCATGGCCGTGGATAAGAAGAGGACAGAGTTGAAGATGGACTGCTCCCAGGGCTCAAGCACATATATGCCTGTGATGAGCAGGTACTGGTAGTACAGCCAGCTCAGGTACTCCTTCAGGTTTTTAAAGTCCATCCTCATGCTGCTCCAATGGTCAGGGTGAGGATGGGAGAGAGAGAGAGAGAGAGAGAGAGAAAGAAAGAGAGAGATGGAGAAAGAGAGAAAGGAGGAGGATGGTAGCAGAGGCCACATAATGGGCATAAACACACAAACACACACAAACACACAACACAGACGACACAACATCAATCATGTGGAAAGATATACAGTTAGTCGCCTCACCTGCACTACCTGATAGAATTACCCCTATTTTCCCAGGAAGCAACTCCAATTGCAAGAGGGAAAACACTTAGTAGGTGAAAGATGAGCTTACCGTGTGTGTGTTTTGTGGGAAAAACAAAGTAGTTCAGTGATATAACCTCAAGTTTTTGTCATAGTCTCATTATAAACCCTAGTCTTCCTCAGCTTTCAATGCGCCTGCTACGATGTAATTACCCATGTCTTACATATCTACCCTATCCTTGGGCGAGGTAACAACATTACATGTCGGTCTGTGTTTATTAACGAGAAGGTCCAGGGTCAACCACAGCCCATGGCCCCTGGTTAGGAGGCACTGCAAAAATGAGCTCCTGAGAGCCCTAGACAAGGTAAATTAAATCTGCACACACGCATGCACACACAGTACACACACAGTACACACACAAACGCTCTGTGTCCAACTCAAAACACGCTGCACCATTCTTTTTATTGTCAATAGTATTGAAATGAGACGGTGGAAAGGAACAGACATTTACTCCATCATGAGGCAAGAGAACAGATATTTACTCTACTTCCACACAGGGTAGTTGACATTAAGTAGCTAAGTGCACAATAGGAAAGCCTCTGTCTCACAGAGTCAGTGCCTCAGTGGGCATTGACAGGTATCAAGTAAAGTCCCCTGACACCAGTGCACACTTCTTCACCAGAGTAATGGCCTACTAGATTTTTTTTTTAATCACACTGTGGCATGTCAATAAATAAATAACCTAAAATATAATCAAAGCATGTGTGCTTGTTTTCCAGGTCCTAGCCTGTTATGCCCCTCTGATAAATAATTGTGGCTAAACTAATGCCCTAGAGACATTATGTAACAATCGAATAGGCCTTCTCAAATTAATGTAGTCTACACGCTAGCCTATAAGCATATACGACACAATAATAATCTGTAGGCCAACAAAAAAAACTATAATATAAAAGTGAGTTTACCTCTCCGTCTGATAACGTGCCGCTTCCCGCGCTCCCCCCGGTTCTACTGGCTGAAGTTTATTGCAGGATGCCAGAGAGAATGGCCTGTGTCCCACTACTGTTGTGCTAACTGCACTACTAGTTCACAAATATAGCCAGCCTACGTGTAGCAGGGCGTACAGTCTTTACACCACACTCACTACTATTTACACTCACCTGTGGTTCACGTGCAGTCGTATGGGTTTTTACGGACAGAGCGCTCGGCGCACGTGCGTCTTCGAACTCTATAAATGAACATCTAAATAAGGCACGATTCTTCACAATAGGACTAATTCAGTCGTTTAGTCAGTGGAATAGTCATCAACACTCTGTACTGCTTTATTTGATAGGAGACGACGGACAACCGTGTCCGCTGAACTTTTGTATGGCTCTAGTGGCCAAAAGCCTGTTTTAACATGGGCAGCGCTATTGAGGACTTTCACCATTTTGAAGTAATCAACTGATCACATAATGAATTATGCATTTTTTTTAATAACTGCAGGTGGCAGTAAATCACCAACCTTGGCTTTCTACCCGTTCAAACAACACTCTGCAGGTGGCAGTATGCACCCTTTCAGTTTGTTTGCCAACTTGTAGAAGTAGAAGAAAATTGAATACTTCAAAATGGAGATGGCCTCAATAGCACTACCCATGCGCACAGACGCCATAATGGGACAGATACAACTTAGAGTCCTCTAAAGACATCCCCCCCTCTACTTACCACACAGGGAATCGAATTCATAATCTTCAATTACTGCAAATGGACTATGCACTGAATTATCCCAAAACATAATTCACCCATAACAGCGCAATGTGCACTCTGAAACTGACAGGGGATGCAAGAAGTCATAGTGTTGCTACAGAACTGGCAACATGACTGAGAATGCTCCTAAATGTTGAGTGATTGGATAGCCTATTTAGCCAATAGCCTTTATAAATCAAATGAAGAGCATATATTTTCAGCACATTGGAACCGTTTTACATCCCAGTACTCTTTCATGGTCTGTCTTTTTACATCCCAGTACTCTTTCATGGTCTGTCTTTTGGAATAAAATGAGTTTTTACAACTTCTCAGCTGCATACATTATTGATGTGTTGAGCCGCTCTGTCCCAAACATACAGACTCTGCACCAAACATACAGACTCTGCACCGGGTGGAAGTCTGGAAGCCAGACGAAGAAGCATTTCACTGTCTGGGACCCTGAACAGTTGAACAGTCAGGTGGCCCACTGCTCTTTCAAAGGTATTCTTGGAAGGAGAGTGAAAAGTGGACATATGGGGTCAGAAAAAAGGGGCTGATCAAATGAGGTGAGTGGGTGATAACTGGTTCTGACCGAAAGAGCGTATTCTGTAGGTGTGTGGAGGGGAGGTGGGTGAGAAAAGGGGGTCAGGCGGAGAGAGTGAGAGGAGAGGTAGAGAACGCCCTGCTCTGACTTATTGTCCTCCTCTGCCTCAAAGGGACCTCAAGTTACTTTCCCAAAGATCTGGTTACCCCTAACAACCTGTTTAAGTTGCCAAAAAAAACAGATCCCACCTCCTCCCTCTTCAAGCAAGACTGAAGTGGCACACAACACACCTCGCTCTCCTAATATTTCTAAGCCCCTAAGATAGCGTTTCCTCAGAAGCACTCAACCCCCCCCCTGCACCCACCTCACCCCTACTACAATCATAATGTCTACCCGGCAACATTAGAGTGGCTTGCATTGGGGAACAGTCTAATAGTAGGTGACGTGCCCACTGACTCCTAGTCCCAAATTAAATTTGAATTGATTCATTTCTGGAGTTTAGCAAACTCATTTTAGCTTGATGATGGGGAACGAATTTCTCAAGCCAGTGGCTCTGCACGCGAGTGGATTTGGTTTTGTTAAACAGACATAAATAGCACATCAGAGGCTGCTGCCTATAGACATAGATTAGAAAACACTAGCCACTTTGTTTCCGTATACTGCATTACTCATCTCATATTTACAAACTGTACTCAACGCTATCTTAGTCACTTTAATTATGTTTATACATTACATCACCCATCTCATATGCATATACTGTATTCTATACTATGCCACTGTATCTTAGTCCAATGCTGCTCTGATATCACTCGTCCATATATTCCCAACTCATTCCTTACTTGATTTATGTATATTGAGAAACTGTTAGATATTACTGCACTGTCGGAGCTAGAAGCACAAGCACTTGACCCGCAATAACATCCGCTAAACACGTGTATGTGACCAATAGAAATGTGATTTGATCTAGTTGCCAGTCTGCAGCATATTAGAAGCATAAGAATACCCAATCCAGAATGCACAAAGGTATACCCTGGGATAGCGACACATAGAACTAATCTACTTCTAGAAGGTGCCCATGCATTCCCAATTGGTACATTCTACCACTTTAACCATGTGGCCAGTCTCTCCTTTTAAGTGTTAGGTACTATTTTGAGAGGGAGGCCCATGCTTATTGTTCAGTAACATCTTCCCCACTTCTCCAGCTCCTTCTAGTGCATGCTGTGTGGTTCAGAATGAAAAGGTCATATCGTAACTATATTTTATTTGGTGTACTCGAACAGCACTTAATTTCCACATCACCACAAACCACTGCTCTCTAATATGGAGACAGGGAAGGGTTTAAAAAAGGGGCAGGGTCCCATCAATAACTCAGCAACCTCAGAAGTGACCAGTCTGCAGCATTCTGTGTGGCTGCTGTTGGGGGGAGACTGTAAGCAACGGTAACAGGTGGCATTTCCATTCTTATTGGACTACTAATCACTCATGTTATTAGCAGGATTCCCATTTGTCTAGTCAAACATCAGGTATATGTTAGTAAGACCCTGATTGCTCTGAACAGTCATTATGTGGATGTAAGCAGGTCGGTGACCGGTCTATTCGGTCAGCATGTCGGCTCCCTCTCCCCCGGTGGCGTCTGATAGGCTGAGGTCCTCCAGCATCTCCATCAGAGAGATACGAGGAGCGCCCTCGTCATCAGTGTCACTCTCCACTGGGATCTTAGACGCATCTGCAATATAAAAACAATACAACTTTATCATGGGGATACAGATAAAATAGACCAACAGAAAGCTATGGGTGACAATTGAAGAAAACATCCAAGAACTATAAAAAGAAGCACAAAGCTGTGGTCCCACTCACCTCTGAAGATGTTGACGTTCTTTCTCAGGGCTTCGTCTTCCTCCAGGTCCTCTAGGAAGTCCTGGTATTGTCTGAAAACAGGAAGAGGAGAACTAATAAATCACCGCCAATGTTGTAGACAGACACCTTTCACAACTTATAAAGTCATCACCTGAATAGTGCATATCCATCCTTAACTCTCAGTTCTCTCCTCCCTCACTTTCTCTCTCCTCATACCTTCCTGCTTCTCCCCCTCTACATTCCTGCTCTCTCATCAGCTCCTCCTTACCTCTCGTCTTCAGGCGCCATGCCCTCTCTGTCTTTGTCCATCTCCTTCAGCTTCCAGTTCCTGCGCTTCACCCTCTTGCTGCGGTTGTAGCTCTTCTTGATCAGCACCTGCAAGTCCACAACAAACATGTTCAAAATGGCTTCAATACATGCATTGATTTTTTTTTTGTTATTATGTGTTCGGTCCTTCGCAGTCATGTGCTGACAGGTATGCAGTGGGGTTCTCACTTCGAAATGAAGTGAATAGTATTGTCAGGCAGACAATTCTTCAATTAGAGGCTTGACAATCCAACTCAATGCAGCAAACATAAAATCGAACCAATACCACAATGTCCACCAGGGGGCAATGTGATCCAATAGTCAGTACAGTACATTGTAAAAGGAAGTTGTTTTGGAGCAGGGTTCTCCAAACTTTTCTAGCACAAGACCTACTTTCTTGTAACAGTATTTATATTGGAATTTCAAAATTTTTCACCCATATTAAGAGATACAACAAAGGCAAAACAAAAAAGGCAAAACAAGAACAGCATCTTCCCCTCCACACCACTCTCACCCCATCCCCGTCATTGATCATGAGAGCTACTTAATAAAAATGTAACGTTGCAAGCTACAATTTCTTTTATCGCTTCCAATAGGCACATTGTTATTTTCTTCTCTGCTTCGCCCCAGGGTCCTTTGGTATACAAGAGATGTGTTCTGTCAATATCCTTGGTAAAATAATGGTTGATAAACAGTATTTGGCATGACAGGCCCAATAAAATTATATTTTCAAGAATTCTGTTTTTATTTTTCCTGGTTTTGGAAAGTTATGTTTTCTACTCTCAGTATTACAAATATTCATAGAGAAACAACGAAAATTGACATTCTGAGTCCATGTCCATGCTTAAATCACATCGGAAGACCATTTTTTAAGGTCTGGAAAGTGTGTAAATCCCCTTTAAATGCGCATCTAGCAAGAGCGGAATGTGTCGGTCTAACAATGTTTCTGCTGATAGGCCTACTGCTTTGAAGCACATGCCATGGCAGAGTTTGAAAAACAATGGCCACCCAATTGAAACAAATAAATCATGACTTATAGTTCTGTCAGGTAAGCCTACTTTGAGGTTAACATTTAATAGAGAAGGTTTTTGGGGAGCTTTATGTTTATGATGGGAGAAATGTATGTACTTTCAGAATTGATTGGCAGCTTCGCATATGTGGGCTGCGAGCTACTGGTAGGAGATCCCTGTTTTGAAGGATATACGAGTGTGTGCACAGTAGTGTGTACTGGTTCTTACCACATCAGGAATATGACTAGGGTTCATCTTGTTCAGAAACTCGTCATTAACGTTGGAATTGGCAAAGTCAAAGCTAGGAAACAAAAGTGAAAAAACGTTAGATTTTCTCTAACTTCACAAGCAAAAGACTACGGTATTGTTTTGATTCTCTTACACAGCAAGAAGTTACATGAACATTTAAGAGTTTTGTAGATGTATAGCAGCAGCCCATGACAGTCACCTACCCCTGCACCAGGTCTCCTATGTTGAGCAGGTGGCCCAGGTGGGTGCGACAGTGGTACTGCTGAGCCGTGTCCATCTCTGATGTCTTCTGCACCCACACCTCAGCCAGGGTGTGCTGGAAACACAAATCAGAACACACACGAATTAGCACCACCAATTCTTATATTCCATTTCACTAAACGGATGAAGGGTGTTTAGTGTTCCCTTGGGACTGACGTTAACTTAACGTAGCAAGCCCTTTCCCTGTTCCATTTTACACAAACAATTGCATACATGGGTAATCTAATCAGATGTGCTGCATCACAATAATATAATGGTTCACTATTGACATTTCTTCCAAGAAAAGAGAAACGGTTCCCCATAATTCAATCTGCTCAACAACACTTTCATTAAAGCCACAAACACACCAAAGCCCAGCAGACAAGCCGTCTCAACCCAAACAATCTGTCTCACCAACACACATTAGAACAGGTCCTCACATGGAATGAGGGAAGTTGAATACACACATAATCTAAAGAAACAGACTAGCGGCCTCCCGAGTGGCCTAAGGCAGTGCAAGCTGCATTGCTACAGATGCTGGTTCGAGCCCCGTCTGTGTCATAGCCGGCCTGGACCGGGAGACCCATGAGGCGAAGCACAATTTGCCCAGCGTCGTCCGGGTTAGGGGAGAGTTTGGCCAGCCGGGATGTCCTTGTCCCATCACACTGTAGGGATATCCTTGTCCCAATTGGATATGACGAAATTGGGGAGAAAAAGGGGCAAAAAAATTAATAAAAAGGTACATTTCCGCCAGAACTCGTACCTTATTGGACCTTATGCCTGCTCCCGCCCCCAGCTTCTGGTTCCTGATGACATCAGAATCCATGACGATGAACTCCTCCAGTTGCCGTGGGCTAACGAGGCTGTTGAAGGGGTTGCGCCAGTATGTGCCCCCGTCCACCTCAGCGACTGTTGGGTCAGACAGGAGAAATAGAATTAGATGTTAATCTCTATGGACACTCCAGAGTTTCAATTTTGACTGCTCAAAACACCAATAATTTCCTACACTCACATGCTTGTGTGCGTACGCACGCAAGATACATTTATTTATTTATACTTCACTCCCTCCTGCAGTCATTTGGCTAGCATGGATCATTGTTCTGCCCAGAGGCTGGGGTTGAGACTGGTTATTTTGGAGCAAAAATAGCCTTTCTTTGAACACTAATTAAAAACATGTGCCCTGCCTTTCAAAATATAATCATTAAAAACAGAGGGATTTATATATATATATATACATACACACACACACAATTACGCACAGCACACAGGCAGTAATCCCAACAAATGACTGTGTGCCATGTGTGGAATGGGCTGATTACACACAGAGGGAAGCTGTTGAGTGAGAGGAAAGTGATGAGCATGTGGTGAACAGACACTGTAAACAATACTGGGTTCAGTTAGGTACAAAAAAAGACTTAAGTCAAGTGGAATATAATCACATTCCATCAGTCTATCAAAAACGGATGCTAAAAATTTGGAGCAGATGGTAAACTTTTGAAGCTTTATTTCAAGACATGCACACAAGCACAAACTCACTCTGCAGGGTGTTGGGGTCGATGAGGTGGATGGTGCTGGTGACTCGGGCACACACACACACCTGGCCCATGTTTCCCAGGCTCTGAGCCAGACGCGGCGACAGACACACCACGTTATCCTGGGCAATGAGACAAAACATACCAGGGGTCAGACTGAGGTCAGGTCAGAGAGAACTTTGGAACCTCCTCCCAATGCCACACTCTCCACCGGATTATTCTCCAGAGAAACCCACAGCAACCAGTAGTACAGGACAGATTAACATTCAACTCTGGATTAGGCTACACCTTCATGAACAATCTCCTCTGAATAACAACAGAGGCCGTCTTTGCCAGTTTGGTTATACAAGGGGTCAGCTAGGTTCTCTTTGTTTCATCAGCGTGATTATAATTTGTCTCACAAACAATGCAAAAGAAAATAAAGAACGCGTTTCATTGATCTTGAAAAAAATTAAGTCACATCCGTTTACTTAATGGGCCATGGCTGCAATGCTTCATTCAGTCATTGAATAGAAATGCACAAAAACACATGTGGATAGAATTGGATATGAACACAATTAACATGTATGGTTAGAAGCCAAGCATCAATGCATGTGTACGCCGTCTATATGTTAGAACCTATAAAGAAGACTAATCTACTACATGAATCCAAAAGAAGAGCATTGACGAGAACCATTCACTCAACAAAAAAAACTAGTAATTCCTGACCTAGACGCACCCAGATTGATTCGAATGTAGTTTTCATTTGACAGGTCAAAAGCATCTTTTAAAACAACTCAGTTCTATCCTAATGGAAGCTTTGTCTGTTAGGATAAGAATGGGGAATCTGTATGTCTGTCCTGGCCTGTTTGGACCTGAGCATTTGAGTATATGTGCACTCTGTTCACCTATTCAACCAATTTTCAGCCTAGCAACTTAAGATACACTACCGTTCAAAAGTTTGGGGTCACTTAGAAATGTCGTTTTTGAAAGAAAAGCAATTTTTTTGTCCATTAAAATAATATCAAATTGATCAGAAATACAGTGTAGACATTGTTAATGTTGTAAATGACTATTGTAGCTGGAAACGGCTGATTTTTTTTATGGAATATCTACGTAGGCGTAAAGAGGCCCATTATCAGCAACTATCAGTCCTGTGTTCAAATGGCACGTTGTGTTAGCTAATCCAAGTTAATCATTTTAAAAGGCTAATTGATCATTAGAAAAACTTTTTGCAATTATGTTAGCACAGCTGAAAACTGTTGTGCTGATTAAAGAAGCAATAAAACTGGCCTTCTTTAGACTAGTTGAGTTTCTGGAGCATCAGCATGTGGGTCCGATTACAGGCTCAAAATGGCCAGAAACAACTAACTTTCTTCTGAAACTCATCAGTCTATTCTTGTTCTGAGAAATAAAGGCTATTCCATGCGAGAAATTGAAAATAAACTGAAGATCTCGTACAACGCTGTGTACTACTCCCTTCACAGAACAGCGCAAACTGGCTCTATCCAGAATAGAAAGAGGAGTGGGAGGCCCCGGTGCACAACTGGGCAAGAGTACAAGTACATTAGTGTCTAGTTTGAGAAACAGACGCCGCACAAGTCCTCAACTGGTAGCTTCATTAAATAGTACCCGCAAAACACCAGTGTCAACGCCAACAGTGAAGAGGCGACTCTGGGATGATGGCCTTCTAGGCAGAGTTGCAAAGAAAAAGCCAAATCAGCCTTTTAAAATGATAAACTTGGATTAGCTAACACAACATGCCATTGGAACACAGGAGTGATGGTTGCTGATAATGGGCCTCTGTACACCTATGTAGATATTCCATAATAAATCTGCGGTTTCCAGCTACAATACTCATTTACAACATTAACAATGTCTACACTGTATTTCTGATCAATGTTATGTTCTTTTAAATGGACAAAAAAACTTTTGAACGGTAGTGTATATGTAGAGCATATTTTTTTAGGAAAATGCTGTAAACCTTGCAAACGGGAACAATCTCAATGGAGTAGGTGCTCTTGTAGTTGAATGTGTTTGAGTGGATGTCGTGGGAGATGAGGCGCTGGGAGGTCTTCGATCTAAACAAGACAGAGTGACACAAACAAACCATAAAGACAACACTACAATAATAAATCCTGTCAGGGAAAAAATAAGCAACATTCTCAATCATCTCCATGCTAAGCTAGAAAGAAATAAAAAAAAATTAATATATAGACATTGAATAATGAATAACCACAGACCGCACTTACTGTGGTTAGTGCGACCTAGCTCGTCAGTGTTCCAATTCAATGTCAACATGTCTCAACCACAAATGAACATCGGGTGGGCATTACGCAATAACTACGAAGGCGCCATCCAGAGTAGGATGGTGTCACCGCTAGTCACTGACCTCAGGTCAGACAGTTCTTTTGTAGTGGAGTGACTCTGGTGAACTGGTTCCTACCTGCAGGGGACTGTGCACTGGAGGAAATCCACCATCTTCTGAGCATGCTGCTTGGTGGCATAGTAGAAATCAATACCCTCTGAGAGAGGAGAAAGATTCGTTTTTAATCAGTTCTTAATCAATAAATCAATCGCAGGCACACACATCACACGTAACCTCGGCAATACCATTCCAACACACTTAATACGCCAGCCTCAGTAATACAGACCAGATGGGCACTGGGGGGGGTTATATAGCCGCCACATGTTGAAGCCGCAAGGCTTTTAACTCCGGCTAGAGAGGGAGGTAATTTATATCAAACTGTCAAAGGACAGCTTCTCGCTTACAATCTGGTCCAACCACACTGGGCGCTGCTTCTGAAATATCTCTCGCCACACATTGTGTGTGACTGAAAATAGGACCCGAGACAAACAGCATTGTTGGCATGGTATATGGAATGCTCAGTACTCATATCCTACCACACTGATTATAAACACATTGCCAGGCCCTTCTAAAGCCAGGGATAGGAAAGCTTTATTAAGAAAATCATCAATGTCAATGGTAAGCTTGCATGGTCTGGTGTCTCTTCCTGGATGAAAACCCCACTTTAGAGCAGTATATTCTATCCCAAACCCACCATGAATCTCCTTGATGTTGAGTGCGTTCTGATGGAGTTTGTGCTTGAGAATCAGCTGCTCCAGGTAGTAGAACGTCTTCTTGTGAGAAGTCTTAAAGGACAAGCCCAATATTAGGTTACCAACACAAAATGTTAAAAACAATTGTTGTGGTGAGCAACATGAATGATATAATTCTAAATCAGTGTTACCTTCTGTCTGACTTGCACCACAGAGTTCCAGAAGTCCTTGGCCTCGACACGGTGGCAGTCGTCACACATCTGGCCCTGGATGACAAACTCCACCACAAACACCTGCTGCAGGATGGCTCCATTCATCACCTGGACAGGACAGACCAAACTCCCATCAACCACTATGATCTTATATGACTGATTCAGAACATAGTTTAGGACTGTGATGTGACACACCAGGTAAGTAAACCATTTTTTTTTTAAATCCAGAACTGGGATAGAAAGCTGTGACCCACCAGTGGATCATTACCCACCCATCATTTGAGAAACACTAAGGTGTAAGACTTTATGCATCAGGGTTTGGTGCTGCTATTTCTAGTGACTAAATGGCATCTAGATACAAGATCACTGGTAAACACCAAATCTCCTACACTCTAGACAAAGGCCTGGGCCCTGAGGAGCTCAGATTCCTCTTAAAGGTCATTAAGTTAAGATGACAGCCACTGGCTAACCTTCACCCAATCACTGTGCTCTGAAACTTCACAGCCAGTCCTTTATCCCTTTACTGACAGCTGGATTAAATAAAACATGGAAGTTAGCAGTGGGACACATCCTCCTGATCAGGTTCCTAATCCACATTAATCCATTGTATTAAATATCACACTTTCACACCTCTTATTTCTCCACTCACCTCTTTCTGTATCGTCACCTTCAACTTGATCCGCTTGGAGTGGGGTTCCGTCCACAGGAATCCAGCATCGATCAGACGCACCTGGATTGAGAGGTCACATGAGTTTCTGAGGTGAATGGCTAAAGCCCTGTTGAAAAATGTGAAAGAGAACATGTTTGAATGTAAATAGAGCAGAGTAGGGATACTCACTTTGGTCATGTTGCCCTTCAGTTTTTTAAGGCAGAGGGCAAGAAGTTCCCTGGACTCCAGAGCACACTGCACCCAGGAGGCTGGAGGCTGCAAGTACCTGCATGGAAGAGAAAAAGGTGCAATCAATCCATCTGAACTAATGTTGGAGCCTTGGCAAGATCCCAGTTAACATACTAATGATCCTTTGGTCAAGTAAGAGCACAAGACAGGGATTTAAACGTCTTAGCTGTGTCACTAAATTTGACAGGCTTGTGATGGTGGTCTGGGCAGTACCGTTCACACTGCTTGCAGAAGTGCAGATTGACTTGCTTGGGGATTCCCTCTGAGATGTCCACTGAGGTCCTGAGGCAGGACACACACATGTTGGCTGGGTTTGGGGGGATGGGGGTGCCACAGGTGCAGCACAGGCTGGGGAGAGGCAAGACACCATACCTTAATTAGTACTGTGTACCAGCTGATACCTTCGAAAAGGTTATGAATCTACACATTCACACTAAAGAACAGATTATTTGTAGCCTGTAGGAGGCTGATACTAAATTCTACTTACATGTTCCCCTGGCTGCTTGTAGCAGGAGTTTGCATGTACTCCATTATAAATGGTGTGGGTGTTGTAGTGAGATCTAGATACAAGACAAATCAGAGACGTTATGAATCAGATACATTTTTACTTTTTTAGATTGTATTAAAAGAAAACGTCATGATATTAGCATACAACACACCCACATGGGTAATGTGTATTGATTACGGTCAATAAATGTACCCAGGTTACGTTATGTAGTGCACTATCGTCCGTGTTAAAGCTTTTTTTTCCACACATGACACTTAGCCACAATTCTAATATATCTCTCAGGTAGTTAACCATTTATCACAATGTCACAGCTCATCTGACAGACACCTCTGTGTTTAACTAGGTATACAATTGGATTCACTTTACTAAACCGCAACCAGTAACGATAACTGTTAGATGGCCGGTAACGTTACTTGCTAGGTAGCCGTAGCCTTGGCCTAGCTAACAGGGAACAGCTTTCCTTCTGACTAATTTGCGATGAACGTTACAGTTTTGTCATTACACAGGATGCGCCGTGTTAACAGGTTTCAGGGTCCTTAATGCCACTTCATGAAACAACTAATAAACAACACGTACTTACAGAATGTTAGTCCATGTACACGTTGTGGACCTCCACGTTTCTCCACCACAAACTGGAAAGGAAGAGCGGGTTGATGACGACACACAACTTCCTGGTGGCAAAAGGACCCAGTACCCTCCCTCTCTTTTGCCTGAGTGCAGTAGCTTCAGAAATAATTAAAATTCAAAACTCCATTACCGGTATATGGACGTTATGAAGTGATTG